>JAXDDX010000044.1:2940000-3608711 GCA_034670405.1 Hoplostethus atlanticus | reverse complement strand
CTGTATTGTGATCATGCTTGTGGGATATTTGGAATGCTAGCAGCATTTCATTTTATTAAATGTTTTTGATTGTATTGTATACATTAAATCAATGTGCACTCACTGACTGCTTCGTGGGATACTTGGAATGGAGCCATTGTGAATATTATTTACACCTGCACTTTTCCTGCTTTGACAAGTCAAAATGTCTGCTGAGAAAATGGTCTAGTAGCTAAAACTGTCAGTTGTTCAACTCTTGATTGGCTGGACACATCTGTGACGACCCCTGCTGTTAATCAGCAGGGCCCGTGTCTTATTGGTCGGGTTGTTGATTAGTGCCTTCTGGTGACACCTGGGCCCGGTGGCACCAGCCTATAAAAGCAAGGTCCTGGTACTCATTGGTGCGCTCTGCCATGCTTTCGTCACATTCTTTCGCCTTTTGGTCTCTTGCAGGCACCCTGCTGGTCGTGTGAGGGCCGCAGTTACTTTAGTCTCCTTTTGTGTTTTGCTACACCTTACAACACTCACACCTTGACATATCATTCATACACACCTTACACTACTGATACTCATACTTTTGTTAACGTTACAATGGTGTGTCTCCCATATTTGTCATGGCCCAAGAGCCAGGTCGTGACAAATTGGGGGCTCGTCCTTTTCGGATTGCTTAGTAGTACTTAGTTTATCTATTTTGTTAGATGATTTGGTTGTGCCTCAGGTAGGTTGTCAGTTTGGCGCATGGGGTTGATTATACGCTGATTAGGTTGCTTGGGTCCAGCTGCGTGTTTGCTTTGTCTTGGTGTTTTGTTTGCCAGGCATTCTGGTTTTGGGAGATGCACCGTGTGTTCTTCTAGTCACTTGGAAGCGTTTGTTTCTGGCCCTTTTTGAGTGTCAGATTGAGTGCCGAACAGAAGGTAAGTGTTGCTAACCTGATGCGCTATTTGTGTAGAGTTTTCTTCCCCCCCCCCCCCGTTAGGCTGTAGTGGCATTTCTCCTTTGGGTTACATCAGTTTGTTTCTTTGTGTAGTGTTGTGGCAACGTGGTTAGTGTCAGTTATTTTCGGACAACTGTCTCGGGAGCACATCCGCGTGATTTGTGGGGTTGCCTGCTCGCAGGTCACCTGACAAATCCGCTCGTTTTAAGTGCATAATTACCTGCTGCAAGCCGCATGAAGACTAGGGGTGAGTATTACTTAGTTTGGGTTAGGCAGTTAGGGGGAAATACACTGATTTATTCTTGCCTCATATGTGCGTATCGAGTGAGTTAACGCCACATTCTGATTGGCACTGTTAACTGTTTATGGCTTCCTTGGAGTTTTTTTGATGCGCCTACAGAAGCGGTTGTAAATACCTGTACTAAGGAGCAGTTAGTACAGATAGCTGAGCATTATGGCATTACTGTTGCGGAGAAGAAACTCAAGAGTGAGATTAAAGCTGTGGTTTTGGCGTCCTTATTTGAGCAAGGTATTTTGACTGAGGGAGAGTTTTGTCCCGACTTGGCGGTGCCAGCGTCCATGCCAGTGGTTGTGCCTATGGCTGGTTTTACTTTTGAGCAGCAAAAAGAGTTGCTGACTTTGCAGTTGAAAGTGGACATGGAAAAACACATTGAATTGGAAAAAATTCGACGACAACACTGAGAATGGAATTGGAACAGTCCAAATTAAGTTTGATCAGAGATGGCAAGCTTTCTCCGAGGGTGTCCGGAGCAGAAGATGTGTTTTTTCCCCCCCCCGTGACTCTGCACCTCCTGGTGTTGTTGCAAATCTGCGTTTGGTGCCAAAAGTTAACGAGAAAGACCCAGATACTTTTTTTTCACTCTTTTTGAACGCATTGCAGATGCTAAGGGATGGCCAGATTCAGACAGAGTATTAATGCTTCAGTGCGTTCTTACTGGGAGAGCCCAGGGGCCTGTTCCAAGAAGCGGGTTTAGTGAAAACTGAGTTTGTTAACCCTGAGATGAGGGGAAACTCTGGGTTTTCCGTTCCAGAAAGAGAGGTAACTCAAACTCTGCTTCAGTTACCATGTTAACTGACTCTGTGAACCTGCTCGCTGGCAGGTTTTCTTGAACAAACCCTGACTTTCTCCCTGTCTCCTCCCTCTGCTGAACCAGAAGCAGCTGCCGGACATGGCGTGTCCTTTCCTCGGTAACCCGATCGATATTCAAGCGGAAGTAATTCGCATAGCCTTATGTCGGGAGAGGATTTTGAGACCCTGATTAGATGTTCTGTCCAGGATGGAAGAGCTGCCCGAGAGATAATATGCCGTTTACAGTTCACGGATTAAGCTACCACCACCCCGAGCAGTCAAAGACACCTTTCATTTGGTCTTCTTTATTTCCTACAAATACAAAAGCAACAGTTAGTATTTTTATATTGTTCCAACAACACATTTCACCTGTGACCATGCACCCACCTCTAACTTATGTTTCAGTAATTACATTTCTAGATCTGCCTTTCTAATTTGCCACCCCAAGTACACCATTTGAAGTATGTCTGGCCCAGACAGCTCAGTTGGTAGAGCATTAGACTCAATCTCAGGGTTGTGGGTTTGATCCCCACATAGTAACTATCACCTTTGTAAGTCGCTTTGGATAAAAGCGTCTGCTAAATGACTATTGTAATGTTTTTATATTTCATTGTCAGCTGCTGACAAGAGCGCTTTGCGCCCGTGGAATTGCACCTAAATGAAATTTTTTTTTTTTTTCCAATACCGTTCCACCACTTTCTCACATGTAGGTAATATAAGAGTGTGGTTAAATGTTAAATGAATACGCTACTGCATTCAAACGTAGGCATTGACTCGGGCAGCGATTCTCTCCCACGCCAATTCCCTCTACTTTACGACCCTTCTGCTTGCTGGTTGCCATGGTGAATCGTAGTATCGGACCTCCATTGATGATGGCTTTTTATTGTCGTCGCGCACCCGCTTAACCCAAGGTGAACATACTCAAAGTTGATTGAACTAACTCAAATCAGCCGTTCTGGAACCGAAAACTCAGACTTTGCCATCTCGGAATTAATCAACTCAGAGTGCAGGGTTAGACTCAGAGTTTGCTGAACCAGCTTCTTGGAACAGGCCCCTGGAGGCGTATTCGGCCTTATGCGCCGCTGACTGTTTGGATTATGTTAACGTAAAATCTGCTGTTTTGAAAGCATATGAATTTGTTCCTGAAGCATATCGCCAGAAATTTAGGAATTGGGTAAAAGGCGATAGGCAAACAAATGTAGAGTTTGTCCGTGATTTGCAGTCACACTTTAGCCGTTGGTGTTCCGCTGCTAAAGTGGATTCTTTTGATTGTCTTTGTGAGCTGATTGTTTTGGAACAATTTAAAAACTCGATCCCTCAACGTATTGCCACTTAGGTCAATGAGCAGAAGCCGTCCACTGTGCATAAAGCAGCTGAGCTGGCTGATGATTTTGTCTTGACGCATAAGTGTGGTTTTGGAGAGATGCGCTCGGGAGCTAGTGGGAAAAGTGGGGAGGATAATGGTAATTCCCGTTTTGGTGCCAAATTTGCAAAGCCTGGTCCATCGCGTACAGGTAAATTCTCATACACGGGAACTGAAGGCACCAGAGTATGTAATTACTGTCGTGAAGTTCGGCATTGGAAGGACTAGTGTCCGCTGTTAACTTCTAAAGTGAAGCGTCAGTCATCATTACATGCTCCGGCTATGTTGTGCTCTGTTTCGGGCAAGACACCCGTATGTGTGGATTTAGCTACTGGTCCTGGCTTCAACCCGTTTATTGCCGATGCTTTTGTGTCCTTGGTTGGGAAAGACGAGCGCGTGCCGATTAAAGTACTGCGTGACACAGGCGCCAACCACTCATTTATTGTGGAATCCGTGTTACCTTTTTCACCCGCGACGGAAACAGGGGATCTTGTGCTGATGCAGGGTATGGAGTTGGGTTTGATTCCCGTGCCACGCCATAATATGGGCCTTGAGTGTGACCTAGTACAGGGCATCGTTCCTGTTGGGGTGCGCCTGGCGTTGCCGCTTGAAGATGTTGGGATGATTTTGGGTAACGATTTGGCTGGTAGTGCGGTGTGGGCAAATGTGCCTCTGTGTCCTGTGGTTATCTCCAAACCGTTAGCGTCTGGGGAGCAGGGAGAGAGTGGTCTGATATCTCCAGGGGTTTTTCCAGCCTGCGCCGTGACGCGTGCACAGAGCCATAAGCTGACTGCTCCAGACCCGCCTGCTTCAGTGTGTGATGAAGGTACAGTGAAGGCAGAAGATGTAGTTTCCCTACCTGATCTTGCTTCATGTGTTTCAAGGGAAGAATGGGTTAAGAGTCAAAGGGCTGATTCATCTCTTTCTACTTTGTGGGATGAGGTTTTGTCAGTGGGAGGAATAAGAGACCTTGCTCATGGTTACTTTCTCCAGGGAGATTTGCTTGTGAGGAAATGGGTGCCTTGTGAGGGTGATTTTGTTGACGAAGCGATTTTTCAGGTTGTTGTGCCAACATTTTTTTCTTGAGGTTGTGTTGAAAACTGAACATGATGATTGTGGACATTTGGGTATAAGGAAGACTTATGACCGTGTCCTGCGCTACTTCTTTTGGCCTCGGTTAAAGCGCGATGTCTCCAAATATGTTAAGACATGCCATACGTGCCAGCTTACTGGTAAACCAAGTCGGGTTATCAAGCCTGCTCCTCCTTCACCTATACCGGTTGTTAGTCAGCCATTTGAACATTTAATTGTGGATTGTGTGGGGCCCTTACCTCCGTCAAAGTCTGGTTGTGCGTACATGTTAACTGTGATGTGCCAAACTACGAGATATCCCGCTGCATATCCTTTGCGTTCCATCTCGGTGAAATCCGTTAAGCCTTTCATTTTTATTTTTGGCATTCCGCGTGTGAGTCAGAGCGATCAGGGTTCTAACTTTACTTCTCACATGTTGCGAGTGAAGCATAACCGTGCGTCGGCGTACCATGCACAAAGCCAGGGTGCGCTGGAACGTTTTCACCAGACATTAAAATCAATGCTGCGCGCTTATTTTATGGAAATGGGGCGAGACTGGGAGGAAGGACTACCGTGGCTGATGCGATCAGCCAGGGAAGTTGTGCAGGAAAGCACTGGGTTTAGCCTTAACGATCTTGTGTTTGGTCATATGGTGCGTGGTCCTTTAACTGTTCTCAAAGATGAGTTGACAGAGTGATCCGCTAAAAAATGTACTTGAGTCTGTCTGTGCATGGGTTTTGTCATCGCCTGTAGGCTATACGGCCGTTGACTTGGCAAGGGGAAAATTGGAAGGTGCACAGGCAACTATGAAGAGACTGTATGATCGTCGGGTGGAGCGCCGCAAATTCAGCTCTCATGCCACTTGTGGGTTCACCGTTTCAAGCGAAATTCACAGGCTCGTACACTGTAGAGAGGCAAATTTCAGAACAGAACTATTTGATTGCTACTCCAGACCGGAGAAAGTCTTCTCAGTTGTGTCATGTTAACTTGTTGAAACCATATTATGTGCGTGATGCTACTGATGTTGTTGACCCCATGATTCAGAAAGCTGATGTTAGTCCGGTACTCATGGTTAGTTCTGGTTTTGTGTCTGCAGGTCCTGAGGTTGTTACTGATGTGACGTTGGATGGTGAGGTGGACGTTACAGCGCCTGGTGATCTGGACAGGCAGTTGGCTCACTTACCTGAGTCACAGCGCACTGAGCTGCTTGCTTTGATTAACAGGTTTCCAGTTTTGTTTAGTGACACTCCATCCCAAACGCACCTTATTCAACATGATATTGATGTTGGTGACACTCCTCCAATTCAACGTTTTTATCGTTGTGCCTCAGATAAATGTAAATTATTGGAGTCCGAAGTAAAATATGTTGGAGAATGGGATTGCAGTGCCGTCATCCTCAAGTTGGGCATCACCAAGCTTGCTGATGGATAAGTCAGATGGGTCACCGAGGTTTTGCAATGACTACCGTAAAGTTAATCAAGTCACCAAGGCAGATTAATATCCTTTACCTAGGATTGAAGATTGCATTGACCAGGTTGGATCAGCTACCCTTGTCAGTAAGTTTGACTTACTGACAAAGGGGTATTGGCAAGTTCCCTTGACCACGCGCGCACGTGAAATTTCCACCTTCATAACACCTTTTGGATTGTATGAATACACTGAGTTTGACTTTGTAACGCACCTGCAACGTTCCAGCGCCTTATGAACATGGTTGTAGCAGGGCTTGAGGGTTGTGCTGTCTATCTAGACGACGTGGTTGTGTTTAGTGAAACGTGGGGCGAGCATATCCAGCGTGTTTGTGCTCTGTTTGGCTGAAGCGCGACTTACGGTCAATTTGGCTAAGTGAGTTTGCCAAGGCGACGGTGACGTATCTCGGCCGGGTGGTCGGACAGGGTCAAATTCGTCCGCTAGATGCGGAAGTCAGAGCGGTCATGCAGTATCCTGTGCCAGTTACAAAGAAAGAGTTGGTGCGTTTTTTGGGGTTGGTAGGTTACTACCGTGCATTTTGTAAGAACTTTTCAGCGGTAGTTGCACCTCTGACAGACTTGCTTAAGGGAAAGATTAAATTTGCGTGGTCTCCTCGGTGTCAGAGTGCCTTTGCAAATGTGAAAATTCTCCTGTGTGCTGCTCCGGTCCTGGCTGCGCCTCGCTTGGATGAGCCCTTCAAGCTTGAGGTGGATGCCAGTCATGACACATCTGATAGATAATCAGCTCTGGGTAGAGAAGGGACAAATGGAAAGAGGACTATGGTTCCCCAGGAGCAGGATTGGGAACCAAAGTGTTAAGACCACAGCGTTAACAGCTGTTATTGACAGTTTACTGCTGTGAAACTACAGACCAAAAAAAAAAGTGTTTTGTACTACTTTCAATTAACAGTATTTTAACAAACATACAGTATTCTATGTTTCCTAGAACTCATTTCTTTATTCACCTCTGGAGGTCTCGCCATCTGGGTGTCAGGTTGAGGGAGCGCAGGTGTGTGTCTGGTTATCTGGCGGAGATGGCACTTGTCGGGCTGAATGGGCACAGGGCTCACTGGCTGAGTCTCTACCTGTGGAGGGCTCACTGCTCTGCAAAACTTGTTGCGTGTTTTTCTGAAGTCTCACCTGCACATCTCAAGGAACATTGAAAAGAAATGCAGAGATTTCATTATTTACCAGATAAAGCTTTCAACGATATACTACATCAAAAGTAAAGTGTTGCACACAGGAAGAGAGACTCAACTGCATATTTGTAGTAGTAGTAGTAGTAGTAGTAGTAGTAGTAGTAGTAGTAGTAGTAGTAGTAGTAAGCTTTTAATTACTTTGGAATATGACATGAAGGCACGAGCAATAAAGTCATAAGAATTGATGGATTGTCTTTATGGTGGTAATCAATATTTAAATGTTAAAAGTAAAACCATTACCTTTATATATGTCGACTATAGGTATGTTTAAGGCTCAACCTATTGATCTTGACATTGCAAATTCCCAGATCCTGGCACACCTCACTCCAGAAAGTTGTAACATCTTTACTTCCTTCAGTGGTACCATGGAGTTTTGCCTGAAGCTTTTCAGTGACTGACACAATATCGTCAGCTGTCTTCGTAACTTTTCTGGACTTAAATTGAAATAACTCATAAATAATATTAGACATTTTTTAAATGACATGTAGAAAAACACTTAATAATGAAAATAGCTTGTAATTACAGGAGTGGAAAAAGACTTACCTTTCCGAAGGTCGAGAAAGCAAAGACTCTAAAGTTAACAAAACAAGAAGACATAATATGCATAATACACAGACACGTATTTGTGGTTTATTGATTCAATGTTTTTATTAATACAAAGTTATGTTCATGCTTGTGGCTATGGTGGTCCTTTAAATGAGTTATGGGTGACTTTAAGTCGATATTTCTCTCAAATGATACAGTACAAATGTTTCATATTTGATATAGGTATAGATGTGGATGCCCTGAGTAGGAATACAGTGGAACTGTAAAGAACTTATTACAAATTATGATTTTATTTAAGGTCAAAGATTGGAAATATTACCGAGAGAATGCACCACAATGAGCCTATGGGTGACTTTAAGTCGATATTCCTCTCAAATGGTACAGTAAAAATGTTTCATATTTCATGTGAGTATAGATATGGATATCCTTAGTAGGAATACAGTGGACCTGTAAAGAACTTATTGCAAATTATGATTTTATTAAAGGTTAAATATTGGAAATTTAACCGAGACAATTTCCCCAAAGGAGCCTATGGGTGACTTTACGTCGATATTCCTCTCAAATGGTACAGTAAAAATGTTTCATATTTCATGTGAGTATAGATATGGATATCCTTAGTAGGAATACAGTGGACCTGTAAAGAACGTATTGCAAATTATGATTTTATTAAAGGTTAAATATTGGAAATTTAACCGAGACAATTTCCCCAAAGGAGCCTATGGGTGACTTTACGTCGATATTCCTCTCAATTGGTACAGTAAAAATGTTTCATATTTCATGTGAGTGTCAACTTTGACCTACGTTCTCTGGTTATGGCCCAGAAATCTTCATGATTTCATGTGGTCTGATATTGAAATGTCACGTTTTGCAATGTCACTCGTTTGTGCAGTAACAAAAATAGTTAAATTTGTCTAATTAGTTTCAAACAACCTCACATTTCACCTATAATGAGCTCTAATTTGTCCTGTATATTGCAAGGATTTAACTGTTTTTCTAAAATCAACATGTAGTTAATTTTAATTTTGGTTGTTTTACATGAAGACACCGATGGGAGCACTATAGACATGATGCAGGGTTTTGGATGCGTAAGGAAAGGGGAGTACCAGTGAACTTTAGTTTGGGTGTATTTACACCAAGCATGTTTGGAGCAGTTTGCTCCCTTGATTAGGTTAATTTGAGCAGGTGAGAACAACGGCATTCAAAGTCTGGTCAGGACGTTCCCACTATGGTTTGGACCAAAGAAAACTAACTGTAGGTGATCGCACCCTTAGAATCTACATATCCAGTGTGGAGGTGGATACACCTTGATGCATCACCTCAAAGGCGAATCTTGCAGGAAGCTGTGTATCCCTGTGTTTAACTCCAGCGTTCATACATGCTCCTACACCAGGCGGTATGGTAGAAGTCACACATGAACCAGCACCACATGAACCTAGCACCTTTGTGTTGACAGGTTGAATTTTCATTGTCAACATTTTACGCAGTCCAATCATGCATAACCCCGCCACCCCCCTCCCCCAACCCATTATTAAAACTCTCCTTCCTTGTTTTCTTGGAATATCATGCTCCATTCTTTCCACTGTTTTACACCAGTTATAGATAATTTCAGTATCTTGATCACAGCACTGTAATGTGTTGCACAGGGAGAAGAAAGCAGCTGTCCAGTGCTCCTTAGCATGTCAAATCTGATGATGGAGGTACAACGCTGTCAGACCCTGCATGAGCCGTCATGGAAACGCTAGAAAGTTGAAAACTCTGCATTTCATTCGAAGACATGTTACAGTGTGCAATCAGGATATGGAAAACCAATAAAAGTCTTCATCACTTTTTCATCTTTCCAATGTGTAAAATGAAGAAAATATCCAAGTGTTAGTTATGGAACCATAATGATATGAGCTAATTGTAATAGGGTTAATGCCTCTGTTTTATGTCCATATTATGTTGTATGGCTTTTAATAAATGACTTAGATTGTGTTAGCTTGTTATTCTTTGTACTTTTTGCATTGTGTTAGATCGTGTTGATTCACTGTGTGCTGTTCTATTGATGTCCATATGAATGTGCAGTGTGCTCATGAGACATTTTGTTCCTGTTTCACGTATTTACCGATGAGAATAGATTTGTTTAGATTCATGGACGGTGGGTTTGGAGTTATCAATGTACACTTTGAAAATCCCTAATAAAAAGATCACATTCACATACTTGCTGTCCTGGTCTTTGTGGGATGGGTGTTGGGTGGAGTTTGGATGTTCATGTTAAACTATCACTTCTTTATTGGCATTGTGTGTAGGACTTGTGGACAGCAGAACTAGCACACTGCTCTTTCACAGGGGGCCATGGACAACCAGGGGAACAGAGGTGGGTCAGGGAACTCTAGTTTATCAGCGTCAGGGGAATCTAGTTCATCTGTTAAGTACCCCAATATACCTCACTGGCAATTCCCTAGTTTATGTGCTCACCCTGGGTCCCACAATTCACTGCTGAGTAGTGGTGTTGGCTGTGAGGTGTGGTTTGCACAGAGAGAGGCCTCATTACAAGAACAAGGACTGGTAGAACAGCAGCAGAGGCACTGGGTGGCTGTGCAAAAAGGGAAGCCGTGCTGTTTATCCAAAGACAGAGGAGCTCACTTGTTGGTGGACTTTGTTACAGCAGTAGTCTGGCAGAAATCAAACCTACACCTACTCTTCAATCCCAATGTCAGGCAGGAATTCAACTCAAGTTCAGGAATGATGCACCATTATCCGAGGCTGTCTTAATCTTTTTTGTCTTTTAAATCAATTTAAATACATTTTTAATATTCATTTCATAGTCTTGTGTTTATTTTGAGCTTTATTACTGTTCTGACTTCCCTTTAATGACCCTTGCCTTGCTCTCGTTTCTTACCTTGTTTTATTGCTTTGCTGATTATTTTAGTTTTTTTTCCCTCTTTGTAACAGTGTCCCTTGTTTATATGCCTTTTTGTAAAATGTTTTGAAATCTGCCTCTATGTAAGTGCTACATGAACTCTATATTATTATGAGTATTTATTATTATTATTATTATTATTATTATTATTAACTATCATTGGGCTCATGGTATTAAAATCTGCAATATGTCAAATATTTTCCTCTATATATGATTCAAATAATTCTGATAGCATAGTATAATGTCTGGAAAAATAAGACAACAATTGGTTTTATTGGTTTAGAAACTTGTTTGGAGTGACGAGTCGTCTTTAACAGTAATGTAAAACACTCAAGTTTCAAATTCAACTGGTAGCAGCTTTAAAAATCGGAATAAAGTAGTATGAATAACACTACCACCTGGTCATCATTTGACAGTTCCATTTACTGCATCCTTTTTTTTAGCTAGCGAGTCTTGTTGGAATATGTGTTGGAGGACTCTATGTTACTCTACTCTAAAAAGAAACTAACTGCAGACCAAGGTAAGCAATTGAAAGACAATATATTGGAGGACATCAATGCTGAGAATTAAAACGTATTGTGACAATCTGCATATTAGTTTAACTAAACAAGCCTAACTCCTTAGAATGCTTAAATTAATATCTATGTCCAATCTATATTATTTCAGGGCAGAAGATAAATGATCTCATGGCTGAGAGACTGAAAGTTGAAAATTCAGACTAATAGGGGATGATGACCTCAGTATGTTTTAAAAAAATGTTTTAATCAAAAATGAAATCAATCATCAATAACAATGAAATTATTGGCTCCTTAAAATTACCTGAATATGAATTGCATACATTTATTTTTGCATTTGTCAGGAAAAGTAATGTTTTCATGTTGTCTAATATTGAAATGTCACTTATTGCAATGACACTTGTTGCATTGCATTTCACCCACAATATATCTATATATAATATAACACTGTACCTCAGCACTTTTGTGTTAACAGGTTAAACTTTCAATGTCAACATTTCACTCACTCCAATCATGCATAGCCCCTCATCCTAGCACCAAGAAAGCCTATTATTCAAACTCTCCTTCCTTGTCACTATTTTCACCTTCTTTTTTAACCACTTTTAGGCCATCCTGAAAACACTAGAAAGTTGAAAATTCTGCATTTCATTGGAAGACATGCCGTGTGCAATCAGGATATGGAAACCCAATAAAAGTCTTCATCACTTTTTCATCTTTCCAATGTGTAAAATGAAGAAAATATCCAAGTGTTAGTTATGGAACCATAATGATATGATCTCATTTTAATAGGGGTAATGACTGCCTCTGTCTTTTGCCATATTATGTTGTGTGGCTTTCAATAAATGATGCAGATAATTGTCTTAGCTTGTTACGTAATAGAGGTTGAAGCCTGCTGGGCTGAAACCCTACTGTTTTTGTCCTAATTTATTCTTCTTCTTCATCCGCCATCTCACAAATTGCCGTGAGATGATACTTTGAGACATGAAATTTGGCAGAATGATAAATATTGATGTGCAAATGATTCCCAGCAAATATGACTCAAATCGGTCACATGGTAGCGCTATAATAAAATAAAATATAATTAAGAAAATTTCATAGGACCACCCAAGTCCACCTAAACACATTTTTTAGCTAATTTGATTAAAAAAAAAATGTAAGGCTTTTTCAATTTTGACCCATCAACACTACTAAGTTTGGTACACAGCTAAAGGGCACCTAGATGCACCAAGGCAATATAATGAAAAACCTGACCGCCATTAACCAATGAACTCGTAAAAGGGCGTGGCCTAACACAAAATTGGCCATGACTCATTGACCTTTTGTCCAATCAGCACAAATTTTCGTAGCTATGTTGACGTGGCCTATAAGGGAGCGCCACATAGTAAAATATGTGTTTCTCATAATGTGATTAACAGAATTTAATGAAATTTGGTGCACTTGCTTTAGACCCAAGTATTAGTCAAAATTAAAAGTCTGGTCATGATTGGTACATTTGGGTGTGGCCTCGGGGCTTTTGGGTGTGGCATATGACAAAATTGCTTATAACTCAAGATGGGTGTGCACAATCCCTATGAAACTCAAAAAACTCAAAATAAATTACAAATTTGAAACTTCTACACCATGAGTCCAATTGATATGCATCTTGCAACACTTACCAAGATGTGTTTGCTCTTTAAATTTACATCAAGGGGACCTAGATACACCACTGCAATATAATCGAGCCCGAGCCAATGAAAAACCTGGTCACCATTAACCACAGCTTCACGTATTCACTGGTGAGAATAGATTTGTTTAGATTCATGGACGGTGGGTTTGGAGTTATCAATGTACACTTTGAAAATCCCTAATAAAAAGATGACATTAACATACTTGATGTCCTGGTCTTTGTGGGATGGTTGTTGGGTGGAGTTGCGATGTTCATGTCATTTATTGTCATTGTGTGTAGGACTTGTGGACAGCAGAACTAGCACACTGCTCTTTCACAGGGGGCCATGGACAACCAGGGAAACAGAGGTGGGTCAAGGAACTCTAGTTTATCAGGGTCAGGGGCATCTAGTTCATCTGTTTAGTACCCCAATATACCTCACTGGCAATGCACTTCAATTCCATGTCAGGCAGGAATTCAACTCTGAAAGTTTAGAAATTATGCATCATTATCTTAAACTGGCTTAATCTGTATCTTCTTTTAAATCATGTCTTAAAATTATTTTTTATAGACTTGCTTTTATTTAATGAGCTTTATTATTGTTCTGACTTCCCTTTAATGACTCTTGTCTTGCTGTTTTTTTCTGACCTTGTGGTTTTTTCCCTCTGTAAAGCACTTGTACTTGTAACAGTGTTTTGAAAAAAAAGAAGAAAGTTTATTTTTTATTATTATTATAACAAGTGTAGTGTAGTAGTGTAGGTATCGATTCCAAAACCAGACCCTTACCTCCAGTAAATAGTACTGTTTAGCCTATACTCAGTCACCTTATCCGTTGTATTTAGTAGATTTTGTTAATTTTGTAACGGAGATAAGCTTTTTTCTGCTTTTGTCAAGTAATGAAATGAAACAGACTTTATAGATAGTTTATCAGTAACTGAAAAGGTGATCATGAGAAGTTTGAATCCCGTTGACTTCACTTACATTTACTGTCGAGTAGTTTGTTTCTAACATACTAACAGCGTTTCTGCACGACAATGCTTTGAATGTCCTGAGAAGGTGCCTGGTTAGTTAACAATAGGATATAGCAACAGTGACACATAGTGGTCAGAATATTACAACGCATCAAACTGGAGTGCCCATCGTGTGATCATTAAGTGAAAGTGAAAGTGTTCAACGTTGTATGAAGTGGATTTCCCGTAAATGCAGACGCAGTGAACGATCAAGGTCATCATTGAAATCTCAAGAAAAGGACATTTTAAAGCCTAGAAAGGTACGAAAATCTTCGGATTTGTATTTTTTTCCCACCAATTCTAAACCATATATTTGTTAGTTCAAGTTTTAGATACCCAAATATACTACGAGTTTAGTCACAAAAGCATATTTTCAGAATTTTCCAGAACTTCTCTCCTTTCCAAAAATGTGTCATTACCGTAACAGAAGCAAAAGCTGATATTTAATTTTTTAATGTATCTAGATTATTTAAGTTATAGTAATTTGGAATTAATATTTAATAAAATGTTATTTATTGTGATATATCAAAACTATCATGTTAGTGAGTCAAATCCTGTGACTACACTTTATAACAGCAAAGAAACATATTTGGGTTGCTTAGTCTTGTTTAAAGGCTCCTTTAAAACAGGGAACAAATGTAAATAATAGCTGCTCAAAGTGAAAGTGATATTAGTTCATTCTGTGTATTGTTTTCTATGTGTTTATTCTATATGTTCTCAGGTACTTTTTCCTGAATTGTGCAGGATTCATTTACAGCACAAGGGAAGTGCCTCAGCCAAAACTGCAAGGGGACTCAAAATGGCAGATAATGGAACCATTGAAAAAACACCACCTCCAACAGCTGAACCCTCTTCAGGAAAACGCATGAAGATGGCTGGTAGGGGCAGGGGCAAAAGGTTGTAAAGCACTCCCACTAAGGGACTCAAGGGGTCGCTAAAGTCATCACAACATGTCATTCAACTGTTAGCAGCTTTAAAAAATGAATGAAGTAGTATGAATAACACTACTGGTCGTCATTTAGCAGTACAACATTCCATTCAACATCTTGCTCCAAAGCACACAAGTTTCCTATTTTTGTTGAGCTTTACCAATGCTGATTGTGCCAGTAAAATCTACCTTTAACCACATGAAGCAATTCTTTTTCAGGGAAAGCAAAAATAGAAACATTTTATACACATGTGGCCGGCAAGACTTTGGGATCTCATAAGGCATTTGTTCATCAACTGATCCAAGGAGGTGCAACTAAAGTAGACTCACCTGAGAAGAGTGATGTGGTCATCGTCTTCTGTCCTATTGTCAGTCGCCTTGAGACTGACATTAACGCAGCATTATCTACCACCACAGGTAAACATGTAGGAATAGTACTGACATAACTGCCATTCATTGCACATGAAGTGACATAGATATTTCCACATTATTTACTTTTATTTTTGTGTGTTTGTGTTTCCAACTGGGTGACCTGTGTTGTTTGTCTTCACATAACTGTTAGGATTTAAGCTAGTGATCCTGGTGGTGATGCACCACACCTTCGACCCAAACCACACTGTGCCAAACAGCAGAAGAGTGGTGGAGACCAGTTCTGTCATACTCACTGTGGACTGTCTCTTCCATGAGTCCAAGGGATTTTTTCAGTGCTCTCGCAATAAAGATGCAGTCAGTGAAGTTCTGAAACAGGTAATCACAGTATTTTGAACATCTGGATGATTTTAAACATTTTGCAGTTACTCCTGACTCCCATTCACCAACCTAATATTAGAGGCGACTAAATTCTGCTGATGTTTGTTTGTCTATTACCCAGGAACCAAACCATTCATTCCCGTTTGTGATGGTTCTTGTACCACTCTCACATGTGCATCACATGAAAATCAAAAATGATCATTTGATCCTTGCAAACGGTCTTTCATCTTTTATGATTGTATAAGATAATTGTGAAAAGCAGATTTTTGATCAGAAATAATAATAATCTTATTGCTTTGATAATTATGGTTGTGACTGAGACATTTTTCATGTCATACACATCTGATTCATCCTGTCTTTACAATTCATGTTACAATAAGTAGTGTTACATATTTATTGTATGACATATTTTAATTAAGAGTTTGATACTGACACCATTATTATATTTTGCAGATGGATCTTCCAAAAGGTAACTGAACCAACCACATAAAATAAACCAATATATCATGTTACCTACAGAATATTGAAAAATATCTCAAAAATGGAGAAATGAGCTACAGCACTTCATCTTGAAATGCTTCTAGTTTTTGTTATTTCTATTCAGATGTTGGTAGCATAGGACCTTACGGTAGTAACAGCATATCCATCTCAGGTTTTACTGGACAGAAGTTCATCTTTCCTCATTAGCTTTCCTGTTAATCATTGTTTCATTAAATGCGCTTTTTTATTTTTTTTTATTTTTAGATGTTTCCCTGTTGTCTACATGGTTTCCGTGGCCTAAAAGCAACAAACCAAAAAAAGATCAAGATACAGAATACCAAGAGAATGAAAAACAGCTTGAGGACCTAAAGGAGGACAGAGACAAACAAACTGCAGATCAAGGTAAGCAATCAAAAGACATTAAATTGGAGAACATCAATGCTGAGAATTAAAAGTTATTGTAAAGTTATTTTGAGTCTCCATATTAGTTTTACTAAACAAGCCTATCTCCCTTTGATGCTGAAATTAATATCCATGTTCAATTTATTTATTTCAGGGCAGAAGATAAATTATCTCTTGGCTCAAATAGACAGACTGAAAGGTGAAAATTCAACCCAGACAGTAGTAGGGATGATGACCTCAGCATGTTTATTGTTTTAACAGTTTAAATTAAAAATTTAAACTGTTTGAAATTAATGAAATTACTGAAATTAATAAGATTAACATTCATGGCTTCTTAAAAATAACTGAATATACATTTATTTCTAATTTGTCAGGAAAAGTAATTTTCAATACATTTGTGGTATTCAGCTGATGCTGTTACCCAGAGTGCCTTACAAGTAGGTAGGGGTTTGCTGCCTTGCTAAAGGACACGTCAACAGCACACAAGACTGTTGATGGTCACAGTGGCTGTTGTGGTTGTCAAACCGGTGACCTTACAGGTCTCTAAACACTAGGCCATCCTGGCACTTTGTCTGGAAAGTGAGTTATTGGAATTATTTTATAAAATTAACATTTAGTTCATTTTAAATTTTGGTTGTTTTACATCAAGACACCGATGGGAGCGCTATAGAAATGATGCAGGGTTTTGGATGCTAAAGGAAAGCGGAGTACCAGTGGACTTTAGTTTGGGTGTATTTATACCAAGCATGTTTGGAGCAGTTTGCTCCCTTGATTAGGTTCATTTGAGCAGGTGAGAACAACGGCATTCAAAGTCTGGTGGCACCAAATAAACGCACTGAGAAGCCTGAAAATGCAGGTGTTGGTCCTCTTCCAAACAAACTGCGATGCAGTTGGTTTCAGAGTGAGAACGTAATCCGAACCAACTACAGGAAACAACCCCCAAATGCAAAGTGTTATTTGAATAAGGAGATGAAAGAGCCCAGACAAGTCCATCATACTTACCTAAAGTTATAAGTTCCAGGGACTGTAAAAGGATTTCTGTTGACTGCCCCACATGATGACAGTTACCAAACTTTCCAAAAAACAAGCTACTTGTGAGTCCATGTGACTTTTGTGGGAACAAAGTAAACCTTCCCACTATGGTTTGGACCAAAGAAAACCAACTGTAGGTGATCACACCCTTAGAGTCAGAAGAGGACATTTTAAAGCCTACAGAGGTACCATGAAACATGAAATGCCATTGGTTGGACTGGCGTGTCATATCTCATCTCTCATCTCAACATCCCTCAGCAATGGAGAAATGAGCTACAGCACTTCATCATGAAATACTTCTAGTTTTTGTTATTTCCATTCAGATGTTGGTAGCATAGGACCTTACTGTAGTTAATCTCCTGTTACATATCCCATTACATATTTAATTAGTCTCATGTGACAGCATATCCATCTCAGGTTTTACTGGACAGAAGTTCATCTTTCCTCATTACCTTTCCTGTTAATTATTGTATGTTTTAATGTGGGTTTTTTTTTTAGCTCTGCCCATGTCAAACCTGTCTAAACCAAGCATGTCTTCTGCACCAGTTTCTCCACAAAAAAGAAACAAACCAAAAGAAGATCAAGATAGGGACAACCAAGAAATGTCCCTCAGACTGCGGGAACAAAGCAGCGAGCTACAAGACAAAGCTGAACAAAATGATAAATTACACAGAGAACTAAATGAAATGAAGGAAAAACTGGGAGAGAAAGAAAAACAGCTTAAGGACCTAAGGGAGCTCCTCATTAGCTTTCCTGTTAATCATTGTTTCATTAAATGCGCTTTTTTATTTTTTTTTATTTTTAGATGTTTCCCTGTTGTCTACATGGTTTTCGTGGCCTAAAAGCAACAAACCAAAAAAAGATCAAGATACAGAATACCAAGAAATGTCCCTCAAAGTGCAGCAACAAAGCAAAGAGCTACAAGAGCTCAATACACAAATTGAGAAATTACAGGAAAAACTGGGAGAGAAAGAAAAACAGCTTGAGCACCAAGGTAAGCAATCAAAAGACATTCAATTTGAGAACATCAATGCTGAGAATTAAAAGTTATTGTAAAGTTATTTTGAGTCTCCATATTAGTTTTAATAAACAAGCCTATCTCCCTTTGATGCTTAAATTAATATCCATGTTCAATTTATTTATTTCAGGGCAGAAGATAAATGATCTCTTGGCTGAAATAGAGATACTGAAAGGTAAAAATTCAACCCAGACAACTGGTGAGTAGGGATGATGACCTCAGCATGTTTATTGTTTGAAATTAATGAAATTACTGAAATTAATAAGACTAACATTCATGGCTTCTTAAAAATAACTGAATATACATTTAATTTTAATTTGTCAGGAAAAGTAATTTTCAATACATTTGTGGTATTCAGCTGATTCTGTTACCCAGAGTGCCTTACAAGCAGGTAGGGGTTTGCTGCCTTGCTAAAGGACACGTCAACAGCACACAAGACTGTTGATGGTCACAGTGGCTGTTGTGGTTGTCAAACCGGGGACGTTACAGGTCTCTAAACACTAGGCCATCCTGGCACTTTGTCTGGAAAGTGAGTTATTGGAATTATTTTATGAAATTAACATTTAGTTCATTTTAATTTTGGTTGTCAAGACACCGATGGGAGCGCTATAGACATGATGCAGGGTTTTGGATGTGTAAGGAAGGCGGAGTACCAGTGGCCTTTAGTTTGGGTGTATTTACACCAAGCATGTTTGGAGCAGTTTGCTCCCTTGATTAGGTTCATTTGAGCAGGTGAGAACAACGCCATTCAAAGTCGGGTGGCACCAAAAAACTGCACTGAGAAGCCTGAAAATGTGATGCGATGCAGTTGGTTTCAGAGTGAGAACATAATCCGAAACAACTTCAGGAAACAAGATTCAAGATTCAGATTCAAGAAGTTTAATTGTCACATACACACACGAGGTGTGCAGTGAAATGCAAAGTGGCAATGCTCGGCAGAAATGTGCAAAATAACAGGTTCACACTATTTACAATAACCAACACAATACCAAATGCACAGTGTTATTTGTATAAGGAGATGAAAAAGCGCAGACAAGTCCATCATACTTAGTGAACGTTAGTAAAACAGTATAATGACTGTGGAAAAATAGGACCAACATTGGTTTGTTATTTTATTTTAAATGAGCTACAGCACTTCATCTTGAAATGCTTCTAGTTTTTATGATTTACATTCAGATGTTGGTAGTATAGGACCTTACTGTAGTTAATCTCCTGTTACATATCCCATTACATATTTAGTTAGTCTCATGTGACAGCATATCCATCTCAGGTTTGACTGGACAGAAGTTCACCTTTGCTCATTTGCTTTCCTGTTAATTACTGTATCTTTTAATGCATCTTTTTTTTAATTTTTTTTTAGCTCTTTCCATGTCAAACCTGTGTATACCATAGTTTTCTTGGACTAAAAGAAACAAACCAAAAAAAGATCAAAATACAGATAACCAAGAAATGTCCCTCAGACTGCAGGAACAAAGTAGAGAGCTACAAGACAAAGTTACACAAATTGAGAATTTATTTTACTTAAATTATATTACTTATTGTGACACTCTCTATTATTTATTAGTTCAACCAGTTGGTTTATTGCTTAAATTAATATATATGTTCAATTTATATTATTTCAGTGCAGTTAATAAATGAAGTCTTAAATGTAGACTGAAAGATGAAAATTCAGCTCAGACAACTGGTGAGTAGGGATGATGACCTCAGTATGTTTAATATCAAAATTAAAACACTGTTTTCACAATTAAAATTAGATTGCTAATCAAGGATGAAACTTTTGGCTCTTTAAAATGAACTGAATATGAATTGCATACATTTCATTTTCATTTTTCAGGAAAAGTAATTTTCACTGCCTCTGTTTTATACCATTGTCAACTTTGACCTACGTTCTCTGGTCATGGCCCAGAAATCTTCATGTGGTCTAATATTGAAATGACATTTACTGCAATGACACTTTGGGTGTTTTTACACCAAGCATGTTTGGAGCGATTTGCTCCCTTGATTATTGATGTTTTCTTGGAATATCATGCTCCATTCTTTCCACTGTTTTACACCAGTTATAGATCATTTCAGTATCTTGATTACAGCACTGTAATGTGTTGCACAGGGAGAAGAGAGTGGCCGTCCAGTGCTCCTTAACATGTCAAATCTGATGATGGAGGTACAACGCTGTCAGACCCTGCATGAGCTGTCATGGAAACGCTAGAAAGAATATATGTATGAAAATATATAATACACACATATATATATAGTGTGTTAGTGTTAGTTATGGAAGCATAATGATATGAGCTACTTGTAATATGGTTAATGCCTCTGTTTTATGTCCCATTTTATGTTGTATGGCTTTTAATAAATGACTCAGATGATTGTTAGCTTGTTATTCTTTGTACTTTTTGCATTGTATTAGATCGTGTTGATTCACTGTGTGCTGTTCTATTGATGTCCATATGAATGTTTCATGTATTTACCGATGATAATAGATTTGTTTGGATTGATGGACGGTGGGTTTGGAGTTATCAATGTACACTTTGAAAATCCCTAATAAAAAGATCACATTCACATACTTGCTGTCCTGGTCTTTGTGGGATGGGTGTTGGGTGGAGTTTGGATTTTCATGTTAAACTGTATGACTTCTTTATTGGCATTGTGTGTAGGACTTGTGGACAGCAAAACTAGCACACTGCTCTTTCACAGGGGGCCATGGACAACCAGGGGAACAGAGGTGGGTCAGGGAACTCTAGTTTATCAGGGTCAGGGGCATCTAGTTCATCTGTTCAGCACCCAAATATACATCATTGGCAATGCCCTAGTTTATGTGCTCACCCTGGGTCCCACAATTCACTGCTGAGTAGTGGTGTTGGCTGTGAGGTGTGGTTTGCACAGAGAGAGGCCTCATTACAAGAACAAGGACTGGTAGAACAGCAGCAGAGGCACTGGGTGGCTATGCAAAAAGGGAAGCCATACTGTTTAGCCAAGGACAGAGGAACTCACTTGTTTGTGGACTTTGTTACTGCAGCAGTCTGGCAGAAATCAAACCTACATCTAGTCTTCAACCCCATGTCAGGCAGGAATTCAACTCAAGTTCAGGAATGATGCACCATTATCCGAGGCTGTCTTAGTCTTGCATTTATTTAATGAGTTTTATTACTGTTCTGACTTCCCTTTAATAACTCTTGCCTTGCTCTTGTTTCTTACCTTGTTTTATTGCTTTGCTGATTATTTTAGTTTTTTCCCTCTCTGTAAAGCACTTTGTAACAGTGTTTTTAAATAAATAAAGTTTAATATCTGTTGTACTTTTAGATTTTGTTCATTTTGTGACGCAGATAAGTCTCTTTCCCTCTTTTCTTTTTTTTTTTTTTTAAAATGAAACAGAGACTTAGACAGTGTTGAACTGTGTTCACACTGTAACTAAGAGGACACTTTAAAACTTGACAGATCATTTATGAATGAATGTCCTGAGAAGGTGCCTGGTTAGTAAACAATAGGATATAGAAACAGTGTCACCTCGTGGCCAGATTATGACAACGCATCAAACTGGAATGCCCATCGTGTGCGGAATTAAGAGAAAGTGAAAGTGTTCCGCATTGTATAAAGTGGATTTCCCCGAAATGCAGACGCAGTGAACGATCAGCTGGTGAAACATCAAGGTTATCATTGTTTGAAAACCTAAGAAGAGGACATTTTAAAGCCTAGAAAGGTACCGTGAAAGACCATTCCTCTTTTAAATTAGTGAAAATATATGCTGAATACATGCTGCTGAACACAGCTTTACAACAGCACGTTTATACAATTCACTTAAAACTGCACATTTGGTTTGAAAATACTCCCCTATCCTACCGTAAATTTATATAATTAAAGATTCCTTGTTTATATGCCTTTTTGTAAAACGTTTTGAAATCTCTGCCTCTATGTAAGTGCTACATGAACTCTATATTATAAGTATTTATTATTATTATTATTATTATTATTATTATTATTATTATTAATAATAATAATAATAATAATAATAATAATAATAAATCATAAATAAACACTTGGTTGTCAGTGGTTTCTAAGTCTATTTTCCTGGTTGGTTTATGAAGTCTATTTAAGCGTCTCCTGTCTGTCCTCTCTTGCGTGTCTTCTAATGTTTTGCACCGATCCTGCTTTGGTGCTGCTGGCATCTCATGTTCAAGTCTCTTTGATCTGAGTTATTATTCCCCGTCTTCATCAGTTCTCTTTTGTTCCTCCTTATTTGTCCAAGTATGAGTGTGGTTCTGAACCGATTCCAATAACCTTCCAATAACCTGGTGTCCAACATGTGTCCTCCTTGTTCTAAAACTCTCATCCTCTCTCATCCAGAAATCTACTATTTCATCCTTCAGCCACTATGACCTAAACTCTGGAACTCTCTTCCAGAAAACCTGAGAGCAATTGATACCTTTAATCAATTACTCTGTTCTCTCTTTTTGAATGAATTGTTGTTGTTTTTTTTCCTTTCATGTTTTATTGTTTAATCCTGTCTTTATTACTTTCCAAATCGATCCCATCTCTGAGTGACTCTCATTATTATTATTACCATCCTGTTTCTCAGTCCAACTTAAAGCTACGTTCTTTTCAAGGAGCACAAGATAAGTTACCGTACTGCTGAATCTTTGTTTTGCTTCTTGGTTTTTGCATGGGCTTGATAGCCTGGTTTCAGTCCTTCTCCTGTTAAGATGTGTCCCATGTATCTGACCTGTGAAGCTTCAAAGGTGCATTTTACAGCGCTGAGCCTTATGTGCCTCTCTCTTGTGCAATTACTTAGATGTTACAGTCTTTTGTAATGCTGTTTTCATCTAACCCCCAGATGAGGGGGGCATCCACTATTCCCCCCATGCCCTCCAGATCTTCAAACATTTGTTTCATTTGTTGGATGTTCTCCCCATATTCGCATGGGTTAGTCTGTCTGTGTATGTGATCACCCTGTGATGAACTGGTGACCTATGCAGGGTGTTGCAATAGGAATAAGAATAATGATCTCATAAACCTTCAGGCGGCGTTTACTACTGTTGTCATAGGGTACCTCGAGGCAAGGGTGCTAGTCTTGCAGATCAGGCCAAAGGGAGGGGGGCCAGAATGGACAAAACATCGGGACGACGTGTGGCCTTGCCCCAACCCTACTCTCCTTTCTAACTGCAGCCATCCCGGCGACCCCAAGCCCCACCAGGTGCTTAGGACAAACTGATGTAACTTCACCTGGTATCCAGTCAGTCAACTCTGAGACCAACCCTGTCCCGCATGACAGGGTTGGTCTCAGAGTTGGGGAGGACATGGGCTAGTGTGTAGATCCAGAAGAAAGAATGGTTGACCATGCTTTAGGTACAGGGAGTCACTGGCCAGTTAGATAATTGGGAGGACACATTCGTTGTCAACAGCCTCACACAAAATTAACTTATCTTTTAAAGGTTTCAACAAAATTGGGGAACAAGGTAAAAAATGATGTGATGGCAATTCTAGTGTCATATGTGCTACATATTACATGATATTAGAATATACTAGTTGATGAAGAGACTCTCACACAAAGACACAAAAGGCAAAAATCACATTGGCCTGCATACAAAATGAATCAATTTGAAAATGGTGTCAGATGAGAGTTCAGGATATACGGTTGAGTATTTGTACTGATTGTAGTTCACTACTCTACTCACAAGATGGCAGTTGAGGACAGCTTTTTCTCTGCATTACAACGCAGGCTACTTGGTACATCAACTGCAGGCTCTCTAGATATCCTGTTATTGACAAACTTGACAGCACAAATGCGGAAAGCAAGCTAAGATGATACCAAATGGCCTGCAATAGTACACACACACACACACACACACACACAAACACACTCCACCTTGGTGTTATTATGTCTACTGTCGTACAAATACTTGAAATTCAGGGTACAAACTAAGTTGAAGGACCTAACTCCATAGACTAATCAAGAAAATGGTTTTGAAATATTTTTTTCAGAGAAATGTGAAAAAATAACAACCCTCTGGAACCTTTGTTTAAAAAATAAAAATATTACGATTTAACAATATAATTTTAAACTTCTGTTTTATTCTAAAATTTAAGTCTGAAAAATAAATTAAGTGAATGTCAATCTAATTTTTGCTACATTACTTTTTTGTAGACTGAGTGATCAACTGGATCACTGGAATATGTCCTGCAGTCCCACATCTGCACATGAACATGGACACATGCCAACATAGGTGCACATGCACACATGCACACATGCACACACACACACATGCCCTCACACACATGAGCACAAACACACTGTGTACAAACCCAAAAGTGATTTCTCACAGACGGGAAATGATGTCAGTTCTTGTCTCCAAGGAGATGGAGGCAGTTGCTAAGATACTGTGACACTAGGATTTTCTCTCTCTTTGCGCTCTCTCTCTCTCTCTGTCTCTCTCTCTCTCTCTTTCTAACACAAGCTTACACACAAGCACACGCACATACACACATAGGTTGTCACCACGAATAACTCTAAACTCTCTCAAGTATCTCTCTTAGTCTCTAGCACAGATGGCAATGAGCACCATTCCAACTTTTCAGTTACATTTCTAAAAATAACTGCCAAAAATACCATTTTGTTCACAAGCCCTATTGGATGCCTGAGGCCATCAAACAGATCACTAATTCCCTTCGCCGAAATCTAAGATCAGCGCTACTGCTACAAATATCACCCATATTCTTAATCACTGCTTTGAACTTTTTACCATGACTCAACCACCCACCATCAGCCTGGTGAGGCCTGTATCCAATATCCCGAAACGATGGACGTGATGGATGTGTATCAGCACCCCTCCTATGCTTCTTCACAGTGTGAGCTGCACCTCTCTAGTGCTATCAGCATGCCACATATGTCTTGGCACTGGCATGTTGCTGCCAAATCCTCATCTCCCTCCCCTTCTCCTCCCCCGTGGCTCCTAACACAGCATTAAGAGTTTATGGGGTTTGGGGTGTATTGGAAATGCCGCGCACTCCTCTCGATAGTAGGATTAGTGCCCTCCGCTGTATTTCTACTCAAAGAGCCTTCCCATACTGATGACACAAGCAATACAGCGATGAGTGTTTGTTAATTTACTGTGCACAAATACATGTCCCTCTCCCTCCCTCTCACCCTCACCCTCACTCCACCCCCCACACATGCACACACACACACAGACACCAACACAGACACAAAAGGGTGCGTGCATGCATACATACATAGCAAACATGCATAAGGGGAATATCAGCTTCAATGTGTAATGACAGTGAGGACGGTGAGGAAAGAGGGGGGAAGGAAAGTGGAGGCACTGGGTAGGTTTGGCATGGGCGACGTGGAATCATTTTAAATGGCGCGGGGGTTGGAAGACAAAAAGATGTACAGAGGGAAGAAGAGAGCAAGAGAAAGCATTGAAAGAGAGCCAGGATGGGAAAGAGATTGGATGTGGGCTAAGATTTCAGCATGAGTGAGGGGGAATGAGAGGGAGCGAGGGAAGAGGGAGAAAGAGGGAAAGGAGGAATATCCTCTGCACCACTGTGTGACTGGAAATTTAATAGAGGGAGAGAGGGAGAGGGAGAAAGAGAGGGAAGGAGAGAGAGGTAGAGGGGTGGGAGAGAGAGAGAGAGGCAGAGGAGGGGGAGGGGAGAGGAAGAGAGAGGCAAAAGGCACAGAGACCTCATTGCTGTGCGGCTTTCAGCAAAAGCTAGTGGTTGTGAACAATGCTCACTACGGCATTCACAGAGAGGGAGGGGAGGAGCAAGGGAGAGGGTGAAGGAATGAAGGAGAGAGAGTTTATATCTTGAGGGTCTTTCTGAAGCTTAACTGGTCTGCTCTGTCCTTTGACCTTTAGTATGAGCTGAGATAGAGTGAAGGAGTACGGAGCATCATTTTTCCTGTGAACTAATGTTTAGTGGAGAAGATAATACTAGAAGGGTCAAAACTCATTTTCTGCACAAATTCTGATCTGGAAATGGTGATTTTACTGCCAGAGTAAAGGGGGATAACAACAATAAAGAGGTGGTAAAATGCTTGATATATGTGGACATACACATGACAACAAAGTTCGATATGGGTAGGGCCGGTAGAGAGAAAGACAGGCATCTTTACTGACTAGTGCTGTCTTTATTGGCTAATACCTTGCCTACATTCTTCCCAATGAACTAATTAGAAAGGTACAGCAGTCCTTCAACTCCTGAACTCTGGAACCTGATATAATAATTCTCATTTCTTAAGCACATTTGAAGATGTTCAGGAATATATGAGGGTTGGGTTTTTAGCATACAAACCTTGCAGGGCTGCAGAAGACTTGCTCTACAAGTCTGGATGATATAGAAGGAAAGTTGGTGATAACGGTGTCTGCCTTAAGCACAGGCCTAAATCCACCACTGAGAACTGCTTTGGGAATAAGTAAACTACCACATGTCTGCAAAGTCTGCAGAAAACAGTTAGGGTCTTTTTGGTTGACCCCATTTTATCTTATCATTACCAAAATTCCAGTGCTAGCATTGAACATTTATTAGAAATATGAGTTTTGGACCCTCTCAAAACTATGATTGCAGTGGCCAGAAATACTATGTCCTACTGATGATTTTTTTTTTGCCAGTGGTAAAATACAATCAACCGTTACATGGTTGTAACAGCTGAATGGCCTAACTGAAAACGCACCAAAATCGAGAAAAACCTGCCTGAAATCATAATATAAACAAAGTGACTCAATTCATCCTGCTGATCATGGAGTGCTGCTGAGTCATATTAATGAATATCCTCTGAGACCACATGTTCATTACATGCCCAGACTGTGTTGCACAACTGATCTCGACCAAATTACAAACTGAGCAATGCCAACTAGAAAGAAAGCAAAAATATTCATTAACATAGTAAAACACAAAGCCTCTATGGGAGCTCGAGGGCTTAATCATTCAAAGCATCTGATGAACTCAGGTTCTCGCCCATGAACCGTTGCTCCTTCATCTACTCCTCTAATGCCGTCTTAGTGGGATTCAGACTGAAACATACGGAATGTGCGTAAAGAGCCGCTTATGCTGGACGCAAAATGCTCTGCCCAGCGAGCGCCGTCGCGTTTGCTGCCTGCGCTCGTCTCCAAGGATGAGAAGGCGCTTGGATGCATTCGTCCCAGACCTCGTTTCCGAGTGTCATAATAGTAATACTAATAATAGTAATAGCATCGTATTCTTCGATATCTTCATCTGATCTCTGTGTTTTCCCGTGTGTGTGTATGGATTGTGTTCATCTTTAATCTGCCATCACTGTAGCCCCCCGCGTTGCGTTGGCGCTGCGGAATACAAGAAGAAGAAGAAGAGCCAGCTCATAGCCGTGGAAACGAGCGAATCAATTTAGGGAAGAGAAAGGGAGAGACAGATAGCGAGGCTGGAAAACTGACGAGAGGAGAGGGAACGACAGGAGAGAAAACATCGACCTTACGCCGCAGCCACTGAGACATTAAGGTACGTGTATATTGGATGCACAGGTAGAAAGGACCGAAATGGCCGGCGTAATTATTCCATTTCTTACCTCTCCTATGCTTAGACACTGAAATCAGTCAGTAGATGAGAATGATTAAATAGCTGAATGTGTCAAGATTACTAAGATCTTTGTCATGACTCAAGAAAAATACTGAATATAATGAAAAGATACAATGTCGATTCCACGTCGATGTCAGTAGAATTTACACGATAGTCCCTGCAAATGTATTGAAATAATACGGTTCCTTATGTAAGCATAATGATTGCACATCCCCACAGACATTATTTCCCAAGAAAGATTGAAGCTATGCATTATTTTTGGGTGCAGTCCTGTTGTCATTACCCTGAAGAGAGAATGGATGCAAGCCATTTTGTAATGCAGCATGTGCAGAATTAGGCCTATTCAGAATTTCAATTGCGTTCAGAGAAGGTGCGCCGTAGTGAGTGCAGCTGCATAGATGAATAAGGCCATTCTGTTATTACTGAATTGTAGGAGATATTATGCTAGAGGCTATATGATGAAGAGAGATTGCAGATGAGAGGTTGCGACTAAGGTTATTGCGACGGCAGGTTATTATGTTTTTTTGTTGTAGTTGATATCTGAGGAATGAGAAAATATATAGCTTGCCATCAGTTAAAACTGGAGGAGTTATTTTGGCATGAACCTGTAATTTCTTTCTCCAACAGGCTGCTACTATACTGGTGAAATGCGGTCCCATCTCCTTCCGATTCCCACGTTCCCACTGAATCAATTTATGTTGTCATAGTTACAGTAGATGATGTTAGCCCTGCTGCACCTGTGTCGCTTTGTGTTCATCTAGACCAGCTGTAAATACATCAGGTCTAATTGGGCCCGTGTAGGCTCCAGAAAACATCCCCCAGCCTGGAGCCCCAGTGTTTATCAAAATCAACACCACATTTTTTTTTGCCTCGACATAAACCACAATGATTCAGTTGTGGAGGATAAGGCATTGATAAAATCAGGCGATTACGATGATGTGATTGGTCTGTAGCAAGTGGTCAGCAGCTTGCAGCTAATTTGTCTTTTCACGACTGAGCGCTCTTTCTCAGGCCTGATTGAGTAATCAATATCTACATGGTTGCAATCAGGTCTTGACATGAGAAAACGACTAAGATCAAGAAGAAGAAATACATGTGAGTGAATGGGTTAGAAAATATACATTGCAACCACGCAGTAAACACAGCTGCAAAGAAAACACACGATGCACACTGATAACAGGATGAATGCAACAGAATTGGTCTTCAAATGAGTCCATATAGCTGAAACAGAGACCGTAAATGGTGCACATTGTTGCTCTTTTGCTGTCATGTGGTGTGGCTGTAAGATCAAACTGGAGAACTTGTGAGGATGGGGGTCAAGGCAACAGGCTGTTTGCAGATCCACGATCTCACCACAGTAGAATTTTACTATGTGTGGTATTTTCCACAGGGTATTGTTTACGGCATACAAAATGCCACAAAGTTCAGTCAAATTCCTCCATTGAAGTTACTTTGAGAATAACTGCAATGGAGAACATATTGAGTGCCAAAAGCTTTTGCTTGAAGGGAAATGCACCTTGATAGGAAAGGCGGAGATGCATTTAAGAAAATAATCCGTTTTCACAAATATCCAACCCTACAGTATTTAGCCATTATAAATACAACAGATCATCTATAACATTTTTATAACATTTACTGCTGCATTTGTTATTTCCAAGGGTGGTCAGTTGGAGTAATTAGAGATTGGGATCCTTGCAGTTCTAGCCACTGACTTTAAGCCCAAAAAATTCTGGGGGTCAAGGACTGTGCCACTGGTCTAGTGCTTTTCCAGTAAAGAGACATGAGTCATCATTTGGACTGGGCCCACCATTGAGTAACCAATCAGATCTCTCCAGCTGAGAACATCAGGCTGAGTTACTGGAAATAACCTAAAAGTTACCAAGGGGATTGCCAAAAGGAGGAGGATGGGGGGTCTTGTACTCTGCAGAGACAAATTCAGGCCCTTTTTGTAATAAAGGTTCTTGAACAAGAGACTTCTTCTTCTGGGTGATTTTTCCCACCACAGTCACAGACAACAAAATGCTCAAAGCACCACCTCAACAGTTTACAGTATAGTGGAGGGATAGTGGGTTACACCATGCATTCTGTGGTTTGTGGCTATGAGACATAGATGTCTGTGTTGTGGTGATTTTGAAGCACTATAAAGCATGATTCCGGGTCATAAACTCTCATCACATTGCCACTCTGAAGTCTGGCAGAAACATTTTCCAACACAGTCAAATGTATGGATTGTATAATTATCAGGTTTAGCTGGATAAGGATGGGAAAGGGACTCTTCAAGGGAGGACAACAATGTGAAGAAATACCATAATGAGGAATGCTGCAACTGCCCCATAACCTTTAGGTCTATCATTTGCAGTTATTTCTCTGGTTATTTTATCCTAGATTGACACAGTGTTGTTACCTCTTTGTTGCAGTTACAGCAAGTATGGTTGAAGGTGTGAATGTGGGTGTATGTTTGTGTGTGTATGTGTGTGTGTGTAGGGGGGAGTGTTTGTGGGATGTGCGGTGTAGAGCATCTCAAAAAGTCTATTTTTAGCATGTACTCCCTTATGAGCTTTCTTAATGGCCGCTTTAAGAGTTGTCAGAGCTGTTTTAATAAAGACTGATGTTGACCTAATCCTCAGACCTTGTAGATATTAAGATTCATGGTACATTTGTTCCTTTTCTTGTGATAGTGCAGGCCAAGGTTCAAGTTTAGCATGCAATCTTTTTGTTGTTGTTGCAGTTTCCCTGGACTTCTCTGCTATGCGCAGTTTATGTTTTGATATACAAAACTCACTGACATTCTTCTCATTTGAAGGCACATTTACTCGAAGGAAAGATTCTATCCATATATTTTATCTTGTAGTATTTTCAACAGTTTTCGGGCCTGCAGTTATAGGCATTTAATGAGGACAGTTGATTTTAAAACATAATTTCTGATTTTAAAGACGGGGAAGGGAATAAATATAATATTTTAACTCAAATGCAAGGTGGATATTGACCAAAAAGGTGTTGCTGATCAGTTTGGAAGAGCGAATGTTCATAAAGCTCAGCTAAACACAGTAATGTGGAATAGGGCACTGGACAGTGAAACACAAGATGGTGAGTGAGCAGGTTGCCACAGCAACCGTGTTTCTAGGAGTGCATGCATCGCTGCTGCATAGGAGAGGGGATGCTGAGGGCTGGCATGAAACCTTTTAAAATACCATGTTTATTAAAGAGCAAAATTGTTAAAAAAATAAAACCAAAAGTTCTCTCACAAAAAATGCAACAGCTTATAGAGAATGTCAACACAGCGGACGAAAGTAACAAACAAAGATGACAAAGATCTCTCTATTTGTTTTGAACAGACACCACAGGCTTGTGACTGGAAGGGACTTATAGGGTAAAAAACAACGTGTTTGAGAACACAATGAACACTTTCTCTTTGGTCTAATCATCACAAGGGAAACAGCCCAACCATTTCTAAATTTAGTGAGTCTGCTGATGCTTGCAGCCATTTCTGTTTCTAGAAGTGTGTAACTCGCTCTCAACCAAAGACACATTCCCATTTGAAAAACATAATACACAACTGCCATTTATGAATCACAGAAATCCAAATTAATTTTGCACCTTCTTGTTTTTGTTCCAAATGTAATTGTAGTTTTTATCTTTGATTCTTAGTGATTAGGAATCTCATGTGATGTAATCTCATGCCCTTTGCTTATTGTGTGCAATATGTGCATTTTCAGCAGAGTCAAATGTCATCCCTTAGTTTTAGTTAGTTTACTTAGTTCTTAAATGCTAAATAATGCATACCAGTTTTGGTAGCTTAGTTACAATCCTATGCCTTTGTCTTATGATGGATCACATGGATCTCAACATCTCAAAGTTCAGTAGATTCAGGCCTAGATCATTTTCATTGGCATTTGTGTACAAGGACTCATTTGTCATGTCTTTCACCATTTTAACAAAACTTTGCATTCTTTTGAATATGAGATACTAGTGTTGTGTACATTTATCTGACCCGATTCATATACATGGTGAGACTCCAGTCTAAAATCCATATTGCTCTCATCCTAATGGGTGTGCTGCAGCACTTGTGACCCAGCTTGAGCTTTTAGAGTTTTGTGGCCATTTCAAACCATGACCCAGATGTTAACTTCAACCTATGAAGAAAATGGCAGCTGACTCACTTGTTAGACTGCAGGCCATGATTTGAGAGCCACTGCTTTAGTCTTACCAGAAAACCCAAACCAGCTTTTCATGCAATCTGGCACATATGTATTCACGTGGCAGTAGGACAATGAGATGTTTTGAGGTTGAGATTCTGTGCCAAGAATACTTGCATGTATATGCTAGGGTAATATCTTAAAGCTACCTCACTATTCACTTATTTGACCCCCTACCTCTGTCTCTCTCTTTTTCTGTCTCTCTCCTTACAGTGGGGAGCATCACCTCTACCGAGACATCGCTTTCAAGATCAAATCCTCTCCAAATATATTCTCTATTCTTGTAATTGTCATGGGAACTAAAATACGTAGCTCCCTGAAATGACATGTTGAAAAATACAAGGTGTTTGATAGTCAAACAAACATGAGCAAAGTAAAATAAGAATCCATTAATGTTAAATAAAGAGAGTGTTTAATATAATATTACACTCTTTAGCTCGATTTCTAAAGTCACTGCTTCAAAGAGAAAAAGAAAATAAGAGCTTGAATATGCCAAGATAAGCACTTGATTTTCCTTATTTGGAGGTGACTTATCAATATCATAGAAATAGGGGTGGGTCATGACTCAGTTGCCATGCGTGTTGTCATGGTGACCAGCCCCTGTACCCCTTCCCTCCTCTGGTTGGTCCAGCTTTTGTTGTGGTTTCACAACCATGGACCTCAGCTGACAGAGGCAGCACCCCCATGCCCCACCCCCTGTACCTGCTCCAATCAGGCGAGTCGTGTCATCTGTACAAGGAAGAGTTTAGAGCAAGTACCAGATAGTATTTCAGAGAACACAAGATACCTCAATCTACAAGAGAACTCCATTCAGGTAAATATGGCTTCATTTCATCTACACACAGGGTATACTGTCACACTGAAGAAATATATTTAAGTAGGACTAAATCTGATATTCATACAATGTGCATCTTTTTGTTGCCCACACCAGGTGATCAAGTCTGACACATTTAAGCACCTGCGGCATTTGGAAATCCTCCAGCTTTCCAAGAACCACATCCGGCAGATTGAGGTTGGAGCTTTTAATGGCCTTCCCAACCTCAACACACTGGAGCTGTTTGACAACCGTCTCACAGTGGTACCGTCACAAGCTTTTGAGTACCTCAGCAAGCTACGGGAGCTATGGCTACGAAACAACCCCATTGAGACGCTGCCGGCCTTTGCCTTTCACCGCGTTCCCTCTTTGCGCCGTCTTGATCTAGGGGAACTCAGGAAGCTGGATTTCATCTCAGAGGCTGCCTTTGAAGGTCTGGTCAACTTGCGCTTCTTGAACCTGGGCATGTGCGGCTTGAAAGACATCCCCAACCTCACCCCGCTAGTGCGACTAGAGGAGCTGGAGCTGTCAGGGAACCAGCTGGGGATCGTCCGACCTGGATCCTTACAGGGCCTAGTGTCACTTCGCAAGCTGTGGTTAATGCACTCGAGGGTGTCCGTCATTGAACGTAATGCCTTCGATGACCTCAAAAACCTGGAGGAGCTTAACCTCTCACACAATTCCCTACACTCCCTGCCCCATGACCTCTTCACCCCTTTGCATCAGTTGGAAAGGGTGCATCTCAACCATAACCCTTGGGTGTGCAACTGCGATGTTCTGTGGCTCAGCTGGTGGCTGAAGGAAACCGTGCCCAGCAACACCACATGCTGTGCTCGCTGCCATGCACCCCCAGGTCTAAAGGGCAGGTACATTGGGGAGCTGGACCAGAGCCACTTCACCTGCTACGCCCCAGTGATTGTGGAACCACCCACCGACCTCAATGTCACTGAGGGCATGGCTGCTGAGCTGAAATGTCGTACTGGAACGTCCATGACCTCAGTGAACTGGCTCACTCCAAATGGCACTCTGATGACCCATGGGTCATACCGAGTTCGGATCTCAGTGCTTCATGACGGAACACTGAACTTCACCAACGTGACTGTGCAAGACACTGGCCAATACACTTGCATGGTAACCAACTCCGCTGGAAATACCACTGCAACAGCTGTGCTCAATGTGTCTGCCTCAGACCCCAGCAACAACTACAGTTATTTCACTACTGTCACCGTGGAAACCGTGGAGACAGTGCAAGAGGAGAATTCAGCAAGACAGTATATTAATGAGACCTTCATAGAATTTCCGGGTCCTACTGTTCAAGGAGGGGTATTAGAAACCAGGCCTGGTATTACCATATCGCCCTCTCTCTCCTCTCTTTCCTCACTGTCCCCACGAGCCAACAGAGGTCCTGAAAAGGCTGTGACTGTGTCCATAATGGATGTAACTAACATTCCAGGCCTAGATGACGTAATGAAAACCACTAAGATCATCATTGGTTGCTTTGTAGCCATTACTTTTATGGCAGCTGTAATGTTAGTGGTGTTCTATAAGCTTCGGAAGCAGCACCAGCTACACAAGCACCATGGCCCTGCCAGAGCCATTGAAATCATCAACGTAGAAGATGAGATTGGAGCTGGGACTGGAAGTGGCATTTCAGGTGGGTCAACCATGAATTCTGGCGGTGGTGGAGAAGGAACCCTCAGAATACATCATCCAGAAATAGTCAACCTTCCTAACATTGGCCGATCAGATAATCTCAATCATTACTACAAGACCCATCATTTCAACAACAACGTGATGGGTCTTAGTATTGGTACGGAAGGGATGGGACCAGGAGGTATCCTCAATAACAAGAACAACCAGCAAGGCCAGGACATCCCCATCTCTTGTACTTCAGTCCCAATCTCCACATCCAATTTGCTAACCACATCTGGCAATGGCACCAACACCAACCCCAGTTCTTTGTCTCCACCGCTGCCAATGTCTCTCCCCATGCCTACAATGGGATTACATGGATCGATCAAGGGTTTCATGGGCCACAACCAGAATCCCCAAATGGAGCCTCTTCTCTTCAAGGGGAGCTCGAAGGAAAACGTCCAAGAGACTCAGATCTAAAAACAAAGTGAGAGTGTAGAGAGAGAGTGAGCAAGAGTCGAAGACAGAGAGGGGATTGATGTTGGGTTTATGTGCGGAACGATTAGACACTAGAGTGCATTGACATTACACCAGGAGAGAGGATAGACTGACACGGCAATACACAAACACATAGACTGGTCAGTGACAGTGTACTGAGCCAAGGATTACCACAATGGGCCACTTGTGTTTGTAGTAACGATCATGGCCATGGAGTTAAAGGAATGGACATTACTACAATGTAAATCTGTGCCAAAGCAAATGTTTCTTGTAGTTTCTACAAGCTGTATTCTCATAGGGAAAAAATAGCCTTTCCAAGTACTCAATCCCCAAGTCGTTGTTGGCCAGCCGAGATGAAAGACATGCACAGCACTTACCACACTGAAGATCGGAGACATTACAGAACAAAATTCAAGAGACATTTTTCTTCCACACAAAACACAAGACACACTCTCTCTCAAGTGACTCAATAGACTCCCTCAAGGTGACAATTATGTAGGCAGAAATAGAAGGACAAAAGGTACAGTGCAGTACAAACTACTGTGAAAAATCCACAAATTATATAAATATATTTTCATTTAAATATGTAACATTGCAGACTCCAATGCAGAGATATTTTGGGGTGGATGTATAAGCTGGTATAGTTTGTTTCTTTGTGAATAATCAGGGGCGTTGATTGTGGAGGTTGGTTATACGATACATGTTTTGAGTTTGGCTACTTCTCAAAAACATAAGGGCTCAATTGCAACACTCATTGTGAATCTTTGAATTGGCTTTGTGACATAAACTCCATTTAGGTTGTAGAACAGTAAATGCAAATCTCTGTTTGACAAACTTTTGTCTGTTGCTTCAGTAGTAATCATTACAAACTTTTGTGTTCTGAGAGTATATTATGTATTTTGTAAAAGCCAGCTACTTGGTATTTGAATTGACAGCTCTGATACTTAAATGCCAGCATCAAATAATGGTAAAATGATGTTCCACAAACACAGTAAGGTAATCCAATGCAAAGACCTTTATGGGTAAAATAAAGTGTTGACAATGTGTTATTTGAATCAGATCAGTAGCCAGATATTTGCTTTTAGATAGGAATTTGATATGACCTCCTTGCTCATGGTTACCATGGTCATGCCATAAAATGCTGTCATAAGGATAATTAGACATCTATCTATCTACAGCAGCATTGAAGATGGGATTTGACATCCAATTTAGGATGATTGGAGTGAATGGAAATGTACAGTATAATAATAATAGTAATGTCTGGTTGTATGACAATTGTAAGATCCACATTTTTACAGTGTAACTTTCATATGTTAAATGCCATTTACGCTTCTTGCGTTTCAACTATGTATTTCTTTATTTTTGTTAGTTTGATATAATGTGTACAGTTGTCTAGCCATGTATCATTACGTGTGAAATAAATCAATCATATATTGGGTTGTGGCGGGTCAATATGGCAACCACATAAGTAACATTTGTGAAGAGTGAGACATTATGCAGGCTTCTGTGCTAAACCTGGATTAAATGTATGGTTTGTGGTTTAGCCATTAGTCATCTTGGTAATGATAGGTGGATCTGTTCTGTTAACGTGTTCTGACAGGCTTTTAGTCATTTTCCTATGGAAGCTCTACTGGCTCTACTGGTCTTGCAAAATATTTCACAAAACATTTTCACTGTTTTCCGTATTTCATATTTTCATAATATTAATGAAGGAACATTTAACCCAAATTACTCTTCAGTATGCTTCTCCCATGGCGATTCTTTATATGGTTTCAAAAATGGTTTTGAAACATATATTCTATACAATATATACAATATACAAGATGGATTGAGGGAAGAGACACATTAAACAATGAGTGACCTATTTTGGATAAAAGATTGTGTAGGTCAAGGGGAATCTAAAATGTTTGTTGCAATTGAGCACAAACTGGACAAGCAACCAGTTTTTCCAGATAAATGGAAACGAGATAGGATTATCAACAACATCATATCAACAAAGTTTTCGACTCTAATGCAGCTCTGTATGTGATCTTGCTATTTTTTGTTGCACCCTCCCTCAGACCTGCTTATATATAAGAGCTGCTTTATGTGAGTGATGATGGTCTTTCTTATCAGCAATGAGCCCATAGTCAGTGGAGAAAAGGTATTAGCATTGTAGAATAGTAATAATGATGATGATAATATGAGTAATGATATCATACAAAATGCATCCATAGTCATAGAGTCTATAGTCATCGAGGTTACACATATTAATGTAACTATGAAAGGAACATCTTTGGCATTAGCACACACTGTTAAATGCCAAACAGCTAAGCCATGCAGCCATGTTTGCTTATTGACACCTACAATATCACGTGTAAACTGATAGATAATCTCTGATTGATCAAATAACTCTCAGGTTGTTTAAATTGCAGGTTTTTGTTGGTGCCAACTTGGTACCATTATCATTGGCTGTGGGTCTCTTTCAAAACTATGTACCATAGTAGATGTGGGTTGCGACCCAACAGACAGATCTAGTGGGCAGGGTTCAATTGTAGCCCCACAGAGACACAACTAGAATATAAATGAAGGCTAAAGACACAACATATGGCTGCTCTCTTGATGTGCTGCATTTGGTAACTCTGCCATCAGATTTCAAAGAGCATACCAGATACCTCCTAGTGTGCTACAGTATGTGTGAGGCAAGATTTCTGCTTGTTAACTGTGTAACAAAGTCTCTTTCCTACACCAAACAATATTGTGGCAGTTCTTGATGATCACTTCATCATGAATTACGGAAGTGTTCCTTTCATACAACTGGACATTGTTCCATAAGATGCAACAAATTTGTCACTATTATCATCGTTATTACTAATGTGGAATTTTGAGCGAAGAAGAAGGGCTTTGTGGCATCTTAGTGTAGTGGCTGCCATCGTAGATATAGAACTTGATACTACCCATAAGGAGGCACATTCTAGCGTTTACAAACGTATGTTCCCTTTTATGAGGATCACAAATTTGAGACTGAACTTTGAACATGTGCATACTTTGCAACTGTACCTACACCACTGTACCTCACTGTATAATATGGCAGTGACTGACGCAGTTTGGCCACAGATGGAGTACTGGCATATGTGTATCCTCTGCACCACCCCTCGCTTAGAATGGATGCTTCAGCCCAGATGGCATTTCTTGGTCTCTCGGAAGCAAAACTCCTTAATCAAATGGATTATCATATCTGAGACACCAAATTGCGAGACAAGAAAATGGAGTGCGATATATTTAAATGGTGGACTGACCTTTTGGTACTTTAAAGGTAAGCTGTTCTGTTTGATAAAAGAATATGAAAAGAAGCTGAACCTGTTTTGAAAGCTTTTTAAAAGGAATGAGAGAACAGTGTTAAGTTCTAGAAAAATATAGATTTCTTTAATACAAAATAATAAAAAATGTCATTTTGTGTTTTTTTCCAGTTGTTGGTTGTATCTCAGTATGTGATATTATCAATTTGGGTCTTTATGTACTGTCATTAAATGTCATTTTTCCACGCATTAATCCAGGTACACAATGTGGCTAAAGTTTTGAAGATTGTACTTCTTCAATCCAATTATAGCAAAATCCACACGTGCTGTATTTCCACTTCAATGACTGTCATACAATGACAATGAGAGGTATATTATTTCACTGTTACTACTTCATGTGACTTAACTTTTTGCCAGCTGTAAGGAGTTATTCTGCCATTAGGAACATATGCCACTTTTGTTCTTTGTTGTGATTTCATCCTACAGAGCACCACCACTAACTAAATGAGAAATGAGTTAACAGGTTCAAAATGCTGATGTTTCAAATAAGTTATTGCGTGACATTTTATAAAACAAAATGAAAAAAAATGTCTGAACAATGATTGTGTTTACGCTGTATTTTGTTATTTCATTTTTTTTTTTCTTCAGACACAATTTCAAAGCGGGGTGAATGCTGGACACAATTGCTGGACGTGGTTGCTGGCCCCTTATAACTCATATTGTAATAGCTAGTATGTGTATCTCATCATGTTAACACAAAGCTTATAAAACAGCAAATGTGTACACAATACTGTAGGCCTGTCCATAATTAAAGAAAGTCCTAGTTGGCTAATAATCAGTTTGTTGATCAACCAAATAGTTTCTTTTAATTTCTCATGAAAAATGATTTACTGACTTAAGATCTAATGTTTTTAAAGACCAATACATATTTGTGAATATGAACATGAACATGAAAAAAATTGACCTAGTAGTCTTGGTTAATTACTACTTAGCTGACTAACTGACTAGGAGGGGGCAGCTTCAGTAATATTAATATAACACATCCATGACCGCATCATTACATCACCACAACTATCTAAATAAACCGATTGTCAGACATTAGTGTAACTTTGCATTAACCAACGGTGCCATTTTTGATTATTTGTATATTATTTGTTGTAATTTTGCAATTCTAATTCAAATACATTAGGAAAACAAAACATGTAAATGTAACTCAATGTGCTGTTGCCAAGTTGGATGAAAGGAAACGGGAAAGGAGGTCCTGGTCAATACTCCAGAATCACTACTCCTACCTTGAAAAGGTTGACAAAATAATATTTTATTATTTTTGTCTTACTGTGTTGTCTATTGTTCTTAATGTTATTCACACATGTTATCAATGCAACAGTTTTTAACTTCCCTGAGGTACTTTAAATTGTCTCGGCTATCACAGATGTCCACGGCCCACTATAAGTCCAACTTACATCACAAAACTGCAACCTCAAGGGATTCATGCAATAACAAATGCATCAAGCGTGCAATGATAACAGTGAATTTGAATAATATGTTTAGATAAAGTGTTAGGTTGGGGCTTACAAGCAGGGAGATTGGATTTTAAATGTCTTAGGGGGCGCTATGTAAACTAATTTTCTCGAATGTGATTGTACTTGCCTGTACTCTTTGGTCTCCTGAGATCTCGTTGGTCCCCATGAGACTTCCTGGACATAATGTTAAAGGGCCTGCACACTGAAATAGCAGAAGATTACCGTTTACAGATGACACTTATTTTATGGTTATGTCTTGAGTTGCCAAGAATTGTTTTCTGAAGAGCATAACCTGGAGCTAAGAAAAGACATAAAAGCAAATGCCCCATAAAACCTTGAGGTGACTCTAAATTTAAAGCGGATTATTCACATTTGTGTGCAGTGGCGTTGTGCTGTTTCTAAGAACAAAGAGAACAAAAACATGATGAGTGCTCAAAAAAAGACTTGGGTTCCTTTTTCTCTTGCTATGTCTGGCTTTCAAGTTGAGAGAACTGGTAGATTTAGGTGATGCAAATGGTAATGCTCATGAAGGGGTCGCATGGCAGTGAGCAAACAGTGTATCTGCAACAGAGAAGAAATTGGTTTCCAGCACCCTCTTAGAATGAACATATGTGATGGAGGAAGGTGATGTTGGTTAAGTAAAAAAATTCGTTTTCAGCCCTCGCAGCAACAAACAACTATAACCATTGGAGGTATGTTTCTCCACATAATTTAATGCTTGTAATTTGTAACTGATATATTAAACGGGAAGAAGAAAATAGCATTTCTGTGAGTAGAATGGAACTCTCTCCCTGTACCTAGACTGCTTCCTTAGCATGCTTATGGTGCAGTCATTTTCTAGAAATGCTCTGTGCCTGCGCCATCCTCTCCTCTCTTCCCTATGCTGTCTTTTTCCTTCAAATTCAATAACCTCCCAGCAGTGTGTTTCTCCAGGGAATCCCCTGGTTCCCTTGGCCCACAGACAGACTGTAGAGTCTGTGGGGAACCTGACACAACATGAACTCCACTATGAAGCAGAGGTGTCAGAGTCTGTGGGCTGCATCTCTGCTGATTGAGGCACCATGAAAATATTGAGGTTTTTTTCTCCACACTTGAAAAGCTGAGGAGAGAAACACATACTTACACAAGAGTGGTGTGTTTGGTATAGCTGTGTGGGTAGCAGTAGTAGCGAAAAACCTAAGTATAGAATCTGTGGCCTATTTAGGCATTGTTTATGAGGACTGACTACCCAGTATCCTTTACCGTCTCAGTTTAGACTCAACATCCCAAGTATTATGGAAAATAAGGGGAAAAGATGACAGTGACCCAGTGGGACTTCATTTGTGTACGACGGATAAAAGAGACCGAAAAGTCTTTTGATTTATAGTCGGCTCTTTGTTTAAAAATTCTGTTTTTGACTGTTATTACTCGAAACTGTGTTCGTGAATTATTAGCTTACTACAGCTGTTCTCAGAGGGCTTTCTCAAACTGTACTGAACATACTTTGTTTTTATTTCGGTCTATATTTAGTTTCTCTATCTTTCCCATGCATTAGATACCCTGACTGTTTTTTCCTTCCTCACCCAAACTGTGGAGATCTCAATTAATAATCTAGAGAGAGTGGATGCACAAAGGCAGGGAAGCTATTTTGGTTGTCATTTGGTAGGCACAACTCTTATCCCATATAGCCATCCAGTGTACTTCCCAAGCACTCGTCAGGAGCACTCGTAAACCCAGGCAGTTCTTCACCTCATCTGAAGTCTCTCTCTGGGGATACAACGCTCAACCCAACCAACAAGTCATGTCACCTGAAAAAAATGTCAATTTGCCTCTACTTTCCCTAAATATTGTGGTGTGCAATAGAGTGGTGGTGTGCAATAGAGTGGTGTGCAATAGAGTAACTAGTGTGTGTGCCTGTGTCTGTGTGGGTGGTTTTTGATGCATTGTGTCACATTCTGGATGGTGGTGTTACATGTTTTCTCATACCTATAGGTAAAAGGTTTGTCTTAGGAAAGATAGTTTAATTTTATTAAAAAAACACATATCTTTATGATCACAATTCATTTTCCATAGTTTCCAGCACTGATGGGGTATTTATGCTCATGCAGAACATGCATATACAGCAGAGAAGTCATGTTTTCCTTCTTCAAGTCAATTAAATATTGACAATTTTGCAATATTAGTCAAAATGAGTCTGATTATCTTACCAATTTGCAGCAATAGGTCAGTGACAAAAATATCCTCTCCTGATGCTGAATCCTCACTGCACTATAAAATAGCTTACCTATTCCAAATGCACCAGTGCGTTATGAGCGCATTTATAATGCATCCTAACCATGTTAGATGTTACCAATAGAGCACCTGTACAAGGAGTTTCTCCATAAATATCTCACCAAGGCTTCTTGTTGTACGATGGGAGTTTAAGAAGGGAATTTCTGCCCCATGAATATTTACTTTCGTACATTGGGACTTTCAGGGAAGGCATGCATGCACTGATGTGGGAAATGATGTGGGAAATTGTATACAGCCTATATACATACACATTATTGTTGTGGTACTACTATAACTTTGCTTGTGATACTGACTTACTAAAGTGGGGTCCAAAAGTCTGAGTCCACTTCCAAGAACTCTTGTTTCATCATTTATCAAAAACAGAGAGAGAAGGGGTGGAGGGGAAGTCAAATGATATTTCCAAAACAAGATTACATAATTTAAAAAATGTATTAAAACTTTAAAACTTTTTCAAAATTAAAGCACGACAGAGGACCATATTAATTTAGTCAATATCTGGTATTAGTGATTAAAAGACCAAAACAATTCACACTGTATATTAGGAGCATGTTAATATGTGAATGAAATATGATGTGATAACAATTTAAGAAAATCTTACCAAATGTGTGCGAACAAGATACAAGCATTTCTCAATAATGTTCTAAATAATGTATTCTTGAAGTATCAACTGAGTAAAACATTTTTATTAGTTTTTGATTAATGATGAAAACAAGATTGGTAGTTGAGTCAGACCTTTGGACCCCTCTGTATGTCATGAACTGTGCTATTAAGGATACTGGCTCAGGAGCATACTGCAGGAGAATAACCAAATTAAAATTTACAAAAAGCAAAAAGAAAAGGTGGTGAATTTTCCTATTCTTATTTTCATGGGGCCCATCACCCATACTCAATATCAATTTGCAGGCAGTAAAATATTAGTAGAATGAGCCCCATAATGGGCCCAATGTATGTGACAAAAAGTCTGGGTCCAGCAGCTCTACCTACATACAAAACAGGAAGTAATTCATCCACCTATCTTAAAATACTTTGAAGAGACCTGCCTTGTCTTTCCTTGTTACCATTGTCTGGGCTTAGCTCTGTTCAGAAGGAGATGAGCATATAGGGGACGGCAACCAAAGAATAAGGAAACACATGGAGATTTGTGTCTGATATATCATGCACAACATAAAGATATGAAGGCAGAACAAACTCATCTCTCTATTTCTCTCTCTCCTCCTTTCTTTGTTCTTGCTCATTCTCCTTTTGTCCTAAAGAAGGACATTTCTGTCCCACGGGGGATAACAATATTGATGTCAAGAGATGAGTTATTGATTGAGAGGAGAGGACAGCAAGACAGCTGACATGCAGCAGGCTGCATGAGGCCCCCGAACACCACAACCGTTCATACATGTACGCGGCATGCTTAAAAGAATATGCATCAGGGTCCAAGTTGATGTGAATCTATTGAGTTCTGTACGCTTGTCAACCAGACGAACACATGTATTGGGAATGAAGAGGATAGAGGCACTCTTCTCCGTTACATGCCACATGGGCTTTGGTGCTAGCTGCACATCTTTATTTGTTGGAAAATTGATGTGACACTACTTTGTTCTACAGCCTTAGAATATATGTACGGGTAATGAGATTGCATTCTGTCCCAATTGAACTGGATGATGACATCGATGTGAAATAGCTCTGGCCTTCCCATTGCCTTCCCAGTGCATTCCACATAGATCCATCTTCTTGTCAAGCGGGCCCTTTGACCTGCATTGGTTTGCTCTGATTGACTCACTGGGGGATAAACACAACCCAATTCAAGCCCTAATATCCCCAACTGCATACCAAGTGGAAATATGCTAGGTAGTAGCAATTTATATCGTCCCTTATCCTTCCAAACGATGCTCATGAGACGACTGAAATGGGATGTTCTATAGAGGTGGTCAATGTCATAGATAAAAAGAGTCAAATGGCTGAGCGGAGAGAGGGCTTATGCAGCCAAGTGTGGGAGATATCAATAACCATATCAATAACCAATAATACAGAACGTATAGATTTGCGTCAAAAATGACACAATGTGGGAGTGACATGGGAGTCTGGGCCCGGTGAGCGACCAGAGGGGAAGTCAGCAACACTCGGCTGCTTTGCGCTGCGACCATTAGCATTAGCATTGTTCACACATCCCCTCATCTCAGGCCGCTTCCACCCCTCCCCCTCATCTCTCTCTCTCTCTCTCTCTCTCTCTCTCTCTCTCTCTCTTTCTCTCCACTTCTCCATCTCCTCCTCCGCCTCCTCCTCCTCCTCCTCCTCCTCCTCCTCCTCCCTGCCTGCGTCCTCTCTTTCCTGTTCTCGCTGCAGTGTTGCTATAGCAACGGAGAAATGTGGGAATACCTCTGTCCTTCAGAGAGAGAGAGAGACAGAGAGAGAAGGGGTAGAGAGGAAGAGAGAGAGACAAGAGGAGAGGAGGGAAGGGAAGGAAGCGTCGAAAAGACTGTTAATTAAAAGACAGAGAGCGAGTGGCTGTGACTCACTGCCTGAATGGACACCATTGCCTGTCACTTAGCCCCTGACTCCCAGTGCTTGCCCCCCCGTGCAAAAAGCCCCCCCTCCCATTGCTATTCAGTCTGTATGAAAAAGATGCCGGCTGCCTTATCGCACCGGAGGGGTGGGTGAATGTGGGTGGTGGTGGGGGTGTGGGGGTGGCAGTAGGGGTCTGACTGAGATGCCGCGGTGTCGCGGAGCCACGGCGTAGCTTCACACTGGGCCCTACACACGCCATTTGTTTGACGATCCATGTGTTCTGGATGTCTCCATTTGTAGTGAGGCTGCTGTTTCCATGACAACGCCCGGCCTAAAATAGCACCGCACTTTCCTCTCTCTCTCTCACTCTTTCTCTCTCTCCTTTTACCTCAGCCTTTCTCTCTCTCTCTCTCTCTCTCTCTCTCTCTCTCTCTCTCTCTCTCTCTCTCTTCTCTCTCTCTCTCTCTCTCTCTCTTCTCTTCTCTCTCTCTCTCTCTCTCCTCTCATCATAACCGTTCGTTCCTGATCTTGGGCCTCGTTCTATCAGAGTGAGATGTCCCATACTGTCTGCTAATCTCCATTCATCATATGGTTTGAAGCATCTGTACCCCCCTCCCCTTCACACACACACACACACACACACACACACACGCACACACACACACACACACCTCTTATCTCCCATTTTCAGTCTCCCGGTCGCACTGCAACAGATTCTGTCAACATGCATCAACCTCCACGTTGCCATGACAACGGTCGTGAAAATCACTGCAATTATTTCAACAAAGACAAAAACACTACAGCCACTGGGGGAGAGGGAGGAAAAAGAGTGTGTGTGTTTGTGTGTGTAACAGAGAGAGAGAGAGAGAGAGAGAGAGAGAGAGAGAGAGATGCAGTCTTGTGAGTCAGTACACGTGTGTTTAATGACCCTTCAATGAACTGGTGTGTATCAATTGTGACGTTTTTAGTAGTGATTGTGTTGTGTGTGTGTGTGTGTGTGTGTGTGTGTGTCCCTAGGCTGTCATCTTCATGCAGTAATACTCCTTTCTCCTCCTCCCCTCTCAGGCCCTTGAGTATGTATATACTGTTCTGTAGCAGATCAGAGCAGGTGGACTCAATGACCCATTTGTACAGGTGTATGGCCTTTTAAACCCAACCTGTACCAGCTACCTTGCATGTATTTGTGTCTCTCGCTCTGTGTGTGTGTGTGTGTGTGTGTGTGTGTGTGTGTGTGTGTGTGTGTGTGTGACAGAATTACAGAGATATACTGGAGTGTGAGAAGGAGAAAGAGAAAGAAAGAGAAAGAGAGTCCTGAATGCCATCTATCTAACCAAATAAACATGACCTTGGTTGTGTGTGTGTGTGTGTGTCTGTGTGTGTGCCTGGGTGTGCATGTGTGCGAGAGCATGTGTGTGCTCTTTTATCCAGATCAATGATTACCAATTTGCTGTTCTATGAATACTACTACTTACTACAATACAAAATATCTGACTATTCTTATCATATCTATGGATTTATGATGTCAAGGCTGCATGGCTCTAAATCTTTGCACACTCTAATCCCATTGTATCCCATAAAGCTGCTTTGATACTAACAGATACTTACATGTGTGCCGAGTCAGGGAAAACACTCCAGGCCCTGTAATTTTGGGGCCAAACCCATGGCGGATGACATAGTAAGTTATAATGAGTGTTTGTGGCCCTTGGTCAGTGTGCATGTGGTTGTGTGTGTGTGTGTGTGTGTGTGTGTGAATATGTGTGTATTTGTGCACACAGGAGTACAATTTCAGAACTGCCAGGTGGGCCGGTCTACACTTAACCCATTCGTTTGTCAGTGTCACTCTAAAACTCAGAGCGCCCTTTAGCATATATGACAAAAGCTTTTAAGTTGAGTTATCCATTTTGAGGGGCCACACGTGCATCTTTAAGATCAAAAGCTGACTCAAACGTATCTGCCAGGGTGGGCTGTCATATCAGCGGACACAGGGGAATTGGCAGAGACAGTGATTTGGAATGTGGTCGACAAAGAAGTAGATTGGGACCAGAAATCCCCCGGGAGAGAGAGAGAGAGAGAGAGAGAGAGAGAGGTCAGGTAGGAGGGCTATAAAAGCAGTGCCTCCTTTAGTCGAACATGCACTTAATGTCAAATCACATCTGGGTATGGCTGAAGATATGGGATTCACTGCAGAGTGCTCCTCTCTCTCATTCATTTGACTAAAACGGTAAAATGTGTGACCAGGTATGCTGAGGTAAGTGAACATGTTCATGATCTGCAATGTTCGTGTATCGTTTTTTGACAAGGCACGCTTTACTTTAGTTGTAGATATACATTACATTGCACATGTTAACAATTCATAAATCCATTCTGGAGTGAATATTACAGTCGTTTTGAAATGGACTGATGACCTGGCATACATGTCATTAGGATAAATCATCTATTTATAATTTAAAACGTATGTGATCTAAAAGATCAATTGTGTGCTACTTTTGCTATCAATGTCTTATGATGGAAAATACAGGTCCAACTACAGGTTCAGATTTATAAATACTCAAATCCTATCTAGTTACCTCTAACTATATGTGGTCGAATTTCCTTGTTTGTTGATATTATTTCCACCATTTCAGCAGGAGAACTCTGAAGGAGGTGGAGATAGACAACTGAAAAGATGTGGAAGTTCCAGAAAAGTTTAGGATGTCTGATCCTTCTCTGTTGCTTCTTCTTGACTGAATGCCGCGTGCTGAAGTTTGTCGTAGCTGTAAGTCTAGCCAGAGGTTTGTCCGTAGAAAAAATAACATTATGTCAGGAACAGAAGGCATTCACGATGATATATAACATTATTGATAGGCGCATAAGTTCAATTTGATCTGGAAGCCACATCACATCACATGATTATGTTGTTGCCTTGCTCTTTTTAAATGATTACAATGAATTAGTTGCTCTGGGAGCTTTATTATATTTACACATTTTTTGACAAAGGATTACTATGAGCCTAAACTCGAACAGTGTCAAGCATATCTCACCCAGACACCACAGCGTCTTTTATAAACCTCTTTGCATATATCCTTTTCTCTAGTTCAGCAAAAGAAACTGTGAAACTCCAACCAAAATTGCATTTACTTGTGTTCTTCCCTGACATAAGGGAATTTAATTACATTTTTCACATCAGCTGTGTCCTTGTCTTTCCCTGCATTTTATTTTATTTTATTTTATTTTATTTTATTTTATTTTATTTTATTTTATTTTATTTTATTTTATTTTATTTAGTTGAGTTTAATCCCAAGCCCAGCAGCCCCACTAGAGGCCTTTTGCTTCTGGCAGAGTTGTCAGTGTAAACAAGACTTTGTTCTTCGTTACCTGCCTTGTTAAATCAGGATGAAATTAAATTAACTTATTGTTCAAACCAGAAAACTAAGTTTCTAATATGTAATGTCACTAAAAGACGAAACTGGAGCTGTGCCACTGACGGTGAAACAGTGCTTGAGCTTTTACACTCAAATTACCTTAATATCATTGTAGTGCTAACAGGAGTGAACCAGAAAATGTGTCCATATCCCAGTAAAATCACTATTTAATTATAACGGAGGATTTGTCTCGATGACATCATCAAAATGACTCTTTTGTGTCTCAGATCCAAACTGAACTGTCCAAGGTCATAGGAAAAACACAAGTGATTTCTATGTTAGGGTAGATTGTTGCTTTAAGTACACAGTGTAACTGCTGGTGCGGCACCAAGTAATCTGAACCCAAGTGACATAATCTGTTATGACTTTTCAGGTGTTCCGACATGGCGATCGATCGCCCATTGAGTCATATCCCAGAGACCCTCATGGGGAGGAAGTGTGGGCTCAGGGCTTTGGACAGCTGACTGAGGTACTGCCTCCTACTGGCAGGACACTTAGTGTTGATCATACTGTGTCTGTAATATGTGTAATGTTATTGTAGTATGTAATGATATGTTATAATGTTATGGATATGTTGCCTAGCAGGACTCAGCACCCATTTAGAGTCCTCTAGAAGAAGAGACTTTTGTTGTTCTAAGTAAATAGGTTGAATCTGGCTTTGAATCAAACCAATAGAAGAACTCTCTCTTCAGTAGAGGTCTCTTTAATGGTCCAGATAGTAGAAAACCAACAGGATCTAAATCCTACTCTCCTCTCTCTTGGCTCAGCTGGGGATGAAGCAGCAGTTTGAGCTGGGCAGGTTTCTGAGGCAGCGCTATGGATACTTTCTCAATGAGGACTACAACAATAAAGAGGTAGGGGTGTGTGTATGTGTGTGTGTGTGTGTGTGTGTGTGTGTGTTTGTTTTGTTTGTTTGTTTCTTCAATTTCCTTTATGGCCTTGAGTAGCCGTAATTCCTTGCGTGCCTGTGCGCATCTAGCCAGCGTCGTCCGACCCTGCTGTCATGCGTGCTCCCGCTCCAACATGTGAAATCAAGTCTAGTTCATGTGTGGCCAGCCACTGCCTGTAATGGCTGTAACCACGTAAGTTAGCATGACTCATATTGATGATATCACCGCCGTGGCCTTGTAATATGCTGTAACAAGCGGGCTAATCTTGCCCCTGGGCTCCATGTACAGTGGCGTCGGCTGCATGCATGTTGGTTCAGTGTGCCCTCAGGCTGCAGGCTGAATGCATGCTGTCATTATGAAGAAAGATTTCTGTTTCCTCTTCCTGTCTCTGTCTGTTTGTGTCCACTCACTGTCTTCCTTTTTTTTCTTTTTCTGTCTTCCCCAGTCTTCCCCTCCCTCTCCCCATCCTTGTGTTCAGTGCTCTCCTCTCTCTCTCTCTCTCTCTCTCTCTCTCTCTCTCTCTCTCTCTCTCTCTGTCTCCCCCTCTTAAATAACATCCAATTACCGCGTAAATAACAACTTTCCTCAGTACCTGTCATTGACGATTTGTCGCCCAAGTCTCAGTCAACTTGCACTGCACCTTTCCCCGCGCATGTCATGTCTGTTTTAATTTTACAAAATAAAAAAAAATAAAAAAAGAAAGAAGCATTTTTGGCATGACAGGAACCTCCAACCTTATCAGTGTGATTTACTGTGTGCAAAAACCTGACACAGGGTGACAGAGAGATATAGACGAGCGAAGGCTGATGTCAGAAGAGATCACAGCAAGACGGATCTCTTTTTCCCCCCTCTCCCATCCATTTGGATCTCTTCTGACTCCCCTCCTCTTCATGTGAAGGGAATACCTTCGTTGACTTGGGATTAATACAGCTCACTCCTGATACATTACTGCATCACTGGGCTCATTTGTTTCACCTCTTCTTAAAAGCATACTAAGCCTGTATGTCCCGTTTGAGAGAACACAGAGTTATGGTGACAGTGGCATCATTCTAGTCTATTCATCTGTTATAACACCCCGTTTCCCCGTTTCCAATAGCTATACGTACGGAGCACCGACTACGACCGGACTCTGATGAGTGCTCAGGCCTGCCTGGCTGGGATGTTCCCCCCAAACAGACGTCCACCTCCCATCATGCCCCAGTTACCGTGGCGGCCCATCCCAGTGCACACCATCCCCAGGGCCCAGGACAAGGTGTGCCGCTGTGCTGCATAAACATTTCCTTTTACACAGCAACCATTCACACAGCTGTGCAGCAACTTGTACAAGTAGGAGTGATCCAAGTTCCCTTTTGTCGCTCTGTGTTGCTCTTCGTTGCTCTGAAGTCTGAGGTACCTGCTGCCAATGTGTGATGTTGTGCTGATGTTTTGGATTTCTTAAGCTGTTGAAGTCCCCAGGCAAAGACTGCCCAAGGTTCAGAGAGCTGATGACGCAGACCTTTGAGAGTGGGCCCTACCAGAGGTTCCTCAGGGCTCACCAGGTAAGACAGACCATGGGAGGATACAAGTATCTCATTATGCTGTATTGTAACGCGTGCTCAGTGTCTGTTCAACAGCATGAACTTTCTTCTCACAGCTCAGCTTGTGTCGAAACCCGTTACATGACTTTGCAATGTGTAGCGGCCTTCCAGCCACTGAAAACCTTTTTTTTTTGTAACTCTGTTGCATCACGCTCTTTTCTGCCTCTCCATACATCGATGTGTGACGTTGACTAACACTGAAAGATGTATATCTCTTTAAAATTCATATACTTCACAGTTATCAGTGCCAAAGTTATCAGCTCCTCAAATGGATCTGTTAGTTATGCTGGAGACATCATGTCCTCTCAAGTGATTTTCTCAGGCACGGTGACTCCAGAGCCTCCAAAAAGCTGCACGGTGCAATTTCTCTCACATTCTCAGAGACGCTAATTAACGGTTGGATTGAATTAGATCGAGAATTACAATGAAAAGGTTTTAATTAAACCAAGTCCCTTCGTGCTGCCTATTAAGGAGGTGTCTGACGTCAGCCAAGTGCCTCCTGCATTGAATGTTACCACCCTCTGCTGGAGGTAGAGAACCTGCAAGTGAAATGCAAGAACCAAAATGATGCCAATCACCAATTTTTTTTCAGTCTTGCCTAACCAAAAGTTGTAGTCATAAAATTCAATCACTACATCAAATTACATTAATAAGCTGCTGTGTGCCATTTTGATTTATTATCTACTGGGATAGAGGGGTGACATTTTATTAGTGCACCTGCAGAAATAACCCAAAACAATAAGTGAAGTTTTATATTAAAGTGTTGCATTGCCTGGAACATTTTCAAAGAGTAGGATGTAACGTTTTTAATCATTTCTTCACCATGCAGTATTTTATAGAAGCACTTTCCAACCACACCGGCTACCCCGTGTCCAGATTGGTTGGCAGAAAAATATGGAGGGTCTACGACACTCTAACCTGTCAGGTATACAGTATGGTTCACAGCAAACATGCATACACACATGGGCACATAAAGACTTTTTGGATACTTTTATGCAGCTTACAAATGCTTCAGTAACAGATACAGACACCAGCTGCATGATAGAGAGAGAGAGAGACTGAGTGAGACTGAGAGAGAGAGAGAGATCTGCTGTCTTCAACACATCTGCAGGGAGATGGGGGTTGGGGCGTAGGGAAATCATCATTTGTACATATGACAAGAATACCACAGCATATTGAAATGATAATTGAGGCATTATGAAATAGGTGGATTATGGGCCAGGTTGAAAACGCTCATTCACACTTGTAAAATGAGCATCTGCTATTTCCAGACAAGCGCTAAAAATAGACGGGATAATAGAAATGATGAAATCCAGCAATTTGGATCCCTTTGTTGTGACTCATACGTTGTGTAATCTGGTTATAAGAGCGATGCAGTAATAAATGTTATGCTCTCATGTAGAGGATCCACAACCTGACCCTCCCGCGCTGGGCCACCCAAGACGTTCTCGACACCCTGAGGAAAATAGCGTCTTTTGAGGTCATGTACAGCATCCTCAGTCACAAGCGGAAGGAGAAGGCCAGGCTCTCGGGGGGTGAGAATTCAAACGAGGGGCGATCAATTAAAAGAATGTTATTACAGGATAAAGGCTAAATATATGTAATGCTGTGAGACTGTTGGCTGGTTCTTTGCTAATGCTTCAATCGATGTAATGGGTCAGTTTTCCCAGAGGGCATATTAGCACATATTAGTTAATGGGACCAAGACCACACGTTTTGGAAACCTGGTCCAGTTCATCGCCAGCTTGTTAACAGGATGTTGAATGAGGTCACTTTAATTTCAACTGTTTCAATGTTTATTTACCAGGGATACTACTGAATGCCATTTTGAAGAATTTCTCCAAGGCCATAGAGCAAGGAAGCACTCTCAAATTCATCATGTACTCAGCTGTACGTTCAGTGTTGTGGTACATACAACACACACACACACACACACACACACACACACACACACGTATCATATATTATGCAAACTGCTGTTTCACATATCTCCTCTCATACATTATACATCCAAACACACATGTACACACACACACCCACATCCTTTTGATACAATGTGAACATTCAGTATACGACTAATCTATTTGATTTGACATGTTTGTTTCTCATTCCAGCACGACTCTACACTCATCACCCTCCAGGCTGCTCTAGATGTGTACAACGGCCTCCTTCCTCCATATGCTGCCTGTCAGCTCTTTGAGTTCTACCAGGAGTATGATGGGTAATGCAACGCCTCTGCCGTTACTGCAAACACCTCTCTCTCTTAGCGTAGTCAAGCATGTAGGTCAGATGGACTAAATACACCTCATTTAGATTAATTTTGTTCCATTGCTTTGCCACTCCAAACCATTCGAATACATTTCTGTTTTCCTTTTCAATTAAAGGAAAACATGGCGGCGAGCCAGGAATGCAATGGCCAATTAAGCGCATGATACAAAGCCATTTACATAACACTTTGCAGAAATGTGTGTCATCTCGTTGTGCTCATCCTAATAATTCCCCAGATCCTATTCTGTGGAGCTGTATTACCGCAACGACTCCTGGCGTGACCCGTTCCCAAACCCTGTGCCAGGATGCAATGGGCTGAACCCGTGTCCTTTGTCCTTGTTCACTGAGCTGGTCCGGGAGGAGGTGTCAGAGGACTGGCAGACCGAGTGTGGGCTCAGACCGAGGTGGTCAAGCATAGGTAGGGAACTGAAGATGTGAGCCATCATCATACTTGCTTTGCATTGTTTTCGCGTTTATTTCGAGGCATTATTTGGCATTGTTAAGGCTTCTCTGCAACGTGTGTATACCTGTATACTGTGCCACTACTGACAATAGCGATTGATGATGGTGCACTTTGGGTGACCAGTGTTGAGGATTTTCAGCTCAGGCTGTTTCTGTTTTTTTTGTTGTTGTTTTTTTGTTTTTGGAAAGCTGTCTCACACATTCATATGTACCTAAACAGGGTTGTTCTCTCCCACAGGCGTCATAACAGCTCTTGCAGTGGCTGTTGGTCTCCTGGCAGTGGCGGTGTTGGTTAGCATAGGAGTGGCAATCCACAGGAGGAAAGCGCACTACTCAAGGGAGGTGTAGAGCAGAGGACTGTCAGCACATGTGCCAATGATAAGCAATGGTGCCTCTCAGCTGTTGGGAATTGCACTAACGATGTAACACGTACATGCTTTCATTATTTTAGGTCTTAACTGGGTGTGTGGGGTTTTACCAGTTCTTATTTTTTTCTAAATTTCCTATGAACTATGTACTTATGACTAAAGGATTATGACACATATGAGTATGTGAATAGTTACAAATATGTGCAAATATTTTATTGTGGAAGGAAGATATATTACAAGAGGAATAAAGACTAATTTACAGCAGTCAACACAAGCACATTTTATTTGATATTCTTCAGACAGTACATACATACTGACGTTTCACTGTGATCCATTTGGTTCATATCCTTTGACACTCTTTGCTGTTCAGTCTCTCACTGCGTGCTGGGAACTGTGGGAGGACAAGACACAGAATGGTGTTAGGCTTTGTTGAAGTAAGCCCAAACAGAATACCGAGTATAGTATAACAATCCATCTACCACTGATCCCCCTCATTTTTCATCCATCCCCGTCCTTACGTCGGATCTCCAGCTTGCACTCCACTTCGTCCTGTCCAAGCTCGTTGACGGCCATGCAGGAGTACTTGCCACCGTCAAAGGTTCTTGGCTTGCGGATGTTGAGGGTCAGCACCCCCTGGTTGTTCTGCATCAAATACTTGGGATCCTCACCAATGATCATCTTGTTCTTCATCCAGATGATTTTAGGCTAGGATGGATTGAACCAATGGAAAAACTCGGATTAACACATATGCCACAAAATCTATCAGATAAGATAAAAATGGGCAGTAGCTGTTTAGTGTTTTGTTTTATTTTTTTTTGTTAGATTTTTTTGTCCTGATCTCTCTGGTGCTAGTTATGTCCTTTGGTCTGTAGAAACAAACAGACTTCATCGTGTTTTCGAGCGGCAATATCTGGCTGCAGATACAAAGCACACTGCATCCTAGGCTACGCCACCATGCACGTGTACCTTGGGGAAGCCTCGGACGGAGCAGCTTATGGCGGTGCTGTACCCGGCTATCACAGACCTGTCGATCAGGGGTTGTGTGAACTTGGGCACAGAGGTCATGTCCTTCTCCTTGAAGGAGGGAGGTTTGTATTCCAGGCCTAGGGAGGGGGGGGGGGGGGTGAGCAAACACCATAAATCAGTGGTTTGTTCACTGAGAGGTCACTCGTTTGACACTTGACTCCAGTGTATGAAGGGCGTGAGTAGTGGTTATTGGAGCACATACTGTGCTGATACCAATGATGTAACTGTGTTAAAGAGTTTCTTGGCTTGTGATATAATGATTGTGCACTTCTATTAAAATTGTCACACACACACACACACACACACACACACTCTCACACCTGTCTTGGCAATGACAGCCGTGTTCTTGCTGAGGGAAGATTCCTCACTCAGGCCACAGAGGTTCTCGCTGTAGATGCGGAACAGGTACTCATTGCCCATGACCAGATCTGAAGCTGTGCAGTTTGCCCTTCTGTTGTGCTCATAAACAATGAACCACTCCTGGAGAGAGAGAGAGAGAGAGAGAGAGAGAGAGAGAGAGAGAGTTTGGTACAACATTTCCCATATCACTATTTCGACACAAGCCAGGTTTCAAACAATGGTGGGTATGTGGCAATCTCAGCATAACCAGCTGGACCACTGAACCACAAGCACTGGATATCTAAGTTAGGGTTGATCTAGCTTTGAATTCCCCTCCTTCCTCTCTCGCCTTCCTCTCTCACCATGGTCTTCTTGTCGGCCTTCTGGATGGTGTAACCCGTAATTTCACAGTTGCCATCGTCCTTGGGGGGCTCCCACTCCAGCGCCGCGTTGAAGCCCCAGACATCTGTCACCTTCACCTTCACAGGAGGTCCAGGTTTCTCTGATGGGATAAAAGTAATAGTCTCATCTAATGCACCCCCCAACCTATGACTATGCACTGCAAAAAAAAACATGACTATGAGATTCTTGCATCTGGAAGGCAAATGTAATTGGTCACCACCTAGAAATGCAAGGTACATCGCCAATAGCTAATGTACCTTGCTAGCTAGTGTTTTAGAGTGATGTTTTCCTTTAAAGCATCAACTCTTTAATTGACCAGCCCTCAATGAAATGACCGCCACCACTGTTTTAACATGGAGTGACATAACATCTGGCATTTGGTGGATGCTTTTATCCAAAGTGCCTTACAGACCCATGAGTCAGAATCAAACTGGAAAGCTTTTCTTACCAACAATTCTTATGTTAATGGAGGCCCTGTCCTCCATGTTCTCAATCTGTAGAACCAGCTCATATGTTCCAGAGTGCTCCCTCTCTGCTGAGCGGATGAAGAGGATGGTGTCCACATTGGAGTTACGGACACCAACCAACTTTTCGTCAATGGGCTGGCCGTCCTTGTACCATGTTGCAACGGGGCGTGGCTTACCCTGTCAGACACAAGGATGGTACATTGTTCGGGATACAACAGTAGAGATTTGACCCACAAAACTTTTGAAAAAAGTGACACCGACTCTTACAAAATGATTGATGGCACATAACTACAACTAATTATGTTCTCTTTAAAAGAATAGTAACTTAATTAATTGGTTGTCCAAATACTAAGATCTTTACAAACGGGATCCTTGATATTTTAGAGATATTGAATAATGTTTTTTCTTACAGTGTTTTGGAAATGAATTTTTCACTTGGGATTTCCTATGATAATTGATAATATTTAGTTTGTTGGGATGGGGTATGAAATGGGTGCACATACATTGCAAAGAAAAGTAGTATTAAAATCAAATAATTTTCTTCTAATATTTAAGATTTTAATAAAATTGTCTTTCCATCTGTCATTAAAATAAATGCTACTATTTGTTTTCTAAGAGATGAGTGCCCATTTTGCTTTTCACGACCTTACTTCATTTTGTTCTGTGCAGTATTTTCACTGTTACTTAAATATATTTTAGTAAGAGTTAAAAGTACCTAAGTCATAGATACTACCTATTGAAGCACATCATTTCATCAGTGGAACAGATCCAAAGCCCCTGTTCTTAGCCAGTGGCTAAGGATAGATCCCAACACTAACCTGGAAGGGGATGGTCAGATTGATCTTGTCTCCTACTTTCCTGATGTACTTGGTTCTCAGGTCGCGAGGGAGGCGAATCTTGGGCAGTTCTAACGAAGGAGGATGTTTCTCATTACAACAGGAGGTATGATACTATGAAGGCACAAAGGGCTGCAAGCATATGAAAACCTTAATAAAGTACTTTTGATCCAAGTTGATACAAACCCCCCCTCACCCTAATGTGAGGTTTGAAGTAATATCAAATTGATCTCAAATCTGACTCACAAAAGGCCTGAAATGAGCATCTTCTAATATTTCTATTATACTTCAGGTCTCAAAAGCAGACCTGGGTGAAAGAGTAGTTGCAAATAATTCCTTCTGTATTTTTTAAACCTGCTGGGAGCAGCGGATGGGCGGGGTAAAGTAATTTTCTGTCTAAACTTTCTGGCACCTTTCTGGTCTTTTGTGGCAAACCCTATCAATCTGGCACCCACATATGCTAAAGAAAACCATAAAATGTATTTTACTTCTTGGCTCCTGTCTGCTCACAGATACACACATATGACTCACCCATAATCTCGCGGATGGTGACGGGCTGTGACAATAAAGCAGGGGGACTGCAACCAGCCATATTCTTCGCCACCACCCTGAAGTTGATCTTCTCTCCCACGGGGAGGTTACGCACCACGTAACCCTGTCTCTCACAAAGCTCCTTGTTTGCCACCACCCACTCTGTTTCTACAATTAAAGCAACAAATGACATAGAGTTGGATTCATTTTTCTTGGCTTTTCTTTAGCAGTTGAATAAATATCCAATTTTATGTAGGGAATGAAGTGCCCATGATGTATCATATGTACCATATTGTAAGTGAGATATAGGCTTAGCAATACTGTCTTATTACCTCCTTCCTTGCAGTATTCAATAATGTAGCCATCCAGGCCTCCAGCTCCTATCTTCTCTGGAGCAAGCCACTTCAGGGTACATGTGGTGTCTGTCACATCATGCACCATCAGACGCATTGGCTCACTAGTTGGAGCTGGGGGTGAGAGAGAGAGAGCGAGGCAAGATATTCACAGGATTGGTTGAAAGACAGGTAATGTACAGAGGGCGGGACAGAGACATAGCTTTAAAAAATGTCCTCATGAATAAAAGTCATAAAATCCCCTACAAGAAGCATAAAGATGCATGAGATACCCACCAATAGGCATGAAGGATTTGGAGTTGAGGCTGGGCTGAGACAAGCCAATGCTGTTAACAGCAAATACTCTCATCTCATATAACACGCCTTCAATCATCCTCTTAGCCTCGTACGTGGTCGACTCATATACATCAAAGTTGAGCTTTGTCCATCTGGAGGACCCTGTCTTCTTCCTTTCCATGAGATAGCCTGATGGAGGGATGGGAGGAAAGAAAGAGTGAGCATGAACCTGGGAATTGTCATTATAATTTCATACTGACATGTCTTAGATTTAGATAAACTCAAAACCCATTCTTTACCTTTGATTGGTGCACCGCCATCAAATTTGGGTGCCTCCCAGGTGATGGTGGCACAGTCCTCTCCCACTGAGTTGCACTTGACATGCTCGGGGGGGTCAGGCACATCTAAAGAACAAAAGGGTTAACACACAACAGCACAATTAAAAAAAAAAAAAAAAAGAAACCAATCAATGATCAGTTTTGCTCTGACATATTACAACTCTCTGTCTTTACCAATAAAGTCTTCACTCACCCACAATCTTCACAAACAGCATAGCCTTGTCCTCTCCAGCAGGGTTGGTAACACAGATTGTGTAATTGCCCTCATCCTCCCTTTCTGCTCCCTCTATGACGAAGCAACTCAAGTCCTTCCTGGCCTCCACCCTCATGCGCCCTGCGGTGTCTGTGATTTGCTAACAAAGAGGAAATGATAGTCACTAAGCAACATGAAGTATTATGAACATTGCCGGAGTACATTTATTATTGTGCTTCAAACATAACCCACAATTACATCTCAAGAAAAAAATAGGTAGCATGCCGGCCTGGGAATGGGTCAGTCGGGAGATATTAGACACAGACTAATGTACATTTTAGTAAATGTAAAGTGGTTGTGTATGGCTCAGTGTGTAGAGCATGGCACTAAGTGCCAGGGTGTCCCCCTGTGTATGCACAGATTGGAGTTTTAGTTAGCATTAGTTAGCATTTCTCAGAGGCAGAGCAGCTCTGGAGGCAGAAATTAATTGGTTGAGTTAACCTCAGTGGGCGCAGCCAAAAAGCACAGCTTCTCTGGCAAAATAATATTAGACTGAAGCCCTGCGAAAAGTTATGTTGTTGAGCTAGTTAACATAGTTGTTCTTCCAACTTCAAACTAGCCATACTTGCCTATAGCTACCTGGGTAAGCTAGTTAGCTAGCCTGCTGGCCTTCTAAGATCAATTCCATGGTCATGAATGAAAAAATGAAGTCATTCCGATTTGTATTTTTTATTTATATTTTGACCATTTGACCTTTGCCATTCAAGTTTGACGTTTAGCTAACTTCTGCTTAAAAAAAAGGTTCTTTGGCTCCACCCATTGAGGTTTAATTTGACAAATTAGATTGTTTCTGCTCTGGTTCCAAGACATGTTCGTATAACGCGCTGCGCTGTTTGCTCATGGAATTCTATGGCACTTAAGATAAAACTGTCACCCAGAGCCGGCCCGTGGCATAGGCAGTATAGGCGAATGACATTTGTTATATTGATAGCACATGGTGGTGTAACTGTGTGATGTGTACATTGTCCCTTTTTGTGTCCTTACTTTATCTCCTTTTGACCATACAACGGTGGGTGCTGGTTCCCCTGTGATCTCCACATCCAGGCGGAGCTTGTTACCCGCCACAACAATGATGGTGTTCTGGGAGACCATGTTGCCAGTGGTGTCCAGGTGGATCTTGGGAGGATCTTGTCAGTGTACAGAGTATGAATGGAGAGAGTATAAATGCCTTCAGGATATGAACTAGATAGGACATCAGCTAAAAAGAGATTTTAACATTTGTGTACTGAAGTACTTCAAGGCTACTGTACCTACCTTGTCTAGGCACATAGTCGATCTTGATTTCTGTTTTGAGAGAAAAAAAAGTGTTAGTATTATGCAGGCTGATGGTGATTAATGCATCCATGATAGTATCTTTGTAATCATTCTGCCTTTCTCACCCAAGAAGTTGAGTTTGGCAGAAAGTGACAGGGCGTAACCGTCGGGAATAAATGTGTAGTCTCCCGCATCCTCTGGCTTCACATCATCAATAACCAGTCGGTGTATCCTGAAACAAACAATAGAGAGGATCTGATGGAGGGAACATGAAAATTTGCTTTTTAAAATAAAGATAATGCTTAGATAAAGACAGAATGTGACAAAATGTGAAATTTATTACACAGGTTTGACAAATACTCCACAAATTGCCTTCAACCTATTTGTGCCTAATGCACGTACCTTCCATTGTGAGTGATTTTGAAACGGCCACCTGCTACGACCTCCACACCATCTTTCAACCACTTCCCTATCACCTTCTCATCAGACACCTCACACTTGAACACAGCCTGATCTGTCGCCTTGACCGTCAGATCAGCAATGTCCTGCAACACCTCCAGTTCCTTTTCTGAATAAGACCATAGGAGAAAACACCAGGCAATGCAGAGAAAGATAGATAAAGAGTGCAAGGGTAGAGAGAGGGAGGATAAGGATCATGATCTTACATCTAGACACCCACTGCCATGAGGTATTCATTTGTTTACATTTGATCCTTGGGCCGCCACTTGAATATGGCTGCATCCACTACACTAACAGCATAGGATAAAATGACTTAAAACACAGATTAAACTGACTAATACAACCGAAGCCTATGCACTGGTGTAACATCTTTTATGATCATTTGTACCCTGACAGAGATCCCATTAAATATAGGAATATGTTTTGGAACATCTGCAAACACACTAACTAAACAAAATAAAAATCCTCAGTAGACACAAAGTGTGGTACCTTCCACCTCCACTTCTCCTTTGGTATGCCCCCCATTGGTCCAGGCATGGTACATCCCAATGTCTGCCAGGGTAGCCTCCTGGATGATGAGTATGTGCTTCTTCCCATCTTTCTTAAAACGATACTTATTTGGATTTGTTTCTTTGGTAAGTTCTTGGTCCTCAAAGAACCTGAAAAAGCATATAAAATGAGCATATCACATCTCTTTCAAACACGTCAACATGTCAATTTAATACAAAACAGTAATTATTTAGGGGTATTCATAAAAAAACTTGTCATCAAACTGAGGACCCGATGTAGACTAATAACTTGTGAAATGAAAACCAAGTAAAGTTACAAACATTTGTGTGTGATCACACAGCAGTCATGAAGGCCATCAACTCTCTAGAACTATGATACCGTAAAAGAATTTCAGAAAACAGGAAGTTGTTGAGCTGCGAGTTGTGTGAGTGTCTGTTTTGCTTCCTGAGGGGATTAAAAGCTATAGCCTGAAAGGGATCCATGCTGTACTGAGCAATGTAAAATCCTAGACTGGAGTTTGATAAATAATTGCCATGTTTACTGACCACATGACGTGGGCGCCCTCCTCAGACACCTCGATCTCAAACTCCACTCTCTCTCCCACAACCACGTGGTAGTCATCCATCAGCTTAGTGATGGTCACAGGGGGCTCTGGGTGGAAGAGTGACATGATAGAATGATGAGTGATCAGTAATTACTACTCTCTCATGTCAGATGAACATGGTTAATGAACCCTCCAAGAAGAGATGGTGCACCTTTGACAAACACCTCTGTGAAAGACTTATCTTCGCCAATCACACACTCATACGCAGCGTCGTCAGCCAGGGTCGTCCTGTTGATGGTAAGCGTTCTGATATTCCCATTCTCCTCCATGATATACCTTGCAAAGTGACAGATAGAAGGATGGACAGAGTGTTAAAGTGTCAAGCTGTTCATTTTTATTTAAACTTTAAAAAATTAAATTGACCCTGATGGTGTTGTGCCTCATATCCATCTATCTATCTATCTATCTATCTATCTATCTATCTGTCTATCTATCTATCTATCTATCTGTCTGTCTGTCTGTCTGTCTGTCTGTCTGTCTATCTATCTATCTATCTATCTATCTATCTATCTATCTATCTCTTTTGACATTAGGTTACAATGATATCCCTTTAATTTTGTGCCAAATCATTGTCATTTATCATAAAACAACACTTAGATTAAAGTTTAATTTAGGTTAAAAGTTTGATTTAATTTTTTTAACTTTTTCTCTCAGAGAGCCAGGCCATCCATTCCAATTTTCACTTGGGCCATAGATTATTCTGATAGGAAAGAGCTACCTGACTATCGCATAAAATAGTAGTAATAATAATAAAAAAATATGATCTCGAAGTTATCGTTGTATTTATGGACCATTAAATTCAGACCTGAGAGGTCTTTGTTCAAGTTTTAGGGGCATGAAATGTCTTGGCAAGCCTTGCCTTGCCTGCCCCTCTGAGAGGCTAAGCATGACCTCCTATAAATAAAAAGTGTTGATGGCAGCGTAGTTTGAAAATGTGATGTTGTGGCACAGATAATTTTAGCGTGATATTTTTAAGTCTCATCTTAGCTGATGAATAGGATACAGCCAAATACTACTGACCCCCTCCACCACCACCACACACACACACACACACACACACACACACACACACACACACACACACACACACACACCCCACCCCCAAGAAATACTACTGCACATTTTCACTTTTTGCACATTTCACTTTTTGCACATTACAATTATTTTTCTTTTGTATATGTTTGTATTTTTGTAGAGCATAGATTTATATATTTTTATTCTTTATTTGTCTTATTGCTATTGTAATTTTTACTCATAGTTTTGTTATTGTCGACTGCTGTAACAAAGACATTTGATTAATATAGTACCTACCTACCTGTCTAATTAAGCATATGAGGCATACGTGGTGAAAAAAGACACTAAAACAAAGGACATATGAACCATCAAGAACCATGTGTGTGTGTGCATGTACTTGGCTGAGGGTTTGATCTCCTGTCCGTTCTTCAGCCATTTGACCTGGGAGTTGGGATCAACCACCTCACAGGTCAAAACAATCTTCTTGCCCTTCTGCACTGTATAGCAAGACTCAAGCTTCTTCAGGAAAGCTGAGGGTGAACACAGACAGCAAGCAAGTGATTATGCTTTGATAATACTGTACGTATTCACTATCGTACAGTTCATCCCTATGAGCTGCTCCTTCCCTCTCCTCCATCCTCTCTCCCTTTCACCTCCTCCTTCCTCTTGCTTTTCACCTCATCCCTCCCCCCTCCACCTCCCCAGCAGTAAAATCTCACCTCCTTATTCATCTCCCTGCGTCTTCCACTGCTCCTCCACTTCTGCCTCACCCTTCCCTTCTCACCCGACCCGACTTACCTTCGCTATGCTTGGGCTGGAAAGTCATCTTCTTCAGACGTTTCAGCATGCCCCTCAGGTCAGTGATGCCATACTCAAAGGCGATTTTCTCATACTCGCTGGGATGGGCATTCTTAAGCAATTCCCACACATCTATCTGTGGTTTGTCGTCTTCAGGTCTCTTCTTCCTGCCAGACAAGGAAAATGAATTAAACGGTGAATGTCATGTATAGGCAAAAAGGGCTTTTTTTAAATGGTGCCAATCATAATCTGAGTGATTAATCAATGCTTGATAGTTTTTCAACCAAAAAACTCTCAGCATCTCACTTCTTAGCAGCTTTCAGCAAAGCGCTGAAATCCAGATCTCCCTGATCCTCTCCAGCATCCCTGTGTGTATGGAAACAGGCATACAGTATAACAAAGTGCAGTGTAATTGAGATCAAGCATATCTTCTGTGCATGACACAAATACATTAACTGTGGTACCCCATCTGTGCTGAAAGATACTTTTACACATGTGCACTTGTATACATAAATAGTATATGTCTGCACACACACACACACACACACACACACACACCCATGCACTTACGCTCTTTTGAAGGCAGACAAAATATCTGCCTGCTCTTCCTGTGGTGCAGCTAAAATGAGAGAGGTTACAGACAACACACATTAGGGCTGGATCAATTCAAAACAACAGCTCATATGGGATCTGAGTCGGTGTCTGGTTTCACTCACCCTCTACAGAAATCTCAAAGGTGGAGCTGTCACACTTGTCTTTGGCTGTCACTTCACACCTGTAGCCCCCAGCATCACCAGGGACCACTTTGATGATCTTCATTTCATAAGTATAGATCTAGGGGGAAGATTAGTTAGTTAATTAGTTAATCTAGTTAGTTGGAAAGGAAGAGAGAGGGTCGGGTTCAAATGGTAAATAAAAGTTTCCCTCACTTTCTCACACATCTTAGTACACACACCTTAGTATTTCTGTCGTAGGTTTCTTTGAACTGCACATGTTTCCCAGCCTTGCTGCCAAGGTCCAGCCACTTGCCCTTCAGCCATTTCATGGTGGGCTTCCTTGTCAGGGTGGTTGAGTCAACCATGGCAATGAAAGTGATATCCGACCCTGCCATTCACAAAAAACAATCAGTAAGCTTGTATGATGAAGCACAGGTATGTCTGTCTGTCTGTCTGTCTGTCTGTCCATCCAGATTTGTGTGCCGAACCTGTAACAGCAAACGTGCTTTGTGGGGGCCTCTCCACGAAGAGGCCAGTGAGCTCGGTCATCTCCGACTCTGAAAGGAAGGACAAAAAAATAGTTCATTTATTGTGTTCTATAGGATCAATGAAGGCTTAATCTAACGGCCCGTTTAGAAACAAATGCTTACATACAAGAGCCTACAAACGGCAATGGCATCATCCACAGTGTGCAAAATTAACAGCTTTCTCTTTGCATCACATACAACAAATGCACAAGCTCCTTTTAGTGATATCAGTATCAGTCATATCAACTACTGAAATTCTCATCAGCAACCTCTAGAGCTTCTGTGCTTTGCTGTGCTGTGTTTTTGGTCAAACACCCTTATCTGTCAAAAGTCTTTCAACACAGCGAACATTGAAATTCACTGTCATGACAAAATGTTTTGATGTCAAGGTAAAGGACGAATCCACTCCCACAATGATTTTTATACACTGTGGTGGGAGACTAACATTATGGACACTGATAGTACCACAGTGGATTTTGCAGAAATACGTGTATTTTCTGCTCCATAATATGATTTAAGATTCACTGGGTGCAAAGGCTAAAACAGTCAGTGTCCTTATTTATTGTACATGTAGCAGCAACAGCCACCTGGCTTCCCACTTTGTGGCAGAGATGTTCATATTAGAAACAAAATCATAACCTAACACATAAATTTGGTTTTAGAGTTTATTTTGGCTTTGAAACTCTCCATGAATTCATTTCAACAGCAAAGCGCTCAATGTCCTCAGCTCAAAAGACTAGCAGATACAGTGTGTTGTAATAACGCATCAACAAGGGCAGGGTTCCGAATGTATAAAAATCCAGGGGCGGCGAGAATGTGCGTACCGGTACGCATCTTTCACACCGCCACTTTCCACGCAAGTTTCCAAATGTATAAAAATCCACGGGCGGCGAGAATGTGCGTACCGGTACGCATCCTTCACACCATGCGTACCATACGCATTTTTTGTTGAGAGTTGGCAAAAAAGGATAATAAAAGTGTGAATTTGGGTGACATTTTATTTAGAGCTTTTTTCTTTCACTACATTGTGTTAGGATGTAATCTATAGTTTAAAAAAAACCTTCACTATTTCAAGTTCACAATTGTAAAATTGCGCTTCTTTTCTTCTATTTCTTCTTAAATGCTTCCGCCGTTTCTCCTCAAAACTAAACTAAATGCTGGCCCTTTATATGCAAACCAGGCAGTTGGGGGTGTGTTGGAAGCCATATATAGTAAATTGTGGGCATGGTCAGAAGGCTCGTGCACGTGCATACAATTTAAGGATGATTGAGATGTATGAAGAAGAAACACGTGGGAACAGACGTACGTGGGGTTTTATACATCTGAGCGTATGCATGTTTCCTGTTTTGTGCGTACACAGATTTCTACACCTAAATCTACACAGAGTTTTATACATCTGGCCCCAGGAGTGCAGTGTGATGCCATCATATCTTTCAGCAAGCAAAAGCTCCAGTGGTATATAATTGCATCAGCAAAGTATAATTTCCATATGGGAGGTGCTACCCCATAATGTGCCAATGAATTTTCAGTGTTAAGTATACTGCGTCCAGCAAGTGCACCTGTCGATCTCCATATATCACCACCATCTCACTATAACTACTGAACAGAAATCGATATTGACAAACTCAAACCAAGATTTAGCCTTCAAGGTACTCATCTGTGCACAATGGAAGATTTATTACATACATGAATAGTATTCTGTACAGGCCCCTGCTTGGCTTTATGAATGTACCTCACTGAGAATAACTGGCTCTAACAAACCTGATTTGATTTATTTAAAAAATCTTACCACAGATTTGTATACATCAAACCAATCAGACATAAAACACACAACACAATATTTCAACATGTCAGTTGCATACAAACAGTTGCATACCCCTGTTTAACATATGAAAGTATAACAAGTCACTGTTATACTGTACCATAAGTCAAAGTAAACACATGAGATAAAATGGATGGAAAATGAGTCAATGGAAGAATTATTATTATTATTATTATTATTATGTTGAATTATTACACTATTACACCACACAGTGAAATGCATTCAAAGTTTTCCATTCTAGAGGTAAGATCATAACTGTTATGAATCAAAATATAAGTTATAATTATAAGTTAATATAAGTAATCAAATGTTTCATTACTCAACTTTTAATCAGCAGACTTGGGATCAAATCATTATTTGAAAAGACTTTGATTACTCTCTTTGACCGATCTTGCCAGGCAGTTCTTGGCACAAAGGAACCAATTAGTTTACCAATGTGCCTCCCACCCATCCTGCACTTAAACGGCATTATGTTTAGAAGTGTTCTTGTCTCGAACATGGGTACATGTTATAAATTAATATAAATAAATACACATGAAATTTAAAAGTTTGTTTGTTTAATTTCTTACTTTAAGAATCCCCTCAAGACACTATGAGAGTGATATATACGACACCAGGCAGATGACACCAACAGTACCACGTGAGAAAAAGTTTTTATGGCAGAGAAACTGGAAATATCTTCCTGTTAACATTCCTTAGCAATGCTAGTGCAAGTCTCTCTCCTCTCCCCATGCCCTCAAAAGAGTGTGCATTTGGCCACGTAATGATAAGCAATCCCCCCACACAGAACACAACACCCCCCATGGGTATGGCTTTAAATGGCCTTGTAATGATAAGCACTTCCCACACACAGCACAGAAAATCCCACTCTAATAGGCCCACAACTTTGCAAACTGGGGACCAATGAAAATATGGTAGGCAAGATAAATCAAAACAAACTAAAAGCGATGGCTATAGTGTGTCAGGGAGAGTTTCGTCCTGCACACCACAGAGCATGTAAAAAATGTGTTCTCTGCCCCTAGGTAATAAATACAATATCTACTAGATATGGTAGCAGTCCCCCAAATAGCAAATCGTATTGCAAATATGATTCCAAAACAAGAACAGGAAAGAGACAAGCCCAATTTTAGATTTATACAGACGGCCTTTCGAATGGCCTTTTGAATGCTGGTGCATCGGATGATTGTGTGCAACATCTGACAGGGTGACTTTAGTAACTATACAGGGGATTTAGAGAACTTGTCAACTTTCATATTCCAAACAACCTTGTCACAAGCTATTACTGAGATTTGCATTTTGAGACGTAGCATATGAGGTTGTGAAACTGCCCTTTGGTCTGGCCTGAGCTGCAAGGACATTTTCCAAGTGCATGGAGTTGGCACTGGCAGTGATGCCATTAAACAAGAAATAGGATTTCTTTGGACACTTGGCTTCCAGATCACACCACATGGCTGTGATACACACCCAGACACTAATAGACCATCTGAAGGCCTTTGGGCTTTAGATAACCTAGGAGAAATGGTTGTGGTCTGCTCTCCTGTGCAGTTCAGGGCCTTATAGTTTGACTTGGTAACTATGAGTTCTTGGCTGACTGCAGCTCACTTGAGCTCTCCGCAGTTTCCAACAGCACAAATGTTCAGTTGATGGGGGGGGGGGGCTATAAAAGTGTCATTATGTCAGAGGTTACTTGGTATGTTAACAGCAGCAGCTGCCACTGTTCCTCTAGGGCTATAACACATGAACCACAGCTGTGTTTCCACTCTCATTGTTTTAACGCCAGAGGGACTGAAGCAAAAGATAGCTGGTATCACAGCTCACATAAGTGTTGGACAGCTTTCTTCCCATGGAAAGACAAATTCCTCTTAGCTGAAGGAGTAAGAAGAGCATGATTTGTCTGATTTTGTTGGGGGACAGTGGTAGAGGACAAGCGAACAAGGACAGAGCCAATTGAAATATGATAAATGGACCATTTGAATGCACTATGCCCAGTCTGGGCTTCACATGTCCATCATCCTGAAGTGAAATGAGTTCAGACCACTCCAGCCAGCTCTGTATTTTTTTGACTCAGGTGAAGGGTCAGACTAGTTGGAGGTGTGGCTTGTGAAGTTGAAGGTTCAGCCAGAGAAGTTGCAAGGCCCTTCAGCTAGGGGGGTTGCTACCTCATGGATGCTACAGAAGAGGGCTTCTGTAGAGGATATGAATGCTGTGGCAACCAGGGCTTCCCTACAAACCTTTATTATATTTTATATGTGGATCTATCCAGCAGATCTATGGCAGACTGTGTTCTGGCCACCTCAAAGGAAACATTAATTTAAACATATTGGCAATTTGAATTTGGAATAGCAGCTTGTTGAATATGACAGGTCATCTGCACATAAGGTGTGATGAGCATTAAGTTATCATTAGTGACATTGAGTAAACAATTGGAATAAACCTTACTCTAATGGACCAAATCAGATAAAACCATAGGTGGCCTCGCAGAAGTTTAGTTCCCAACCTGGGAATGTTTTATTTTCAAGATAGTGCCTAGCCAAAGAAGACGTATAGACAAGCTTGGGGTATGATGAACATCCAGTTAATCGAAATTGTTGAAGACCATTGAATAATAATATTTTGTCATTGACAAATTGTCATTTTTGTCTTTGATTTCAGTCCAAATTTAAGTAGTCAAAATGATTTCAAATAAAAATGGGCCCAGGTCCACTAAACACGTCATATATTATGTGACATCCTGACCAGCACATAATACTAGAATTATACACAACATAATATGTTAAAGACACGCAGACCATGCTCTTGGAGGGGCAAAAGTAAATTGTCCAAGAGAGGTGTTGCTGTTTCTCTTACCATCCTCTCCAGCTTCTGAATCTGATGTGCACAAGGAAGCAAGTTTAACTGAAGCATGACATACAGCAGCAGTAGAAACTAATAACAAACAATGTAATAAACATGCCAGTACATGGACAAAGAGTAAACAGAAAAATCATGCACCATAAAATTTTACAAAAATCCACAAAAGTCCAATCCACCTTGCATTCATTAGGTTGACCAGTGTCTTCCTTTTATCAAGTTCAATGCTACGGCATGCAAAACTAAAAAACATAAGTCGATAAATAGAACATATACAGTAGAAACCAGAACTGAGCATACAGTATATTGTTGTATGATTTACAATAGTAAATAAAACAAAGTTCCACATAAAAAACATCCATAAATCTGTTCAAGCATAGAAAATACAGTCAATGTGTATCAGTTTAATGACAAATACAACATAAAGGCATTCCACTTTTAAATGGTGTTAGCAGTCATTGACCTTGACACTGACATTGCAAATTCCTTCGTATTAGCATTAAAGAAAAAATACTTAAATGTTTACATCCAATATTAGCTGATTGCTAAGGCATTAGCTAATGGGGATTCTTTAAATAAACAAACGTGAACAATCTTTTAAATTGAATGGTAACATTCATGCACGTAGTTTCACACGGTCCAGCACATGTATGCACTTATATCTGTGAATACATTATATAGACAAATACATTAAATAAGTACACTCGACATTTAGTGCTCTCCCTTACCTGTAGGTAGTTCATCGGCTAAAGAAAATGGATGGCAATTAGCTTGAGTCATATTATAGTGAAAAATATTCACTATATAGTTATTTAGTTGTAATTAATATAGTTGATCAGACTGTCTATAGTGTGTATTCCCCGACACTAAGTGGTCCCTTACCATTTTCTTCTGGCTCTGCTTCAGCTGAGCAAAATAAATATCATTATTAACTGAATGAAAGCAGAAACATGACTAGGACAACATTCAACTTAGGTATCACACAAAAAACAACACATCAACAGCTTATTCAAAATGCAGAGACTGAGACCAGTTACAGGTATTCCCTCACACTCCACATGCCTACAGTAAAATGTAGCCCAAAGTCCATTAAATAAATAATTATCACAAATTGCAATTAGAAATTTCTTCCACTTCCAATCATTAAAGTTACAATCAGTGTATATCAAAATCCACACAGATGCTTCGCATGATCTTATATTTTTTGTTTTATATAGACAGACAATTTCTCTACAGTCCAGAAACATACATGCTACAGAAATCCAGTCACTATCTCTTCAACAACAACAAACAGAAAGGAATAGCAATTCACGTTAGTCTCTACAACAACAGCACAGAAGGAAATATGGATTCACATGAGGGATGCTGTGATGTGCACACATACAGTATGCAGATAGTGTAAATGTCACCCTAAGAGGCTTCACTTCAGATAAATCCAATGCAATGAGCAAAACATCTTTCCTCCTCTATAGGTGCTGCTTCAGGTAAAATGAATGAAACATACTGTAAGCTAGCCAAGAAATGGATACACAGTAAATCAAATGCATAATGGCCTTATGCTCTTCAGTAGCTCCATACTGTCTCATACTAAGTGAATGATTTATATCTCCATGACTCCAATTCTCACAGTAGTTACTCAACCTTTAATCTATACCAAACTATCCCATTCTATTAAGGCAATTACCATGATTGATTAGTTCAATTCACTCAAACGCACTCAGTGCCCTGTATTGGAGCACCGTGTGAATGCACTGAATCACGCCAAGTCACACCAAAAGTAATTTTCCCTCACCCACTTCAGCTGGCTCTTCTGCGGCTAAAATTAGTGGGTTTTAATTTGAAACAGGAGATGAAAAGCAATATTGTGGTATCCCATTGGGAAATGTATTTTCAAACACGCTTCAACAGCTGAGCAAATACATGTCATCAGTGTGAGACACATAAAATCTACCAGTCTACCATTACATGACCGCACTCAAACATGGCTTTGAGGACTATTTTTCTTCCCATTGTACCATCTTGCTGTTTCTACATCAGCTTACAAATAACTGGCATGCAAGACTTGAAGTAAGTTGCCACACTGACGAAATCATACAGCTTGTGAATGAAGAATTTGTGCTCTGAAGGCAGGGCCTGCTCTGCTGCATCACAGCCAGTTGAAATATGTAAACAAATGTGAGAATGTGAGAGCTATAATGAAGTCACCATGTGATAATGTAAAGACATATGAAAGGTCAGCTGACTTACCCTCCCCCTCCGGTTTCACTGAAAAATGTAAACATAGAAAAACACATTAGACATACAGTACATTTCCACACTATTAGACATCATATTGTTTCTGACAACGCTTTACTGTTTATCTTTTGATAACGTTTCATTGACTTAAATGGTATTTTGGGGGCTTTCAACAATCTTTCCTAATTTAAACAGATGGAGGAGCACGAACCATGCATTGAACAAGCATTTTCTGTTTTTAACCGTACTTACTTTAAGATTTTCATCTAGCTGTCTGTCTGCAACACACTTTAAAATGGTCACCCTCGGATTTGTATGGGGTCGCATAACCCAGCACACATATCCCTTGAAACTAAATTTCAGCGGCCTCATTTTATCATCGGGGTCACTTCACCACCCAGACATTTCAGGAATGGACCAGACAGTCTATGTTGGTTGCCAAGCCTCATTGCTTTGGTCAAGCCTGGAACGTTTCCAGAAGACGGCGATTTTGTTACCCAGGTGTGTGGAGTGTGTTTTGAATAAAATTCTTAACGGAAATAGATGCAGATTATATACCCAACTCCCGAAGTGATTCTCTGGGGCTGACTGCATTACTGCAATAGCTGGAAAAGGCCAGGAATGGTGTCTTATAACCTTGCTGAAATCACGCCAGGTCTCTTAACCAGTGCCTTGAACAGTCCGCGTTGACCTCTGCTTCACTATACAGCTATTCTTGCTAAAAATGGTCATGGTCATGATCATGGCTTTCTAATCTACTAATTCTTAAATGTCTTCATATTTAATTTGTTAGAATTCCTTTTTTCAATTTGCTGTTGGAGAGACTTGGGTCTCACGCCAGGCACACAAGCCAGTCGCAACAACTGATATCTTAATACCGCTGTATTTAAGAAAAACCCTTTACTTTTTCAGTTATCATTTAAAAACCTGTATGCCCATATGACTTAAAAGTTAATATCATGTCCCCAATCGCTGAGTAACAACATTTTCTGAGAAACATATCAGGATCGTATAGCCTGTAACTTCATAGGTACAGTTAGTGATGAAAGTAGTGTAATGAACCTACAGTTTGAATGTTGCCTTCAGAGAGTGACTTGTCTGTGGTTTCCCATATGCCTTGCAAATGTTTCAGAGGTGGGGGTAGATATGTAACTGATTCAGTCTGGCAGATAACCTGTTTGTTGGAGTATGATTTGCCTTGAGAGAAGTGACCTGACAGGACCTTGAGCCATTGCCATCAATACTTATCACAGGCTATACTATTAAATTAGACATACTATTAAAAAAGGGTTCTTTGGCATTATATGGGAACTCTTTTGGTTGTTTTCTGGGGATTTTGGGTCATTTTATTACTATTGCACAGCCAAACAAGCTATTTTGGGTACTATATAGATATAGACATATATGGACTGTAATGAGCCTTGAACTTCTCTGTGTTGTATTAATTTACCTGTACGTAAACACTTGGTCTCTCTTGACAGCATGCAACAAAGCTGCAGTTTTTAAAGCTGATACAGTTTGTTTTAATCTGTTTGGAGTGCCAAGTGGGTGGAGTGTGCAACAATGAGTGCCAGAGAGTTTAAACAATCAAAGGAAAGTACTTGAACATCAATTAAGTGTATAGTAATTATATGTGACCCAGCTCTGAACTTTCAATTTACATTACGTATTGTGGTTGTTATTGTCATAAAATGTGCAAATGGAAGAATGATTGGTGTAAATTAGCTACGTAGTTAACATGTCAGTTGACTGCAGGGACGTACAAATATCATGGGGTTAAAGGTTAAAAGTCTCACACCTCATCACTGATGCAATACTGATGGGAATGGATAGAAATGAATAAGTAGCAATTTTAAATGTAAACTATCTAATAATGTAATGAAGTCGCAGGCCCCATTTAGCAGAATGATGAAGCAATTATTCTATTATATATATATACAGACATACACACTGCATATCAACTCAGCTTTGCACAGAGAAACTGATATACCTAGCTGTGGGCATGCTATATTTAGTGAACAGCATGTTATCCAGCGCTAATATAACGTGACCATACACAGCAACCAATCCAAAGTGTCTTATAAGGCTACATCTGGGTAAGTGATTCAGACTCAGACTAAATCATTTGTATTTAAAATGACAGTCTTGATGATAGGGTTTACTAATGGCAGAGCAAGTCATAGTCTGTAGTAGAGGGCTTCCTATAAAAACTTAGCTTACATTGGCACTGAAAAAGGAAGCGGTGACAGAGAGGTTGTCAACAGGAGTTGAAGGAGGAGAGAGCAAGACCAAGTATAGGCATCAACCGTGGAAGACTGACTCGTCCATATACATGAGAAAATCTTCATTTTTAGTGCAATATGAAAGAGGAACAAACAATACGTTTCACATTGCTTGTTCGGTTGTTCTTTATATAACTAATCAACATAGAGAACAGTTTTTTTTGCAGTAAAGATTATTTCATTTGAAAGTATTTGTATCCTGAAATAGGACAGGGGAAACGGTTTCAGTTTAAGGTGCCCTCTTAATCCTTATCAAGTCACAATGATGAAAGGAGTTATGAGCATGAAACATATCGCGGCTTCCATCTACCTCCTCCCCTCACACTCACTGACTACTAAACTGTCATGGGCTTGATTGAATACATTGGATCTATATCAAATTGGGAAGGGAGCACCAGGCCTGCAGACCAGAGTGACAGGAACTTTATGGGAAAAAATTACAGATTACATAATGATTTATCTCAGTGACCATTGCAAACGGGTTGCACCAAAACCTGATATGCTAGGGTATGTGATACACTATGAGCTTATGAGAAAGTGGAAAAGGTCAACGAGTTATGGAAGACTATATTTAGCAGTTAGTGGAAAGGCAGGATCTGTTGCAGAGGTAAAAAGAAGGAAATGACACTGATACCAGAGAAGACTATTTGTCATCTCATCTTGTAATAATACAAATAATTTTAGCAAATAATTGATATTTGGTAAAAAAAAAACTAAAAAAAAAAACGTTATACAAAATCTGTCCCAGGGCGAAACATCTTGCAACTGCAATTTAATAATATTTTGCAAAGAAAGCTTTTTTCAGTTTCCATTTCTTCCTATCAAATGTTATTTATTTAGTATTTTCTATGGAAAATCAAGTAGTGTAACTCATACAACCCTAAACCTAACACTAACCTAAAGGGCTTGGTTATTTGAGGCCTGAGGTCAAAGGTTAGCAGTTGAGTTGAGCTTGGACTAAAAGGGTGGTGGGTGTTTTGAGACATACAGTAAGCAAAGAGGAATCGTATCCATATTACATGGAAAAACTCTGTGGCTGTATATGGCTGTATATGATTATATTTCTGGGACAAAAATAAAAAAGGAGAAGCTTAGACATCTCTTTTAGTCCAAGCCCAACTCAACAGCTAACCTTTGACCTTTAGGCCTCAAATAATCAACCCCTTTAGGCCACCGAGTCAAATTCCTTGTATGTGCGAATGTACTTGGCCAATTGATTATGATTATGATTATGATTTTAAAAATATGTAGAAAAGATATAGAAAGAGTTGAATTGTGAATCAAAATCATGATGTGTATGTAAACTGTGCTTTTCCAATAAAAAAAGAAGAAATTGAATTACACATGAGACAAGTACAGGGAAGCCCATCATATTCAATAACAAAGCCTAGCTTGAAATGTGATGGCTAAACCAGCTTACCATGACACACCCTTAGCCTGTAAGACTCAACTCCCTCTCACATTCTCTACTGCAATCTCTTCCTCTCTAATCTCTGGTTAGGTTACAGTCAGCGCAGTGATTTAGAGCCATGGGTCAAAGTAGATGAGGGGAGGACAGATGGTTGATCAGAGGTGAAGAAAGACAGGAAACTATATACTCGTATATGGTATATATAGTTATACTATATAAGATATATATATAACTATATAACTATCCTTCATCTGAGCTTGCCAAGTGTAAAGGTTGACGGCAATTGTCTTTTACAAACTGTTATGAGCAAAATCTATGAATTAAATCTATCAATAATAAATCTGAGCTTTTCAGCTAACTACCATTATCATCACTAACATTAATCATATGGCAATCAGCCAGGGTCAATTTGAAAAACATGCCTTTCAAAACACGTCATTGTGACAATAAGAATGATGATTATTGTCATCTTATCAACTCAGACTCCAAATAAAATAAAGTCAAGTCAAGTCAAGTGATTGTGTAGCCAATTGATTATGTCTGTCATTGTCAGGGTCAGAGTTAGTGTTAATTTTATATACTGATGTTACATTTTGATGAAGGGAGTCAAGAGCTCCCATGTGCTCATTCAGAGCTCAACATGGGATAAAATGTTTTTAAATATCAGTGTAAATAAGGTATTGCTGTGAGTGACTACAATTCTCCATAAAATGAATTTAAAGTATACAAAACATTTTAGCAGTTAGCTAGCTTTAAACATACTGTAGTAAACTGGCCTTATGTACACATATGGCTAACAGGACCTATGTAGCTTGCCCTGGTAGTTGCCACAACTCTTCCTGGCAGCATTCCAGTTCAGTCAACGACAGCCTCCTGGACTGATGTCATTACTTGACTGCAATGACATCATACCAGGAAGCTGCAGTCTTGTTGTTGTCTAAATTCAGATTTTCAACAGGATTAGATGACGACATGAGATGTGAAGCAACTGTAATTTCAATATAACCAAACATTTAGTTGTGAATCACAATAGATAACAACTGCAACCGTGTCTGCATCAGGATTATGTGTTTACACTTTTTGATCTTCATCGGTATGTTAAAGTGTTGGCTCTATTTTCAATATAGTATAAATCTATTTCAATAGAGTACTTAATAGAGGACTTACTGTGGTTTTCTCTCCGAATTATATTTAGCAGTATAAATATTTATATTTATATTTATATGTATCTACAGTATTGCATTCTACTCTGTCTACAGTGCTTAGCTGGACAAACATAACATAAATTCTCCCAGATGGGAGATCAAGTGTCTGTTAAGCTGTCAAAAAAAACAATTGAGCACACTATTTGCAATCTCTGATATCAGTGACAGTGCCCGTTGAGGCCATCTGAGTTTGTTATCTTCAGTATATATCGTATACTGTATACATATACTGTATACTGTATACTGTATACCGTTGCAGTGAATTACTGGGTCACATGGAAGTTTGATTTCCCTCTTGGACGTTAAACCAATCCACTTCCATCCCTATTGTATAGATTTTAGCATCTGTTCATGTTTCTATCTTCATACAGTAGGCATCACGCTACAGTACAGTACTCTCATTTCTCATCAGCTCATCTCTAATGTTGCAGAAACATGTTTATTTCTTGAAGTCAATGAACATTAACACGATATGACTGTTGTTATTATATACTATGCAATTTATAATTTTAGTTTCTGCCAGTTCCTAGCTAACAATTGAGCAATTGACTGTTTAGTCTACCAGAAATGCAATAATTGTTATCGTCAGAAGAAGACATTTTATACACCAATCTGCTTAGGATCAGGATTGATAATGTTTTTGTACAGTATAGCCCATGCATTCAATTCTATGGCATTGTTTAATAAACATTTTAGCTGTTAATGTCAGTAGCACATACTGCTGGCTACTATACCTTCCTGAAATCTCCAACCAAACTTTCAGACTGAACATAATAAATTATCCCATCACAAAAAGTATCTGCATACCTGCATCAGCTGCAGGCATGGTTTCAGTTCCAGTGTCTTTGCTTTGCGGCTGGAAAACTGAGGGCTTGCAGTGCTTACTCCTTTTATTTCCCCCACTCTGTGTTATTCAAGGCTCTCTTGGCACTCAAGTCACCCACACCCACCAGTGAGCAAGTAGGCATTGAGGTTACAGACGAGGGAGAAGAAGCTGTCACTAGACACCCTTGAAGAGTTCAAAGAAGTGAAGCACTGTGAGAGTGAGTGTGATAAGGTGGAGAGACAAGAGGTTGAGGTGGGGGTGAAAGGGGGCTCATTCATTGAGATTGATGGATTGACTAAACCTGTGGAGCGGTTCTAATGTTAGGGGGAAATACTAACCGGATTTTTGACACTTTATCAAGCACCTTGCGCACCAAACACATATTCCATTTGCCACCAGTGTTTATAAATAGTTTTGATGGATTATTTAGCACGCTTCAGTTGCTACTGTACCAGATGTGTTGTATCCAGTGAATCCTAGAAAATTTAGACAACCACAGGAAAGTATTTGAACGTTAATTAAGTATAGTATAGTGTGATATAAGTATATTTTCTGTGACTGATACCTGATATACTTGGTCAACCCCACCCAGTTGGAACTCAGGTGGGGTTAAAACAAACGCTTTGCCTCTGTTATTTGATTACGTCTGATGAATAGGCTTGACCTATGGCACAATATCACGATATATTCACACAATATTTTATGTTTTATGTGTTTTATGTTGAAGACATGGACATTGATCTTTGGACTCATTACATTACATTACAGGCATTTAGCAGAAGCTTTTATCCAAAACGACTTACAATAAGTGCATTCAGCATAGGTAGGCAAGAGAACTACTAGTCACCAGAAATAATAGCATTCATGCATTTCCTTCCTAAACAAGCATCTAAGAGTAGAACCAGTGCTGAGGTAAAAGTGCAATAAGATAGCTTATTGCACTTTTAGCCTGCTGCATTAAGTCAACCATGAGTTAATGCAGTCCAAAGGTCAAAGACTGCGGGTGGTTGCCCAAATAGTACCTAAATGCTTCCAAGGCCCTATTCGTAGCAAGAAAGGAGGCGGAAAGCCAAACTGAAATGGTCAACTTGCCAGAGCCAGACAGTCTAGTGCGCCGGTCTAAGGTTACTCTTTGCAGCCGTTTCTGTCCTGTGTTCACTGAGATATCATGGTGAAAATTCAAGTCTTGTCTTCACTTCTCATCACCTCCTACTCAGTTATCAGCAATGTGCATGGCTCAACAGCCAGAGCCACTGTGGAGACAGTTCCCTGCTGCTGAGGTCAAGTGTAAATTTGTGAAAGTGACACAGATTCTGTCTACAGGGACAACCAAAGGATACGGTTGCAGTTGAAGTAGCTGAAATATTTCTAGAAAAAGGGACCAGCTCAAGATTGATATTCTAACTCAGGAGGTGTTGGTCTTTGGGGTCACTATTCACCAGCTGACAGGCAGAACGCTCTCTATCATCATAAGATCACCACAAGTCCCTTCACACCCTCTTGCCATGCCATTCAGCTACCTCGGCTATCTTAAATACTAAACAAATTTTTCATGACTGTTGGAGGAAATATTTTGAAACAAGAAATATGTGTAAGGGGGGAAAAGTTATTATGTACAATAAAATTGCATGAGGTAGATGTGTTAAATAACTGACTTATAATAGGGGAGATGGGATGGTTGCAACATGGGATAGTTGGAATTATTTCAGTTCCTCAAATCTGGAGCTGTGATCCTGTGATCCTGTGATCAACTGAGTAGATGGTCCTTTCCTGTGATCCTGTGATCAACTGAGTAGATGGTCCTTTCAGTCCCAAGCCCTCATGTGGAAAGAGGTTGGTACAAATTAACCCAGCTAACACACACAGACATGTATACACATTCACACATACACAAACACACAGTTCCAAATTGAGGTAGGTAAGGTAGGTAGGTAAGGCACATAAAAAAATGTAATGTTAAAATTATAAATTACACACACACACACACACACACACACATAGACTTGTTCAATTAACACAAATAAACATGAAACAATTTTATTTCAGTTTATGCTTGCCCAAAGATGTTTTTACCCTAATACTTTTACAATGCATTGTGCTGGTGTCCATGAGAAAATAATTTGTTCTAAGTTCCTCAAAAGACTTTTTGAAGACTTAGTAGAGGAAACTAATAACAAGCTAGTTTGGTTTAGTATACAGCAGTGACGTCATCAACAGCAAAATAGAATAATAGGGGAAGTAAATTAAAATAGACCTGATGCAGAAAATGGAATCATAAGTGTGAGTGGCAGGTTGTTTGAGTGTCTGTACATGTGTGTGCATACGTGCGTGCATGTGTGTGTGCATGTGTGTGTGTGTGTGTGTGCATGTGTGTGTGTGTGTGTGTGTGTGGGACATGTAGGTTCAAAGAAAGAAAGACAGATGGGGCTAGAGTGTGTGCATGTCTTGCGTTTTTGAGAAAATACCTCACGCTGTTAAAGCTCATCAGACAGGTCCAGTGTATATTTGAAGTGGTTGAGGGTTGTAGATTTATCGGCAATGTGTATAGTAGTAAATAAATACCGTCGAGATTCATTTTTTTGTACATTTTATTCTACATTTTATTGTAAGGACTGGTCATTTTATTAAGTTTGTGGGTGATTCTGTCATTGATCACGTTGCTGGTGACTTTATGTCATGGTGCGATGAATTCTTTCTTGAGTTCCTCAAAACTAATGACATGGAAATACATTTAAAAATGTTACAGCCTGTCAAGGAAATTTAATTGGAGAACAACCATAAATATCTGGGGGCTGTTACTGATAGCAAGCTTTGCTTTGAAGCAGATACAGATGCAAGTTGCAAGAAGGTACAGCAGTGTTGGTTTTTCCTACAGAAACTGTTAACTTTATGTAAAATTCTGACCTTGTTTCACCAGAGCTTTATTAAATCTGCTTTAGCATTTTGTGTTGTAGCCTTTTTTAAGCTTAAGCAGTAAAAACAAACTGAGTAGCTTTGTGAGAATAGCCAGTAAGGTTACTGAGCAGGCACAACTAACTGAAATCTTTAAGAGGCATACCTGTTTATTCCTTATTTATTATTTATTTCATTTATTATTTATTCATTATTTCTTATTATTACAGGATATTATTACAGAAAGATGAAATGATATAGTGTCTTTTGCATGCATACAGGAAGAACTTATTTTGCACTGAGAAGAGATGTTTTATTGCACTCTATTGATCTATTCAGGGTCTGATGTTGATCAATATGGGTATATGTTGTCTATTTTTATGTGTATTATTGTGGTTTCATTTTATGTGTTTTATTGTTTTACTGGGTTTATTGTGTTTGTTGTGTTTTTATTGTGTATTTTTACTGCAAACCACATTTCCCTTATGGCACAATAAAGGTTGAACTTGAGGAGATTGGTGAGATGGTATTACATTTTAATTGTGATTATGACTAAAGGCAGATTTCACCATTTCTATATTTAGTTTTCTACTTCAATCACAGTCATCTGGAATGTATATAATGGTCATGTTAAAATGGTGCAATCTTCTTTAAAGTTCAAAATATCATAACGTTTTCTCATCTCAAAGTTATTTCAATACTTAACATCTCCCCTTGACTTACCACCCATTTATATCCGACATGTGACAAGATTTGGAGTTGAAGATGTGCAATTCTACATAATACAGTTACATGAGAATTTAAATGAGGGTGATCCCTTAAATTACACATCAAGTTAATGAAGTATTGATCAGGATTGTGCCTCTGCCCATTGCAGCAATGTACCGCCATTATAGCGATAGCTAGGTAAGCAGGTGCTTGACTGAAAAAAAGAAAAGGTACAGCTACTGGCTCATCCTCTTCGTTTGAAGAAGTGTAATGTGTATCCTTTCTTACTGAATGGCATGGCACCATCTTGTGGAAGCATTGTACAGTGCAACAACAGCTTAGTTAAATGTAGTGAGGAACAAGGTCTTGGTTTTAAAGGAGCAGTATAATCAACAATTGTGCTTTAAAAATTGAATACATTGAATGTTGGTCTAGGACTGTCAGTCAAACCAACCAATCTTGAGGTTACTTAATTGGCTGTTGTGATGTCACAACACTATGACTTGAGGGGAAAAGTGTTAAATAGCCGCCAAATACAGACCAGAACCAAAGGTAAGCAGAAACTCATCTTTCTTGAAAAACATGACAGGGTGGTTAAGTTTTTGTGAATTTTCATCCCTGGAGAGGTTATTTTACGAACCAGTGAAATAGAGCCGTGAAATCCTAAACATTAGCTGACAATATATACCTATTATTTTATTCAACCCAAGTTGAAAATAATAATAAATAATATTACTTTTTGACCTTTTGTTTTTATTCCTCAGCATAAGACGTTAAACCATATAACACTAGCAGGTCAAGTCTCATGCTGGCTAGCTAGCATGCTACAAGTTGGTCCAGGACCATCAACTAACATAGTTTAACATTTGTGTAGCAACATCAGGTAAGGCATGATTACATATGTCATTTAAAAGTGCATCCAGAGGCATTGTATTGTGCGTTTCTTAAAGGTGCACTGTGTCATTTTGAGAGGAAAAAAGACTCAGAACAAGCATTTGAGACCTTTTGTCAACATAAATCCAACAAAAGCTTTTAGGCAATGTGAACCAACTGCAAACCTAGATGTTTTTTTTGTATTGGTAACGTATTGTAAACAAAATTTTCATGCACATTAAACCAGCACAGTGAAACTAACTTTCTAGCTAGCTAACTAGCTTCCAACAGCGTTTGAGGGACCCAATTTACCTGTGAGGGCGATTTTCTTTTTTCTGTTCTAAAAATATACTTAAAATATACTTATTGCTTGCTTTCATTTTTAAAATGTAATGTAAAACTCATTGGACGGACGGTGAAGCCCAGGAGGCGTACTAATCCAACCCCTTAGGTTTATATGACATGCAGGCTCAGCATCAACCCAAACATGTACAAATGTTTACACATTTTAAAGCCTCCCTCCACTGACCTGACAGGTAATATGAAGTAAATCATTGGTTAACAAGGTGTGGCAGACTGGGGGGTGTGGTTGGGCAGTTGGCTGGAGGCGGGGGGCGGAGTCGGGCCGGCAGGCGGGTTCGCCCTGCCCCGACACCGGCTGCAGCCCATCGGGACTGAGTGGGGACTAATATCTGTTGTGCGTGTGTGTGTTGTCCCCATGTCAGTGAGCCGGGAACTGGGAGAAGGCGCGCCGCACGAGAGAGCGAGCGGCGCGAGTGAGTGAGTGAGTGAGTGAGAGAGGACGGATCCCGCAGTGAGCGGAGGAGGGCGGGAGAGCCCTGTGTGTATTAACTGTGTGTCCTAACTGTGTGTCCAATAAACGGCGTTGCTGCCACACCAACCCACCACAAGTCTCCGCCTCTGCCTACCTGTCTAGCATCGTTGCTACAGTGGGGGCTCGTCCGGGATATGGCAGAGGCATCCCCGCTGGAGAACCTGGTGGGCCGACTGGTGGCCATGCAGGAGGCGCAGGCGGCGGTCCTGCAGCAACAGACCCAGACCCTGCAGCAACAGACCCAGACGCTCCTCGCCGTGGCGCAGGTGGCGTCAGAGGAGCGCAGCGCGGTGCGGGAGGCGCTGCGGGACTGCAGCGCGGATCGACCCGCCGCCACGACGCCTGATCAGCCTCCAGCGGATGACCCGCGAGGATGACGCGGAGGCCTTCCTCGCCACCTTCGAGCTGTCGGCGGACGTGGGCCGGTGGTCCCCGGAGGAGCGGGTCGTACGGCTGCTGCCCCTGCTCACCGGGGAGGCCCAGCTCGCCGTCCACGGCCTGCCGGCGGCTGCCCGGAGGGACTACAGCGCAGTGAGGAAGGCCATCCTCGACCGGCTGGGGCTGACGCCGGAGGGGCACCGCCAGAGGTTCCGGGGTCTGGCGTACGCGGCGGCCGGGCGGCCCTTCACCTATGCCCAGCAGCTGTTGGACGCGGCCCGGCGGTGGCTGCAGCCGGAGGCGAACACGCGGGACGGCATGCTGGAGACAGTGGCCCTGGAACAGTTCCTGGAGGGGCTCCCGGCCCGCACGGCCGCCTGGGTCCGCTGCCACCGGCCGGCCAGCCTGGCCGCCGCCATCACCCTGGCGGAGGACCACCTCGCCACCCATACCGGGGACCCGGGGGGGGCTCCTGCCCGTCTACCCTCCGGACCAGAGCGGGATGTGGCGAGACCCCGCCCTGTGCCGCCGCCCCGGAGGAGGGCCCTTCGTCCCGGCTCCGGTTCCCCGGCCCCTCCCCGAGCCTGGTCGGCGCTCCACTAACCCGTTCTTGTCCTCCTTTTCTCCGCAGGTTCCCACTCACGGGGTCGGGGCAGGCCCACAGACGGTGACTCAGGCGCCTGGGCAGGAGTGTTGGCGGTGCGGGCGGCTCGGACACTTCCGCAGGGAGTGCCCCCTGATGGAGGTGGGGCAGGTGGTCCGGGTTGCCGGCCCGCCGGACTCCTCCCCTGGTCTGGAGGGGACCTACCGGATCCCGGTAAGGATCCAAGGGGGTAGACACCAGGCTTTGCTGGACTCTGGCTGCACGCAGACCATGATCCATCAAAGCCTGGTTCGTCCCGGGGCGCTGGTGGAGGCGGCGTGGGTGAATATTAGGTGCGTGCATGGGGATATTCACACATATCCGGTGGTCCCAGTGGAAATTCGATACCGAGGGAAAAAGCATACGGTGAAGGCCGCGGTTAGTTCCCGCCTGTCACACCCCTTGTTATTTGGCACTGATTGGCCTGGGTTTACTACACTAGCGAGAGAAACTGCGGGGGTGCGTTCAAGGCCGTTAGGGAAAATGTGAGTGCTGCACGGCGCTCAGTGGTGACGCGGGGTCTTCCGACGCTGGCGAGGGGGGCGGGACGGAGGAGCCACGTCAGGCGGCTTCCCCGGCCCCGGTAGTCCATCCCACGGAAGATTTTCCGCTCGAACAGTCTCGTGACGACACCCTACGCTTTGCCTTCGACCGAGTGATGCAAATTGACGGTCAAAAGGTGCGCCCTGACGCCGCGCTCGCTCACCCATACTTTTCGGTAATTAGGGACAGACTATATAGAGTGAGCCGTGACACTCAGTCCGGGGAGGAAATCACCCAGTTGTTGGTGCCGAAGAGCCGTCGGGAAATGCTTTTCCAGGCGGCTCACCATAACCCAATGGCTGGGCACCTCGGATATGATAAAACACTACAGCGGATAATGGCCCGCTTCTATTGGCCGGGCATTTGGGCGGACGTGCGGAGGTGGTGCGCTGCCTGTCCCGAATGCCAGCTCGTTAATCATCCGGCCACCCCAAAAGCGCCATTGCGCCCGCTTCCCCTAGTTGAGGTACCGTTTGAAAGACTTGGTATGGACCTCATCGGGCCATTAGACCGCAGTGCACGGGGATATCGCTTTGTACTAGTCCTGGTGGATTATGCAACGCGATATCCGGAGGCAGTGCCATTGCGCAACATCTCCGCCAAGAGTGTTGCGTAAGCGCTGTTTCAGGTCATCTCCCGAGTTGGAATCCCTAAAGAGATTCTAACTGACCAGGGCACCTCGTTTATGTCACGAACACTTCGGGAACTATACGAGCTATTAGGCGTCCGCTCAATCCGGACCAGCGTGTACCACCCCCAGACCGACGGTCTGGTGGAACGGTTTAATAAAACGCTGAAGAACATGGTTCGTAAGTTCGTGCACGACGATAGCCGAAATTGGGATAAATGGCTGGACCCTCTGTTGTTTGCAGTGCGGGAGGTCCCCCAGGCCTCCACGGGATTTTCTCCCTTTGAGCTCCGGTATGGCAGGAGACCCCGGGGGGTGCTGGACCTAGTTAAAGAAAGCTGGGAGGAAGGTCCCAGCACCAGTAAGAACGAGATTCAGTACGTTATGGACCTGCGAGCAAAACTCCACACGCTGGGACAGCTGTCACGTGAGAATTTGCTCCAGGCCCAGGAACGTCAACGTCGGCTGTATGACAGAGGGGCGCGGCTAAGACAATTCGCACCGGGAGATAAAGTGCTTTTATTGCTCCCTTCATCCAGCTCTAAATTGCTCGCCAGGTGGCAAGGGCCCTTTGTGGTCACACGGCGGGTGGGCGATGTCGATTATGAGGTTGAGCGTACCGACAGGGGCGGAGCGACACAAATTTATCACGTCAACCTCCTAAAAACGTGGAGGGAGGCGGAGTCCGCCTCACTGGCCACCTCGGTGATTGAGAGAGATGAGTTGGGTCCGGAGGTTCCAAAATCGGCCAATCCAGCCCCGGCCCTTTGTAATAACCATCTCTCACCGAGCCAGGGCGCGGACGTGGCCGCCTTACAGCAGCGTTTTGCTGACGTGTTTTCTCCCCTGCCGGGACGTACGACGCTTATACACCACCACATAGACACCACCCCCGGAGTAAAAACACGTACCCGGCCGTATCGGCTGCCCGAGCATAAACGTAAAATCGTGCAGGCGGAATTAAAGGCCATGCTGGAGATGGGGGTAATAGAAGAGTCCCACAGCGACTGGAGCCCCATCGTGCTTGTCCTCAAGCCCGATGGGTCCATCCGGTTCTGCGTGGACTACCGCAGGGTGAACGATGTGTCAAAATTCGACGCCTACCCATGCCCCGGGTCGACGAGCTACTAGATCGGTTAGGCAACGCTCGCTTTTTTACGACGCTGGATCTAACCAAGGGCTACTGGCAGATTCCCTTGTCGCCAGAGGCCAGGGAGAAAACGGCTTTCTCTACTGCGTACGGTTTGTACCAGTTCGTGACACTTCCGTTCGGCTTGTTCGGCGCCCCAGCCACGTTCCAGCGCCTCATGGACCGGGTGCTGCGCCCACACGCTGCATATGCCGCTGCCTATCTGGATGATGTTATCATCCACAGTGACAACTGGGAGCGGCACATGCAGCAGGTGGAAGCGGTGCTCGAGTCCCTGAGGCAGGCGGGGCTCACGGCCAACCCGAAGAAGTGCGCGGTTGGACGGAGGGAGGTACGGTATCTGGGGTACCACTTGGGAGGAGGGCAGGTGCGGGCCCAGATAGAGAAAACCGCCGCGCTTGCGACCTACCCGAGACCCAAGACGAAAAAAGAAGTGAAGCGGTTCTTGGGGCTGGCGGGCTACTACCGGAGGTTCGTCCCGGACTTCTCGGAACTGACCAGCCCCCTGACCGACCTAACCCGAAAAGGTGCGTCAGATCCGGTCCAGTGGACGGTGCGGTGCCAACAGGCGTTTGATGGTGTGAAATTGGCCCTCTGTGGGGAATCTGTTTTGCATATGCCTGACTTCTCTCTCCCTTTCTGTCTCCAGACTGACGCATCGGGCAGAGGGCTGGGAGCCGTTTTGTCCCAGCAGGTGGAGGGGGTTGACCGCCCGGTGCTGTACCTTAGCCGAAAACTCGCAGACCGCGAGACTAGGTACAGCACCGTGGAGAAGGAGTGTCTGGCCATCAAGTGGGCGATCAGCACCCTCCGGTACTACCTCCTGGGACGCTCTTTCACCCTCTGGTCGGACCATGCCCCGCTGCAGTGGCTCCACCGCATGAAAGATACCAACGCGCGGATCACCTGTTGGTACCTGGCCCTCCAGCCATTTAAGTTCAAGGTGATCCATAGGCCGGGGGCGGGGGGGGGGAGTGGGTCGTCGGCCGGACGGACGGCTCCCCGGCCTACGTCGGGCGGTGGGGGTATGTGGCAGACTGGGGGGTGTGGTTGGGCAGTTGGCTGGAGGCGGGGGGCGGAGTCGGGCCGGCAGGCGGGTTCGCCCTGCCCCGACACCGGCTGCAGCCCATCGGGACTGAGTGGGGACTAATATCTGTTGTGCGTGTGTGTGTTGTCCCCATGTCAGTGAGCCGGGAACTGGGAGAAGGCGCGCCGCACGAGAGAGCGAGCGGCGCGAGTGAGAGAGAGGACGGATCCCGCAGTGAGCGGAGGAGGGCGGGAGAGCCCTGTGTGTATTAACTGTGTGTCCTAACTGTGTCCAATAAACGGCGTTGCTGCCACACCAACCCACCACAAGTCTCCGCCTCTGCCTACCTGTCTAGCATCGTTGCTACACAAGGCAAAGTGACGAGCTCTAGGGATGATTTTTCTACCAATCAAAAAAAGACACAGCTGATCGGGCTAGCCCTGGCACACCTGAGCCTCGTTTTGACTGGGACTGTGATCTGTGATCTTTAAAATGCTTTCTGAGCGGTTTACACATTTGAAATGAGTGATACTGGAGGACTTTAAAGCATAGTTACGTTGACGGGAGCCTGTGGGGGGAGACAAAGACCACGTTTTCCTTACTTGGGGTGTGTTTGGATTACATCTCAACCAGGGGGCAGACAAAATGCAAGAACATTACACAGGCTAGTATAGTTTATGACAAAATACACAGTAATCAGATTACAATAACAATATAGTGATTAGGAATACAATTAGATATGATGGACAAGAACCCATTTGTATTGATAACAATTCATGTCTGGTAACCATGTGTCTTGGCGAAATGTTCTTGAGTCAGACATCATGCCTCAAATGTAAAAAGTCCATGTTTATTCACTGTTAGACCTCTGTATAGCTAAGCAACAGTTGTATCTTGAAGCCTTTCTCTCTGACCTGTTTACTGCCTCTGACATTGGGAAGTGTGTGTCTGATGTTATCTTTATCAATGAATATAGTCATATGCCCTCTTTCCTATCTCATCACCTCCTCTCCTACAGTCATGATGCTCCCTCGCTGGCCCACTTCGTCTGCTCACACACTGTCTTGTTGGCTACTTCCTAGAATCTGCTTTCATGTCACCAGCCTAATCCTGTGGCTCCCCAGTCCCCCAGTGTGAACAGGGCAAGGTGAAGAATGAAAGCCTAAGAGCAGCTGAAGGTTTGGCAGAGTTTGACACTGATGGATTCATGTGCTCATGCAGTAAGCCTTTATTTATACATCATGACTTAGCTCCTAAGGGAATCTAAAGCAATGCAGTGCTGCAAGTAAATCTGCCATTGGCTCCTCTTCAATACCTGCATTACATGAAATCTAGGCAGGCTGTTTTCACACAGGAAGCACATACTGTATTCTTTCCCAAGCCAATTCTTGTTTTCATAATATGAATTAACTAGCTTGGTGAAAGGAAATCAAAACCATCTTATGTTTTCTCAAAATTGAATTTTGTATTAATCACTGTATCCTAACCTTTCTGAGTAATATGATTGTGTTGTACACATCTCTAGTGCTAGTATGAGAGACTCAAGAAACCTTCAACACTACATATTGTTTAGTCTGGGTTGTAAATAACCTTGTAGATGTTTAGAAACGACCCCCCCTCCCCCCCATCTCCTGTCTTCTGCTCCTTTATAATCACTGTTCAGATAGTTCTCTGGCAGAGATCTGTATACCATATACTGTGTGTGGATCTCTCCTGAGCTATTGCAAATGAATATACTCAAGTAAATCACGACTTGACTCTGAACTCTTAATCTTTAGTTAACGGTTTTATTCAACACACAGCATCAAATGATTAGATCATTCAACGCACAATTGCACACTGATGTGCTCAATGAAAAACACTACTAAAACACTACTACTATGAATACCTTTACTTATCAGTAAGAGTACACCTTTTGCATTTTGTAGTAAATATATATAAATATATGTAGTTATACTTACGACTTACAGTACATATGTACAGTAGCCTATTGTAAAAGATTATCATGTTATTAGCCAAACACACAAATGTAAGAACAAAATACTGTATACATTTCAGCAAACACAGCTGGGTACGTAAAGTGTGTACATACAAAACATGCAATGGAAGAAACTATAGAAAATAGGGCCACTGTTTACTGTAAAAAACTAGGCTGCATCCTGTCTTGGTTTCTGTGGGGCCATAGGAGCTCATCCACACCACAGACAAGCTAAGCTAAGCAGTTGGTGAAGTATCAGCTGGCATGACTGATCCAGACCTGGATGGGTCCCTGGATACTCTTCCTCCTCCTCCTCCTCTTCTTTCCCTCACCCTTCCTCTCCCTCTTCCTCTCTCAGCAATGTTGCCCTCCATTCATCTCCAATCTACCACAACTAATGTTTATTATTTTGAATGTCTGTGCTTTCTATGTGAACACAAAAGGTTTTTATTCTGAAGATTGTGTCAATTGTATAGAAATGTGTGAAGTGTTTTGCAAAAAAAAAAGAAAATTGCAGTCTGACTGAAAAGCAGAAAACGTTCCTGTATTTTGTCAGAATTGGTTCAAGGGTTTGGTACATGAGTGTCAGGTTTTGGTCTTTGTGTCTCATGTCCTAAAACTGCAATAACTCTCCAACCTGTGTAACCAACGAATACAAAAGTTCTGTTTGAGTGCTTTTTACTCCTCATGATGTAATTCAGTGGTTGAGAATCAAACTTAAATAAACACACAACGTATATTTTTTATTTCTTTTATTTCATTGACGTTTTCCTATTGTTCCATGTACAGGGTGCTACAAAAATAGATAAATAGATAGATAATACTAAACAAAATAAATAAACACATCAAATAAATGAATCTCTTCACATATACATACAAGTCCTTCCATGAACATTATAAATGTCCAATGCAAAAATCTTGTTTCAAAATAAGTGACTAAAAGTTCTTTCCACCAAGTATTAGTACATTCAACCCCACAGTCTCAGAGTGAATCATTTTCCATTTTAAAATACATAATATTTTAACTGCAATAAAAATGGAAATGGAAAATGAAATGGAAAATTTTATTACAAAAGGAATAAAATGGATTAAATGGAAGATTTTTCTGTCGACAACCTTTACTCTTCTTTCTTAACTATCAAGCATGATGACTTCTGTCCTACCCAGAAACATGGCAGCATTTTCTCTTTGAAGGGGTGCTTAATTTGCTGCAAAAGTCGAACCTCCTTCCTGCGTTTGCTCACCTCTCCCTCCTTCACTTCTTCAACAACATAGAAGTTAATGACGCCAGCAGGATGGTCAAGGTATACCCCAATTGTGGGGCAGTGGGGAATATCGCCAATATCAGTGTTAATGCCATTGAACCAGACCTGGTACTGGGATCCGCCCCATCCAAGACCCCAGGACTCCTCATTCTCTCCCAAGCCGCAGGATCCATTGCTTCCCCTCCTCCCCGCCCCTTCATAGGCGACTCCGACCACCGCCCATCCAGAATATTCCACCTCCCAGTAGCCTCGGAAACCCAAGATGCCTTCCTTGCAAAGAACCTTTAATAGGAAGGGAATCTAGTTAAGAGGGAATAGTATGTCTCATCTGGTTTGTCAATATTGTTTAAAACCTGCCTGTGGGACATGCTCATATCTCTCTGGTCTGTCCAGGACAGGACAAGTGATGTCATCAGTCATACGTAACACCTTGGCTCTGCCCTCTGTGATCCACAGCATCTTATTGGCTGTCTTGTCATCTAGGGAAAGGCTGATCCAGTCTGGAGGACATGGAAAAAAACAGTCCGGAGGGATGGAAAGAGACATTGCAGTTGTAAAAGTTAAAAAAAAGTAATGCAGAAGGATGCCAGGGGGAAGCAGTGTGATGTTCTTACATTTCAGAAGATCAGCTCTGCATGTGGGTTCAGGGATGTTGGGCTCGTAGTCAGGCATCGTTTCTAAGTAATAAGAAAAGGGAGCCACATTAGATATAGCTGCCAGTGATTATGAGATGATAATACCCCCAATATTGAAGTCTTTACTGTCTTATCAAGACTCATTAGCAGAGGCTTTGTCCTAAATATAATTCCAAACAGACCTTAGAGGTAAGCCCTCTGGAAACTGTTCACAGATTATTTCATTGCCCTTTATAACGGTGAAATTCATTCAGACTGTAAAATCTCACCTCCAGGAACAGACGCACATTTAGATTTTGGTCCTATAACAAAAAGAAATGACCATAACTGTGATTCATATATCTGGGATACTTTCATTTATTTTGTTTGAATGTAACAAAAGCTTATCTGAGACAGTTCCTAGTCTTGGAGTATGAATTTTGGCATAACTGGAACTGCTGACAAACTTGTATTTTCCAGGGTAATAACAGCAAACAGTTCCATTTCTATTTGTACTGTTGACTCACGAAAGACTACTCTGCTAAATTCATTTTTAAGTGATATACTTCGGGCTAGAAAGGAACTTCTCTCACCAGGTTTGTGGGTTGCAAGCATGATTCCAGTAGTGGGAGTTGTCGTTGGCATCTCAGCGATTCTTGCTATGTTGAGGTTCTCTGATGTTGCTTCTGTCAGCTTGGGTGGACTGTGGTGGCTATGTGGTGGCTATACTAGTGCTTTATATACTGGAGGGTATTAAAACTTTTTTTGGGGGGGGGCTTGGGGCTCCATAAAATAAATTTTGGTAAGGTATGTAAAAATAATGAGCTCACTAATGGGCGTGCCGCGAAGACTGCCAACCCAGGATAAGCACATCAACACCAATACTTGATCCACTGACCCATATTCATCTGAGGTAGATCTGAATAAATTTCTCAGTTATTCTCTTTGTTATTAAAGACCACATCTTGGAAATTAATATCTCTTCCGGGGTTGGGTAATGCTCCATGGGATTAGAGGAGTTACGTAAGACTGGAAGAACAGATCTAGATTTCTTCTGATGACTTTTAACCACGCTGAGAAAGAAGAGAAACTTGATCCGGTGGCGATTCATTTGCTGTTTCTGGTGGTTCTGAAAACGAATGTGCTACTGGGAAAAAAAAATAATGGATGGTAAGGAATAGCCACTGTAAGGTAAAGATCAAGCCTTTCGAAAATAGAGTGCCTGCAGTACTTATAGTACTAATAGTAACTATCTGTTATATAAATTCTTTTTTTTTTTAATCATGACTTTTTTAAATAACTCTGTCTGTAGCTATGTTGTATAGAGGAGTTGTTGATTGGTTCAGCCCCTGAAATCACAGAAATATTATCAACATATCAACATACTGTATGCACAGAAGTATTGCCAGTGAGTGTAATAATTGATAGCCAGTAACTTATAAGATCTATTCAAAGATTATTACTAAATGATGTTTAATCACTTTGTCCTAAAGAAGTGGTTTGATAAATGGTTTAAAATGTAATCTTTAATCCTTTAAACTCAGGAAATTATAGGGAAATCATAACACGTGTTATATTTTTACTTATATTCAAAACCTATGCTTATGTGTTATATTCATTTAGAAGAAGTTAGACACATTTTAGTCGCGTGTCCTCCCCACATTCTGGTTACATCTTAATGCAAGATATTCAGTCCTACAGACTCTCTGGGGTATCATGACCTTGACTCTCCACAGCAGCCACAGGATCATAGCTCAGTCCTTTGGCAGAGATCACTTATCTGTCAGCACTGGTTTAAAGGCCAGGTGCTGCTTGTTTATGATTATCCCAGGAACACAGAACTGGTGGAACTCAGATAGGTACACATGCAAACCCCTTATCTCCCCTCAGTCCCCTCTCCTTTATTTTAAATAGACCCCCGTTGACGAGTCTGGGACAGTTTAGATGCTGCATTCCCTAGTAAGTAGAGTATGCCGGGTGTACTGTACTTGGTCCCCCCAGTCAGTCATCTGTTTGGACAGGCTGGAACAGAAAAAGGACGGGCAGCCTTGACTAGAGGCTTGGCGAGGTGCCAAACCAGTAAACACCTCATACGTGCAGCCTCCAGTGGATTGCACATCACGAGAAAGCGTTTACGAGCAGAAGGATGCTTATTCTTTCAACTCGAGCCATGTGCATTAAGACATTTATAATAGCTATTTACCATCATAAATGACTTCACGCGATAATGCAGGTCAATAGCATAGCTAAGCCCAGTAGTCTGGACCCAAGCAACCCCAAGTCAAGTGACTTTAAATCACATGAGTATTCAGGTTATCAGCTGTATTTTAAACTTTAAACTGCCTTTGCCTTCAAATTGCTTTTCAGAGGATCTGTAGCATGTTATATCTTATTTTAAATCATATCTTTATTAAGCTTGTAAATGATAACAATTAAAATCTTTTTAATAATTTTGCTTTATGTGTGTTCTGGATGTTTATGTACTGTACATATTAATTCCATTGCTAACCTACGATTTTTTACTAACCTAAAATGTTGTGTATTTATACATAGATGTATCATTATTGATAAAATGCAACTCCAATTACCTTTCATGTGTTATGATTTGAAATTTACGTTCAGAAATTGCATTTGAATGTAGAAATATTGTGTAATAATTATATATAAATGCAATATTTCCTACAGTATGTTTCTAATGCCTTTCTATAATTCAGCATCTGCCTGGTGGGATAATGAAGAACATAGATATTAATGCATCAAACAATAATAAGGAAAATTAAAGTTCTGTTTAATTTTTAATGGAAAAAACCTTTGCACTGTGCATGATGCATACTGTAAAAATCCATAACCTAATATGGAATTTATTTAAGAGATGTATGAAGTCAAAGAAATTTCACCCAAAATAATTATGTAAATAAAAAGTTTTTGTGGACACAAAATGTAGATTTAATTTTAGATTTTTTTTTAGTTTGCACATTTTAACTTTAATTTATGAATGGATGAGTTGGGTTTGTATGTGTGGATGTTTTGTGTGAAGTGCCAGTCACATGCCCAACTTCCTTTTACATTTCCATGCTAAGCTGACTTCTCATTTCTCATTTCCCATTTTGATTGCTTAGAAAAATTGGACAGACGTTTTCATGTGCTGTAGATCTGCACCTGATAGACACGACACTGTTTCCTATTAAGTCTTCCAATAGACACTGCACACCACTAGATTATTTACTTTGGTGTGTTCTTTGGTGTGGCTGCATGTCTCTATGCTCTGAATGTGTGTGTGTGTGCGTGTGTGTGTGTGTGTGTGTGTCTGTGTGTGTCACACCAACCATCCCATCCACCATGAAAGCTGTCATTGTGCAATGCAGACGGAATAGTGTGTGTGTGTGTGTGTGTGTGTGTGTGTGTGTGTGTGTGTGTTGGGGGGGTTGGAGGTTTAGGGTTGTCCTAAGCACATCCAAGCATCCATCTAACCTTTTTAAGGAAAATTGCATGCAAACAGAGCTCCAATTACAAGTCTCTGTCTCCTCCCCTTTCTCTTGCTACCTTTCAGCTCACGCTCATGTCCACGCCACCATCCTCACCTCTGTCCTATATATAAGGTATATAAGAGTGCCATTGAGCTGTAATACAGAGTAGCCGACAGAGACTCATCATAACCAGAGACGTCGATGACAACAAGACAGCTACTAGACCGACCTCAAGGCAGCATCAAGATGCCCACCACCTCAAGAATCATGTCTGAGACCAGGAAGACCGAAAAGGGTGACATTAATTTTCTGTAAATTAAAACAAGTTAGAATCTGACATGTTTTGTAGCTTAAATTTAATACATTTAATACAAAGATTTAATACTTTGCATTACTCCTTTAATGAATCTCGGACATTTTGATGAACAACTCTGGGGAGCCATCAAACTTTTGAGAAGATCTCCTGATTCATCTGCTTTTCTATCAATTACATTTTTATCAAATGAAATATTGCAGCATATATTAGTTCATGCAATTAATACATAGCAATCATTATTAGTAATGTTTTAATTAACCTGATTTAGAAACCTTAAGCATTTTCTACAGTGATGCAGCTTTTTATTATCCTGTAGACCACTAATGGTTGATCCTGGGTGAGTGGTTCACTGGAGATTTTGCCTGTGTGGAGAAAGGTGCAATATTTCATTGATTGATTTCATGCTTGTCTTTATGGGTTGGTATAATGTATTTATTGACTGGTAGCAAAAGCTCAGGAAGCGTTAAAGTCACCTGCTTAACATGGAGTTAATGTCAGTACTGAAAATTGGAGACTTTCACCAGAAATGCAGCAGAGTTCTTCATTAGGTCTGATCGATGCCATCCTAAACACAGTGTCACAACTACAGCAAGGAGGAACGGCATCAGATGTGTAGATTATCCAGCTCCGACATAACTTGCAAACGTCTACAATCGTGCAGCTACTTTCACATTTGCTGTTGTCTGACGTAGATTTCCAGTCTAATTGTTAGTTTTGTATGATGCATTCTTGATGCTAGTGAGCTATCTAGCTGCCTACCAAGGCATCTAGGGTGTATCAAGCTGGGTGGCAGACTTAGACAACCATATCATAAGCTCATACAGTATCACACAGTTCTCCACATCCTTCTTCTTTTATTTTAACAACTCAGGTGAAAGTTTAAACAACCAGAATGCAAGCAAAGAACCCATCAAAAATGGATGCAGTGAGCGTTTAACCACCCGCAGTAAAAAAAGAACATTTAGTCACAGCTTTACTAATGAGCCCTGTTCAGACTGTCACATGGTTTGAGGCAATAGAGCTTAAATGTTTTTCTGTGGTGTCAAGTTGTAATAAGGTCAGACAGTAACTTTCATCACCATTGTGCTATGTACAGACAGGTGGCTTGAAATTCTTGCCTGCTCTCTTTCAGCCACCGGTCAACAGAGAGATAAATATCAGCTCATTTGGAACTGACACTGTCTATCTCGGGCGCATCGCGTAAAAATAACAGCACTGAACTCTGCTGGTTTCATCACTTCTCACCTTAAATGAAAGACGTGGGGATAATGATCACCATTAGGTTGTTCACTTTTAGTTACAGACTAATCTCACCTCGGTCCCCTTTGTCTTTCCACTCACCATATAATAAATGTTTCATTTCTTATGTAGTGTTATATCCTTATTGTGTCCCTGAAAAAGTAAACGTTTCCCTGTTTTATACGCCTGTTCAATGTGTAAAACATGTGAGATACAAAAACACTCAGATTTTTACGACATGATACTGCTTGCCAACATAAACTATATTAATATCCTAAGATGACATGAATGAAATCGATACTGTGTTTTAAGAGTGAGGCTGCTACTTGATATAAATACAACACATAATTTATACTGGTTGATGCCGACATGGGGATTAACTGTCTTCTTTGCCTGATCTCTGTCCTTACCGGATACCATGCATGCACACGATACCAAAGTATTAGTTACTACGCAGAATAAGGAGTAAACCTGTTATGTATTCATGTAATCATATTACTTTAATGAGTAGGTTAACTAAGTAATATAATGTATTACTGATGAAAACTGGATAGTATTGTTTGAGTTATATTATTAGAGTTACTTGTAATCAACCTTATTTTCCAATCATGTGGAATCCTTGTGGAAACACAGACGTTAATTTAGTTAACTTAGGGGAAGGCAAAATATTTTCTTGATTATTATCTTATTTTCTGCATCTTCTACATTGCTGAATTGAGGGATAACCAACATATCTTGCATGTAAGCAATGTTTGTGAGAGTAACTGAGTATATTGCAATGTAACGGGCAAGGTAATATGTAACGTGGACTATATTACCCTTTGAAGGGTTATTCACCTCATTGGGTTACAACGGGGACTGACCAAGTAACAGATATGCTGCATTAACACTGAAAAAAAGCATAGCTGTTTCCAGATCCCCCACTTATCGGATTGTGTGCAAGCAGATCATGTCCTCCTTCTTATTTGATAATTCGTGCTGAGCTATTAGTAGGTGCTCAAGTCCAGTGTGACTGAAGCCAAAGCTGCAGTATGCGAGGTGTCTTGGTAATTCCAACCGCCTGGCATGAATCAACCACTGGCTCCAGAAATCATGTGGTTGTTGATGTGACGATCTGACAGAGGCAGATCATTTTCTAAGTATATGCCATTTTTAGCGACGGCTCACTTCATCACCCGTTGAGATACACCTGACACATTCTGCATATTATTTATAACAGCTTTACGTAAATGAGTTGATGTAGTGAACACCCTTGTCGTTTTGCCTCCTGTAGCATAAAAAGTCGAGACTGAAAATGCACCCATAGGTAAGACAACCAACTTATCAAAGGCATGATTAGAATAGTTGGTTAAGCTTTGTTAATGCGCATGAGAAACTCAGGCCCATCCATCTGCACTACTGACTAATGATCTCGTTTGATGGTTGATTGATGCTGCTCTGTCACTTTTCTCCTCAGAGAAGACCCCAGCCTATGAACCGGATATTCCTGAACCCACATGCCGAGCTGATCTCATCAAACGTAAGAGCACCTCCTTTTACTCATTCCCAATCTGGTCCAGTATATACACTAAAAAAAAATGTTTTATTGTTATTTTTTTCTCTCTCTCCTCCAGACTGGTTCAGCCTTTCCCTGGATGACAAGACAGCCAATAAGATGCTGTGGATCAGAGAGGATGGAGCCAAGGTGACGCGTATGACTGACGACGTCACTTGTCCCGTCCTGGACAGACCAGAGAGATACGAGCATTCCCCGCAGGTATATGTGTTTAATGCTATAAAATGCTCAAATATAAACCACTATATGTCCTTTGCCCTCTACAGCATGAGAATGTAACAAAATATTTTTTCTCTGAATGTATATAAATTGTGAAATTCACCATTTTCAAGAGGTGGTAGGAATCATATGAATCTGATGTCACCATACAACAGTTGGGGTTTGGCAGGTTTGACAGGGGGTCTGTAAGAGGAAAGCAATAGCAGTTGTAAACCCGGAGAAGGGGGGCCGCTCTAAAATGTTCCACCGAGACGTTCTTTGAATCTTTGAATCATAAGGACCAACAAGGTTTACGTAACATAGCATATTAATTTCACTCTAAATTACTCTGATTTTCTCATTCACACTCTCAAAGGTTCTTTGCAAGGAAGGCATCTTGGGCTTTCGAGGCTACTGGGAGGTGGAATATTCAGGATGGGTGGTGGTCGGACTCGCCTATGAAGGAGCAGGAAGGAGGAACGCTGATGGATCCTGCGGCCTGGGAGAGAACGAGGAGTCCTGGGGTATTGGCTGGAGTGGTTCCTGCTATCATGCCTGGCACAAAGGCCGGAGTGTGCCGATCACGGAGCTTCCTAAGTGTTTTGTTTTGGGGGTATATCTAGACCAACCCGCTGGTATCCTTAATTTCTATGTCGTGGAGGAAGTGAAGACGGATGAGGAGAGCACAGGAAGAAAGGAGGTTAGACTTCTGCAGCAGGTTAAGAGCTCCTTTACTGAGAAAATGATGCCAGGTTTCTGGGTGGGGTGTCAGTCCTACTGCTTCATAACAAAGATGGAGGAGTGACAGACTGAAACAACATAACACAGTAACTAAAAGTCAGTGATCATGAAAGAGCTGAATTCTGGGCAAGAGAGGAGTGAAATATCTTCATTCTATTGCCTAAAAAGACATTATGGCACCACAGCAGTTTTAAACATAAGGTGAAGGGTTTTCCATTTAAGCTGAAGATTTAATAACACAGCAACAGTTTTATATCACTGTAAATATTTGTATTTTTTTCTGTTGCACACCATAACTATGACTTCTTGTGCACATAATATATAAGCTTTATCTATCTCTGGGGCACATGTACCCTTATGCATTTCACTAGAGGGGACAGGTAGGTAGGGATTCAGTGTCTTGGTCAAGAACCAGAAAAGGGATGGACGCTTCATGAAGGTTGAACCGTTGACCTTCCAATCATGGACTTTCTCAGTACACCAGACCACTCTGCCACCCCAGGTTTATATATATAGGTTTATCATATATTTATCATTTGATGAAATATACTGTATTTTTGTTACTAAATTATTATTGGTTGTTCATCATTTGTTAGGTTTTAAAATTGAGTATACATGTACAAATTGTTGAATGTGCAAACATTTTAAAATAAAAATAAAAAATGAAATCATGTCCAAGATGTCTTGATTTCTTAATTTGAAGAGGTCTTGAACTGAACTGAACATGAACTGAATTTCGTATCCTGGCGAGATGATGTTAGCCATCAAACTAGCTCAATTCTTAAAGGAATACACCAACCTTTGTGTTCAGTTTTCAAAGTGCTAGCATGCACCAATGCAACTTAAATAGATAATGGCCACAAAGATGTGAAACTGCAACTAATCATCTCATTGCACAAACTCAAGTTGATCAAACAGCTACTTTCTAAAAGAATGTGTATTCCTTTCAACTTTGAATGGCCTACAAAGGCATATACTGTAGATATATAGGCCATATAGATGTTCTTAACCACTGAGAGTCTGCCCTTTCAATTCTAAATATGTACTGTGTTGATTACAATGGCAGTGAATAGAATTCAGTCTATATGAGAAAATTTATTTGGCATTATCAAACTTCATTGCAGTATGGTGGATTTTATTTTGGACAAATAATTTCTGCTCTTTATAGTTGTTTTATTGTGAAATTTTAACTTAACTACTCACACAACTCCTGAAATTCTGTTTTCCTTTTCCTTTGTGACGTCACACAGTGGAAGCACACACTTCTGGGTTCTGGTTCTTCTGGTGTATCTGTCGTTTATAATAAAGCACACTGTTTTATCATCATTGCTTCTATGCATGTGATATGTGTCATTTATGTGTATGTGTAAGCTATGTTTACTAATGTTAACGTATTGTTGATAGAAGAGATAAAGGCAGCTGATCGGCCAGGTAGCCAAAGAGCTGAGATCACATTCAAATAAACTGCTAATAAATTGGGTTTATATGTCACTGTTATAAATGTGCCATGGAGGTGCACAGAATCTGTACTTGTTCATAAACCTACAGTATAATAGGTACAGATTCACTGAATGAAAAAGTCAATCACCCTCACCCTTGTGAGAAAGAGTGAGTTACAGTAATAGCCACATTCAGCATATTATACACATAACTGTAACTTTATGCTAACCATTATGCTTCAGCATTTTGGGCTAGTTGGCATATCCTTGTAGCACCACCACGGTGGGACCAGAAAATCTCAGAGGATCCCCTCTAAACATTTCAAAACTCAATAGGGAGTCTCACTGAGGTCAATTTGTGATTGATTGAGTTGGTGTACTTTTTGTCCCTCTGTGCCACTGGTGTGAAAAGACCAGTCACTTCCAGTAATGTCTGTATCCATCCTCTCATCCTTCTGAACAGACTCCTAAAGTTACAGGCGTTTCAAATATCCATGCCTGCCTCATTGCTATGTATGTCAAAGTCAAAAGCATGCATCTCCTAGACCTCCTGGTGAGCAACCATTCCACTGACCTCAAACATCCTCTTCAGACACCTCCCACCTCATCTTTACTGAGGGTATAAAAGTCAGGCCACGGAACGCGATTGTGCACATTTTCCTTGGGACATTCAAAGAAACTGAAATTTAAAGCCTCTGAAAACCACAGAAGGATAATCCGTACACAGTCTCAAGATGCCTCGACCCAATTCCACAATAATCCTCTCAGACACCAATAAACCAGGTATGAGAAATTTTGCTGAATTCAAAAGCACCATAACATTCAACAAAAGAAATGTGCTTGTTTTAGAACAGTTACTCTGACTCATCATACATTTACATTACATTACATTGCATGTATGAGGCCCTTCTCATGTGAATGAATTCTGACCTGCTAAAACGATGCTACCAATAACCATTTATTATTCAGGATAGGAAAATGAAGGGTTTCATTCCTAAATGATACCAACCTAAAATCTTACAAAATGATTGCTGATATGAAAGTGAAGCACATTATGAGTTTCTGAGTCATCGTAAGATATTTGCTTACACAATGCTTTTCTTGTTGATGTTTTCTAAATATTGAATTATGAATTTCAAGTTGCAGTTTTTGTTCTAAGATAGATATTGTGTTTTGGAATGAAACCCCTCAAGTATATGATATTGACCAATAGTCTATTTAAAAGTAATAGCAAGATGGTGGTTGAGTCCTGCCCCCAATGGACGTCATGTCTGAACCCAGTTTTCAAGAAATTCTGTCTGAACATCTATAGACAAAAAGTGCATATTTTTTAATCTGTCAAGTCATTTTGTCAAAATATGCGCTAGAGTCAATAGCCTTTATAAAAATTACATGTACTATACATCCAAACAGTAGCAAATGGCACATACTGTAGTGGCACCAGTCACAGTGACCAAAGGAGCTTTCGAATCTTGAAACTGTCTCTGGTGAATTAATGGTCTCCTTTTGGGATGAAACGAAGGTTAAAATCCTTGAAATGATTCATGACAATCAAATGAATACCTGTGATGTAACTAACAGCCATGGGTATTGTGGTCTGAATTATTTCTATTTAATCAGTTTTTAATCATTGCAATTTGTACTGTAAATATTGTGTTGGGTTTTTTTATTGTAAATGGTGTGAACTTGTTGCCCTTTGCACATTTCTGTTGAGCACTGCCACTTTTTCATTTCACTGCACACCCCGTGTATGTATGTGACGAATAAACAACTTGAACTTGAACTTGAACTAATTATTATTCACTTAATTGCATCTAGTAATGAAACAAAAAATGATCAAAACAATAATGTTCACCTTCTTGGCCTTTATCTTTTTAGTGAAGAAAACAAAATCCAGCAAGACTGAAAAGATACATGCAGGTACTGTACTTGATGGCATGCAATAGTTAGGTATTTTTAGTAACATAGCGAGCATCAGCTCTTGTTCTTTATGCTAAAGCTAACTTCCTCTCCTTACAGAAAAGGTTCCTGTTTATGTGCCCAACATCCCAGAACCAACCAGTAGAGCTGAGCTCATGAAGTGTAAGAACAGACTTTGATTCTTGAATAGCAAAATATTTATTTTCCAAGTTTCACAAGCTGTGAATAAAAGATGACGCTGCTTGGTTCTCCCCTGTAGACTGGATGAATCTGTCTTTGGATGATAAGACAGCCAACAAGATGTTGTGGATTTCTGACAACGGGTCCAAAGTGATTCGTAGAACTGAAGAAGTTTGCCCTGTCCTGGACAGACCAGAGAGATATGAGTACTCACCGCAGGTAACTAAAAAGGAAATAGTCATTCCTTTTAACATGCCAACTGGTGAAGAAAATATAAGGATATAAAGTGGTCTTTCTTTCTTTCTTTCTTTCTTTCCTTCTTTCTTCTAAGGTGGTGTGCAAAGAGAGTTTGTGGAACATGAGGGGTTACTGGGAAGTGGAGTACTCAGGGTGGGTGGTGATTGGAGCCACGTATGAAGCAGCAGGACGTAGGGCCAATTCTGGGCCCAGTGGCCTGGGAGAAAATGAGGAGTCCTGGGGTTTGTGTTGGTCTGGAACTCGCTACCAGGTCTGGTTTGATGGTTTAAACAAAGACATCCATGACTTCCCGTATTGTTCTACCATTGGAGTTTACCTTGACCAGCCTGCGGGACTCATATGCTTTTATGTTGTAAATGGTGAGGGGGCAGAGAGGGAGGTTAAGCTGTTGCATAGAGTTAAGACTGTTAACATGAAGAAGATTATTCCAGGGTTCTGGGTTGGAATTCAATCCTCTTGCACAATATTGAAGAGAACAGAATGTTCTGTCCACAGCAAGTTAGGCAGATGTGTTTAGCTGCTGCAGCTGCTGTTTTATTCACCTGTTGGTTCCTATTATTTAGTACATCAAAATCATTTTCATTTCAGTTACAAGTTATGCTCTTAGTCAGATACTGTGAATGGAATAGCTGTTTAAAGAAAATCATTTGTTGTACTGAAAAAGCCTTAAATCCTTCATTCTTTTTTGAGACATATATTTTTCTATTTTTCTTCTGTTTTACTGTATATGTCTGATGCTTTTCCCCATTTTATTGTATTTCTCTTTCTTATTAGGTATTAAATAATATGTTAACTTTCATGTAGTTTTATGAATGCTGAAATAAAGTTTTATTGCTATAATTTTATTCTAATATGCAATGATTGTTTTTGTTTCTACTTTTCTACTACTACTTTTGTAATGTAGTGTTTTGTCAATTTAATACCTCTAAGATATTGCAATTCTGGAAGTAGCTCACTGTCACTTTGCTAGAGATGAGTGTCACCAAATCCAAAGAAATTCATCCAAAATATCTACTGGTAATTATATATCCCTTGACCCTGTTCACTGCTTTCAATTTTGTCAGTGTCTGTGATCATTTCCTAATAGGTGAAAGCCATTGTGTGCCGCTTAAGATAAGGTTGAACACATTGTGTAAAGTCTTCACACCATTGATCATTTCTCAATTTGGCAGAGCAGGAAGGGGCGGGAATCACTCCCCTCTGGGTTCAGGGGGCTCACTGGGATATCTGAGAGGCCGTAGCCAACACTCTGAAGATCACTTTTCCTCCTCTGACAGGTGGGGCCCCAATTCATGTTGCTTTAACACCTCAAGTATGAGCTTTACAGGAACTAAAAGTGGGGCACGCCAACAAACACAAAAAACATCCACACTTCTGGAGGCCAAATGTATCACACAACCGCATTTAGCAAGTGCCAAGAAGAGTACTGGTGATCAACTAAACACACACACACATATTTCATACATACAAAGTGCTGTCTTTTACGTTCTTGATTACACAGTCAGTAAAGAATTTGTGGAAGTCTGAGGATTTGTATTAAACAAATGTAGAAAAATTGAAAGCTAATTTGTATTTGTCATCTCTATTTGCAATAAAAGAGTGAGGATTGAGAACAAAGTTGTAATTAGTGCTGCCATTAGAGTTGTTTTTTCACACCAAAATTGATGTTCAAAAAAATTAAAGATGAAATATTGTGCTCTGCAGTATTAAAAAGAAATGGTGGAATTGCTGTATAACAATTCCATTCCCATCTGTACTTGAAACAATATTTTTTTTAACTTTACAGTTAGAGTCATGAGAGTCATACTAAAAAAGTTACATTAAAGTCATACTGAACTGGAGCATTTTGGGATAACTGAAGGCACAATACTGATGTGTTCAACCTCTGTTGGATTAATTACTATTAAATAACCTAGCACCACCTAGACCACCTAGCAAGTGAAACTAGATCTAAAACCTCTTCTTCCTTCATTTATTTTCCATACCTGCTCATTCCTATTCAGGGTCACGGGGGGCTGGAGCCTATTCCAGCATGGGATTGGGCGGAAGGCAGAGGGGGACTATGGACGTCGCCAGTCCATAACAGGGCATACACATAGACAGACTATCACAGATAGACATACAACCACACTCATGCTCACAATCACACTTATGGGCACTTAAGAGTCTCCAATCCACCTGACCTGCATGTCTTTGGACTGTGGGAGGAAACCCTCGCGGACACAGGGGAGAACATGCAAACTCCACACAGAGAGGACCAGGACCTTCTTGCTGTGAGGCAACAGTGCTAACTACTGAGTCACTGTGCCGCTGTGCCACCCCCCACTTATACTATAAATATCACAAATAATAATACATACATGTATCACCCCCAAAGTATGCCAATGATCACACAGACCTGAGTATGATTTATGTGGTAATTCCTGTGGTGGGCATAAGTGAGAATTTACAGTTCGTCTCTAGATAGCTCTACGGTAAAAACCAGTGTGACAGGTATAAACATCAATCCTTGTCCATGAAAAACAAATTTAGAAATCATGATCCCATAATAATCACACCCAGAGCTCCAGTGACCCATATGTTGGTATCTGTATGTGTGAACTTATGCTAGGCATGTGAGTAAGTAGTAACTCTAAGCTCAGGTCATGACCAATGTTGCGTAAGCTATAGATGGCACATATAGTATGACATACAGTCCTAAGGCTCGCTACATGTAAATGTCAAGGACGAGGGCATGTATGTCCCACATTACATGCTGCTGTGCTTTTCTCACAATAGTGATTGTAAATAAAAAATAAATGAAAACTTAATCTATAATGATGATCTGTAACACTGTCGTTTTTTTTCCTTGAAAGTGTCTCAGTACAACCTACGCAGAGGTAATTATTTGGCCCGTTCACGTACATCTGGACTCTCTGGAGTGTTGAAGGAATAAGATAACGACAGTATTATAAGAGAAGAAATGAATGCACACTCAAACGAGGTGCCACACTCTTCTCTCCATGCAAAAAGAGTACAAGCTTATTCCAACATGTTTGGTCTTATGCCTTCATCAGCGTACAGAAGCCATTGTCAAACCACAGGACTATGAAGTCTGGCGCAATCTTCTTTAGTATTATGAGATGAGCTTCCCTTATTCTCTATTACCTGTCTGTCCTCTCCTCTTACCGAAGATTTATACACTTGTACAGTAGCTTAATGTGTTGAGTCGGTGCACTTGTTCTACATTACATCTACATCTCAACACCAAGTGATATCGCTCGCACATTCATTCTGACACTATTGGTCCCTGTAGATTTACTGTCATGCAACAACTGGCTCACAGGCTAAAGTTGAGCTACTGGGAGCATCGGTATTTCTCTTTCTCACTTTCTTTCTTTTACTTTTACTGTCTCTCTACCTACTCCCCCCCCCCCCCCCCCCTCCCCAAATCTCCCTCACCTTTGCTCTCTCTGTTGTCTCTCTGGCCAACTTTGCACTTACACAGTGCGGACCGTTAATTTGTCCTGACATTGGAACATTGGGCCAAGGTTTGTTTGTGCTTTACTGTTGCACCTTTGTTTGACTTTTGCCTCTGTTACTATGGTTTCAAAACAGATAGTATAGAAAACACAGAGCTATATATAGCTTGACAAATTCAGTAGACTAAAACCATTTGGTGATATCTGACCTGATTTATTTGACCGGCTTTTTTCCAATACCGCCCTGCCCTGGAATGCAGTAGTAAAATAATACAGTGGTCTGCCATTCTCAGTTGTTGCACAAGATGCTATACAAAGACTTCAAATTCTAATTTAAGTTTGGCTCATGACCTATCTCCTGTTATCCCCAATCTCAACAGCGTCTTTTCTTTTACTCTTCATTGTTTGCTTTCTAGTAAAGCCAAAATACCATGATCATAATATTTAAAAAGCCCCTGTTGGTATATTGGATCTGTGTAAAGCATTTTATGCACAGAGGTGCCTTTCTGGGTTCCTCACCTCCAAACTAGCCATTTCTGAGTTAAGCTATTGGACACGGTCAGTTATAAAGTGTGTACTGGTGTTTCATTGCTGTATTTTCACTCAAGACAACAGCCTCATCTTCTGTCAAAATGATGCATCACAACTCAGAATTGTTCCCAGTGTCTTCTGTTTGAGTTGATCTGTAATATCTATTTGCTTTTTAACTATGTAGAGCCTTTGTTTTGTATTGTGGCCACGTTTAATGTATTGCTTATATTTCTGAATCATTATAGTGGGAAGTAGATAATTCGGATGCTGTATTTGTTTGACAAAATTATGAACTAGCTCCATCTGCTGGAGTCCTGCTGTTTTTACAAGAGGCTGATCAAGATTTGGAAAATGTACTTTGTTACACAACTCCAGTTGCTAATATTAGAGTCAGTAACAAAGTCAATTGGATTCCACTAACTTCATAGTGTAATGTATTTCATTTCAAATTTTTCGCCTTTGAAAAAAAAAAATATTTTATGCTAAATGGGAAAATATATTACAGATTATAGACAGAATGGGAATAGCATCATCATCATTTCATATTATGAACACTTTTGTGTCTATAATCTTTTAAGAATGGCCCTTTTCCCTTCAACCATGTTTTTGACTAATCCAACAATTGACCACCTTTTCATTTTAATCATTTTAATTTTAATTTATCTGTCTACTGGCTAGGTCTGAAAATGTCCAGTATATTGTGAACACTGTCTTATCGTAACTTAGTACTAATTTATAGAGCCGAAAGGAATGGAGTCACACTGGTTATCTATCTAGATTTACTGTCCTCATTTAGATAATTTAGGTGTAATTTCTGGTCCATTTGATTGCATACAGGTTGAGAAGAAATATGAAATATGTGAACCTAGCATGCTAACTTAAGGTAAATTGTATGTTGCTGTTGCACCCACAAAATGTCTTTTACGGCATCAACATTTCTTCACCATAAAAAAACTACATTTCCCATGAGCGTTGAGGGTTTCCTTCCAGCTTCCCATGCAAGAGTTCCCCCACAGGAGCTTCAGTGAGCAACAGGAGATAACAAGTATCCAGGCAGCTGTCAGTCAACAGGGCTAATTGCTTTGTTGTGTTTAAACCTCAAGTATGCTAAAGGGGAGGGGCTGTAAATACCTAGAGGCAGACTGATTTGTCCCCTGTGAGAATTGGACATTCTGGGCATCTGAGGTCACGACCCTCTGGTCAAACTAAATGACTCGGATATGTGAGAGACTAATTATAAGATGGCATGATTGCCATCTGTGCACTTTGCAGTGGGTTGAGCTTTTTATGGTGTCGAGATTTGCAATTAATTTCCAGTTTGAAATGCCACGGATGGTTGTGTTGTAGAAAGTCTCCAGACCCTAAATTTAATTGTGGTATGATGTTAACAGCGGCTCTGACAATAACCTGAACCATATCCACAAATACAACAATGGTAACAATCTACCAGCAGTATATGGTGTATTTTTCACCATAGTAAATTTAGTGCCGCCAAGCAGCCATGCATTCAGACTTTTGACCTGTGAGAGTAAATTTAGACTTGACTTTTCTCTTATCTTCCCTGCTCTTATCATACAGCTAAAAATACCTTTGATATCTTCCTCTTGCACAGCAATAATGCCAGCTCTCCTGAGGCATCTGTAGTGGTCCATCACTGAGTATCTGCTCTCTCTTTTCCTTTGAGTGCTTTCCTCCGTGTCTTGGTTATGATGTTATTCATGATGACTGGAAATGCTCTTCTTCATCCTGCCTGAAAGAATTGTCCACCTGATTTCTAACAGGTGGATTAGCTGAACACCTTCTTGTTAATTGAGTGAATTAGGCCACTAAGTACTTCAGTTTCCATCTTGAGTATATTTGAAGAAGAATTCCACAAGATGCTGACTCGGTGCCGCGGAACATCCCGAGTAAGGGCTTGTCATCAAGGAAAACTATTACTTAATTGTGGAAAACCCTTTAAGTCTAGACTTGAGGATTAGGAATATCTCATTTATTGGTATACTATTACTTTGAAATAGCCTATATAAATAACCTACATTAACCCATTTCAACTCATTTTTCTTTGCACTGTTATTTACACATGATATGAAAAGTACTATACATTTTATTGTTTTAGCTGCCGCTCTTATCCAGAGTGACTTACAGCTTCAAAATCCATTTAAAGCAAATTCATTCTCTCATACTGTTTGCTTTTATGCCAAAAGCTTTGTTAATCAATTTGAGAGTGACACAATATTTTGCTTTTTTTGTACCAGGACCACCCCTTTGTTCACTTTCTGAATGATTGGGCCTTTATCAACAATGAAAATCCAAGACCGCCATCCAAATCTCTAAATGGCACGAGTCTAGATCCAGATAGCTGGGAAATGATATTCACATATCGCAAAGGGCAGGGAAGAAGAATGGGAGAAGAGGACAGCTGTTTTTTGTAAAAGCCCAAGTCACAATCCCACACTCAGCAAAAGACAGAGAGGCTGTCAAGGGCAGGGTGAGAGGGAGGGACGGAGGCACTGAAGAAGGGGGGGAAGGAGAAAGAAGGGGCACACAGAGAGTGCACTGTTAGAGGGGAAAGAAAGACAGACTGAGCGCTAACGGCCAGCGTAGGTAGATCACCGGACAAACACTAGAAGTCAGAACAGAGGGAGGGAGTGCTAGAGTGAGAAACAAAAAGGGAGATTCACACGTACAAGGAGAGAAGCGGAGTAGCGGGAGAGTGTTGTGATTGCATGGGCAACAGGAGATCGTGGTAGCCAAGAAGAGGGCAGCCAAGCCTGAGGAGATGCTGTGAGGAACCGGGCCAAGTGATGGAGCTTGAAGCAGCCAGCAGGCGGGCGCAATTAGTCAGGTACAGCAATATGGCATCTTCATGATGCATTCACACGTACTGCTAAATAGTGTTTATAATGTTTATAACTGAGATATTGTAACTTTTAATTAGTTACTGCAACATTTTCATTCTATTTAACTATTTAATTTACCACTCACAAGACTACTGTTACACAGGATTATCAGGATTGTGCAGCAGTGTTGCTGTATGGTTGCCCATTGTCTGTGGCTGAAATAGGAGACTGGGGGATTTATATCAGCATTGCTGAGCTTTGACATCAGTTATATTTACCCAGTCACTTTTATGTCTCATAGAAGCCAGCTTCATTGTTTATGGTAGTATGAAATATACTGTGTGCAGCGATTCCATTTCTTCATTAGGAAATCTACTCAGGAAGTCAAATCAGTAGGAAAGAGGGTGGCTTGCGTCACTGCTTAACTTATCAAGGTCAAATGTATCGTGATGATTTTGTTGACTTTTGAAGACATGACAGGAGGAGACATGCAAATGTTTTTCGTTGATGGAGAAGGATGATATTTTGCAGGCTGATGTATTCAACATGCTATGTGTCGAACTTCACATGATGCTCCGGAGTCCTTGGGCATCACAAAGCGCACTCTGTGTGGTACACAAACCCACCATTTGTCCTCCCCTCTATCGCTCTTTAGCATTTTAAGTCTTCTCCTCCCCTGGCAAGTGACCCTCACTGATTAACAAGGAGATTTTCCAAATATTTCACAACACCCACGTAACCCCCGTCGGCTATGAGGTTGTTAGTCTCTGCACTCATCTCTGACAAAGGCTTGCTTGTTGTTTCTCTTTTAGTCTGTGTCTCACCATTAGGGGATTGTGGTTGATATTGGCATGGATGGCTAAAGTTAACCGTGTTAAATTTCTGGGTCACCCACGAGGGCTTGTGGTACCTCTGTTTCAGATTTTTCTCACGCATCTTCCCTTTCATCTTTGTTGTTGTTATTGTTATCTACAATGGCTGTACAGTGTGGATATGGAGTGAGGACGTTTATTAAGGCACTTACCAAGGTAGTTGACTGTGAGATTAGTTCAGAATCAGAATCAGAATCAGAATCAGAATCAGTTTTTGAATCAGAATCGGAATCAGTTTTTGAATCAGAATTGGAATCAGTTTTTGAATCAGAATCAGTTTAAGAATCAGAATCAGAATCAGTTTTAGAATCAGAATCAGTCTTAGAATCAGAATCAGAATCAGTTTTAGAATCAGAATCAGTCTTAGAATCAGAATCGGAATCAGTTTTAATAAGTAAGGGAGGGATACGACTTGGGTTTGGGTTAAATTTATTTACAAATTATAAAAAATAGTTAAAGTAAAAGTAGAAATTTAGGGAAGAATTTAAGAATTTAAGAATTTAAGAATGTATCTGTCTGTCTGTCTGTCTGTCTGTCTGTCTGTCTGTCTGTCTATCTATCTATCTATCTATCCAAGAACTGATACCAACAGTTGAGTGTTGTTGTCCATTGTGGTGCACTCATTTTGCTATGTGCTACAATGGGGAAAGATGCACTCCATGTTACGTGACTGTTGTGTTGACTGTTGAATCTGATTACTGAGCCAAGTTACCACTGATTTATCTTGTTGCCATGTGCCTGAAGAGACAACATGACTCCACAGAAAGCAAAAACCTCTGACACAGTGAATTCCACCCCTCCCTACCCATTTGTCTTCGACATACAACTTTACTTCCCCTCCGCCATGCTCTTTTATTTTGGTTTTCTGTCCTCAGCAGTCCAGTCTGCAGTCTGGGACCCATTCCCAAGCATGTCTCTCATACCAGCCCTTGCCTGCTGCCAGATTGGTTTTCACACACTCCCAGGCCCCTCCCTGCTACCACGGCGATGCAGCTGTCACCTGTCAGTTTCATCGCGGGGATGCGCGGCGGCCTGTTATGGCTCAGAATAGAATTGTGGGAGAGCGGTGCTAGTGGAGGGAGTGTACAACACCAAACTCTCTCGGAGAATGAACAGTTGACTGGGGAAAATCCTCGGCCATATGGGAATGTGTCAGTGGCACCTTGGTTGTGTGCACACTAGGACGATTCAGTGTGGTGTTGATGGGATTAATTGAACTGAAGTCACGTAGAGAAACTCTGGTTTGTAATGTTTTATTTTTAAGTGTTGCAGAGATTGTCTGATACAGATACTATTGGTAAGGCCTGATGTCTTAGCCACACTCAAATGTGATCCAGTTCATTCAAACATATAGACAGACTAGGATTACATATGTGGATTATTTGTTCAATGCTGGTAGCTCATAATCTGTAATGGTATGGATATTTTTCTGACACTAGTACAAACATGGCCTTTTTTTATTTGTGATGGAATCAAGTTTTATATGATTTTATTGAGTTTTTATTAATTTTATTTTAAGTAATAAAAATAATCCATTATTGCTTCATATGTGTGTGTATCTACCAAGTATTTATAATAATTGTATATTTTTTTAAATTAACTTTGATAGTTTCTTAATTGTGCGCGAGTAGTTTTGGAGTTAGAGAGGAAGTGCAAAACCTTAGTTTGGGTTGGATTGTTATTGATCTGAATGCAAGATCAATAATGAAAGAGATAGACCTGTATTGGTCCAAATAGGAAACAGGTCCTGATGTGGGCCCTTGTTACAAATGCCAGTCTGGCCAAAGACCCTCAAAGGCCTGTAGGTAGTAATCAAAATAAATTCTGATCCAGCCACAAAATGTCTGGCTGATGTTTGTTATCGGCTTTCTCTCACTCACCTTATCCTCTTCTTATCACTTCATCCTCTTCTCCTTATTTTCACATGAGCATTAATGTCATAGTAGCGGCCTATAATGTCAATATTTCTCTGTTTCCATTGCAGAATGGAGGACCAGGACAGAGTAAGCCAAGCATCCAGTGTGGTCACCATTTCCTCCTTCCCTGTCAAAAAAGTTTGTTTTTTAGCTTGCATGGCTGTCTTGTTGTTATGAGCACCAACATGTGTATGGCTTTACATTTTATTTGTTCACACAAATGCAATGCTGCATGTTCACGGATGGTGATGCTGCATGTTTTTGTGAGGGAGGACATGCAGGGTATATGGAATATATGTGGTTCTAATACATTATCTTCTCTGTACCAGGGCAGTGATGACAGGGTACAAACGTTTGGGAAAAGATGGAGGGCTGCCAAGAGAGACCCCAACTGTCCCGTGGTCATCAGAGGATGGCTCAATAAAAAAGTAATGCTCCACACGGCATGCTTATTTGTGTTTTATGGTTTATCTGCTTAACAAGCTACACCTTCTACATTGTGTGTGTGTATTTATGTATCAATTACAAATTAATAGAGTTTATTAAGTTGTTCTACGTTGTGTGTAATATGTTTGTCTGTAAAAGTGGCACATAAATTATAAATTATTTGACTTGATTACGATCTGTGCAAGTGATATTGATGTCATTTGTTGAAAAACTTATTTCTGTCATTCAAGAACATGAGTTCCATCTTCAGTGACCAGCATTGATCAGTGCTCATTCATTTTCCTTGTACAGGATAGCTCTGGTTTGAAGCTATGGAAGAGAAGATGGTTTGTCCTCTCAAACTACTGTCTGTTTTACTATAAAGGTAAGCACAAGTCAAGAAGTCACATAGCAGCCTGACATTATGGCTCATTCATCTGCTTTTTTATGCTTGTTTCCTCTATTCCCCCATCAGACAGTAGAGAAGAATCTGTGCTGGGCAGCATCCCACTACCGAGCTACAACATCCTCTTCTGCACACAGCGAGAATGCAAGAACAGGAAGTACACTTTCAAGGTACAAACATTTAGTACTTCATTCAATTAATGAACTCTTTATGAAGAGAATCCTGATACCATTGTGATAATCTCTACAAAACTAGGTGGTGCACCAGGGAATGCGCTCCTACTTCTTCAGTGCAGACACTCAGGAGGATATGTTAGGTTGGGTTCGAGCCCTCAGCCAATCTGCAACTATGGAGTCAGACAGCTCCATCAACAGGTACAACACTATTTAATGTGGACAGATAATTATGTTGTTATTTACTAAACTATTGCAATGCAAGAGATTTTGGACTTTTATTACATTTCTCATTCTTTCAGGCGTTGCTCAAGTTATCAAGATTTCACGCAGCTAGGTGGCAGCAGTGAGTCGGTGGAGTTCCCTAAAACCCCCCCTGTTGGAGATGGACTCTCCCAAAAACTCAAGCATGTCAGTAGAACTCTATATGAACCAAGTCACCTCACTGGTGGGAGGATGGGGACACCCCGCACAGAGCAGAGGGGGAGACGGACTGTGCGTCGAAGGTAGATAGGTTGTCTAGACGTAGTGTGAACTATACGCATTTAGATCTCAGAGGTTTATTTACGGAAATCATCTGAGGAAGGTCACAACCTTGGCGTTCTGTTTTATTTTCTCTCGATGTTTTCTCAGCCCCAGTCCTCCCGATTTCAGCAGAAGAAGAGCTTGCGGTCCAAACCAGGAAGAAGATTCTCTCCCCTACACCTCGGGCCTAAACACACCGCCCAAGCAAACAGAATTTATGGGAACAGGTTCTTTGACCCCGAGAGGTCAGTTGGGGTCACGACCTCATACACCCGTGGGGAGGGTTGACATTCGACCCCAGGATGACCCAATGATGATGCCACAGACTCTGTGCTATGCCCCCGCCTCACCTAAACTGGAGTTCAAATCCACTCCTAACACTCCTGTCACAGAAAGGTGGCAAAATCTCAGCAAGGTCAGGACTTCTTTGATTACATTAGAGTACATACGAGAGAGCATTTTATTCATTTTCTGCTGACCATACTGTCAAACAAAATAGAGGCAGGGTATCTCTCATGTGTTCTGTATCCTTTGGAATCAGTTAATACTAGCTTTTAAATCTGGATTAATGAACAAATCCTGTTACTCATACCTTATGTTCTTTTGTTCCATAGCCTACACCTGTATATGGCTCTGTCCATCATATCCCGAGTGGACGTAGACCTTTGGGAAAGGTACCTATGATGTGGACAGTGAACGTACAGCCAAACACCCACATTACATCACACCTAAACACAGAGTAAAACTTTAGACAAATAAAACAGATTATTTAGGTCATCGTTGAGTGGCATTTACGTACCCCGTACAGGACTACAATGCCATGTATTTTTCTCCTCCTTCAGAGCTTCTCTACAGGGGCACCTGCAGACTTACTGCCCCCTTTGCCCCCCTCATCGAGAGCTGCACATGCTCCTCACCCTCCACACCACCACCACCACCATCATCACCATCACCGCAGCCATTTGTCTGTTTGTGTGCTACCGCCAGCCATGGTACAGCCTTGCTGCCCTTTGTGTCCTTATGGTCTTTTGTGTAGTGGCAATTTAATAAATTGTCACTTGTGTGGTATTGTACGTACTCAAAATGTCTGTTGTTACGTCTACTCAAAAATGTCAGTTGTGTGGTGGTGCTGTCTTTTTCTGTGTAACAAAAGACTTCTAACATAGTGTTGTTGACACTTTGAAATAACAAACTCGTTTTTTTAACATGAGCAACAACAGTAAACACAACAGTACTTCTATGGCCTTGTGCAAATGTCCTGTATTGTTTTGTAATGTCGTTTTATGTCAACAATTGTATTGTAACTTATTGTCACTAACCCTTACTGTGTCAGATTTTGTTTGTGACTAATAAATCATATGTTGTTTTTTTATTATTGTTGTGTTTGATTGCACCATTGTGTCCAATACTATTAAATCCTTGTATCTGTGTGTTTTGGCTAAATGTGATGAATTGGTCATTTCCTTTATTACTATTATGTTTATGTTATATGTATTAACATTGGTTACATGAAGCTGCTGTGTGCTGAGATATGGGAGATGCTTATTATGAAATGAAATGTTGTATAATTTTCAATATTAAATTCATTTCATAATACCTGAATGTGAAAAGCTAACTATGTAGCCTCGCTGTTTGTATGTTATTTAGAGCGCTGAAGCTTATGTTGTGTTCTGTAAGACAATGGCTCTTTATCTACTAGCATAGCACTCCAAATAGTCAACATTAGCTGCGGTGAGCACATAGTTCTACCCAATAAATGACAATTCGATTGACACACGATCACACATCGATAAGGTTTTGAGCGCAGGAAGAAGAGATTTGGAAATACTGTCAGTACAGTAACATGACGACCTTGATGCTTTTCAGCCTCCAAAGCCTGACCTGAGGGAAATCCCACCAATCAGACCCCTTGAGAGTGATGCAGATGTGAGTATTCATACTTTTACTTTATGATTCATAACAGATATAGTATCATTATTGTATCATTTTTTTTATTGGAGGTTTCTTGCTAAATACACTTCAATATGATTTTCCTCCATCAGGCTGTGCTGACTAGGTTGTGTGGGTGTGACAAGCTTCTGCAGTCTCTGTCTATAGAGCTGGCCCAGCTACAAGTGGATAAGGTCAGTAACTGGTTCAACTAGACTAATCCTTTATGGCTACTTACACAATCCATGACTAGTAAATTTGATTTTATGAAAGCTAATACAGAGTAAATGACACTTAGGCTGCTGATTCATACAATATTTTGTTCCCTGGCCACAGTGGATTCCAAATTTCACCAGCTACATGCACTATTTTACCAGCCAAATACGATCTTTAGAACTGAATAGAATAGGACTGGCTGGGTACCTGCCAAAGTGGCTGGTGGTGCTGACTTCCTACCATACACCCAACCCATAATAGTGCCTCTTTTCCGCCACTGTATTCTGCCATGGCTGCATATTGTGACCTCTTCACAGATTTGAACTCTTTGTCCCTCTCAGGACAGTGTCCAGTGTGCGTTAGAAATGACCAGACTGCAGCTGGAGGAGTGGAGCCAGGGGCCCCGGGCACAGGAAGGAGCACTGACCCAGAAGGCTTTGCTCCAGGAAGAGCTGGTCACTATCAGGGCCAGAATGTGTGATGTGTCATTGGTGCGTAATATTGAGGCAGTGAACCCAAATGGCTTTGTCAGAAGAGAATTTAACCGAGCACTGCAGTTTTTAATATTTCATATCCATTCAATTTCATTGCATGAATTATTTATATATTTTTAATAGAGATTGTATTTATTTTTTTGGTTTCCTTGTTTTCTTTTGTATTGGTAGTGTATTTCTCCTTTTGTATGAGTATATGTGTCATTCTTTCTTTTGATCCAGGAAATGGAGAGGGTGTGGAGTCAGTATGAGAGGATGGAAAGTGAACTGTCTGTGATCCGTTCACACCTTCAGCACATCTGTAACTTTGGAATGCCGCAGGTATTTGTAGCTCACAAACTGAATCATTTCTACCAATATAACAAGTCTGGGGTTGTTTGTGTGTCTGTAGCAAAGCTCCTCTGTCTGTGTGGATGCTCAGTTTACTTTATGGATGTTCAAATATCATTTATTTAATCTAATTTGTTTGTTTGAGCTCCTCTTTAGTGTCTTGCTCAAGAGGACCTCAACAGCTGCTCCAAAACCCAAAACCTCCTATCTAAAGAACTGTCATAGGTAGCCTATAGACTGATTCCAGCATATTGTTTTCTTCTCTATCTGTTTGTCTCGTCCTTATCAGGAACAGTCTCAGGCCCAGAGAGAGCTGTGGATGATGGAGGACATCCTGGCTGGTCTGAAGGTCAACAGGGATCACTTCCACTTCCTGCTGGGACTACAGAGGCACCACAGTAAGCCTCAGCTCCTCTCACCACTAACAATGTTTGGCTGCATTAATTCATGGGTGGAGGAATGGATAGAGGGCTGGGTGGAGGAGTGAATTAAATAACGCTGCAATAGGCAAGACGGGTGTTAATGCACTCGTCAGGAAATCTTCTCTGTGTACAGGAAATTAACTTAGCAGTGAGCGAGCGCTCCTTCCAGAGAAAGCTGACCTTACCAATGATAGCTTGATCACCTTCCACTACCACCAGCTAAGACATTTAGGTCTGAGGAGTGTGCAGTTAACTGACATCATGTTACATGACTTCCGGGTTTTGATGTCAAAATTCAAACAATTAAAAGTTGTAAAAGTAAAACAGTGTAACGTTTCCTAGTGCAGCTTTATGAACATTATAAAGCAGTGACAATAAATAAATAGTTAGTGTCAACGTCGAGTTTTTCTGTCCCTCCTAGTCTCCTCGATGCTCCAGCCAACAACCCCTCACCCTGGATCCCCTGGCTCCCCCACAGAGAGGCTACAGAGTGGCCTGTCACTGGTAGGACTCATAGAGATGTGTCCATCGTGGACGACCCCTGATGTTTTTTTACTCCTTGCATTTCTATTTTGAATTTTGCTTGCAAAATTTGAGACAGGCAGGTGTTTAAAACATTTGAGAACATTTGAGTCCTGCGGTGCATTTGTGGCAATGACATATAGACCTAATTAATGATTAATCTCTGGCTCCATAGTTGATCAGTTGATCTTAACATAGCAAAGTTGTTTTTTATGCTGTGTTTACTATACTATTGGCAAACATAGCTATTGCATATATATATGATATATTACATAAAAACACAAAACTATTTAGCTATATTGCCACATATCACCTTCAGTATGTTCTACCATTTTGTAACATCATTGAAACACAATTGCATGATATTATTACATATACTATATACGATTATATTATAAGAAATGCAGCTACGATATGAAGAATAAGTTTGATATGTACAAATTAATTGTAACCACACTGTGATGAAGTCTCATAGTGCCCAGATATAGAGGAGTGAAGTGTGTGTATTGTTTGGTGAACATGGCTAAGCAATATCAAATATAAGGGGAAAAAATGAAAAAAGTATTGGCCCAAGCAGTTAGCCTCGAAGATGTAATCAGTGAAGAGAGGGGAAAATTGTCACCAATGGAAACGGATCATTTTTTGTTTGACAGGTAAAATGAGAACCTGAGATGAGATGAGAGCCATTCCAATCCCAGGGATACCATCCAAATACTTAAATCTATAGTATCAATAGCACAGCAGAATCAATCATGCCAAAGGCTGCACAGGCCAGGCAGACCTGGAATACTCTCTGGAATCTGCCTTAAAGGAGATTATATATTATTACAATTATTACTGACCCTTAAAAGACAAATGTTGTTTTCTGTTTGTGCCAGGTCAAAGACTGATACTACATTCTATGAAATATGTTGAAATGGTCACTCCAGTACAGCAGGGTAGATGCAGGATGGTGGACTTCCACTATGGCTACCCTTGTAACAACAATGCTGTGTTTATCTCATGTTTCCTTGTGTAATGATTATTGCAGGAGGTGGAACAAGAGCCACCAATCCGCCCACCCTTACCTCAGGAGCTACAGGAACCCAGCCAGAGCAGGGATCAGGGACATGGCTGGATAGATCCACCTTATGAGGTGGGAATTATTGATACATCATCATCACTGTCAGTAAGCACTCCAGATTTGAAAATATACTGATGTTCTTCTGTGGATATATTTCAGGGCATCTACAGCGACTCTGTTGAGCCTTTACGTAGAAGAGGGAACAGCCACCCAGACATCCTTAGTGTGAGAACACAGAAAGACACATCCGGTGGGCACAGATACAGTCAAATACAATTACTAGGAAAGAGCAATATCAATACAAAGGCCAGTAAATGAATATTATCTGAGTTTTATATTACAAAGCTTTAATTGGTGACTAATGCAGAAGACTAAATCAAATGTTTGTGTCCCCCCAATGGTTTTGTTTTGTCTTACACCCTTGTGTTTTCCATTTCAACACCATTTCTCCTTCCACCCACCCTCTCTCACTCCTTCTGTTCTTCTGCTCCTCTTTCTCATCATTTTCATTTCATTCTTTAGAATCGCAGTCTAGTTCAAAGTGGATCGCACCAGATACAACCAACCAATCAACCAAGGTTTGATTCTTCATAATTTCCTGCATACTTGCTGACTATATCTGGATGCATGCAATGTGATCCAACACGGTCCAAATATAGAAGCCGTCAAGCTGATTTTTCCTCATTGCAATCACAGCCAAATTCCAATTCTTTGATTCTCTCATCTCCCTTGCAATTAGGGCATGTTGCAATGTCTGTTCTAGGCAAGAGGGGGAGGCAGAGACTCACTTCTCAGTAGCTCTTCTTTTCTGCCACCCAACCCCCCTCTCTCACACACACACACACACACACAGATACAAGCAGGCACACATATATTCATGCATAAGCATTCACACGCATCATCATGGTTACAATATTTTTATTTAGCAATGCTTCTGGCATTTTGGTTCCTTGGCGTAGGGTTCATAAATGTCTCACATTAGCATTCTTAAGAGTCCATATCTCTCCCAGAAGGGGAAGATGAGTGAAGAGGAGCAGATTGAGAGGATGAATCGAAATCACGAGAGGTTGACTAATCGGAAGAAAAATCCCATGCCCAACCCCTGTGCCCAAGCCCAGTGTCAAAGTTCACAGCCCCGAGAAGAGGTTGGTCAAATCGCTGATCAGTGTGATTGGCTAGCTGATAAGATATAACCAATATGATGTTTTCCACAATTTCTCACTCAAATCTGTAATTTCCCCAGGCCCCCTTTCCTTTAAGGGTGACACGAGTTGTTACAGCTGTACTGCCATCTTCTCTTGTGGCCAGACGGGTGTCTGTTGAGGACCCCCCGTCCGAGCTGGACACTCCACTTCCTGAGCAGATCCCACCTGAGATGCAACAGAGATTAGCTGAGCACAATAAAAAAAAATTAAACAAGCCATCCAGGCGGTTGTTGTTGGAGACACCTGGTCAGAACTGGTCCTCAGCAGAGATGGCCCAGGATCAGCCTACCAAAAGGCTGAATAAGACCCTGCAGGATCTAGTTTGGGAAAGACATGAGACACATTTGTACAATCCTAACACCAGCAGGCAGCAGCATCAGGCATCGTATAGGACCTTAGAAGACTTAGAGCCTGCAGAGAACTCAAGGACCGAAGTTGGCGACCAAGCAGCTTTAGGAAATGCAAGTGTGACCTCAGACATCAGGGTAAGAGATATCGAGGAGGGCCTCCTGGTGCCTCAGTTGGCTATGGTGCACAGCATGTAACCCTGACGTCCTGGGTTTCAATCCAGCCTGGCACACTTGTCACATATCACCCCCAGTCTCTCTTCACTGTAGACTATCTAATAAACCTCAAAAAAAATAAAAAATGTCAAAAAGAAAGATGGAGAAGAGGGTGAAATGATGAAGGTGTAAATTAGTCACCTAGATGATCGCTATAGATTTCCTTGTCTATTACAGTTAATTTTATCTCGTCTCAGTGATAGCAATGTCATTTCCTTCACATCGATTGTTGCGAGTCACATCTATACATTTATCCTGTCAAGTAGTTACAGCGGGGTGTAGTGTGTGTTCTAATGTGAAGCTACTTGAACAGGCTGAAGAACGTCCCTCTGCCCTCCCGGACCCTGATCTGGACCCTGACCTGGACCCTGACCTCTGTCTGACCCCTGAGCAGCGGGAGGCCAAACTCCGACGTGTGGAGCGAATAAGGGAGAGGGTCATTCGGAGGTGGGATAATTGGAGTGTATGTGTGTGTGTGTGTGTTTGTGTATGTGAGTGTGTATCTGTTAGTGTGTATGTGTGGTTGTTGTGGTTGTTTCTAAAACTTAGCTGAAAAAATGGCTTCTTGTTGTGTATTTTGTCGTGTTGAGCTTTAGGTGTTGAGCTGTGTTGAGTTTTAGGGAAACATGTAGGCATTCATTCATGTACAATAAATGTACAATTCAAAGATTCATATGTAAGAGATTGTTTATTTTCAAAGATTCATACTGATGTAATCTTACTTAGTATCCATGCAAATTATCTTCAATCTTAGTGCTCCCTCTCTGTCTGTCTCTCTCTCTCTCCCTCTTCCTCTCTCTCTCTCTCTCTCTCTCTCTCTCTCTCTCAGTGCAGTCAGAGAGAGTGCCATAGCTCCCAGTCAACTGCTAATCAGGAGGGAGGGGCAGGAAGTTCACCAGATGCCCCCTACGTTGGCCAATGACACACCAAGGAAACGAAGGGCGACATCAGGTACTCATTTCCTAATACAGACTGTGACACCCAGTGGTTGGTTGGGCTTTCATCTTTTGATTCAAGAAGCTCAAGAGTTAAAGCCAGTTTATTGGACGAAGATTAAGATCAGGCTGCTAAAATCAGGTTGCAGTTGAATCCATTTCCATTGGGATTGTACACAGAATAGTTGCGATAGTTTTAGTTGCTCAACTAGGCTTGGTTAGGCTGGGAAACTTGACCTGCATTGGCCCTTAGTTGCAGGACTACATGGATTAGTAATAGCAACAAGCTATTTGCCAATGACTGGCTACTTATGTACAGACTGACTAATTGACTAAAAGATTGATTCTGTCCCTTTCCTGTTTCCAGACTCTGAATCTCACGATGGCCATGGAAGCTGGTGTGACTACGATAGTCGTTCTCCACATCATGGACGTGGAGAACTTCAGCCCTCTAGTGGAACGTCTCAGGACGAAGATGAAGGAGATGGACACATGAACAAACACAAAAGTCATTTTGGGAACAAAACACAATGCAAAGATTACAGTGGGAGAAAAGGGCTTGCCAAACCTAAGATCAAACCTCCTGCTTCACCATATCACATCTCGTCTATGACTGTCTACCAGAGAGATGGAGTCAAGGGATTTACAAGTTGCAAGGATGGACAAGAGGAAGAGCTTGAAGAACCCCCAACTGATAATGCTGAAAGTAGTTCCACCGATCTGAGAACCAAGTGGTTTCTCTCCACCAATCAGTGGCAAGGGTTCATGCCTTTGCAGATCCAAGGCTTAGATCCATTGTGTGATGAGGAGATATCAAACATCAACAGCCAACCAGCATGTCACGATGAAGTGACTGATTCAAATGAGATCTCATCCATAATCAGTCAAAGCTTAGAGAAAATGAAAGAGAACCATTCACTCTTCTACAAGATTGCATGTGACATCAGTATCTCAGACTCAGACATAGCAAGGAATGATGGAAACTCAAATGCCCAGGCATCATCCAGGCCAGAAGAGGGAATAGAATTGTTAATCAATGAATCTCTACCAGATGAAGTGCCCCATAATGTTGAGAGACCACCTGACCAAGATATCCAGGATTCCAGCCCCCCAATATCCTCTAAAAGTGTAAATCTATCATCAGAAGTTAATGAAAATAGTCTCTCAACTAGTAAGAAACTCAGCAATCCAACACTAGAACACCAGAACATACCAGAAACCCTTTTTGCCAAAGCGCTGCCAAATACCTTAACCAAGGCAGCAAAAGAGGCATGTATTTATGAAGAGATCCCTGAAAAAGAATGTGATGAGGACAACTCAAGGCAGGAGAGCCAGTTGAAAGTCAGAGAAACTAATCTTGGAGCTTCTGATCTGGGCACTGATTCTGATCAGGCTCCAAAGAAATGTGCAAAGACAGGAGAAGAATTCAGTGGGACGAAAGAGTCAGAAGAAAGGAAGGAAGATAGATCTGAAGAGTTGAAGAAAGCTAGTAGTTTATGTGAGGAGAACAAAGAGGCAGTCCAAGAACGAGGCAACAGCAGCTCCATCACTCCATCCAGTTCTCTTGAGGGTGGAAGGGTGATTCAGAGCGCCTCTTTTGGAAAGGCGCGACTAACAGTATTAAGGACAAGTTTGTAGACCAGGAACAATGGAGGCTTCAGGAGCTTAAATTAACTTGAGAAGGACAATAACCTAGTTAAGTGGTTTATATGGCAGAGAAAACGGCAGTGGAGGAGAACTTGAGATGAGATGAATTCGGACCGAAATTTGAATTAGAACTGGTAAAATGGGAACATGTGACTGGAGAGGACTTCCAGTCAGAAATATTCATCATATATAGCAAACTTGAACATTTCCATTATTCATAATATGTGGTTTGTATTGAATGAAAACAGAACAAATAGTCTTAAGAGTATTCCATCAAAACGAAAAACATGGGAAATTCACAATATATGGATATAGTGCTGTTATTGCACTTGATAGTGTACACAAATCAATCTATGGTAGCAGTCAAATACATGTCCAAGCCTTAAGGTTAACTCTTTCATTCCATTTAATATAGTATATATATCTTACGTGAAGCAAAAGTACAGATATCACAGTTGGATGGTTGTTTATGGTTGGCAATATAACCCTTGTTAATTTCACTGTAACAAATATGAACTGTGTTTGTGTTTTGTATCTCAAATGTCTGATTAATAAACATGCTGTGTGTCTAACATAAACATATGTTACCTGGAGACTCCTTGTTTAAATATTAATACATACATAAGAGCGGATCACATGTATTTTTTGCTCTCATTTCATCAATAGGCTTCTTTTTTTTCCATCAATGATGGTCCCCCGACTCGTATACTTGGTTGCTCTTCTCTGGCCAGACCTGATGCAGGATTGCATGGAGCCGGTGAAAACGCCTTTGTCACTTTAAATCCTTGCCATGTCTCAGTCGATGACATCATTGTCTGAGAACACATTACATCACCCCTTCCCAGGCTCTCTCTCTTAAAGACAGCACTACCTTATGTTTACTGAGCCACACACAACCCAGCTTATCTGTTTACAAGTGGGATATCAATATCAACACCCATACCGATATCAATCTTTATGAAATTAAAACACATGCATGGGTTGGGTAAATTAATACTCAGTGAATGTAATCAGCATGCAGGGCAACACCCACAGATGTGGTCAATTCTCTAAATGCATTATAAGCTACAAGTTGCTAATTAGATGTAATGACACAAACATGAAATATGCATGCTTACACCATGATTATATATCATTACATATCATTGCTGTCATGCTTTCCCCACATAGCACAGGCCATATATAGAAATATATTCCAAATGCATCCCAGTAGCTACATTTAATAAAACAGCTTCGACACCTTGATACCTTATGCATCATCATAAGTATACTGTGGAAAGGAAAACTAGTGTTCTTAATAGGATCACTAAAATAAGTGAACATAATTCATAGAAAATACACCTTGCATTAAATTATTGCCACAGTTAAATGAGTATAGTTTAATTGCTGATATATTTCCAACAGTTGGCTTAGAATTGTCAATCTAGCCTGTGGTTCCAGTTATTAGGTGTTTCTTGTGATCATAACTTGGGCCTACAAACCCATCACCCCACACAGACCCAGATTTACTTTGCAGGAGTTCACTGCAGATAATTGGATTGGTTTATGTTGTGCAATAAAAAAATGCTCACATTTTATTCATCATATTCTCAATAAATAGCCTATTAGTGAATGTGGGGCTTGGACTGCAGTGGAAAAGCCTATGAGCTATGTGAGTTGAAAATAAAATATCTGTCAGTCAGTGTATACTTGTCTCTCATACACATGCTGTATAATTAATCAGGTGTTTGATTGGCCTGCGTGCGCGTGTGTGTATGCGTGTGTCCGTGTGAGCGTGCGTGTATGCGCGTAAATCACAGAGATGCGGAGAATGCTGAGAGAATGTTTCTTTAAGACCCATTACCTTCCAATCCGATAGAGGGGGAGTCGGTGGTAAGGTGCTGTAGCGCGTTTCCCCCTTATGCCGTTTACATGTGGAAAAGAGAGACGGGGAAAAAACACACATAAGCTCTACCCGGGTTTTGATGAGGGGCACAAACACCGAGCCACGACCCACGGAGATGGACCTAAGGAATATTTAACATCAAATATGGACAATACGGGCTCCCCGCGATGACTGTGGTAAGGATGCAACTTCACACCGCCCCATTGCAACCCAGTTTCCACTGAGAAGGAAATGTATATCCATGTAATACGCAGGGGGAAAAATATGCATGCATTAATGGACCGGTGTGCAAATGAATGTGTGGAAGTGTGCATGAGTGTGTGTGTGTGTGTGTGTGTGTGTGTGTGTGTGTGCGTGCGTGCGATAACCAGTATCGTTATGTTGGTATGGGTGTGTGTATTTGTGTGTGTGTGTGTGTGATGGGGGTGGTGGGGGGGGTGGAAAGAGGCGAATAGGGCTATATTAAATAGGCGATGCAACGCTCGGTACCTATGTCACTGTCGGGCATTGACAGGTGCGTTGGCAACACACAGGGAGATTTATTTAGGGCGCGTGCGCTCGCTCGCTCCCGTTTGCGTTTGCATACAGTTAGGTGAGGTGATACCTGAGGGGAGAGAGAGAGAGAAAGAGAGAGAGAGAGAGAGAGAGAGGGTGGAGGGTGAAAGGCTATACTGGCCTACTATGCATTGCTTATGATTAATCATGTCTCTAACTATAACTAAGCCATTGCCATAGCACTCAAACATCCCAGTTTATCTGAGTGCTGTGCACCGTGGCTTCATAGTTGTCTTTTTATGATCCTACAATACTTAGAGAAAGCAGGCCCATTATTGAAAATGTGCGATATGCATTTTTGGGCCATCCTCCTGACGTGCGTCTTTCTACAGTCTCAGTCGAGTAGGCTCTTGCATATTCTGAGACTAGACTAGTGGATTTAGCGTCCTCCAATTTGCTCCCGTTATCATTTTTAAGATGTAGGGCCTATTTAAAGACCACATTACGGCAAGCTTTTTACTAAAAGAATGTAGAAGCTCTCTCTCTCTCTCTGTGTGTTTGTGTGTGTGTTTGTGTGTGTGCGCGTCTTCTATCGAACGGTCCTCCATGCATTCAGAAATGGAGGTAGCCATAGACCAGTCGACCTGTCATCTCAATAGCCTCGTCATTTTCCTATAGTTACCCCAGCCTGTGGTGTGGATGAGAGCGGGAATAAATGCGTGTTACTTCGCTTTTATCCCTTCTACCCTGCTGCCGACAATCACTTATTGATTCAAATGATGCGTTTCGTGCCTGGGGGGGGGTGCGTTCATGGTATTAGAAGCTGGAAAAAAAGGCGTTCATTATTAGTCGCTACGGCGTTATTGAAATGCCAAGAATTCAGCCGACATGCATGAATTATTTCGCACAGAGCATGTCGGCCATTTAAGATTTAAACTGAATGTCACAGCAAATGTGAAGACCCTCTTTCTTTCATCCATCCTCATTGTCGGCAGTCGTGGGAGCCCGCATCCACTTTCCCCGCCCCAGTGTCTGGTGGAGGAGCGCTGTTTTTGCTGCTTTGCCTCCCTCCACTCTGTCTCTCTCTGTCTCACACACACACACACACACACACAACCTATGATATTTTCCTTCGACAGCGGCTATTTTAGTAATCTGATACATAGCCTAATTGGGGCCTTGGCCTAATTGGTCATGTAGCAACCAGATAGCTAGTCCACTCCAGGGTAAGCTACAAGCAGGATAGCATCCAGTGTGCTATTGGAGTGACACTGATGATGTGGATGATGATGGTGGTGATCATGATATGACCTCCCCCCCTCCACACACACACACACACACACACACACACACACACACACACACACATAAACATATATTATAGCTTTAGTGATTATGGTGACATGATTATATCCTTACTCCTAACGTTGCCTTTCCTCCAGTCCCTTTTGCTTGCATTTTTATAACACTAAGAATGGCAAAAACTCTTCGACAATCACAATTCAACTGTAATGTTCTGGCCTGTTTTAGCTTAGAAGGCCACTGCATGATGTTATGGCATGTTGTAATGTTCTAGTCTAGTCTACGGTATAGCTATGCCATTCATCATTTTAAAGCCCCAGACATGGAGCAGTCTCTCTCTCTCTTTCTCTCTCTCTCTCTCTCTCACACACACACACACACACACACAGGTCCTCAAGCCCAGTGACCTCATAGCTAACTCTTGTGTCAAAAAAAAGCAGACTTTAAGTTTTGCCTGTACTGAATCTGGACCCAAGCAATCAATCCTTTCTTCAACCCAGCTAATTTTAGGTTATATCTCATCATCTGAGGAAAAGGATGATCTGGGAGGGAATACTGTGATATAAAAAATAATTTAGTACACAGTAATGTTGAATGCATTAGGGTTTTTAAGAGCTGTGAAGGGCTTTATAATTCTTAAAGTATATACTGAGCGGTAATTACATTATCCTGTTTCTGGTGCCCTGTTCCTGAAGAGCTGCTGAAAATGATGATGAACAATACCAAGATTATCCCAGGCTGAGTAGTTAAAAGTTTTTTTTATAATAAGCCACGGTACGGCAGTGCTGTATAATGTTAAGGTATCAGAAGTAGAAATCCAAACAGTCTTTGCTGTACTAAGTCAAGCGTCACTGGAAATGAATTCACTCTGATCTCACGGGGATATTCTGGGTCACATTTTGGCTTTTTGGGTTCACACAGGGTTAGACTTGTAAACTCATACAGGAGCTGTTGTGGCTTTGTACTTAATGTGTTATTTATCACGGATTATAACGTGGACTTTTGCCTAGAAGAACTCTCACATGAACAGTTTGAGAAAAAAGCAATGGTACTTGGCACAGTTTGATGGATTAATTGAAGTAGGTTTAAGAAGCAAACTCTCCTATAACGTAGGTTTGCAGTTTGGAAAGAGTAACACACGTAGACCTCAGCAACCCACCCAAGGCCAAATTGGGCCCTCTACAAAATTATTTTTACCCTCTAAAAGATTCCTGAAAGTGATTAAATGTTCTCATACTTTTCATTTTGTCAGAGGAATGATTTTGTAAAACCTTTCTCATTAGAAGGCATGATAATAAACAGCATGATCACATAGCTTAGGACCAAAGATGCTAACGCTTTCATATTATATTTCTAAACAATTTATGTCCAGTTCAAGGTAGGTCTTAGGAAAACTTAGCGATAGTAATGCAGGAAGGAATAAGAACATGACTTGACTCAGCAAGTTCAAAAACATCTATTAGCTTGTGTGCCAGACAGGACTTGGCACTTGCTGTGGCTCAGTACATGTTGTATATGTCATGATCACAGTCAGTTAGATGTCTCGCACATGAGCTTCCACACCTACAGGTCTGTTGCCACTCTGGACCAGTTTATTGCTAATGTCCATGCTGCCTGTTTTGAAAGATTACCTTCGACATGTGACTACGCCAGCATGGCCTCGGTTTTTCAAGACTAAACAGATGATACTGTTTATCGGATGCAGCAGTCACTATGTCGCAGAAGTTTGAAACGACTCTTTTAAACTTCCTTCCTTTTGAGCTCTTTAAGGACAAATCACTGTATTTTAGCGAATATATCTGATGCCAATTCAGTCTTGCATCAGTGATTATCCGTCAGTGGAGCCAGGAAGGAAGTCAGTTTTATTGTATTGAGACACACGGTAAGGATGCCAAACGCTCTAGCCAGATTACCAGCATGAGGAGCTAATTGAGAACTGCATCAAAGAAAGGCAGCTCTGAAACTGGTCAAGGCCTCCAATTCCTAGATAGCAGCCCCCGACTTTGCTCCTGGAAATCCGTATGTTGTAGAGACCATTGGCAAGATTTGTTTTCACCTGTATTGAGGCCAATTTGTGCTAAATATGTTGTATTACAAAATGGGAGGTTTTGTTTGGACAAAGAGATTCTTTATTGCACTGCTCCGGCTTACTGACGTAAAGGAGCCTGCATGGACCACTAAATCAGACCAAGCCACTTTAAAGTAGAAAGACCAGTGCAAGCCCTTGAGTATTGTAGACTAGACAGTGAAGAATAGGGTAGGAATGAGTGGGACACGCAGCCTATAATAATGTTGGCTGTCTGTATCCATACCATTGTGGCCCACAACTTGCAGGGTAAGAAAGTGACCTTATCCACTGAATTAGGCAATGATGGAAGGACGTGCAGACCCTTTGCAGCAACAAACCCGATTAAAGGTAGATTAGTGGCATGATATCCTGGAATCACAACCAATCACATTCAGCTTTTTAGAAAAAACAAGATGTGAACTAATGTAGAGCTCATCATCATCTTATTCATCACTTTATTCACTGTAACATAGCCTCCCTGTGCTTTTCCAAAGGTTTAGTGAATACCCACAATTGAAAATGTAATCTTATTGGAATTATCAGCACACTATTGCATACTTATACTATTGCATTTTTTTTAGCAATTTCTTCAAAAGTGCTCGCTAACTGCATACCATAAATTGGTATCACTGACACTCTTTGCTATGTGACATTGTTGTCTCAGACTGTTGGTTCATGCTTGCAGTGTTTCTTCTCATCTGCTATATGTGCAGTGATGTTTACTGAAGGGGATCTAATGCTTGGTCTGGTCTCTTTTTCAGCTATCGCTCCCGGTGCTGTAAGGAACTCGGCCCCGTGGACCCAGTTTAGGAGCGCCGGCCCTCCTTTATCCCTTCCTTCCCCGCAACCCCTCCCCTTCCTCACCCTCAGCCATTCCTAGCCATCCACGGGCAAGCTCCCCCATAAATTCTTCTTCTTGTTTGGTAAGACGAGAGCACATAAACATTCTGATCATTTGCCCAGGTTGGGACACTGTGAAGGAAGACAAGTGAGAAAAGAAGTACAGTAGTAGTGAGGCCTGGAGGAAAGGGCAAAGGCAATAAATGGAGAAAGAGACGTAGACATGACCAAAGGAATGATATTTTTGGAAGACTGAAGAAGATTTATATTTTGTACAAGGCACTTTTAGTAAAACATGAAGCATGTGTGTGACAACAACTGAGTGAGTTGAAAGAGAGTTCATCAAAGATTCAATCTTACAAACACCCTGGAATAAAGAAAGCCCCAAGGCACGGAGACAGATATTTTGCACGCACAATCCCCCATTTAGACATTTCTCTTGCTGAACCTGACACATACACCGCGGTCTCATGATGATGTGTGAGGTGATGCCCACCATTTCGGAGGACGGGCGCAGCGGGGCTGGCGGGGGCCCCTCCTCTCCTGCCGGGACTGGAGTCGGGGGCACTGGGGGTGCGATGGGAGGAGGAGGCTACGGCAACAGGGAGACCAGAAGTGGAGGAGATGAAGGGGGCAGCACCGGAAACCTGGAGTCCCTGATGGTCAACATGCTGACAGAGAGGGAGAGGCTGCTGGAGAGCCTGAGGGAGACCCAGGACAGCCTGGGCACGGCCCAACTCCGCCTCCGCGAGCTCGGCCACGAAAAGGACTCGCTTCAGAGGCAGCTCTCCATTGCTCTGCCACAGGTACAGCTGCCAAGTGTGTCTGTGTATCGTATGTGGGTTTGTGTCTATTTGGAGGAATGGCTATATTTTGGTTGTGAAAGTACGTGAGTTGGTGGGTAGGGTTAGGGTTGTTTATCTTGTGTGGTATGAGAGCCGAGTTGTGCATGAGCGTGTGAGCATTTGTGTGTGTGTTGCTTGAGTTGTGAAGCTTGTTCGTGAGACAGTAAGCCTTTGCAGTGACAGATCATGTGGAGAGCGGCAACTAGGAAAGAACGTTAAATACTCCTCTGCATCTTTTTCTACCAACGGTGCTGTGGGTTTACTCTTGTATCCACTGTCTTTCTGGTCTCCAACTTGCATCAGCAGTTTTTGTTGTTTTAGTTGTTACTGTCGATGACCAATTATTTGTTAATGGCTTAAACTTAAAGGATACTTGATTCTCTGGGAGATCTCTTTGGTTTACTGGGAGAAATTGCGTATTAATATTGTCGATTGGAAGATTTTAGCCTAGATACTCATAACATGAATGTGTATTGTGTTTCTGCTACGTTGAGACAATTCTTGATACTTGTAGAGTGTGTATGTTTAGTTTGCTGTCACAGTTCATCGTGCCTTGAGGTCTATGAGGTCCTGTTGCATTTTGTCCTGCACCTAGTGTGTCAACCCTATATTGTGTCGCTGTCTTGTAATGTGTATGCACCAATCAACCAGGTCAAAAATTTCATGTGCACGTGTTGCATTTGGCGATTAAAAGCAATTCTGATTGATGCTAAGGTATACATCGAGACGTGTTGTCATTGTCGCTCAGTCCTTTGTATCATTTTGTTTCCTTATTTTTTAGTAGAGTGGGCACTGCATCTTTGTCAAGTATTCTTTGAGGGCTAGATGCTGTTAAGAGACACAGGACACTGGGTAGAGCGAATTGACAGCCCAATGTTCGTTGGGACCTAAACCCATGTGCAGGCAGAGTCACCAGAGTCGCCTCCACTGTCGTTATTCCTAAATGACAGCTATTCAATTTCCACATGTTATTTGGTAGTTACATGTACCATCATTCCAATGTAAAATGTGATAGACGACAGCAGGTGAAAGCATTTGTCAAGTTTGTGTTTCATATTTGTAGAAATGCATTTGTCTTTATTTCTCTCATATAAAGATACTGCAAATTCAATGAAATGAATGGAAGCCCAAGCCCATAGAGATAGAGTGAGATGAAATAGAAAAGAAACGGCAAGGGGACAAGAAAAGCCAACTGAGAAGCTGACCCCTATCCAAACAAGAAACAATCCCATAAGGCCAAGAGCCAATGGACCCACTGTGTCACCATCTGTATAGATCTCTCTCTCTCTCTCTCTCTCTCTCTCTCTCTCTCTCTCTCTCTCTCTCCTCCTTGTTTTGAATCAGAAAACAGGTAGTTCTCAGGCAGTCAAACATAGAAATTGCCTCAAAGCTAAAGCCTTGGATGTGTTTTATGGAGGCATAAAGAAATCATTGACCATGCATGGTTATTTTTTTTTAAAACAAATTATGTAAGACAAGCTTTCCTGTTTGCACAGCACGGTGCACTAGTTGCCAATGTATTCCCACTAGCGTTGTAAACGACATATCGACGCTGTGTTTTTGAGGTCTCTCTTGTGCATTCCAGTGCAGTGCAATTGTGTAACAGTGTGATGTAATCCATCCATGAATGCAAGTTCACAGAGAAGGCTGAGCGAGAGAAAACTGTCAGTGATTTACATGACTATCATGCAGCTTTACATCACATACATCTTCCCACACTCCTGGTCTCAGGTGTTTGACAAAGTATGTTTCTGCAGGGATTTGATGATATGTATTTTTAGTGGTGTGTGTCTGTGAGGTGTGAGTGTATGTGCATGTGTGTGCATGCACGTGGGTGTGTATGCAGACAGTAGCAGCCAATTGTAACATATTTTTCATAGTCACTAGATCCAGGTCTGGTCTGGTCAGAGAACATTTCCAAGTTTCAGTGGTGCTCTAGCAGCTGCACAAACCTCAAGCTAACATAAACCCAGAGATTCAAACCGTTTGTTTTAATTGCCCCTGAACGCAGTTTGTGTGTTCCACAGGAGTTTGCTGTGTTGACTAAAGAGCTGAACGTTTGCCGGGAGCAGCTTCTGGAGAGGGAGGAGGAGATTGCTGAGCTCAAGGCGGAGAGAAACAACACACGTGTAAGATGTTTAGTGGCCATTTTGCCTATTAGCACTGCAACAGCCTCCGTGTTATCTTCCTCACCCATTGTGGTTGTGTGGGTGTGACACTGTTCCCTTTCCCCCTTCTCTTGCCCTCTCTCTCTCTCTCTCTTACTTCTCTCCTCCAAATTCTCTTTTCTCTTCATGTCTCCTTTTTTTGCCGTAGATACTTTCCTTATCTCTCCCACTCACTCTTTGTCCCTTTCTGCCACCCCGCGCTCTTCTCACCACCCAATTCCTCTCAACTCTATCTTATTGTTATTCTTCACTCTCTCTGCATCTTCCTTGTTTTCTCTCTCTCTCTCTCTCTTTCTCCCTTCCCCATCTCACTCTCCCAATGTCGCTCTCCCTCTCTTACTGTCTCCTTCACTCCTCATCCTCTGTGTCCCCATCCCTCTTCCTCTCCATTCCCCCAATTCCATTCTCTCCTCATCTCCACCTCGTTCCCCTACATCCCATTTGCCTCCCCTAGTTGTTGCTGGAACACCTGGAGTGTCTGGTGTCTCGCCACGAGCGCAGTCTGAGGATGACGGTGGTGAAAAGACAAGCCCAGTCCCCGGCAGGGGTCTCCAGTGAGGTGGAAGTCCTCAAGGCCCTTAAGTCATTGTTTGAGCACCACAAGGCCCTGGATGAGAAGGTGGGTGAAATGTAATTTTGCAGGCTTGCATTACAGTAGATCATATGTGTAAATCATGTCAGCCTTGTGCATTGACATAATCCCCACAGACCTCCTGGCCCATCCCATTGGGCAATGTGCACCCAGTATCCAGTATCCTGTACAGGATAAGGTGATTAAACCAGTGCTGGGTGCTTATGGCAGCGTAGGATCGACTGAATGACAATGCAAGTGTTGATGTTTTGACTTCTTTTGAACTGTCTAATAGCCTCTATCTCCTTGTGACTTCTTCTTGATCTTTCTAACAAGCTTATCAGGAAGGTCAAGCTGAAGTAGTTACTCTAGGAAAGAAAGGGGTAAAATCCATTTAGGCAATTCAAATGCAGCCCGAATCTCAATTTGAGAGTTTCATGAGAGAGTACAAAGAAGGAAGATGTCTTTTTTCTCATATGATTTCTCATTCCTCTGGGCGCTGCAGGTTCGAGAGCGGCTCCGTGTCGCCCTCGAGAGGGTGTCCATGTTAGAGGATCAACTCGCAACATCTTCTCAAGAGGTAAAGTCCAATCCGGACAATTGCTGTATTTCAAGCATACGTCAGTTGGCTTGGCGTGAAGAAAGAGCATTGAATATATTGTTCGGTTGTCCGTTTTGTCTCCCTCTCCTCCAGGTAATCTCTCTAAAAGACCAAATTAAAAGACGTCAACAAGGGTTGGACAACGGGAAAGATGTAAGGGAGGGTTTTGTGCATGTTGGTTCCAGTGTTTTTGTGTGTGTGTGTGTGTGTGTGTGTGTGTTAGCATCCAGAACAGTCAATAGAACAGTATATGTGTGGGTATCATGATGTGTCAGTGTGGATTTTTACATCAGAGTTTACCTCGTCTATATCTCACTTATATTCATCTGTCAGCGTAACTGGTTTCAATTGATTATTTCTCTCCATCACTCTCGTTTGTCAATATTGCCGCCGCACCAGCGTCTACCAAATGGTCCCTCGTCCAGCCTGGATGACGGCGAGCTCGACAGACAGAGGGAAGGAGAGATAGAGCGACAGAGAGCCGAACTCTCCCAGCTGAAGGAGAGGCTGGCCCTCATGTGTCGACAGGTGAGTGAGTAGCGCTAAGACCAGAAGTATAGGGTCTCCAACAGTAAAGCAGAGGGGCCTAAAGGAGGAGGGATTACTGGAAACAGGCTCCCTCTTCCCTCTTGTGGCCAAGTGGAACATTGCAGCTGCTTTGGCAGGCCTTCATCGTCGAATAGTGCACTCTGTTGTCTGTGATAGGATACCATTTCATTTTAATCATCAACATAGTATTGTGTAACAGGGTAAAAGCAAATAGAAGATGACAACTGATAAAACAGAGGGCGCTGGAATGAAAGGAATAAAGTCACGCTCCTGCATGCCATCCTGTCTCTTATTTTAGGTGTTTTAGATCGCAAACCCTCCAGTCAGCATCTTACATTTCTGGCAGGGCTGCTTTTTAAGAGTCTTAAATCGACCAGACAGGCATTCGTAATCAATCATTATCACGTCAAGTTATACTTGGTGCAATGGTATTTAGCAGTGACTCATAAAGGCTCTGTCTGTGTCATCTTGTATCCCTTTGTGGTGTCACGTCAGGTTGGGGAAATAGAGGAACAGCTTGCGGCCGCCAGGAGGGAGGTGACGAAGTCAGAGGAGGCCAATCAGAAGCTCCAGAGGGACGTGAAAGAGGTCTGTCGGGCCAATCTGTTCTTTCCTGGCCAAGACACTGAGCTCCCTCAACTCCGAGGGCTCCAGTGTATATTAGAGCATAATGTACATCTACTGGACAAGTACTAATGCATACATGTTGGGGATGAAATGAAATAAGAAAAGAGTGAAATTGTTTTGAGGCCTACTTTTGGTACGATGTTGATGTGATGTTGGAGTCTAAAATGAATATGCTGCAAAATAAGCTGCACACATGAAACTAGACACACAATCTACAAGCTGTCATGATATGTTTGATGTCCTGTTAGATTCATGACCATTCATTGTCACATAATATGTTATGAATACATTTTCTCATATTATGATTGTTGCTTATCGTCTGCCTCCTTCAGGCTCTGTGCCAAAGGGAGGATATGGAGGAGAGGATTACCACACTAGAACGCAGGTAATATTTGCATTTAAAATAATATCAGAATTTGAAAGGTCTATTCTTAGTTTTGGTGATTTCTCTCACAAAGTATTTCACCTAGTGTCGCACATGTAGTATAATACATACAGCTAAAGGACCACATCACTGTGTCATGTTTCAAAGGTGACACCTCTGGTTGTCTGGTTGTTTCACATGTTGACATCTGCAGTGATATTTTTTATTAATAAAGCTGCTGTATACGGTTTGAGGAAGGGAATTCAAAACAATATGATGCACTGTAGCTTAATTACTGGATGAATACAATGTTCTGAGCAGAAAACTGGCACATGGTTTGCTTGAAAGCTAGAAAGTAACTTGACTGAGGTCCCACCACATTTACAATACAGAAAGATCACCTTTAAGCTTTACCAGCTTACTCTGCTTATATGAAATGAGATTTGAAATGAGTCAGTCCTTTCCTTTACATAGTCCAGCTTGCTACAGCAAATTGCCACATTTTTCTCTCTTGTGAGCTGTAGCAAGCCAAAATGGTCCAAAATGTACCAGTCCTTTAAAAATACTGTGCTCATTTGTCCATGCTGAAAAAAACAGGGATTGCACTTTTTAGATTGTTCCTTTGTTTCTAATGTGCAAGACAAGCTCTATTAATCACAGAAAAGCACATATATTATATTATTGTAACCCAGCACTGCAGTGCTAATCTCACACTTGCTGGTGGCTCGGTGTCTCATGCAGGTACCTGAGCGCCCAGAGGGAGGCGACTTCTCTCCATGATATCAAAGACAAGCTGGAAAATGAGCTGGCCAGCAAGGAGTCACTGCACAGACAGGTCAGCAATAACTAAATGAATCTGTGGTACACAACTGTTGTTATAATATTGTTGTCTAGGGCTGCATAGACATCATTCATATGAAAATGGATATGTTATCCTGAGTGGCATTATCTTGAGATGCCTTTCAGTGATCATAGAGTCATTGTTGAGGTGTGTCTCCACATGGCGTTGCTTCCCTGCATCCCGGTCCTTGTGTGTGTTGTCGTCTGTGTGTCCAGAGCGAGGAGAAGAACAGACAACTCCAGGAGCGTCTGGACGATGCCAAGCAGAAGCTCCAGCAGACCCTACAGAGGGCTGAGACGCTGCCTGAGATCGAGGCCCAACTTGCTCAGAGAGTTGCCGCCCTCAACAAGGTACTCTGAATGCGTGTGTGTTTGTTTGATTGTTTGATAGGATCGCTTTTAGGCCGTAGTTGAGCTCCAAAAGTCCTCAAGGCGATGACAAATCATTACACTGCAAGCAACTGCCTTTTATTTTGTATTTTGTAGCTAATGTTAGTTAACCCTTTGTCTCTTCAGATTGTGAAATAAACATAATCTGGTGTTGATTATCAGTACAAGTCCTTGTTGCAGAATGGTAGGTGGTGCCTTATCTCAAGGGCAGTATTGGGTGTTATCAGCCACTCCTTCCATGCAAGTTTAACCTCTGTCTTTTCAGTGCTCTGATTTTTGTTTGTGCCTGTTTCTCTTAAGCATGAGCAGCAGGCTTTTTAGTAGCATCTGGATGGATTTTGATGTTCTCTCTCTCATTCAGGCAGAGGAGCGCCACGGAAACTTTGAGGAGCGACTACGGCAGATGGAGGCCCAACTCGAAGAAAAGAACCAAGAGCTACAGAGGGTAACGTCGCTTGGCTACCTCTCCCATTCTGGGCAAAATTAAAGCTAATTGTCTGTTGTTGTTTTTTACCTTGAATCCCTCTGCCTTGTCCTTGCTTCATTTCAGGCAAGGCAGAGGGAGAAGATGAATGACGAACACAACAAACGCCTCTCAGATACAGTGGACAAGCTTCTATCTGAGTCCAACGAGAGACTGCAGCTCCACCTCAAAGAGAGGATGGCTGCCCTTGAGGAGAAGGTAACGAGAAAGATAGCCAGAGTATAAAAGTTTATGAATGTGTTAGCCTAAAGAATTAACTGTATAAAGAGTTTTGGTTGGGTCCACTACATCCCTGGGTGTATGTATATAACTTGGTTGTCAATAATTGTGAAATAATGTCAAAGATAACTGGATCAGCGGTAAGAAAAAGTGTATTCATTGTTCTGCTCTGACAGAATGCTCTTTCGGAGGAGTTATCCAACATGAAGAAAATCCAAGATGATCTTCTAGCTAACAAGGTATTTACCTTTTCAGTCATCCTCGTGTTCTCTGTGTGAGGAGGCATGCAATGTGGTTTTATTGTTCGTTAATTTCAGCTAATTTCAGACCAAACCTTTCAACAGAAATGTCTCGCCTTCAGTCACACCTTGAAAAACATATTACTTAGCTAAGTGTGAAATCTCAGGTCCAGTGTTTTAACGTGCACATTAAATTTCCAGGACCAGCTCCTAGCCGAGCTGGAGCGAATCCAACTGGAGCTGGATCAGCTGAGAGGCAGGCCTGGCTCCTCCTATTCCAGGTTAGCCACAATGGACCTCCAAGGGTATTTATTTATATATCCTACGTTCTATGAATGCCCAAATAAACATTATAAATTCTCCCGAGGGATGTTTAATGTACGCTGCTCCTTCTGAGCACTACCTCACTAGCAAACCTTTGTTTGCTCCCGTGTTCAGTTGTAATGTAATAAGGAATTATTTATACTGTACCTAGCGTGTTTTGTTGGCTGAGAGATGAGATAATGTTGTAATAATTATTTTACACACTCAATGCAGGAAATGGGGACGTTGTCATTTTCAAACACTGTGAGATAACAAATCAATTCTGGATCTCACCATAGGGCGGGCAGCGTGAGCTCACTTCCCTCCACCCTTTTTCGAAGATCTCTTCCAGGGAGCGCCTCGGAGCTGCGGTACCCCCAGGGCAGTGGCTCTCTCCCGGCCGGCTACGGCAACTCCGCTGGTGGGGTAGTGGTCAGGCGGGCACACCGCGGCCGGTGGGGGGCCCCTAGGGACGACAGCAACAAGGTGTTGAGCTCATGCTTTTGTGATGATGATGATGATGATGATGATGATGATGTGGGTGTGATGATGGTGATGATGAGGCCATGCAGCAGTGGCTTGTTACATCACATCCTGTGTGTGTGTGTGTCAGTAAATGGACTATGGGAGTTCACTTTTTTCTTTCATTCATTTATTTATTCTTTCATTTATTTCATTATTTACTATTGTCCTGACTTCCTGGCTTCCTTCCCTCCTTCCCTCCTTCCCCCCTTTCATCCTTCCATCCTCCATTCCTTCCTTCATTCTGTCCTTCTTTCCCTCCTTCCCTCCCATCCTCCTTCCGTTCCTTCCTTCTTTCCATTATTCCCTCTTTCCAGTATGGAGAGTGGGACAGCGGCACTATGCTGGGTCCCGGGTTTGAGGGGGGTGTGGACGGAGGCTGCTCTGACGATGAGGAGGACAGGGAGACTCTGTTTGGATCTGAGCTGCTCTCTCCCAGTGGACAGACAGATGTACAGACCTTGGCCATCATGCTGCAGGAGCAACTGGAGGCCATCAACAAGGAGATCAAGTAAGTTCTACCTAAGGGCAATAGAAACATTATGAGACTAGAGATCCCAATGAAGGGAAACCAATTGTAATGGCCCCCATCCTCTCTCCTCTCCTCTCAGGCTGATCCAGGAGGAGAAGGAGAGCACAGAGCTAAGGGCGGAGGAGATCGAGAGCCGAGTCAGCAGCGTGGCCCTCGACGCCCCACCTCTTCCCCCCTCTTCACTGGGAGGACGGGACAGCATGGGGAGGGGCTACATGACTCCCTCCATCACCTCCTCCACCTTGGCATCCCCGTCCCCTCCCAGTTCTGGACATTCCACCCCCCGCCTGCCACATTCCCCCGCTAGGGAGACAGACAGACAGGTACTGTGTCAGTCCCTCTCGAGACCTTTTTCCTAGTTAGTTTCCTAGTTGTGTGTGATAAGCTGTGACATGTTTACGGTGCAGCGTTGGCTTGATTCATTGTAGTGGATGCTGCAGATGTGCTTCAAATAAGGATGATTTAGAAAAGCCCCTTCAAAAGGCAAAGTGCTGTCAGATTGGAGTGAGCTGCGTAAATCAACTTCATGTTTCCCTCAATGCAGAATAGCAAAGATGGCGAAGAATGCAGAGCACTAGCCTTGATTGACTCCACCCCTCCCCCTGTTCCTCGCGCCCTACGACTGGACCGAATGACCCACACCCACCCAGGAGCAGGGCTGGATGACCACCGCGAATTTCGCAGGTACTCTCAAGTATGATAGCTAATAACGGATTTGCTCACAAATGACCCATTGAACCTTTTAAAAGGTGCGACCGGTGAGACATTCGCTCAGCTTCTGTTTCGTTTTCCCTGTTCATCTTGCTTTTCTTTTTTTTTCTGTCTGCTCAGTCTCTCTGCTGATGGCGCCACCACTGCTAGCCAGGATTCCCTCCACAAAGCCAGCAAGAAGAAAAGCATTAAATCGTCTATTGGTCGTCTCTTTGGCAAAAAGGAAAAGGGAAGGATCGGTGGGCCCGGACGCGAATCTGCCTCTCTTGGTCCGTGAAGACACTGAAAATCCTTCATTCATTCGCAGCACCATTCATGTTGTGCTTGCTATTATCCACTTTAATGTGTTCTGTTATCAACAACAGGGCTGATTCACTGAAGTATTTCTTATTACTGTTAACCTCTGACCTCTCCAGCCTCCACACCCTCTGATGACCTGGGTTCAGCTGACCCCTTGGGCCTGGCCAAACTTGGAACTGGAACAGTGGAAAAAGACCGACGCAGCAAGAAGAAGTAAGACGAGTCATATTTTCAGACATTCCCGGTGTATTTAAGATATTTATGAATCCTTCTATAGGGGTTTTGATTCCCACAGGGGCAACCCATGCTAAAGGCACATGGATGAAAGCTTCCATCAGTTAGCAATGTGATGGCATATGACATCTATTCATCTCTACTTGCTATGTATAAGAGATAGTGAGAAACTACCCTCTCTGTCCTCCTCTCTCCATCTCACGCTCTCCATTCTCCCTCCCAGGCATGACCTGTTAGAGGAAGCCTGCCGCCAGGGACTGCCTTTCGCCTCGTGGGATGGCCCCACGGTCGTCACATGGCTCGAGGTACAGTACAGGCACACTTTGCATTTCCAGTGTTTAGTGTCAGTGCAGTGCAGTTTAATTAAATGTGCTCTATATCCCTGTCCTCCTTCTCCTCCCAGCTGTGGGTCGGGATGCCGGCGTGGTATGTGGCGGCGTGCCGTGCCAACGTGAAGAGCGGTGCTATCATGGCAAACTTGTCCGACACAGAGATCCAGAGGGAGATTGGCATCAGCAACCCTCTGCACAGGCTCAAACTCCGCCTGGCCATCCAGGAAATGGTCTCCCTTACTAGTCCCTCTGCACCCGCAAGCACTCGCTCTGTAAGGCTCACTAAAAAACAAAAAAGGGTTTGATCTCATACAGTTTGATCACATACTCAAACTAATATTGCATTTGTTTTCCCTCATTACAGTCGACCAGTAATATTTGGATGACACATGCTGAGATGGAATCCCTCACTGCTGCCACCAAGCCAGTACGTTTGAATATTGTTTTTTTCATGTCAAATCTAAAGAAAATTCACTATTTTAAGATCTGGACTCACTTTGTGAACTTTTATGGCTGTTGAACAAATGTAATTTAATGTTAGCAGACAGTTCTGATATTCTCTATTAGTCTTTGCTCTGCTAGCCCACGTATTTAATCATGGAAAATAATTTGTTGTTTATGTTTTGGCATTTTAATACAAAATGATCAAAGTTCTCACATTGATGAACTGTTTTCTTTCTCTCTGTCTCTGATTAGGCATGTATGGCTACATCTTTCCCCTGCTATTCCCTCAAAATCTGTTTTGATGTAGTGTTTCTCCAACTAATTCTCACTCACTAACAAGGCTATTCCTCCTTCTGCCTTTCCTCTCGTTCCTCTCTGACCCCCATTTACGATAAAACACACTCACCCTGGCGATCTTTCCCTCTCTTCCAACTCTCTGTCCCTTTTCTCTCTTTTCCTCTTTGCCCGAACCACAAGGAGCAGAAGGAGTTTAGCTGGGACCAGGTGAGTTGCTGTCATTACACAGATGATATCAGTTAACATTTACACAGTAGTACAGTATTATTTGAGTTTCCAATATTACCCAAAAGTCTAAACCATTATGATTTTTGACACCAAACCCTTGTAATGACTTTTTCATTACAAGTACATGTAAAGGCAGGGGGGTAAAGTACTTGAGTAATTGTACTTTGTTACTATACTTAAGTACTATTTTGCGGCATTTGTACTTTACTCGAGTTGTATTATTCAATTTGTATACTTGTACTCTTACTCAGTTACATTTTCGAGAAAAAAAAAGAAAGGTTTTACTCCTTAGATTTAAAGTTCAGACCTTCCAGTAAGTAAGTCTAGCAGGTCCAATGAACTTTAGCAACTTTAAATTAGTATTATTTTTTTTATTGGCTGAACTAATAACTCCACAGCTGTACTTTATTTAAAACCAATAAGATCCCTATCAATAGAAAATGAACCCACCCATACCCATGGTTATTGGTCCTTGTGCAAGACCAGAAAGCGAGGATCTTTGGTGACACCTGCTATCAGAATATGACAGCTAGTCAGTATCTGGTTTGGTAAATACTGGCTAGCTGAACCTTCACATTCATACCATAGTCCTCTAGATTATTTATTATTTTATTTATATGTGTGTCCTTTCCCTTTTCCAGATCCTAGCCTATGGGGACATGAACCACGAGTGGGTGGGAAACGAATGGCTGCCCAGCCTGGGTCTGCCCCAGTACCGCTCCTACTTCATGGAATCACTGGTGGATGCCCGCATGCTTGATCACCTCACCAAGAAAGAACTGAGGGGCCAGCTTAAGATGGTGGACAGTTTCCACAGGTCTGAACGAAAGATTCATCAGTTGTTGGCTATTTCATTTATCCAGTTATCAAATTAGATTAAACTTTTAGTTACTTTTAGTTTAGTTAAGTACTGAGACAACAAAATGCAGTTTTCGCACACCCCTGACTAGATACACACACACACATATATCACCCCACACACATGCACATGCAGCTCAGGTCAGAGGACAGAGCGTGGGCGCAGCCAGAGCGGTGCGCCTGGAGCAGTTTTGGGGTTAAATGCCTTGCTCAAGGGCACTTTGGCAGTGTTGGCCTCTGGTGATGGGTCGACTTCTCTACCTGCTTGGCCAACCTGTCCGCCTCAAATTGGTTGTCTCTTGTTTATTATTTCCACTTCCTCTACTTTGCACTCTCCTTTTCTTGGGCCTCTGCCAGCTTGTATGAAAAATGAGAGCATTGTCTCTCTTTCTCACTTACAGGGTGAGTCTCCATTATGGTATCATGTGCTTGAAGCGCTTGAACTATGACAGGAAGGAGCTGGAGAGGAGGCGGGATGAGAGTCAACATCAGAACCAAGGTAACCTTCCTGCTCTAGTGGTGAATGGCCACATCCTCTCTATGGACATGCTATCCACCTTTAACTACATTTCTTACATTGCTCATAGACAACATGTTGAATACACTTTTCTAAAGCAAATTCTGGTGAAAACTCCCTTTCTCTGTCCCCCTCCACAGATGTGATGGTATGGTCCAATGAGCGAGTGATGTGTTGGGTGCAGACTATTGGTCTGAAGGAGTTTGCAGACAACCTATTAGAAAGTGGGGTCCACGGGGCCCTCCTGGCACTAGACGACACATTTGACTACACTGACCTGGCCCTCCTCCTCCAGATACCCAATCAGAACACACAGGTACTCCACAGCCTCCTTCAGTCAGAGATCACATGTATTTAACACTCTTACTTTACTGTCCACTGAATGTAGACAGTCAACATCTTAATAGAGGGCTTATCTCACAACTCAGAAATTCACATTTCCACACCTACTGTTTTCCTAATGCCAAGATTATCCTAATCTTCAACTCTTAATTATCTTAATTATGATCTTAAAGCTCTCTTCGTCTATCTGTTTCAGGCAAGACAGCTCCTGGAGAAGGAGTACAATGCCCTCATCTCCATGGGAACGGAGAGGAGGCCAGATGAGGTAAGCCAAAGCAGACTGTCAGTAGAAAATCAATCAAGATAATCACGCTCCTGCCAGAAGGCAGGAGCGTGTGTGGACTGTTAGAACCCTGACTAAGACCATTTTCTTGACAATAGGGCCTGTGATCCTTTGAAACTTTCAGTTTTGCCCTTAAAAAAAAGTGTAAAAATGTCATGAAATGATAAATGTTTTCAGTGAGAAAAAGAAAGAAATGTCTTTAAAGTGCATGTGTCACTGCTGGGAAATTGTTGACATGTCAAAGTGGTTCAACTGTGTTTAAACCAATTACTTAGTTACAGTATGTAGAACAACAAAGTGCAACTGTGGTATATTGGCACAACACATCTTGCTTTGTCAAGTAGTACTTTGTTAAATACCATTAATGCACACTGAACAAGACCCTGAAATGTCCATGTTGTGCGTACTTTTAAGTATAACTGTTTTGCAATGTCTCGACAGGATGGCACCAAAACTTTCACACGCTCTCCCTCATGGAGGAAGATGTTCCGAGAGAAGGACCTCCGGGGCGTGACCTCCGACTCCTCAGAAACGTTACCTGCCAACTTCCGTGCCTCCGCCATCTCTACCCCTTCTGTCACCCTGAGGAAGGTCCAGAGTGAAGGTGAGGAGTTGGAACTCTATTCAGCTATGGCTGAATTTAGCAGAAAAATATGGTACTGTGTAGCCCAATGAGTATGATAGGCATTCCTGTCCCACTGGGGCCAACCAATATAAACCTATTCACTCACGGTACTGTAAGATACTTTGGGTAAAAATGTCCACCATCTGATTTTTAACCCCTTGTGGTACAGAACTGATCTAAACAGGAAAAAAAGTGTTTTTTCCCTGTTTAAACATCTTTGAGAACATCAATTCTGTTTGATAAAGTGTTGAGGCGGAATACTAACAACACAGTCAAACTTGCCCAAAGTAGAATCGCAGTTGACACAGCGCTGCATACAAATTTGTGTATACTCACTCAACATTGTTCGTTTATTTACACCCCACGCCAGTGGAGGCACATTAAAATTAAAGAGGGAACCGTAACCTAGGGAAGCCAGAAATAGCAGTGACAAGAACAACAACAACGGTTGTGGTGAAAGAGCGACAATGGAAGCTGAGGGAATATAAGGATTTAGAGGCTGTTTGATTGGTCTTTAAGGTGCAGACACCCTCTAACAAGCTCACCAAGCACAGCCTCCAAACAATTAATTTTGAAAAAGTTGACCACAAGATTTTAGCACGGAAATGTAAACAAAGGCAATGGACTTGAAAAGTAAATGGAGCTGCATTTCATGTGTCATATGATAGAGGGAGGAGGAGAGATGACACAATCGCTCCATGCCACTGGAAGTACATCCCCAAGGGAAACTCCTCATAAGCATTCATGTTGTCCACGGCTACTCTGGTGTTGTTCAGTGTACTGGTGCAGATCGTTTCTGGTTTATCCACTAGGGTGTAAACAAACAAAGTCTACAAAAATGAAGGGTACAAGGGTGTGTACCTATTTGGTGCCACCGGCCAGAAAACTACATATCCTATGGAGCAATGACACGTGACATGTAGACCAATCAATTAACATCAAACCAGCTAGCTGTTTCCAATGTAGCTGCACAATAGTTCAGTTCTCTGAATCTTCCTCATCTCATCCTTAAAAAACACATTAGTTCACTTAGAGTAAGTGAAGCTATGGCAGCTGACAAATTTAGACAACTTTAAAACATAGCTAGACTGTGCACTAGGGCACTAGAGATAGAAGTGCTCTATATGATGACGACCCTAATATGCGACAAAATTTGTAGTTTGTTAGACATTGCCAATTCATAAAATACAATATTGTAAAATAGAGTTTACATTTTCATCAAAAGATAACTTACAGAACAACATTCAAACAAAAGTCTGGAATCTAAGTCAAAATTACTGCTATTAGCTGTGATGAGTGTGGAAAGAAATGTCTATTGCAGGTTTGAATGGAGAATTTATTTCAACGTTAGACTCCTGAAGTCTAGTTTAGACCAAGTGCAGACACTCACGCACTGGGGACTGGTGTGCAAAGAATACTGAACTATTGAACTGGAGCTGAAGCCTTTAAGAACCAAATGTTTTATGGCTTTGTGAATCCAGCCTTTGTCTTGTCTGCTACATACATACCAAACACTTTCCCACATTTTTGCTTGTTTCGGTTTCAGCTACTGCACTGATTGAGGTCTCTTGGTCTCATAGTTCAATGTTGAGTTACATTTCCTGTTGCCCTCTCCTCTTTGTCAGTGAACTCTGGTCCAAGGGGTGAATCGGGGTCCGTGAGAACATATTCCTGCTAAAAGATAAGCACACCAGGTGAGAAAAGCGCCCACACTGACTGATTTGTCCTGGATTTACCTGTGGAATCCATAGCATATGTCAAGCTTGACTGCTTGTTGATCCGTTTCCCTTTGAGGATTACAAACCCAAATCAGAAATGTCCTGATGGTATCAGTCCTAAGTGGTAGTTGTAGTCAGAAATAAGACTTGGGACATTCAGAGTAGCTGTTAGCTATTCAGTGTAAACAAAATTGTCATGGAATAGTCTTGGAAAAGTCATGGGATTTGGTTAGCAAAAAGGTATAGCAACCCTGTAAAAACAGCTTGTGTGGACACCCAAACCAACTTCTCAAATGACGTCATCTCAACGGGAGCTTTTGTGGTGCTATAAGTGTGTTTTATTTCATCTTGTAGAACCCCACCTCCATCCTAACCCAAGGAAAAAAACTAATTTTTGAAGAAAAAAAGAGGCTCCACATCAAAATGGACACCAGAAGATGACCAACAACATTCGAGCCAGATGTCTCGAAGAATCAAAGACACTGAATGAATGATTTCTGAAAAGATGATAAAATAGAGTGAGTGAATGTCTGTTTGTCCATCTGTGTTTCTCTCTCTCTCTCTCTCTCTCTCTCTCTGTCTCTCCATCTTTATCCACAATTGTGGCATGATGCTGTTTGATGCTGTAGAAAGTGAATCCATTTCCCATTGTGACTTCATCTTCAGTTTTGAGTGTGCGGAGGCAATATTGACACAATGAATTTTTAGTTTATAATTTGGAAAATGCATTGCTATTCAGATCAAGAGAATATTTCCCCACACTCACCCCAAGTCGGATTTATATTGTATCAGAGAACATACTCTTTCTAGTACGATCTCAGTACAGTGCAGATAGAGACAGAGGGAGCATACGAGTGTACATGGGGAAAATGAAACGTATGTTCTTAAGCCATAACAGACATTATGAGATGCACAAATGTGAATAGGACGGACGATGGGACAATTAGGAAAGTGCATTATGACAAAATCCTGTTCAAACTAAAAAAAAAAAAAAGTTAAGCGTTTGTGTTAATATGCATGCCAAAATAAACCATTTTAGAGTGAAAGTCATGATATCAATCATCTAATGATGTGAAAGCTTGGGTAAGGAATTTGTAAAATGTGTGTATTTTATTTTTATCATTTTTTTATGATAACTGCTATTGTATGTATGTATGTATGTACAGTACGTATGTGTGTGTATGTATTGAACTGTATGTTCATTTCATACTTAGTTAAGACTGACTGTAATTTCATTTTAGGTTGGAAAAAAGTAAATATGTTTTAAATTATGGACATTTAAGATATGCTACTTGTATGTGTACATTTTGAAAAACAAAATTGTGTTATGATTTAAATTCATATTATTAATGGAGAGTAGTGATGATAATTGAATATAATATGATAACAATAATGATAATGATTGTAAAAGCTGTAATTAAAAAAGATACCTGTAAAATGCTGCTCAAGGAGTTCATTTGGAATTTCCCTTCACGTTGGTCACAGGGGGCCGGAAGGAATTGCCAGTAAAATGTAATGGTGGGAATCTCAGTTTATCTTTCAAGTGTCAACAGTGTCCCTGCTCCTCTTCATCATACATCTTTTGGCTGAACTAAGGGTCAACTGAAGATGCTCCCAGTGTCTTTGGAAGAACAACAGCAAGAACAGGAAGAGGAGAGAGATTGTCATTATTACTCTTACGGCACGTGAAAGGTGATACATAGTACAGGTGTATGTATAAGTATGAGAAAATTAGGAGCATGTGTACCTGTGTGTGTGTGTGTGTGTGTGTGTGTGTGTGTAACGTGTATGCACTTGGGAGTGGGTGGAGGTGTGAATCAATACTCCTTCCACTAGTGACCACAACCAAAAATCACCAAGAGAATCATAAAGGTGCACGTGGATTCACACGCCTCAAGTGGTCATACATGGTTGAAGACTCGAAGCTGTTGTTGAGACGTAGAAGCAAGAGTGGGCTTTACGTGAGAAAGAAGATGTGACTCTTGCACGGTCCCCCACCCCCTGAGGTGGTGCAGGTGACGTATTGCAGGCACATCTGATCTTCTCTGGTGTCTGCACAGCTGCAGTCAAGTAAACATTTCTCTGACGCTTCTAAATCAAGTTAAGTACCGTGTGTCTTTCTCTCTCTCTCTTCCTGTCTCTCTCAAACACACACAAGTAAAAAGAAGATAAACAAAATTGTACTCTTCAGCGGACGTGACAAACTTTTCCTCAGAGGATGACGTTGAAAGAATGTTTGTACTTGATGTTTTTGCAATTGTGAAATGTGGAGGAAATGAAGACATGCACTGAGTTACTGTAAGTTGTTTGGTGTGAATATGAGTAAGCACTTTTACCATTAGTGAAAAGATGAATTGACAGTGCAATGTTAAATTACATGGTAGTTACGTTAAGTGATGGAAAGTTTGGTTTCATATTTTTATGGCCAAAAATACAATTATTTTTACTCTTCAACCCAGAACAAATGTGTTGAATTTATATTGCTTGTATTGGGAAATGTTTACAGCCATTGAGATCAACTCAAAATTCTTCCCAATGATTCTGTGCAGTCAAACAGGAAAATCTGTGCTCAAAACCTGCACATACATACACCCGTAAGTTTGTAAATAGTGGAAACAATGGGAATACTTGTGTGTATTTCTTTCCTTGTACTAATTGGTTACTTTTCATTTTTCTGAAGACTACTTGATGCCCTCATGGACCCCTGGGAGTCCAAAGACCCCACTTTGAGAGCAACGTCTGTAATTAAATAGACAAGGAAGAAGACCATACATAGTGTCAGCACACAGTTTTCCCGGCTTGCATGAAATGGTTTGGTTTACTAGGAATCCGTCTGACTCATCTCTTCGTTACTCCCATCAAGTAGGACCTCCTTCTCTGTGGCCCCCACACTCTCCTTTATAAGGGCCCAAACCTTGCTTCGGTTTAGAACTTGATCAAAAACAGCTTTCTCATACACAGCTGTGTATTTCCTGTTTATTTATTCATTAGCTATTTATTTTGTATTTATTATTTATTATTTTCTGGAATTTGACTTTTATTTTGGAGAAGAACTTCTTTCAGCACTTCCTATGCACAATCTCTTCTTCTAAATGTCTTTGTTTAGACACACTTCCTCCGCTTTCTTCTCTGCTTTTCTCCTCATTACTCTCCTACCTTTCTCTCTGTCATTTTATATCGCTGACTCCAACCCAATTTTGTCTTTGAACGATCAAGTCAGAGAGAGGCACCTCTATACAGGTATTCATAACTCTATTTCATTGTAGTTACTAGTTACAGGCCACTAACTGTGTATATTATCCAAATAATATACTACAATGTTATATCTCGAACATCTTTGCCTCTTTATCTTTATTATACTTAATGTTTTCTTTTGTTGCAGACAATCACAGAAGAGGGATGTATCTGGAGATGACCCCAGATGGGAGAGTGTTAGGAGCTGCTGCCCAGACCCTTCACAGTGAGTGTTTGACAGGCAACATACTTGGGCCCCATTCAACCTTTTTTCTTTAATACACGTGTAGAATATATATCATAACTTGATGTCCATAAACTGTGGAATAGTCTAAAATAAATAGAGGTCAGGAGACCATCTCAATGCAGCAAAAACTGTTGAAGTAAATGTATTTACTAGGGTTTCTGTGTTTGCAGGTGTGCTCGAGCTGAGATCAGTTCAACCAGGGCAGACCGTCATCAAGGGACTGTCATCATCCCTCTATCTCTGTGTGGACAGTAGAGGCCATTTGAGGGGACAGGTGAGGAAAGAGAACTACAATATCCTAAAGCCTTTGTTCTTCCTGTTGTCCACTGATCTTTGCAGTGTCATAGGGCTGAAATCCATTTTGATTTGAATCTTTAAACATAGATTACGAGGTAGCAACACAGCAGGGAAGTGAACAAAAAAAAAATCACCCATGTTTGTCAATTTCAGAGCCAGTACACAGAGGCTGACTGCACCTTCAGAGAACTGTTGCTGGCAGATGGATACACCCGTTTCATTTCCTCACACCATGGACTTTCTGTGTCGCTGGCATCAAAACAGTCCCCAGAGCGACATGCCCTCCCATTTACCCGATTCTTACCCCTTAGGAGTAGTTTGACACAGGAGACTGTCTCTGAACACCCAGCAAAAACTCAAGAACATTTCAAGATGGACTCGGATGACCCCCTAGGAATGGGTCTAAATTCTATGGTCAGTCCTCAGTTCTCAATCGACAAGTAAAGACGAAGATAAACACAGAAAATAAGCTCTGGACAGATTGCATAATTGGTTGTATGCAGTTACATACAATCTCCTTTCATTGTCCTAGTCGAAAGTATAGACTTGATCTTGATTTGAGATGTGCAATTAATTTATGGTAGTTAATTTATAGTTTAAATTGCCACAGTGCAACATTTTACTGAATTTTGGTCATTTTTGTCTTCAGCATATATCTATGAGAAAAATTATTATAACTTATTATAACTTATTTATTGTATTTTTTTGTTGTTGTTGTCTTATTATTTTCGAGAGCATGTTTGTTGCCACATCATGATGATTTTTATATTGGTGGTATGTGAGGCTTATGGTGTTCACATGTGAGTGGACAATCCAAGGAGCTCAATATACTGTGTGAGGAAAGGAAAATAAATTAAATGAAAATAAATGATATAGTTTCACTTCAATACAATGGTTTAAAGGAGAATATGCTGCATGGTCCTAATCTGTCACAGCTCTCATAGGAGAAAGGTGTTGTATTTGAAGGCAGGAGTGCTCTCTAGTGGACAAACAAGGAATGATTTTCATGAGAGCTGGGGCAGTAAGTACCCATTTTATTGCTCCTTATCTGCAAGGAGGTTGATGGGGTTCTTGATCCATAACAGTGACTCAAAGATTGTTGAGATTTCTGGCTTTGAAAACAGACTTTCCGGCCCGTACTCAAACGCTCAAGACCCCCTCCCCCACCCCCGCTCACCCAGGCAACAGTCCACATCCCTCCCTCTCTGTCTCCACTCATCACAACAGAGCTGTCTGCTACTTTGTGGAGTGGGGTGAGTCAGACCAAGTGCTGTGCGGGATAGTTATGACTCACTTCTTGCCGCCTCACCAGCAAAACATTATTTATTATTTTATTTAACCTGTTTTGATCTGGGGAAAGTTCGAGCGTGCTTGCTCTTTTCCAGCAATGCCCTGCTTCAGATTCAGACAGTTACACACACTCACACCTAGAAGCTGTCCAGTACAACCAGAGGCGTCTACTACCATAGAGTCTTTGGTTAAGTGCCTTGCTCATGGGTACCTCGAAGGGCAGTTGCTGAGGGAGGGGACATTTTCCAAAGCTGGTTTTAGAATTTGAACCAAGGACTCTAATCCCTGTGCTACTGCCACCCCGGTAAACATAGCAGTGGATGACGTCGATGAAGAAGATGAGGGATGGGAGCAGACAGTCTGTTTTGTTGTGATCTATTACCTCTCCAGTAGTTTCTGTTGGATCTCTGCTCTCTAATGTGCCAGAGAGTTAACTTCTATGGACTTACATTTCTACTGGTTGCCAATAGAGGTCAATAAAGGTCAAAGATTACTTAGTGCCCCTTTAAAACATTATGCCCAGGGCTGAAGACATGTTGTCTTGGCTTATGGGCTCTGCTGTGACGATTTGAATTTTCTGTCTTTCGTGACATAGTCTTTTGGTCATGAATGTATTCAAGCAATGGCACTGTTTTGAATGTGCTGTGTGTGATAGAAAGTGATAGACTTTTTCCTCTTCGTCCTGCCACCGTAGCACAAAGTTCTGCTGGATTCCTACAATGAAACATCATTCTCCTACAGAACTACCTTTGTTATGGTCCATTTTATTATTATGTCTGACCAGAACTACTTGAATATGTGACAAGTCTTATTTCTGACTTCTGATCTCGGAAGTGGGAGCTTATGACAAGCACATTAAGGCAGCATATGTTCTTGCCAGAGAGGTTTTGTGCTTGTGTGTGTGTGTGTGTGTGTGTTTGGGGGGGGTGCTTTGATTGGCAAGCTGTTCATGGTTATCATGTTTCAATGTCGCTCAGCCTACAAATTGTTTATTTCAGTTTTAGCAGCCAAAAGAAAAACTTCACCACAATTATGAGTCATTTGCCATTCACTGAGTGTGTTATTATTAATAGCTAGTGAGAAAAACAAACAAAACTAAATATTGAACCAACTTGCTTACACTAGCAATGTTACAATAGCACAAATATTGTTCCATGGGTCATTGCCTTGTCATGGTGGGAAGGCTTATGTGTCCCAGTGAACTTGAGTTATGCTGTTGGAAGCTCATGGTTCCTGTAGCTGTTGAAAAGGTCAGACATGGTCGTATTAAGGTCGAAGACAGACTCGATCTGGCAGGCCCCTGTGGCTACAAGTTGAGTGAGTCTAAGTGAGTTTAAGTATTGTATATGTGTATTGTATATACGTTAAAATAACTTGGCAATACCAGTTTGCCTACTGATTGAAGAAAGGTGGCGCCCTGTGGGCCAATTTTATTGCTGTAAATGTACTCTTGTGCAGGATCTTATGAGATCACTGTTCCTGTGATATTCACACCATTTTCCACTATACTCATTTAAGACTAATAACAGCCTCTTTTAAGAAAATTAATAAAATAGAATCTTTATTAAAACAATCATTACACAGTCCAGCAGATAAATATAGGCATTTGGCATTAGCACAATCAAACCTTTTCTCTTTTAACTCCAATGGAGTTAAAACAATGTGTGTGCCTTATACATTCCTTTTGAAAAGGTCATGTCAGTAGACAGTAGCTCAATGGAAATGCTGGCACAGATGCAAAAGCTGTAGATATCTTCACTTTGTACATTACATACAGAAGAATGTTGAGAATGTTGGATTGCTTTACAGGTTATTTTAATCTGTTTGCCTCGTTGAACGATTTACTATGTTTGGCTGAGCTCTGGTGAGGCATGATCTGCCCATTGCCAATACCCTATCTGCTTCCACTTCAAACATGAACGCACAAAGTGACCGTACTAAGACATTATAGTTTTAAGGCACAGAAATTCAGAAAGTCGGTTTCATTCCAAGCGCAAACTAATAGGATTAATAAATTACAGCTCATCGGTTCATTCATAGCAGGACCTTGGAAAGTAACAGTCACTCATTGTAATTTCGTACAAATCATACAAAAGTTGCCTTTTCAGCGACAACACTTTGTAAATGCTGCGCCGTGTAAAAATGATGAACACTATAAGAACAAGAAAAGGCAATTAAGGACTGTCTGGCATGTTAGTACGTGTATTATTATATTTACGGTGTCACTTCACACTCTTCGCAAGCTTCTGTTTGCTAGTCTTTCTTCAGCCTCTTTGGAGTTACAAACTCCTCTTCATCCACTCATACTTTTTTCTTCTTTGTCTTTGTGACATGGGTGCAGTCTCCTCCTTGTTAGACCTGAGTAACCAATGGTTCCCTCAAATACATTCCCCCTTTGAACTCTCTGCTCTGCCCTGCGCACAGTCCACCCAACAGACTCCCATTCAGAGGGTTGCAGATGCCTTCAATGGCAAAATAATCTCCCTCTAGATCCCCATCCCCTTCCTCTGGTTCCTCCGCTTCAGGCTCCTCATCCTCCCACAGTGAGGTCTGGACGTGGGTGTATTCGTTTCGGTCCTCGCATTCAGTCTCGCGATGGTAGAAGTAGCTGAAGTTGGACACAATGACGGGCACAGGCAGCGAGATGGTCAGCACACCAGCAATGGCACACATGGAGCCCACCAGCTTCCCCCACACCGTCTCTGGGTACATGTCGCCATAGCCCACCGTGGTCATGGTGACCACTGCCCACCAGAAGGCGTGCGGGATACTGACGAAGGTGGTGTTATTGTGATCGGCCTCGGCAAAGTAGATGGCGCTGGAGAAGAGTATGACACCGATAAAGAGGAAGAAGATAAGCAGGCCCAGCTCACGCATGCTGGCCTTCAGCGTCTGACCCAGGATCTGGAGGCCCTTGGAGTGACGTGACAACTTGAAGATCCTGAACACCCTCACCAACCTGATGATCCTGATGATGGCCAAGGATGTGGCTGGAGTGGCGTCGTTGTCCTTGGCCAGCTCGGTTCCCAGCGTGACAAAGTAGGGCAGGATGGCACTGAAATCAATGATGTTCATGACGTCCTTGAAGAAGTGCGTCTTACTGGGGGAACAAGTGAAGCGCATCAGGAGCTCAAAGGAGAACCAGCAGATGCATATGGTCTCCACCATGAAGAAGGGGTCCTGGAAAATGTTGGGTGGGGGGGGCATGGTTTCTGATATGTTCTTTGCGTGGTGCTTGGCCTGAAGGTGACAGGATAGGACAGACAGGTAAAAAGAAAAGTAAAATATAGCCTAAATATCACAGTAACAAGAATGAGAATGCACTATTACAAGTTGTAACTGTAAAATTATATCATCATACTGGAGAATATTGAATTTGAAAGCGTCTCATATTTTATGTCAAGTCATAAATGGAAATGAGATGAAATAAAAATAATAATCAAAGTAACACGGTAGTTTACTGAAATCTAACCTATTGCTAATGACTTTCAGTAGCAGGTCAGCGAGAGTGTTTATTAATAAAGGCACAAACATTTATGTGTTGATGTGCGCCGAGGGTTCTCCTAAGACTATATATAGCCCCTTGAGATCTTCGAAGAGAAACATGAGTGCCTCCCTGCACCACACTTCGTCGCTATCCCATCTCCCTCTCCGCTGCAGCTGTGCAACATTACCAACGCGGTTCGGTGGGAGTGCTGCTTGCTGACTTGGACGGGAGTAGGTTACAGTAGTTTCCTGGCAGCTCCCTTGTGCAAAGGCAGCGAGGCCTACCACAGCAGTCCTGGAGGAATGTGTTAGCATGACACAACGTATGTTACTTATCCAATGGGACCTTTCTGTCTCTGGGTCTAAGCCACCGGAAGGTCTCGGCTCACCTTGGCCCACGTAGTCACTTGTATGACCTTTATTGAACACACTCTACTGTCTCCTTACTCTTTTCTCGCCTTTTATTTGTATTCCATTCCCCAGCCATTGCTTCCTGTACCCTCTCACACTCCTTCAATCCAAGTGTATCAAATTTAACAGCCGACTAAAATAATCACGCCATAAGCCCTCCTCTGCCCCTCTCTGGTCTGCTTCCAGCCATATTGGCCAGTGGTTGTCTCCATGTCAATATTTTTTTGCTCTTAACACACTGTAGTACTCACTGGGAGTGTGTTTACCTAAACACCTGCTGTTAGTGATATCATGTTTCCATTTGACACATGTAGTCACACACATCCCATTCAAGACGATGAGCTATATCCAGGTTTGATTTGGGCTTCCTTACCAACAACTTTTGAAGTAAAAATGACGGGTATTAGCCTCCTAAATACCCTCAAGTAAATAATCAAGTTCTTTAAATGGAAGATACTTACCATCACCTCTCCTCACAATATCATCCACCTTTCTGAAATTTTGAAATTGTGAAAACCTCTCAAAACTCCATCCTTCACCCCTCACTTTATCTCTCATGCAGAGCAATACTCATCTTCTTCATCCAGGTTTCCTACCTCTTTCTCTGGCCTGAAGTCGGGCAGTGTCTCCAAGCAGAAGATGAGGATGGACAACACAATGACCATAACACTGATGATGGCGATGATGCGTGCGCCCGAGGAGGACTCGGGGTGCTCAAACAGCATCCACAGTTTTTTCTGGATTTCATTTTTTGGCAACGGCCTCTCCTCCTCTTTGGGAAAACCTTCATCCTCCTTGAACCGGTTCACGATGTCCTCGCCCAGCTCGTAGAACGCCAGCTCATCCATAAAGACGTCCAGCGGTACGTTGGCGGGCCTCCGAAGCCTCCCGCCTGACTGGTAGAAGTACAGGATGGCATCAAAGCAGGCTCGGTTGCGGTCCAGGAAGAGCTCATTCCGCAGTGGGTCGAAGTATCGCAACCGCCGTTGGGGGTCACCCAGCATCGAGTTAGGGAACTGGGCTAAGGTTCGGAGCTGAGTCTCGTACCGCATCCCCGAGACATTGATGGCCAGCCTTTCACTCAACGCCCATCCGCTCCGCCAAAGCGACCCAGAGCGTTGTCTCTCCTTCTTGTCCTTCTCGCCCACTTTGATCTCCTTCTCTCCTTTCTCCTCACTGTTGAGCTGGTTCTTCAGCTGTTTATCTTTCTCTCCGTCGTTATCTTTCTTTCCACCTCCTCCTGCTTCTCCCCCTTTGTCGGTGTTCTCCATTGCTGTTAGCTTCCCAGGCCAGGGAGTCCTGCACCTCACTCTCCTCTGAATGTGTAGAACAACTGGACTGAAAGAGGAACCCTGTCTGAAACCAGAGTGATAGTTCCATGAAGGATTTATTACAAGAGTAATACGTATTCAGCTGTTAAAGCCTTCTTAAAATTAAAGTATTACAGAAGCAGATGGCTTACGGGGAGAAACTGTGGCAGTCTGGTTGTTCAGTAAACACCTTCCATCACAGATCTCATCAGAGAAAAATATAGACCTTCACCCAAACATAATCTTCGTCACCCACTTCATAGAAATGTTACTGTAACTTACTTAATTTTCAAAAACAAAGGTGAACCGTGTCAATGACTAGTCAAAGTAATACCCAAAGGTAGTAGACATAACAGGTACTCATAGTACACAGACAGCGAGATGAAAAGAATCACTCACTAAGAGCAAAGCAGCCGGTGACAGAGACTAACGGCAGGATGAAAAGTCACATTGTCTTCTGTAGCTCAGCAGGTTGTCTGTATGTTTCTCTGTCATCGTGGCCATCTGTCTTTGTTTGGCTGTCTACATTTGACGGTCGGCTCCACAGATCCCCTTCACTCCAGCTCACCTCCACGACCAGGTTGTACACTAGCTGTGCTCCTACTTGTTTGCTCTGGGGACATCCGCAGTCCTGTCCCGTCCCACGCTGTCGCACGTTATCAGTATTGAAATTTTTTGGGAATGCTGTCCTGTTGAAATTCAATCCCTGCTAGACCCCTCCAACCCCTCCCTGTCCTTTCCCTCCGTTTTCGCTATGTGCCAAGGCAACCCTCATCCTCCCTATCAAATGTCACCCCCCTCTGCCCGGCTCTGCTTGGTGTTACCCTCTCTAACAAGCATGGCGCTCTGCAGGGTTGACAGAGGTCCCTCACTGTCCTTCATTAAGTCAAATCTATTTGTGTTTGATTTTACTTTCATTCTTTTACTGAATTCTGTTGCTGATTCAAAACACTGGGATAATCTACAGTAGATGGTACTCACACATACTGGTCATTGGCAGCCTAGTAGTATGTCAATCTATAATAATAACAGGATAATCTTAAAATACTAAATGTGTCGCAGATCAACAGCATTAAGTGTTTGATTGCTGATTTTGCAAGTATATGGATCACCTTGATATTGATTGGAATCGTCATGAATTAAAGGGGAATTCTACTGAAATGGAATTTTAAGATTTTGCAAAAGAAGGCATTTTCCTTAATTTTCTCAAAATGTTCTCAAAAAAAAGTTTTGACTTTAGTCTAAAGATCAAGGAAAATGCAATCCTATGATACCATTGAATTGCATTGTTTAAGAGGATTAAAAGAAAATTTGATGGACAGTCAAGTTTGGGGAAATGGCTGCAATTGTAAGAAATGCAATGTGGCGAAATTGCAGGATTACATTTTCCTTTATATTAAACAAAGATAAGTGAGGAAAAGGGCAGAATAATCTTAAATTTTAGGTCAAATTTTAGTCAGTTTTGGTGAAATATTTGATAAGCATTCCTGGAAATTTCTCATGGATCAATAAACCACACATGTAATAAAAGCATTTTGTAAATAAAAAATAAAACATCTAATGCCAAGACTAAATCGTTCAGATTCAATGTTATTGTCAAACATTCAGATTCAATGTTATTCATTGGCAGTTCTTTATCCTGAATCCACCACGTTTGCCAAGTGTGTGTATTACCACCAGAGGGAGCTGGTGTACAAAGGAGAAAAAGCTGAAAAAGGCCTCTGCCGACATTTCCTCATGGCTGCCTTCACATCCTCAAGGAAAAACACACAGCCCACTGCTACATAACACATTGCCATTTGATATATATATAATTAATTATATCATTTTGATTGAGTTAGATGAGTTAACTGAGCCTTTATGGTGCTAATGAAAAAATAAGGTTATATACAGGGGGTGGACAAAATAATGGAAACACTTCACAATATAATAATCTAGATGTTATGATTGGGGAGGCCATGGAAGGTGTTTACATCCTGGTGTTCATAAAACCACTCTTGAATTTGTTTAGCAGTTTGGCCGGGGGCATTATCATCTTGGGAGTATGGGATTATATTGAGGGCACAGTGATTGTACCCTTGTCCTGTAAAATGGCTTCATTCCTTAATCATTATACGACCAGGCAGAGCAATCATCCAACCTTATGACTCCCTTGAGATGACTCAAGATACTATTACTGATCCACCACCATGTTTAATAGTTAGCAACAGACATTGTGGGTTAATGGAATCCTTTGGCTTTCTCCAAACGTAAACCTGTCCAGATGTAGGAAAAAGGGTGAAAGAGGACTCATGAGAGGTTTTTCCCACTATATGGGTTACCGATGCACCTGCAATTCAGCCACTGAAAATTTGGCCTCTTTGAAGGTCTGCTCGTTGCCTCATGTTGCTTTGAAAACTCTCATGTAAAAGTGGTGATTGTCAGACTTCTTTTAGAGCTGACACATACTGCTAATTGCTAATTACAGTTAATATTACTTACTTGTGTTGCTGCTTTTGTAGTTGTAATTTAGTTACTTCAAAACTGAAGTCCTTTTTCATGCGTTATTTTGTCCACCTCCTGTACTTCCCTTGTTTTGTCCCTAGATCTTCATATAAACAGTAATGATTTGTCTTCATTTACTCAATAAGGTTACAAAATATGACTTTGTGCTTTGTTGACATGCAGCAAAATATACCGTGTCCTCATCTCTCAGCCACCAATTTGAATGTCCCCTTTCAATTTCTTAAATTACACACAAATTATACAAATTATATTTGTGTTTTCACATTAAATCACAAGTTCACATATTCATGGTTTTGAGGTATCCTGTTCATGACTGGCAAATGAAGAGTGAACTATGATGATCAGTACTGTATGGTATAGTATCAGACTAATTCGCACAAGAACACACAGCTTATCAGTTAGAAATCTGACACAAATTGGCACATCATTGATATCACTTTTTCATTTATTTGAAGTTCATTTCAATGATTTTAAGCAATTTTAATGTCTTTGAAAAAGCATCTCATGACTGTTAATCAGTTGTTCATTCAAGCTGCTATGGAGATTGGTTCACATTAGATCGCATTGACATTCATACATTTTAAGTCTCAATAGTCGAAATATGTTCAATTATGACACTTTATTGATATGTTTCTATTTTTTTTCTTCAAAATATAAAAAGATAGATCATGAACATTCCATTGAAATATACTTTATACAGTTCTTGATGAGTTGTTCTTTGTGTTCCAACATTTCAAAAATAAAATCCGGCATAAGTCACAACCAGATACTCCAGTGACCACCTCTTCTCCCCATTTATTCTCCTCCTATGACCGCAGTACAATGGAATAGTACCTAAGTCTGTTTTATATAATAGGATGGCGTGTAAAATGAACATACATCTTTCATCTTTGGAATGCTTACAAGAATGCATGATGTTCGTCAATAATATTAGATGTATGTGTTTTGGTATGACTTTTGGAATGTTTATCAATTAAAATATATGTCAAAACATAATATAATGTATTATAATGTATTATTTAAAAAAATTATAAAAATTAATAAGATACTCAAGATATATATATATATATTTTTTATATCTATCCGCTGTGATAACAAGAATACAAGAATGCATGATGTTAGATGTATGTGTTTTGGTATGACTTTTGGAATGTTTATCAATTAAAATATATGTCAAAACATAATATAATGTATTATAATGTATTAGTAAGAAAAAGAATAATAAAAAATCCGCTGTGATAACATTTGCTTTAAAACAACTCTATCCTCACCATTAGATAAATTCACAAATTTGATGAAGATGATGTGTTGCTAAGTCAGTCTATGGCAAGTCATAGAGCCACTATGCATGTGGTTGCAATCATCTGAATTGATGACAGAACATCTGTGCTTCGGCGAGCATACAGTAAGTGTCGATCAGTGGCATTAGTGGTGCAGATTGCATATCCTCAATTTAAGCAAAATCATATCAAACATAAATTGATGAATGTTTCGTTTTCAAACAACAGGCACACAAAGCAAAGGAATAGGGTATGCTGGGGGATAACATGGCACACAAGGACCACATAACACCTTCTGAACAGCTGGAGAGGTTATGTCATAGCATTGTAACCTTTAGGTTAACAGTGGCACCTGCTCACCACGTAAAGCATTGTTGTTCTTTTGGTTATCTGAGTGTTATGTAGCCCATGTTGATAACATTTTTATAACGGCAAACTTGCAAACTTTCTTTTAAAGATAAAACAGACTTAGCACTCTGACATTGTAACTCATTCTATTCAACATGACTAAATCAAATGGCAGTATTATGCAATAGAAAAGGAAAGACATCTTTTTCAGCCTGACATGGGCAGGGCAGTCACAATGTAGAGAATGAAGCAATGGCAAACTAAAGAAAACAAAATGACAATACTTTGCTACACCCAACGCGAGCTGCTGGGTGAAGCACAGAGTTTTTGCAAGTGTGCACACCATTGCTGGAAGTTTACCTCTGAAATATTCATAAAAGTCTCACTTTGCAACACCCAAAGCCATAGTTGCTTAATGCCTTCTAAAATGGGAACTGAAATCAGAGTTTTAAAGGGAAAAGGGAACTAAAAAAAATCCCATGGACCATTTTTGGAAGTAGACAAAAGTTATAGACCCTGTAAAACCAGTGTAGACCCATCAGAATCCTCAAATAGCCTCTCCAGTCTACATCACAAGTCTTATCTACTGGCGAGCCTCCAATTGTAATGTACTAGGGATGGACAGAGCTCCATTGTTCAGCTGCCTGAGCTGAGCCCTGGTCCAGCCAGGGCCTTAACCCTTACTTGGAATACCAACCAAGGATGAGGTGCTTGGAGAGCCCACATTTGACCTAGCCTGCTCAACAATGAGAAGTTTTTGCACAACATACATTTCAACATCAACCTCCCCTCGGTGGCCACTGGTGTCTCACACCCTCTCTCTTTCTCTCAACATTTTAAGTACTTCAATGACATCAGTTTGGAAGCTCTGGGTCTTTTTGATGGGTGCTTGCATGACTGTGTTGTGCGCTGTGAGCTGTGGTGAGCTGCCAACTAGCCAGCTGGATGATGGTAATGCCATGTGTAATGACGGATGCAAGACCTGACCACCTAATAACGAAGACGAGCTACCTCTACACACTCATGCTGACACTGCGAGTGTGAGTAGTGTTCAGTTGTCTCTCGAAGGAAGACGTTGCTGCTCTACGACACGGCACAGTGTTCATAGTTATCAGGACTGGATTCATGACAAACAACGAAAAGAGGTTAAGGGGATATGTCGAGACTGTGTTCCCCCTCGAGAGATTGACAATCAAGTCATAATGCATGCGTTTTTTTACACATCACTGTGAGGTGTTCACATTATCGTTATCTATATACTAGAATTTATTATGTAAGAAATAAAATAGCAAACCACCTAGATCCACACACACCATCAACACACCTGAGTCCTTTAGAAAACACACAAACTTTGGAATGGCAGTTGGTTCCATGCAAACCTGAAATCTCTCTTGACTATTGGCCAGTACAGTATCTCTCGTAACCAGTCACAGGTCTTTATTAGATAACTTTATTAGATAACTTTTACTCCCATCTTTCTCCTGAGGACTAGTGGAAGAGGACTGCCTATCCCAGCAAAATCCTGCCATAGGACATCCAAGACCCTTAAAAATCTCTAAACAATGAGGCATTGAAGACATCCATGAGGATCTCCATTTGCCCTGCTACAATCATATGACAACTCTTGTATATTATTGCCAAAGGAAAAAAGCAAACTTTGTATATTATCAACCAGTCAAACTTGCAGTATGGAGAGCGGTTGTTTTAGAACTGCTGCTGCTACGATAGTTGTGCAAATGATTCAAGGGAGGAAAACATGGAGCTTGTGAGTGATAACAAAGAGTAACTTCCCTTGCACAATAGTTTGGTGAAGTCTTGAATGATCGCTTTTGATTGAATGGTATTCAAAATATACTGCTGGATACATTACAAATGAGAACAATGGCAGCGGTCCAAAACATTGGATGAGGAACGTGGGGCAGTAGTAGCAGAGAGATTTCATCAAACAAAACATAGTTCAGGGTGTACTTTGCAAACATACATGTTTCAATATTCACATTTTTTTACTTTTCAAAACAAAATATAGCTCTTCTCTTTCATTATAATCTTTTTTTAAAACATTAATTGCATATAACATTTTTTTAAATTCATTTTATATATATTTTTTGTATCTCTAGCACCCTTGTCTTCAACTAAGGGCTTGCAGAAAAGACAGTCATGCAGAGTAGTCATGCTGGTAAACAAAGTTACAAAAATGCATTATCTTTTTTTTCATTTGTTTATCTCAGCGTCCATCCTTTTACAGTCAAGAGTCTGTCATCGCTCGTTGTGTTTCAGAAAACACTTTTCCGGTGCTCGTGGGGAAAGCGACTCTCCACCCACCCCTCATGACAACAAATTCTCTTCCCGTCTTTTCTCAGGACTTTGACTCCATTTCATGATGCCAAATTTGCTATTCACATTTGCACCTAATTTTTTTTTCTTCTTCTTACATTCTGGCCCCCTTTTCTGCTCACGAACTTCCTCTGAAGCCATGGATAGTTGATTTGTTTATCAAAATATAGATTTGTTCTCTTTGTACACTTCCTCGCTTGCTTTTACTTCTCTTGGTCCATTTCTTCTCAGCTCCCCTTTGCTCGGGGGGCTCCCCTGGTGAGCCATCCTCATCTTGATGTCGACTTGCCCTTGAAGCAGTGGTTGGCAGCAAGTGGGACAAGAGAGAGATGGGGCAGTATGCATCTGGGGATACTTGTGCCTGATTGGCAGTGTAGGCCTTTGTGTAAGGGGGAACGTTTGTCTGATTGGTCCCTTTTAAAAATCGTAACACAGAATTGCCAGCTAATGGACACTTTCGTGTGACATAAAAAGTGGTAGAGGCATCCTTTGCTTTGCAATTTAGGTAGCCCCTTTTTCTCTTATTGACCAAAGAATGACAACGGTCTCTAGGACTTCAGTCAGTCTGTGCACTGCTCATGATTGATGTGAGCAGTATGTCAGTCAAACATGTGGCAAATCGTTGTGTTTTTTCACATGTGCATAAGGGGGGGGGTGGGGGGGGGGGGTTACTAGAGGCAGTTAAAGAACTCAGTATTCAGTTCTTTTAGAGGAATGACATTTTCTACTTTGTACCAGACAGGAGGCAATGGCAGGTATCGGGGCGAGTTAAAGTTTCGCCCTGAATGGAATATTTGTCCTAATCTACAATACATTACAGAAGGTCATTCAGCAAGTGCATGCCACAGGACCTGTGGTGTCCCACATGGATTTTGGGGAGAGTCACTACATGAGAGATAAAGAGAACAAGTCTTTCCCCACCAGTTTCGTTGTAGTGAATGTTTCGTGTGAATCCTACTAAAAATGCCTTACAAGACCTGTTTGAGTAGATGAGCTACATGTGCTTCATTTGTTCATCTACAGAATTAGTGTTGTGGCTTTTGATGATATCAGTGTGTGTGGGGAGGGCAGTGTCTTTGAATCTGGTGGAAGTGAATGGAAGACATAGGTTTACCTGCTCTATAAGTCTACAAGTTATAAACTTGAATGAGGGGTCTTATTGTATGGGTTTTATTTTATGTTTCGTATATCATCGATTGATTTCATTTTTACCGTTTGTATTTTTCACAGAATCCAACACTTCTTATGGAATGTCGAGTGCTTTACTGAGAAAGACTGACCTTTTATCTCTCATGTAGCCTATACTTTTTTTTTAGTGGTAAGGAACGCAAGAGGAAAATGACATCTAAAAGATCCCTTCACTGCATAAATTCCTCCTCTTCAAACTGGCGATGGATTAAGTCAAGTTATTTCCCAGCCAACAAATGCTACAGTATGTTAGCAGAGATGCTACATTGTTCATTCAGTCCTTTGTTGAAGACGAGTTATTCAGAAACTTCTTAAGTTGCTCAGTTGATCAGCACTGTAGATGGTACTGTAGTTGGTCATCATACAAGATGTCGAATATAATGTTGTCAAAGTGATGTCATCTGGAATGTGTAACCAGGAGTCCCTTTCTCTCCCAAAGTGTGTCAGTGCAATGCTCAGTCAAGTTTGCAAGTTTGCCGGAAAAAAAAAGGTTGTCAAAAGTGTGGTCGGCGTTCCGAGAGGCTGCTTTGGTAACAACGTGAGGAGCAGACCACGTTTTTTTTTTTTTCACGATTACCCTCTGGTCTCTCTCTTGTCACGCCAAAGATCTCCTTTAAATTGTCCATCCGTGTCACACCTGTCGCTTATGTGGCTCCCGCCACAAATTTGTGATTACCGGTAACTGAATCTTCTTTAGAGAGAAGGCGAATGCTAGAAACTTAACACTGTGAAGACAAGAACAGAAAACCATTACTATTCAATTCACAGGGCATTTGAACTCAGTGTGACTAGAAGATGTTTTGTCATTTTGAGTATATCTACACTTGTAATAGCAACAGTTAGCATTCACATTTAGATTCATTTATAGCCTTAAACTAATATAAACCAATCTTTTGACGGTATTACTTTTTCAGAATTGAAATTTGCCAATTACATGAATGTCCATGAAATTATTTAATTCTTTTTTTTTTTTATTTAATGTTACATAATGTTACCAGCATTATGGACAATAGGGAAATAATCAGGGATTACCATTACCTGTACACTGCTGGTTAACTGTGCATGTGAGAATGAAATGCAAAAATTTGAACTGCAATGACAACTCTAGTACAACTACAGTAACAGTCTAGACAGAAAGTGGACACATGAATTATCCTAAAATGACAAAAAAATAAATGGCAACAGTAAAATCGGTGACTGACACTTTTAAAGTCAAACATTAGTCCAACTGTCCAACAAGCCCTCATCCAGCTGACCAGCACCACACTCTCCACTCTCTCAGCAGTCAAGGGGAATACACCCTTCTTCTTTACAGGAATGGATCTAACTGTTCTGAAGTGAACAGTCTTGGCCAAATAATTAAATCATAATCAAAGAGAAGTAGATGAACAATTCTTCATTCATGTGTGTGTGTGTGTGTGTGTGTGTGTAGTTGTCTGAGATGTATAGTATATGGGACATCACATTTCTGACAGACACAAATACACATATGGTATTGATGGAAGTTTGCACACCTCAACACATCTCAACACATTGTACTGCGTGGCTTATGGGGGGAAGTTTATGCTCCATTTCAGGAGTAAACCCCACCCCATTAGCCACACATCATTTCTACACAAGTGTCGATTCAACAAAATGCTTGTCAACAACAGTAGGTTGTTTTGAGTAGTTTCAATTCCTCGCCTACAATTACGGCAAACAATTTTATATCACATATCGCTGACACCATGCATTATTTATGGGGAGGTTAAACACTTCTATAGCAGTCTCAACAGTATGGAACACACACCACCCACAGCACAAACATTATCCTGTAGCTCTTCTCATCTGCTCTTCATTTCATGTCCCTCTTCTTCTGTTTATTTCCATTGTATAATAGCTTCTGCAGAGAAAAGCTGTTTGTAATCACCACTCATATTTTGTACAGTGCAGATATTTTCCTAAATCCCATCTATTTTTTTAAAGGCTGATGTTTAAGGAATAAAAATGGTTCAAAGGTGATAGAGAGTATATGAGGCTGTGTGGCTATTTTGCAATATATACTAATATATACATACTTCACACGCTAAGTTGTATCCAACAGTTTCTGTAACTGTTAAAGAGAGAATCGGGTCTACTATGCTACTTCTGGTGTTAAAGTAGATTAGATTAAAGGAATGCATCTACTATTCAGCAAAGCTCTTTGATCAACTTGTCATTGTGCAACATGAAAACTGGTAGTTTCAGCTTTGTGTGTCCATCATTAAATGAGTTTGCTATAGTCCATGCTAATAATCACAAGCTAGCTTAGCATCATCTTAAAGGGATAGCATATGCACTATAACACACAGTTTAAATGCTACCAATCTTCTCATCACGCAATTACAAGTTGATCAAACTTTTGCAAAAAAGTTACTGTATACCTTTAATAACAGAATAAGCCACACTGAAACCACAGCCTCCCGTGACCTCACAGCCTTCACTTGCAGTACATCTGCACCCCTTGAAGATTCTGTTGAATGTATATACTGCTGCATTTACTATATGGGTATGCTCAGTTAACAATGTCAGAGTAAATCAAACCAAAGCATCTGATTTTTAGGAGAGATTAACCACATCCATTCCTATATTCATATTTACATTCATATTTAAAAATAAATACAGTGCATTTACTCCATATAGGGCCAATTCTTGTCGAAGACAAAACCATGAACTGATATGGAATAAAATAAGTTGTCATTACAGTTGAATTAATAATGTTATGCCTTTGAAATCAGACACGCAAATCCACCATATGACATAGAAATGGTACAGTATAAGTTATGAATATTGTTTTTGAAAATGCAGGCACCATACCTACAGTATATACGCATAACCACTAAACCAGGTTCTTTCAACGCACATGTTGCAGTTAGTTTGGAACATACTCAACCAAATTGATTTATCCATGCACAGGATAGGAGGAGAAGCTTTTCCAATGACTTACAAATTGAGTCTTAGAATCAGTTGCCATGAAACTTCCTGTTCCCCACTAACAAAGTATACATAGAAATATGCATTTCATATGATTTTAATGTATTCACATGTGTAGATACAGATATGTACATTTTCAGTTTTAACCAATGACCTATCAAGCATTGCTTTGAAGGTGTAGCTAGTTAAATCTAGCTAGTTTGCATGAACTCCTAAATTGACATCAGAGCCTACAGGGGCCTCATAGAGGCACTTTCAACATCTGCCTGTTTTGTTTATTTAAACAATGTGTCCTAGGTGATTTGCATTGGGCACAACAATGTGATATGACTTTTCAGTCTCTACAAAAACAAAGTTTAGACATTCTTCTGATCCCTTTTGATACATTACATTGCTAATATTAACAAATACAGTACTTTTATGATCACATATGTTCAAATTAAATGGTGGTGTGTGAGATGATGTGATTCATCTAACCATTAACGAATATATAACCCATTGACAATCAACTGTTACATTAAAGAAAAGCATTCCATTGCAGAAATATGGATGGACATTTTCCTTGACTTAAAAAGAAAATATACATTCAAAATAAAGTGGCATACCAATAGCATTCAAAACGATCTACATACTGTAACATCCACATTCAAGAGTTATTTGTACATAAGATCATATGGTATGCATGTGCGTTCAAAAGGTTTAATGAGGTTTTGTGCACCGAGGGAAGTGATGCTAGCGAAAATGCTAACGTTATGCTAAATTGAGGCAACAATTTGGAGCAGCTCTTCAAGCAAACCCAATATTGTTTATGTTCTATACAGTATGATATGTTTTGCCATTGTCGTATGAAGCACAAAATATCTAATTCCTATATTTTCCATTATTATGGAATAATGGGAAAATATATATAATGGTGGATCCATTTAAGTTGTTAACAATCAACAATCGCAGTGTTGACTCAATGTTATTATCATGAGCAAGCATTAGGGTCAGACCGATATATGTGTTGTCAATCAATGCTGTTCACTTCAGATATGATTAGGATTCCTCCCTGACCACCGCTACAAAAAACTGTCTGTAAAACTTGCAATGAAATTTAATTTTCTTCTGACATTGTATTCATTAATTTAATTGTTCAATAATGTTTTTATAAAATAAATCATTTAAAAGCCTAGAGTTTCCCCTACAATTGAATAGGTGCAGTGGGTCACCCTGCCTTATAAGGTAACCCACCTTAAAAAATGATTTTCTTATTTTCAGTGGAGAGTTTTAGTGTTCAGTGTTAAAGAGTTTTCCACTCTACCAAGAATATAATTCTGGGGGAAACACTGAATCCTTGTAATTTGTTGGCATGAAAATGATCAAATTTAAAGATATAAAGTATCAGCACAAAATATCAGCGACTTCAATCTAAAAATATCTGTATCAGTATTGGTATTGGCCTTAGAAAACCCATATCGGTCAAACCCTAGCGAGCATTACTTCTTGCAGTGTAAGCATATGGTAGGACCCATCTTCGAAGAGATACTTAACTATAACTTCAACTTTCACAAACATCACACGTGTCAACAACAGATTCAAGCAAACAATCAAGTCATGTTCTAGCTTTTATCTTAAATCATAATACTGCATATCTAAATTCTGGAGGTTTAGGCGTCTGGAAGCACAGAGGTTTTCCCCAAAAAATGGAAAACACTTTTCTGAAAGTAGAAACATTGAGTGCTACAGTAAGGATAGCGGAATCAGGAGCCGATATGTATGACTCTAAAGAAGTATGGAAGTACGATGCATTTACACCTGCAAAGAATTATTTGTTAGTTCTAAAGCACTTGAAATTTTTCCTCATGATTTGAGAAATCAAACTACTGCTCTGTTTGTTAAAGAACTTAATGACAGTGAAATAGAACATTATTCGTTTGTTGACAAATATTATTTCTCTAGATACTCAGTGGTACAGAAAATGCATTCCTTACAATGAAATACACATTACCAATACAAGTGAAGTAAATATAAAACTATTACAAAACTAAAATTATTACTGTCATAAAACTAAAAAATGGCAGCTACAACATCAAAAAGTCTATATGGCCAGTAAGACAAGACCGACTTGAATTAAAACAAGACAAATGGCTCATGTCATTGTAATACTGTCAATACATTTAGATCATGAACATTTAAATCAAAAATAATACGTAGACTGCCTAGTCTGTGCATTTTCAAGATTAAAAATAGATCTGCATATTTACATATGTAGGTGCACAGCATGTTTCCAGCATTAATGTAATATTGCATGTATATTGCATATGTGAATATGTGTAATTAATTTTTCATATTTTTTGCTTCATTTCATGAGATAATCATATCTATTTTCATATGAGGATGGCAATCTGAGGGAAGACCTCAGTGGACGTTTTTAGAAACAATAAAAGCTATAAATTGCTTTATGGAGATAAGAAAAAGATACTGTTTATTGTTGAATGACATATTTTTCTGTTTGCATCATATTGTAACCATGTCATATTTTGAGTATTTTTGTTGAACATGTTTAATCATTTTTAATTTATTTATTAATATTATTTAAAACTATTTAAATCGAAGAGCAAAAAATAACAATGAAAACGTAAAAAAAAAAAAAAAAAGAAAAAAGTAAAAAAAAGAAGCAAAACAGATATTTAGAAAAACTAAACATCCTTTGTTAGAAATATTTTTGATGATGGCTCAGCCCGCTATGGGGTGGGATCACATGTTCAGGTTTTTAATAACGATAACGCTTGATCTTTATGTGCTGTAATATGTCTTATGTAGAATGCACACATGCAAGTTCATTTCTTAAAGGTTAGTAAAGTAACATTAACTGTTAGTAAAGTGCTTGTATTTGTGAAAGCTAATACAGTATATAATTAAATCTGTATTAATTTATATAAGACTTCATAAGTACATTTATTGTACTTGTAAAAATTGTCTAAATTATTGTGGTAAATTTTTAAGAGGCTATCTAAGCATCTAACATTTTCATTCCCGCAGTTCACCAGGTAACTATCTTTCATTTACACGGTTGTCCTCAGTAGCAACTGATTAACTCTACACTGTGAGGTAATTGTCATATGGACAACTGCACATATGGGATCATATAATGTGACAAACAAAACTGTTTTAATGTCATGGGATGCTTTGCAACTGAGATAGCTCTTATGGTATTAGTACTTGTATGTTTTTGACATAAGGCTTTTTTTTTCTTTACTTTTGACATCGCTTTGCTGTGTTGCCATAACACAAAGTGTCCAATGACGTCACACTGAAAGTGATTCAAAATGAAGCATTGAACGTATGTTAGTTCTTAACACTGAAACTTCTAGCGACTCAGTGTCTGTTCTTTTTCCTAAGAGCTTGAGAGGAATACGAAAATGGTGTCTACACTGTATACATACATTAATATTTACAGGTGACAAATAAAGTAGAAACCTATTCAACATCCATCTAATCTATAAATGTATTTTTTTTCTTTGGCTAAATGAATTTAGGTATCTTGTTTCATGGTCCTATCTCTGGACAGTATTGTGAACTCAGGGTAGTTTGGTCCAGAAAGCACAAAAACGGATATCCATCTAACACTTAGTTCTAAATTGTAAAACCTAACTGTGTTTTCAGAATGTTTTTTAACCTTTAATAATATGCCATTTAATTTATTAACCAATCCATGTTTTCACATTTCTTATAATAATTCAAAATAGCTATGCGTCTTTAAAGCTAAACTTTGTATTTGACCCCATCAGCTAACCTGATGCATGCATCATAAACCATTGTATTCACAAGACAAGAGGTCATTCTCTTTACATTCAAGATCATTTTATGTTATTGCTATTGTTTTTGCGCTGTGCACAATCCTAACGGAGGCATCGATGCGTTCTGTCCATCTGTGCATCTTTCATCATCCAATAAGTGAACATCCTTTCTGCTACAAAATGGAGGGGATGGGGGAGCGACAGCGACGCAGCGGTCCTGGGACCTCATAGGTTTCAAAAGGGGGGCTAGTGATAGGAGCGAGGCGCAAGGATGACCCAGCCATTCCCGATATGTTGTTTAGACTGCGAGATTTCTCATAGCCAGTTGCTTTAAGGAGAGAACGTTGACCATTGATTCACGATTTTTATTTGATTTTATTAGAGGTTATTGTTTTATATCATGTCCAAATAAATGTTGATGTGTTTGTACATGTAATGACAAAATTCCCATATTGAGGTTGATTGAGTGTTACATGAAGATTACATAGTATTGAAACATGAACATGAGGTTTAGGATGTTATCAGATGAAATCAAATGAAAAGGAGCACATTAGTGAAAAGAATAAATTGAGGATAAAAAGATTAGAAATGTTATGAAATCATAAAATGTTAAAGACATATAAAGGACAGACGAGGACAGACACAGAGACAAGACAAGACAGGACAAAACAAGAAAATGCGAGTTATGATTTATGTCATTCATTTTTTTTCCAAAACAGAAAAGCAAAAGTTTCTTAGATATTAAGACTTTGAACACCTATAGGAGGCCTGTTGAATAAAGCACCCAACATTTTATCATGTGAAATTCAGAGCTCTATGTTAAGGTGTTTTAGACAACTAGTTGGCCAAAACCATACAGGTTTAGACAAACACAAAGCAGCAAATACACAATGCTTGGATATCACTGACATAGGTGTTGACCAAATGAAGTTGAATCAATACCACTAACAAAATTGTGTATTATCCTTTATTGCCACATTTTCAAATTGTCTAGTTGGCTTCTGCTTTAGGTTCCTGACAACTTCACATGGCCAACACAAAAAATAGCCTCCCTGCCACATTCAAAATCAGTTCCTGTTCCCTGGTAATCACATCCTGTAATGGAGATCAGTTCACGTTTTGTGTACAGTGGGAAACGACACATGGTAAGACAGGGTGATTTACTGAAAAATTCCAGCTGTGCATGCTGAAAGGATGTATACGCTAACCAATTGCCTTTAACTTATAACACATCAGCCTATGTGTCCTTTCCCTCTGTATTTTGGTGTGTAACACAGGGCAAGACATGCAGACATTAAACTCCCCCTGCAGGGAGCAACTAAGGAGAGAATATTGCTGTGCTGACGAAGTGCTGTTGGATCAAGTGAAGTGGAAAGCACCATTGGTAGGTAGTAGTTTGCTGCCCTAACAATGGCTAACTGACCAATAATGGGTGGAGTTGTACGGTCTTTGTTAGGAATGTGTAATATTGGCTGAAAGTTAATCATATGAATTGTTGTAAAACTGTAATGCTAACTTGTGGCACCAAATCACCAAGTTGTAGTGTGTATTGATGCCAAACTCCAACCATCATGAGGCCCACAAACACAAACAGACAACAAAGAACAACACCCATTGGTACAGTATGATACCCTTTGTGCCTCCCTGCTGAAATGGAAAAATAAAAACTTTACTGTGGCAACGTTGCGGTGCACGGTGGCCAACTCACCCACTCTACACAAAGCATCACTCGAGTCCTCTTTTTTTATTCTGACTAGCTCAGGCACATTAGTTGGAAGGCAACTCGGTAAAATATTGATGATGCATTTTCAATGGGTTTCTTAGATGCTGCGCGTCACACAAACATTTCGAAAGTGCTGTCTGGCCAATCTGAGTTGCTGTTCCTTGCTTAAGTTCAGTTTCAGTATCAGTTTGTCCATATAACCTCTCAGGCAAACCTGAATATCACTATGTATCTATAAAATGTAGACCTTATGAAGCGATTGAAATGTTCAGGATGTTCAGGTTGCAGCAAATGCTAGCCACATTTGTGAGGTTTGCTGTATCAGTGTTCAGGGGCAACAATAAGAGAATGGGACTTGTAAGATAAAGAAACAACCTAATCTGATTTTATCACACTACAAAAGCAACGCTCTGTAGATTTTCAGTTAAAAAAATTATCTTGAAGCACAAAACTCCAGATGGCCACCACAAATCTTTCACATAACTATCCTACGCTGAATAACTCTCTTCTCTAGCTCCACTTTCATCGGGGTGTTCAACTGGTGTGAAACAAAATGGCAATATTTATTATGTTTAAGTTTTCAATAGTTTCAGGGGTGCTGGAGCTTTGGTGAGGCGAGTCAGGTAGCTTCACGCTCTAGTAGCTCTCCAGACCTGAGATGTGCCAAAACATTCAAATAATTCAATACTTAGTTACTCTAACATCCCTGAAGCTCATTTGAGTTTTTAAGGCAGCCGATGAAAAGTTACAAGTTCTATGGGATTAAATGTTACCAATGCTATTAACCAACTTCTATTTCCTTTCAATACTAAGGCTTTGGAGCATTTGATGCACTTAAGCGCCACCTTTGATTAATCGTGACGAATGCCCCATTGGATTTGAGGTACGCATCAAACACTGGAGTTCACAAAAATAGTACTGGGGAACCCGTATATCAAGCTACAACAAAGGCTTTTTATACTACCCAGACATTCCTTTGGATCTTCTTCTGGTGCTAAGCAGAAATCGGCATGCAGCATGCAAAATGGAGAGAGGAAGAAAGAAAGAGAGAAAGAAGACGCATACACACTGCTCACGTGATAAAACATCTAAAAGCACCATGATGCACTTTGTTCCACATATGAAATCCAGCCAATCTAAACTTCTAAACTAAAATTCTTGCTTAGGTTATCACTTATAAATAATAAATGTCCTCTATTTGGCATTTTGTGAAATAATCTGCAATCAGAGTTATTTGTAACACTTGTCAGGTGTGATATGAGAAAAACATGGATGGCATGAGAAGAGTTTATCCCATCTATTGATTAGATCAAAGGTCAACCTGATGAAGAATGATGTAGAGCGGGCAGTAACGTGGTGGTTATGGTGATGTAAAAACATCCAGCCCAAAGCTAATTCACACATTATTTGCCTTTTGTGTGTAAGGTGTAGAACACAGGATCCCCCCAGGGTTGCGTCCTCAGCCCCCTACTGTACTCCCTGTACACACATGACTGTTTGGCCAGGTTCAGCTCCAACTCCATCATTAAGTTTGCGGATGACACAGTGGTGGTGGGCCTGATCTCCGACAACGACGAGAAGGCCTACCTGGAGGAAGTTGCTGATCTGTCACTCTGGTGCCAGGACAACAGCCTCCTCTTGAATGTCACCAAAACTAAGGAGCTGATTGTGGACTTTAGGAGGACACAACAATAGAGGACGTACTCACCACTGGGGATTAATGGGACTACTGTGGAGAGGGTGAGCAGGTATAAATACCTGGGAGTCCACATCACAGAAGATCTGACATGGTCCTCACACACAGACACTCTGGTGAGAAAGGCGAGGCAGCGCCTTTACCACCTCAGGCAACTGAGGAAATTTAAAGTCTCCCGGAGGATCCTTCAGTCCTTCTACTCTGGAGCTGTAGAGAGCATCCTGACAGGAAGCATCACTGCCTGGTTTGGCAACAGCTCCGCTCAGGACAGGAAGGGTCTGCAGAGAGTAGTGCGTTCGGCTGAACGTACTATTGGAACTACACTCCCCACCCTGCAGGACTTATTCACCAGGAGGTGCAGAACCAGAGCCTGCAGGATCATGAAGGATCCTCACCACCCCAACAACGGACTGTTTCAGCTGCAGTAAGGCAAGCGCCTCCGTAGTCATGCTGCCAAAACAGAGAGACTGAGACGGAGTTTCTTTCCTCAGGCCATCAGGACTGTGAACTCTGACCTCACCAGGGCCCCCACCAAGACCCACACACTGCCCCTCTTATGCACACACACACTTAGGTAAAGACTACACATCATTTATAATTTATATTATTTACATACAATTTCCCTTTTTTACTATATTTTTATAAAGTGCTCTTATTGTAAATATTGTGTTGTTTTTTATATAGAGCTCTTACTGTGACATTGTAAATATTGTGTTTTGTTTTTTTATTGTAAATAGTGTGAACCTGTTATTTTGCCCTTTGCACATTTCTGCTGAGCATTGCCACTTTACATTTCACTGCACACCTCGTGTGTGTATGTGACAAATAAACTTCTTGAAATCTTGAAATCTTGAAATCTTGAAGTGTTGCTGGGTTAACTTCAAGATGTTTCTTAATAAGAGAGTTTGCAGCAATGACAATAAAAACACTAATGGAGTTCATTTTGTCTCAGCCACTGCAGTGAGTCTACTATCCGCTCCTTCACAGCGGGGTCTCTCTACAACACCATCAACACAGTGTTGAGTGTGTGCTCTGGGATTCTCCATCAAGGGAAGTGAGTCTTCCTACCACCGTATTCAACGATGACATAATTCCTAGCCCAAGTCACACTTAATTTACACTACGGAGAGAGCACATACCTACCTACAGTCAGACTTTAGTTACACTTGCACTGCAGTGGCGGCCTGGGAATGGGATGGAGAATGAGTGTTAATCACAGAGGGAGAAGGTTATGGGAGGGAGACACAGAAGAACAGAGAGAGAGAGAGAGAGAGAGAGAGAGAGAGAGAGTAAAAAGCAAATATTTTGACCAGACTTTACCAAAAAAATAAACAGCTGGGATTTTTATAGGTGTGATCGAAATACAAGATAGAATCTGAGTCCTTGTATAGCCTCTGTTATGGCATGTATGTAGAAGGCAAATAGCTAGTGGGCCACCTCTGTTACTTTGAGTATTTTTGGTTGCATAAATGCTCAGAATTCATGTGAGAATTCACAAAAGCATTATAAATTTATGGGTCTGTGCTTGCTTTAGGTAGCATTATAAAAGGCTTCAGTACAGGAATTGCTGACTCTGGTCAGATGCTATTCTTGAGCCCAAAAGGCATGAGCACATACTGTATCATATTCTTACATGAGATCAATGACTTGTTCAAAATGGTGTGAGCTCCTGTTACCCATAATTAGATGTATTGATCTCTTCTTGACCATAATAGAAGCCACAATATGTCCAGTACATGCCTGGGATGTCTTTTAGTGAAACGACACAATATGCTATCCTGCGTCTTCTTGTTATCCATATCTAGGTCATATAGGATGTGCATCAGCTATCATCTTTTCAGTAAAGCCATTGAATATTTCATATTTCATATATATATATATAATGTATTATTTCTATTGAAAATAAGGTAAGTAATCTGGCCCAGATTGAAATATTTGCAGTGTTGTGGTGGAACGACATTGTGAGAAACACAGTGGTGTTGTTACAAAAGTTAGAACATGCATGGAAATGTAGAACACACATTACAATCTGGAGAAAAATCAGAGACCACTAAGAGAGTGCAATGAGATACAGGATGACGCTGACAAGTGTTTTAACAGGTAAAATGTAACCTGTGGTGCCGCGCCTGCTATCTTTATACTTAACATATATAGAATCTTCTATATAATCTCTTTGCATCAGCGCAGACAGAAAGAAAACATGGGAAGTGGTGACCAGTATGTGAATTCTCTACTATCAAAACGTTTATCTGTATAAAAATAATTCTATCCTAACGTAAACATGCAGAGAAATAAACATTTAAAAAGGGGGCGAGATGGGGATGGAGAGCAAATTTGCACTACTGGCCTATCAGGATTTTTTTTTTTTATTATCTATTTCTATTTTTATTCTGTGCAAATGTGCGGATTTTTTGTTAAACCTTAAAATTGTTTTAGATGGCAAAGCAGAGAGTCTACTGGTTTAAGAGTGGTGGGAGTAATTCAATAAAATAATCTAAATAATATTCCTCTTCTTGAGACAAATGGAATGAATTTGGTCATTTTTTTGTCAAATAATGAATTAAGAACGTCCTGAACCAGTGAGATTTGTGGTGTTTTTCCTGTCAATCACTTTCACTTGTTTTGATGATAATTTCCTTTCAAAGTTTATCATTCCAGTTCACCAAACAAGGATAGTAGGTGATGGTAAGAAAAAGGAAAAAAGAAGGTACAGAACACAGAACTCAAAGACACCAAAGAAACAAGACAGTAACAACAATGACAGTACCAAGACAACAGCAAAAACATATGACACCGAAAATAACTTTCACTCAGTCCTACACAGATGGACATCGGAAAGATACATTCACGCAAACCACACACACATAAACAACACGAACATAAACAACATCACGTTGAGACAGCACTTAAGAAAAGAAGAAGACGGCATGTCAGAAATACACAACAGACATCGACACAAACGTCCGAGGAATAAAATAAAGAGCAGAGAAAGATAAGCACTCATACACAGAGAAGAAGTGAGCAGCGTGAGAAAGAGGAAGATGAAGACTGAGAGAGAGAGAAAGTGGAAGGGAGAGAGAGAGAGAGAGAGAGGCAGAGCCCAACAACAAAAAGAGCTTATTGAGGAAGGTCAGGAGGAACGACTGGGAGTGGTTGGGGTGATTGACCGTTTGACCTTAGTGAGCCATGCATATTGCACTTGGTGCATAGGAGGTCAAATGGCCAAGAATCAGAGAGAAGAAACTCAAAATTTGCTAACAAAATAAGTTGGAAAAGACTTCTTATGCATGTATCTACTAAAGAAACGACCGAAGCACACAAGAATCAGTTTTAGAGAGCGTGAGAATCCCTCTTTAAAAACAAGGAGTTTGATTCAGCAGGGAACAGGTGCATTTTTCTCACTGCCCTCACTGAATGTATGTCTTCCCCTAAAATCATAGGCAGTTTTAACACTGATTGTCAATCATGTAAGAATGACCTTGTTGGTCTATATTTGGTGTAATATAATCAGTGTAATATAGACACGTACACATAACCTCACTATCAAATGTTAGAGACCAAGGTTCCAGAGAGGAAGAGAGACGGATCCAATTTCTTTGGTACTTACTGTAAGCACCAAGTACAATCCCTCTCTCCAACACACAAGACTCTGCAGAGCTATAGTGTGCATCATTTAAAAAAAAAACAAAACACTGATTAAGTGGTGGGGGATTCTCCCTCAGAGTCTCTGAGTGTCACCCTGGTGAACCCGGCGCTTCTTTTCTACAATGGACTCCTGATTTGCTTTAAAGAGGGATTTTGTGGCACTTAAGTTGCGGTTTATACAAAAGAACCATTGAAACCAAAGCAATGTCAGAGACCTCTAAGTGAAGGGCTTGGACAGCTCAAGGCTCGCTTACCTTAGACAGCATGTAGCCGGTTTTCAATCAAATCTGTCATTGAGTGTCTGTCTGTCAGTCAGTGTGTTTCAGTCACCAAGTGCAGCTTACTGTACATAATGCTTTAGACTTCTATCCAGGTCTTGACAGTACAAATACATTCGGCCCTGGTCTTTGGACTACACTAGGCACTGAAAGCACAGTTACACGGTCGAGGGAGTAGTATTTCAGACCCATAACACGCTCACAACACAAATTTTGAAAATCAGCTTTGTAATAACTGATGCAATTAAACTGGCTCTGTTTGAAAGGCCGGTTTCTTGTTGGTTTTCTTGTTTTCAGCGTGGCATGGTTCGAGAGGTACTATCCCTTGACCTCTATGGCTCCGCTGACCCCAGTGACCTTGGACCATGGAAAGTTGGCCCTTGTGAAACACTGCATCACAACTGTGACAAGCTATCAAGGCTGGCCAATTGATTTACAGAAAACACATGATATGTACATGTAGTAAGCATGTCTTTGAAGATGTATTGAGTCCACAATTTCTACTGTCAGTATTATTCAATTGATGCCTACATAGTCGGTCAGTGTAGGATGTGTAACCTGTGCATGACTACATGTATATGTACATATCATATCAATTAATGTAAAATATAGCAAAATATTTTTTCAAGGGAAAAAGGTTTCTAAATAGCAATGAGTCTTTTGATGTCTGCCAAGGTGGAGGTCAATGGGGTAGGGAGTAACACGAAGAAGTAACACAGTAAAAAAACGAAAGATAAATCAAATAAGCCACACACGACAACACAAACACAACACTAAGACGGCATTGAGAAGACAGGGACACAGTGTATAACACGTAAGAATGAATAAGCCCACATACAAACGCGTGATATGACACAACCTGAAGAGAGAGACAACAACAACACAGAGGCACATCAGACAACAAGGTGACCCACTGTTCCCGTTCACTCTTCAGTGTTGGTTTTATTAGTTATTAAACACAGGACACGACAACTGGGTTACTCTCACTTCGGCTGCTGTCGCACTCGACGTGACAAAAGAGAGGGAGACTCTTGCATTCACGACCGTGTGCGTAAGACACACGCACTCACACAAGCACACACAAACACATGCGCGCACCAGCCATGTTGGACTCACAGTCATGCCATTTTTTTTTCTTTTACATCTTGTACATTGTGTATGAGCAAGTGTCAGATACGGTATGGATGATCAGTTCATTGCAAGATTGTCGTTGAGTTCACAAAATCGTTATGAAACACAATTATGTAGGATATTGGGCTGAGGTTAGGTTTCATTGGATGAAAGACCTCTCTAATTAGATGATGATGATACTCACAATGCAATTGAAAACTGAACCATTATATTGACTGTCAAATTGAAGTGCTACCCAACCTTAGCTCAACAGTTTCATTTGTCTCCTACCGTAATAAGTCAAATTCACAACACACTTTCAGTCACAGAGAAGACTCGTCAGTGGTGGTACTTTAAACTCCATTGAACATGTGGACACAACACAGGTGTGGACACGGTGGTGTATATATGTGAAGTGCATGCATAGTCTGTGCAAATGTGCGTATAGTGCGTAAGTATAACTCTGTGTTAAAGTGCGTACTGTATTGGTGTACTTTCATTGTGCAACTGGAAGACATGCTACGTCATGGAGAGCCTATCAAATTTTCCGGAAAGGTTTCAGTGAAGACTTCGCTAGGCTAAGGGCTCCATTTTGGCTCGGTTCCTTGTGATTATTTTTTACCTCTGTTGGCCTATGGTTTGATCCAGGAGGAGGTGGAGTTTGCATTGAGGTCCTGCTGTAACAGAGACCCTTCCATCTTATACCAATCCTCAGTCAGAGGGGAGTCTGGGCTGGGTGCCAGGGCTGCTGCCTCTAGTTTGTTGTCAACAGGGGGTGTCGAGAGTTTGGGAGGAGTGTGAGGGAGTGTTTTAGTGCAGGTTGGCGGCAGTGGTGGTGGTAGTAGTTGGATTGCAAACAGTAGATAAATTAATCAAGGTGTCAGGTTTTCAGAATGAGCACGGAGCACACATGGGGTCAAAACAGGGTTACGGTGCACCACAAAGGAAACGAGGAGAAAACAAATGAGAATATGGATTCAAATATGGGGCAGAGGAGAAAGGGAGCAGGGAGGGGAAATGTGGGGCAGGTTAGGGTGGGAAAGGGCATCACAAGGGGAGAGGTGCAAGCCATAATAGAGAGGAAGTTGGGAGGTAGGAGAGAGCAAGAGAGAGAGAGGGGGGGGAGAGAAAGAAGCAGAAGTGACGAGAAATAAATTAATGCATGGTCAACTGTCTGAGTCCAGGAGACAGAGAAAGACAGAGATCATCTATGAGCATGAATGAATGTGACACAGAAAAAATTCAAAGACAGCATGGAGAGAGAGAGGTAGAGGGACAGAAAATCTCTGACAGAAGAAATAAATTATGATACCAAGCAGTGATGGAGACACAGACAACATGAATGTGAAGAGGTGGGAACAAATAGAGCAGAGCAGAAAACCTGTGTGTGTGTGTGTGTGTGTGTGTGTGTGTCCATATGTGTTTGTGTGTGTGTTTCACTGCTAGCTGTGATTGGAGCCATCTATGTCATCAACGCAGTTGCGGCTCCCAAAATCAATATATATCTGTATACTTTCACTTCCAACCTATTCATTCCCAGATGTTTGTATCTGACCATGTATGTATAATCCATGTGTACTTATCTGCCCCGGCTCCAACTGCCCACTTGGCGTGTGCGATACATAAACGGGGAGGATCAGTATGGGCCCGTGTGCTTGGCATCTTACTGTGTGGATCTGTTTATGTAACTTGTGCATGTTTATGTATCCGTCCCCTGGGGTGAAACATACCTTTCCTCACATTCCCATCTGTGGCGCGGAATTCCCTGGTGTTGAGCAGGAAGCAGGCGCGGTCCTGCTGGTAGCGTTCCCGGGTAACACCAGCGCCGCCTCGCCCAACGGGGCTCCTCTCGTCTGGACTCAGCACCTGGTCAATGGTGGGGCAGTCCTCGTTAGCCAGAGCCGCTGAGGCTGCGTCACCATTCTGCTTGGAATCTGGGGGCGAGACAGGGGGAAAGAAAACGGGACGGATGGAAGACAGAAATCAGGAAATCAGGAAGTGCATTGTGTGTCCTTTCACAAACACTTGGCTGCTTCACAAGTTAACTACCAAACTAAATTAATTTAGCAGCTGATAGCCACTTTGATAATATGCTTAGCTTGGCTTATTCTTTCTTAAATTTAAGCTACAAGCCTGAAGCTCAAGAAAACACAGAAGTCAGAGCACCACTTTATGAAACTTTTTCTTCTCTAAAACACACTGATACAATGGCAACTAATGTTTAGAAATGACCAGAGATAACTATTGCAAAGATCACAGCATGAACTGGGTACATCAAGCAAGTTTGGGGAAGTCAATGCTGCAGCATCTCACACAAGTTCACCTTAACAATCTACTGACACAACCTACAAGAAACGTTTATGAAGAGAGTGTGTAAGAAAGCCAAGCAGAGGAGATGTAACAGAAGCACTGATAAATCCTCTATTTACTGTCTCACTGATGCCTTAAGGCAGGAAAGTAAATGTGCGTTATTGTTGTATGTGAAGCCTGATGCTATGGTATGGAAAAACGCAAACAAAGAGCCAGATTATCTTTCTGATTTCACTGGTAATGCCAGAGAGGAAATATGTGAAGTTGACCCAAACTGAGATGCATTAGGTTGTTTTAACAGATAATTGAGTTAATTTTCCTTCCACAGTGTTTGCTCCTCACTGACAGATGGGTGCCTTAAGGAAACTCTGGACCCACCAGTTGATCATAAATTACACATGAATTCTGACGGGCCAACAATTTCTCCAGGGTGGATCCAAAATCAGCTATGCATCACTTCTTGATAGCACTATCACTTCTGCCTCTTGAGACTTTGGCACTCTAGCCCTCCACCCGACCCCTCACATCATTACTGTGCATGTAAAGTCTGACTGGGTAATATGTGTTCAGTTTAGGAAGGTTGCACAAACAGATGCTCAGTAAAGCTGCTTATTGAGTAAACACACTTATTCAGTTGTCTTTTGGCTGTCATCAGAGCTTGCTATTTTTCCTGAAAAATAGGACGACTTAAGATCAAAATTGAAATATCTCACCTCTGTTGATCTCTATGATTTCCTCTTGGGCGAGAGGACAGTCACCCCCTATGCCTCCGGACCCCATCACCCCACCTAGGACATTTCCCAGGATCCTTTGGGGTGATGCAGTAGCCATTGCCAGGGCATCTGGCTTGCAGTAGTTGGGGGATCCTGGTTGGGGAGCTCGCGGGATATGTTTGTTCTTCTTCTTGGGCAGCTTTTGTTTGGCCATGGCCAGAGAGTAGTACATGCCAAAGTTGTTGACAATGACAGGTACAGGCATAGCAATGGTCAGCACACCAGCCAAGGCACACAGCGCGCCTACCAGCATCCCTGACCATGTTTCTGGGTACATGTCTCCGTAGCCCAGGGTGGTCATGGTCACAACGGCCCACCAGAATCCAATGGGGATGTTCTTGAAGTTGGTGTGGGCACTGGCAGTGGGGTCATCTGGGTCAGCGCCAATTCGCTCAGCATAGTAGATCATAGTGGCAAAGATGAGGACACCAAGGGCTAAGAAGATGATGAGCAGGAGGAATTCGTTGGTGCTGGCACGGAGGGTGTGGCCCAGCACACGAAGACCCACAAAGTGACGGGTCAGTTTGAAGATTCGGAGAATACGGACAAATCGGACAACGCGGAGGAACCCCAGGACATCCTTGGCAGCTTTGGAGGACAGACCGCTCAAGCCCACTTCTAGATAGAAGGGTAGGATGGCCACAAAGTCGATGATGTTGAGGGTGCTTTTGAAGAATTCAGCCTTGTCCGGGCAGAAGGTGACACGCAGCAGGACCTCAATAGTGAACCAAATGACGCACATGCCTTCCACATACGTCAACCAGCTGTCGGTCACCACCTCGTATACGATCTCCTCGCGGGTCACGTTGCCCACCGTGACGTTCTCCGTCTTGTTGGTGATGGTGTTGAAGGCCTCATGCGTCTCCATGCAGAAAGTGGAGATGGAAATGAGGATGAAGAGTAGGGAGCCAAATGCCACATACTGGAGGGAAGAAACCAGGAAAAAAGAGAGAGGATGGGAAGACAAGGGAGAGAGAGAAAGAGAAGGGAAAGTCAGTTACAAATTAAGAAAATACAGGTAGGCAGAGAAAGTGTATAAAGAGAAAGTGCAGAATTTGTGGAGCTCTGTACCAACACCAAAGACAAACCGCTGGTGTGTGTTCAACAATGTGTGTTAACCCCACCAGGTCACTGTGGGGCATTTCTGAGTGGGATGAGATAATAACCCTGTATTACGTGAAGCCTGACTACACACGGAAGTGCTATAAATGTTGACCTTCAGGCTAAACCACTGAGTCAAAGTGGCCTATGTGCTATAGTATGGGAAACTAATCATCTACATGACAGGCAAAGGAAAGTAAAATCGGAAGGCACGTGTCAACTGAGGCAACTGGCTACCATATTGGCGGCACACTGCTGGAGAACAAAAAGGGAGTGTAAGGATAATACAAATGAATTATTGATAGTGTGTATGCCATAGTGCAGTGAATGACTAAGAAAGAGTGTTGCATGTGTTCAAAATCCACTGCTCACAGCGTGTTATAAGCATGACTTTGGTGCCATTGTCAACCTATAGTTGATTTTCCACTGCCCATGGTTCTTGAAGTTGAAGTTTTTATACTTGTAGCCAACATGGTTTGATCCATAAGGTTACAACGGTCAATTGCACAAACGCAAGACACCTATCTGCCCCCATACTATTTTTCTGTCATAAATGACGGCAGTGTTTGAGTTACACAAACTGTCAGGTTTCTGACTAATATCTAAAGTTTGGACTAATTCCACAAATGCATTATTCAGTATGTTGCCCTACATGTACTGAGGGAAAAATTGTATTTATGAGTTGTAAATATTAAAAGCACAGTGTCAGATTTCTGTTGCCATTTTGGACGATGCCTCCAGCCTCCTTCTTCCACCCCTTGAGAGTATTGTATTATTGCCCCGTTTACTAGCGGCATCATTTCTGGCAATGTCTGGCAGCTCCAAGCTTGCTCATTCACTTCCAAAACTTTCTCCTCAGGGTAAATTTCTTGGACAGGAAGCAAAAAAAGATCCAAGCTGTAACAGTGTCTTGACCCAGAGATTTGCACTCTGCCTCTGCGGTTTCCTCATTGAGATGGTTGATTCAGTTTAAAGAGAAATAGCCTTTTGTTCTTCCTCTTTCCTGTTCATCTTTTAGGCATGGTTGCTTTTTTCGCCACTTACCAAGGCGATTGGTTTTCCTTGCGTTTGCTGTCTGTGCAGTCTGCAAGCTTACTTTCTATATGTACCCAAGCTCATTACGCTGGCCCATTTAATTTTCCCTGAATCAATTACAGTAGCGTGATAACAACAATGTGTGCGTGGCTACTGCACAGTCTTTTCCTGTTACAGTCCATTCCTACATGCCCTGCAGTGTATTTATAGATGCAGTATACTTTGTGCTTTATCAAATAAATAATAAAACACAGACATAGCCAGAGGAGAAAAAGAGAGAGGTAATTCATACTTGAGTGGAGCCCATATATATAAGAAGCCTGAGTGCCCTCAGTGTATTGTGCGTGTCACTGTGTATTTTCAATGTTGCGTATTTATGTAATACCAAGTGCAACATAAGAGGAAGCTTTATAACTACGAACAAAGGGAAGAGACCAGTGTTAGTGATTTTTCTTGAAAGGTCTTTCTCCAATCTCAGCCTTTTATTTGAAATCAAAATTGCATGAGAGCCTACACACAAGTGTCTTCATAACAAAAACAAAATTAGTAGAAGACTTAAGACTCCACTGTAGCCACTGTATTTATACTGGAGATTAACTAAAAAACATTTAGCCATAGAAATGACCTTCCAGTAAAGTCAGCCATTAAGTATAAGGCAATGTCACAAACACTGGACTGAACTGGGGCAGCTGGAATATTGGGTTACCATAGGCAACCATATGTTGTTAAATTAACCAATTTTAATGCTAAAGTTACAGTATGTTGCTGAGTTAAGTCGTGTGTGAGAACCCAGTAGAATGGGTAACATGGAGCACCAATTCAAGTAAATCAGGACATTGCAATTTTAGTATTTTTGGAAGAGTAACTCTTTGCACCCCGAATTGTTTGATGATTTATAGTGACTGTCATATCTGTTCCAGGTTTTCTGGTCTCAAAACCCTCAGCCCAACAACCGCCACCCCCCCCCCCCCCCCCACTCTCTCTGGCCTTCTTTTTCTCCCCCCTTCTTCTCTTCCCCTTGCCTTTCCATCTCTCTTTCCCTACCTCTTTTCTCCTCTGCCATGTTTCTCGCTAGTCGGTGTCTGACCTACTTTCTCAGATTGCTGCAGTGCTCTCCCCCTCTGTATCGTGAAAACACTCACATGCACACACGCACGCACACATGCACACACACACACACACACACATTGAGGTTCTCAATCACCCCCTCCACCCCTACACCCCCACCCCCCCACCCCAACCAGCTCCCCTGTCCCAGGGAAGCAGGATAGTACCAGCGGGACCTGCTCAGGACGCTCCCTCATTGGTTGAGCACCAGAAACCCTTTATATATACAAATCAGGGCAAGGAGGAGAGTTTTGCCCGAGAGTGTTATACTGTTATTCCTGCTGTTGTTCCTGACGTTAATGACGTTAATGATGTAAATAATATAATAACAACTATAATGAGGAGGAGAAGAAGGATGGTAGTGGTGGTCAGGATAATGAAATAATGAAGGCTTGAGGGTTGAGGGTGGTTATGAGTGCAAGAGCTGTCTCAGGGGTGAGGCAGTGAGGTTTGTTGCATGTTGCATTGCTTAAAGGCCTGATGGATTGCCTCACTAAATATGTACACACAAAAACATGTATATACACACACACACGCATACACATATGTGCACGCACAAATACAAAATAGTGGAAAAACTGCAGTCACATTATATCTTCTATGTAGGCTACACAGGTGGAGACACTGTAGGGGACAGACAGATGGGAGAGAGACAGAACCAGGAGGGAGACGAGCCAATGTGGACGCATGTGTAAAGAAGGACAAGAGAAAACATTAAAGCGGAGCAGAAGAAAGGATAGAGCGTGAGAAAAGTGAGAAAGGGGAGGAAGAAAATGGACCAAAACGGACTAGACAGGACAATCCAAATATTTAGTATTTGATTAGCGGGATAGGAAAGTATCTCATCCTGAGCTAGGCTATGCTAAGCTAAGCTAGCTCATCAGTCTGATCACGCTGAAGTGACCTGACTGTGTCAAGCAAAGAGGGCATTCAAAAAGATGAGAAAGAGAAGGGAGAGGACTGGGGGAATGATAAAGAGAGGGAGGGAGGAAAAAGAGAGAGAAGGGAAAGTTATCAGATGATTGAAGGCTAATGCTAACTGATGGGCTATAGCAGTAAAAACAACTTCCATCACCCGGGAGGAGTGAATGAGCTCTTAATTGAGTCTTTTTTCCCACAGTCTTATGTAAATGTATGCTATGTCCTGTATGTTACAACTGTTAGAATTTTTGGGGGTGCATCAAAATGAAAAGTCTGTGACTTAAACCTGCACAAGGCAAGATTTTGATGTATTAGTGCATCTGTCTTATGAGCCTAAATCACAAAGTCTGCAACGAGGGTTTCTGCAGGTTTCAGCAAGTTAAAATTATTTTTAAGACCTTTTTAATGCCACTAAGAATGCAATTTAAGACCAAACAGTAGTATTTGACAGCTTTTTATGTTTTTCACTCTGAATATACGATTCCAAAGCTTTGATTCCCATTGTGCCTAATTGTAAGGTTAAATTGAAACAGCGGGCTTTGTGCTCATTTGACTCCACTGGCTTCAACCAAGTAGCAAACATCCTGTTGTCCACCCATCTGTGGCTAAATTTGCACTTCCCCATAGTAGTTGGCCGTGGCAGAGACCATAAAGAAATGATTCACTTTCGTACAATGAATTGCACCATTATGGTGGTACAACGCAATCCATTGTACTAGGAACTTGAAAAAAACGACCTCCGACACGGAAAAGTGCAATAGAACAGTCATTCAAGTTGGAATTCCCAGTCGGAAACTTGGTCAAGATCCAACTGGTCCGAGTTTGCCGATATAAACACATCTGACCTCACAGCAATATAGCGGCACACACCGTGAAACCTTTGCATCAATTTTTACTTCATATATCGTTTTTGTTATGAAAACATATTGAAACAACTTTGTGGGTGACATTTGTAACGTAATTCAGTTGATTTGTGCTCAATGTTACGAGATAGATGTCTTTACTAGTGTGCGGTACTAGCCTACTAACGTTAACGTTACTAGTTCACTGATATGATAGATGTCTTTACTAGCGTGCGGTACTAGCCTACTAACGTTAACGTTACTAGTTCACTGATATGATAGATGTCTTTACTAGCGTGCGGTATTAGCCTACTAACGTTAACGTTACTAGTTCACTGATATAATAGATGTCTTTACTAGCATGCGGTACTAGCCTACTAACGTTAACGTTACTAGTTCACTGATATAATAGATGTCTTTACTAGCGTGCGGTACTAGCCTACTAACGTTAATGTTACTAGGTCACTGATATGATAGAAGTCTTTACTAGCGCGCGGTACTAGCCTACTAACGTTAACGTTACTAGTTCACTGATATGATAGATGTCTTTACTAGCGTGCAGTACTAGCCTACTAACGTTAATGTTACTAGTTCACTGATATTATAGATGTCTTTACTCGCGTTAAGTGCATAAAAATGAAAAGTCTGTGACTTAAAGCTGCACTAGGCAAGATTTTGATGTATTAGTGCATCTGTCTTATGAGCCTAAATCACAAAGTCTGCAACCAGGGTTTCTGCAGGTTTCAGCAAGTTAAAGACTTTTTAAGACCTTTTTAATGCCACTAAGAATGCAATTTAAGACCAATTGTGCGACAAAAATGAATGCAAAAAAACCCAAACAGTAGTATTTGACAGCTTTTTATGTTTTTCACTCTGCATATGCGATTCCAAAGCTTTGATTCCCATTGTGCCTAATTGTAAGGTTAAATTGAAACAGCGGGCTTTGTGCTCATTTGACTCCACTGGCTTCAACCAAGTGGCAAACTGCCTGTTGTCCACCCATCTGTGGCTAAATTTGCACTTCCCCATAGTAGTTGGCCGTGGCAGAGACCATAAAGAAATGATTCACATTGGTACAATGAATTGCACCATTATGGTGGTACAACGTAATCCATTGTACTAGGAACTTGAAATAAATGACCTCCGACACGGAAAAGTGCAATAGAACAGTCATTCAAGTTGGAATTCCCAGTCGGAAACTTGGGCAAGATCCAACTGGTCCGAGTTCGCCGATATAAACACATCTGACCTCACAGCAATATAGCGGCGCACACCGTGAAACCTTTGCATCAATTTTTATTTCATATATCGTTTTTGTTATGAAAACATATTGAAACAACTTTGTGGGTGACATTTGTAACGTAATTCAGTTGATTTGTGCTCAATGTTACGAGATAGATGTCTTTACTAACGTGCGGTACTAGCCTACTAACGTTAACGTTACTAGGTCACTGATATGATAGATGTCTTTACTAGCATGCGGTACTAGCCTACTAACATTAACATTACTAGTTCACTGATATAATAGATGTCTTTACTAGCGTGCGGTACTAGCCTACTAACGTTAACGTTACTAGGTCACTGATATGATAGAAGTCTTTACTCGCGTTAAGTGCATAAAAATGAAAAGTCTGTGACTTAAAGCTGCACTAGGCAAGATTTTGATGTATTAGTGCATCTGTCTTATGAGCCTAAATCACAAAGTCTGCAACCAGGGTTTCTGCAGGTTTCAGCAAGTTAAAGACTTTTTAAGACCTTTTTAATGTCACTAAGAATGCAATTTAAGACCAATTTTGCGACAAAAATGAATGCAAAAAACCCCAAACAGTAGTATTTGACAGCTTTTTATGTTTTTCACTCTGCATATGCGATTCCAAAGCTTTGATTCCCATTGTGCCTAATTGTAAGGTTAAATTGAAACAGCGGGCTTTGTGCTCATTTGACTCCACTGGCTTCAACCAAGTAGCAAACTGCCTGTTGTCCACCCATCTGTGGCTAAATTTGTACTTCCCCATAGTAGTTGGCCGTGGCAGAGACCATAAAGAAATGATTCACATTGGTACAATGAATTGCACCATTATGGTGGTACAACGTAATCCATTGTACTAGGAACTTGAAATAAATGACCTCCGACACGGAAAAGTGCAATAGAACAGTCATTCAAGTTGGAATTCCCAGTCGGAAACTTGGGCAAGATCCAACTGGTCCGAGTTCGCCGATATAAACACATCTGACCTCACAGCAATATAGCGGCGCACACCGTGAAACCTTTGCATCAATTTTTATTTCATATATCGTTTTTGTTATGAATACATATTGAAACAACTTTGTGGGTGACATTTGTAACGTAATTCAGTTGATTTGTGCTCAATGTTACGAGATAGATGTCTTTACTAACGTGCGGTACTAGCCTACTAACGTTAACGTTACTAGTTCACTGATATGATAGATGTCTTTACTAGCATGCGGTACTAGCCTACTAACATTAACGTTACTAGTTCACTGATATAATAGATGTCTTTACTAGCGTGCGGTACTAGCCTACTAACGTTAACGTTACTAGGTCACTGACATGATAGAAGTCTTTACTCGCGTTAAGTGCATAAAAATGAAAAGTCTGTGACTTAAAGCTGCACTAGGCAAGATTTTGATGTATTAGTGCATCTGTCTTATGAGCCTAAATCACAAAGTCTGCAACCAGGGTTTCTGCAGGTTTCAGCAAGTTAAAGACTTTTTAAGACCTTTTTAATGTCACTAAGAATGCAATTTAAGACCAATTTTGCGACAAAAATGAATGCAAAAAACCCCAAACAGTAGTATTTGACAGCTTTTTATGTTTTTCACTCTGCATATGCGATTCCAAAGCTTTGATTCCCATTGTGCCTAATTGTAAGGTTAAATTGAAACAGCGGGCTTTGTGCTCATTTGACTCCACTGGCTTCAACCAAGTAGCAAACTTCCTGTTGTCCACCCATCTGTGGCTAAATTTGCACTTCCCCATAGTAGTTGGGCATGGCAGAGACCATAAAGAAATGATTCACATTGGTACAATGAATTGCACCATTATGGTGGTACAACGCAATCCATTGTACTAGGAACTTGAAAAATGACCTCCGACACGGAAAAGTGCAATAGAACAGTCATTCAAGTTGGAATTCCCAGTCGGAAACTTGGGCAAGATCCAACTGGTCTGATATAAACACATCTGACCTCACAGCAATATAGCGGCGCACACTGTGAAACCTTTGCATCAATGTTTACTTCATATATCGTTTTTGTTATGAAAACATATTTAAACAACTTTGTGGGTGACATTTGTAACGTAATTCAGTTGATTTGTGCTCAATGTTACAAGATAGATGTCTTTACTAGCGTGTGGTACTAGCCTACTAACGTTAACGTTACTAGTTCACTGATATGATAGATGTCTTTACTAGCGTGTGGTACTAGCCTACTAACATTAACGTTACTAGTTCACTGATATGATAGAAGTCTTTACTAGCGTGTGGTACTAGCCTACTAACGTTAACGTTACTAGTTCACTGATATGATAGATGTCTTTACTAGCGTGTGGTACTAGCCTACTAACGTTAACGTTAGTAGTTCACTGATATGATAGAAGTCTTTACTAGCGTGCGGTACTAGCCTACTAACGTTAACGTTACTAGTTCACTGATATGATAGAAGTCTTTACTAGCGTGCGGTACTAGCCTACTAACGTTAATGTTACTAGTTCACTGATATGCGCCTGTAGTAGTTGATGTCGGTCCTCTTTAGATGCTCTTGAAATTCAGAGACTTGCCATACAAAGATGAGTTTGCTGCGGGAGTCCATGTTTTCCCGAGCACATGCACTGGAACACATTTAGATTGGAAGTCAGGAATATCAACTCGGAACTATCGACTTCCGACTGGATTGTGGCATAAATCGCTTTTTTGAAAGGACTGTTGTGATTAGGAAAGGCAGAGGGGCTAAAGCAGCTAGCTAAACAGGCTCTGGCTGTGGTAAAGCGAACTCAGATCGGCACAGGAAAGTTGCAAGTGTGGTTTCGCTCTACTGCCAAAAAACAAATCCGTTCCTTCAACCATTGAAGTGACGTAAATCACTATACATTTTGCATCAAAGGCAACATACTAAAGTAACTTAGTTGACATCACCGATCACATTTTTAAGACCACTGAAAATTATATTTAAGACTTTACAACAACAAAAAAGACAATTTAAGACCTTTTAAGGCCTTGAATTTAGGAAACTGTTCACCACCTCCATCCCCTACCGCCACTAAGAAGAATTAGGTACGAGGTGTGCACAGTTTAGGTTTTTCACATTACAAGATTTCTGGGTTTTGAAGTCTTTGAAATTCAAACAGTTACTTTTTGCTGCCATTTGGAGAGACCAACATATGAAGGTGCATAGTGCAGCTGTAACCTATAGGGTGTTTGATAGGCAAAATATTACCGGGCCTGTGACTACACAAGAAAGCTCTGTGTGTCTAGAGTGTATGTTACTTAGAAATAGCTGAAGGCAAAAACTGTGCGAAAGACAACAGTTGAGGAACCATTAGATAGCCTCTACTATTGACCATGATGTTTTCAGTAATTGAATGAAACAGTAATTCAAGAGGGCAGAGCACAATGGATAAAACTGTAGATCTGCACACCAAATCAATACAGATCAATCCATCATATCAGCCAATCCTTTTTAAATATACAGTAACATGTCAAGCAGAGATGTATTGTGTGAGAGGTGTGAGATACCGAAGTATTCCCACTGCTTGACCATTAATGAAATGTACTAGCTATTCATCAAGTCTGCATGTATGCAGCGCGCAGGTGTGGATGTGTGTGTGTGTGTGTGTGTGTGTGTGTGTGTGTGTGTGTGTGTGTGTGTGTATTCTGTACGTGTGTTAATAAATACCTGCCGCACGTGTGTGTGGACATGACTCACAAGGGGAGTGAGATAAACAGCCTTTGGGCACGGGAGGTGTGTGCACACTTGCCGATCACAGATAGTGAGCGGTAGCTACATGAACACTGCACTGAGGCGATGGTGAAGGATGGGCAGAGAGAGGAGACACACAGAGAGAGAGAAAGAGGAGGAGGATCATAAAAGGAGGAGTAGCACTCTGTCACTTCACACTTATTTATCTCCTAAGGCACTTTTGTCTCTGTTGTGTCCCCCCATCCCTCTTCTGACTGCACAATGCAGTGATACCGGTGTGTGTGCATGTACATTGTGTGTTTCTGGTCTGCACAGCCATGTCCATGCTATGAACATACAATTTGGAAGAGCACTATAATATTAGTGTGTAGCCTACACAAATTCCTATAGTAAAGCTGCCATGCATGATACCTGTGGCCCAATGACCTTCAAGGCCCAATAGAGTCTCGCTAGCTCTCTGGGCTCTGAAATTAGATTTGGAAAGATCATCAACATAAATTTAAAAGAGAGAGAGTCAGATAGAGAGAGAGAGAGGCAGAGAAAGGCAAATGAGAAAGGGCATATGAGAGAGAGGAACTGTGAAAGGAAGTTGATGATTGAGGGCGTTGATTGTGTTTGGATGGATGAATGAATTAAAGAGGTGAAGGAAGGAATGGGGGACGGAGGGAAAGGAGATGAAAAGATGAGTGGAGGAGAGAAGACAATGACTTGAGTTTCGCCAATCAAGGGGAGAGAGAGAGAGAGAGAGAGAAGGAGGCAATAGAGGCAGAGAGAACAGGAAAGAAAGAAAGAGGGAAGGGAGTGGGGGGCGGAGGGGTGCTTGAATGTAAGTGATATAACCAACGAGAGATTGTCGGAGCCGATATTAGCCCTACAGGCATTTCTGCATGCACGGCAGCGCGCTGCGCTCTTCTTTAACGGGACCCTAGTGGCGCTGTGTTTACTGCGGCACCATCCAGAAGAGCTTTATCATTACAGTATTACCACAGCCCTGCCTGGCTCTCTGTCACCATGACAACCACTGCGTTAGCCTCTGCTTTCAGGCACCAAGGACAGGGCTAAGCCAAATACTGCTCATACATGGCTGAATATAGAGGAGCGAGACCCCGCCAAATTGTGATCAATTGGCCTGGCTGCTAATTGTTCAGTGAAAAAATAACAATAACCATTTTTCTTCAGGTCAAGGGTGAGTGACCTTGAGTGTGATATAAAGAGAAATAAAGAATTATCCTCGTTATTAATAGCAATCTTGTTCAATGTACACTGACACTGATATTTGATCAGCATTAGCGAGATGAACAGCGACCGGCAAGATGGAGTATGTGGAATCTTTCCCTGAGGGCAAAGCAAATGGGCGACCACTACTGCCGAGTCAGCAATGATAAGAAGACATTGAAGGATGATCTGAAATCTGTACATGAATGAGGCATGAAAAATTAACATTTAAACGATGAGAAATACAGAACATTCTCCTGAAGGGCAACCCAAGCAATGGGTTAGACTGGGATCGGGTGATTAATCTATTATCTTAGGTGAATGACTGTGGCCATCACTCAGGGACATCACTTCCACTTAGCCACTTAGCTTTCAGCGTGAGTATAACCTTAGGCAAGTTACAGAAATAGCCTTCACCGGTGTCATCACCGTCGTCGTTGTCATCATCACAGTTATAGGCACAGAGACACTAATGTGGTTTTGCTACTTTAGGCTGAAATAACACCAAAAAACACCCTATAACTAACATTCAAGTTCTTGAACAAGAGAGAGAGAACAACTAAAATGTCAAAAGAGAGAGAGAGAGAGTTCCCTTTAGGGACATTGCGTGTGAAATGGACAAGCAGTAAAACTGAGTGGGATGGCGGAGACAGAGGGGGAAACAGAGAGGAAGCGGTAGAGAGAGAGGAGGTCTTTCTTTTTTTCAGTGTTGTCATCTTCTTCAGTGTTGAATTATGAATTATTACAGTTAATTTTAGCTGCTTATGACCTCTCAACCTCAAGGTTTCCCACGGGAGCATAAGTGCCCACGAAATGTGTCAAAGAACATTAACCACAGTCGTAGTATTCAGACCGTCATTTTTCATTGGACCCAGTGCATATAGTAAATACAATATGGAGAATAACTGATTACACTTTGATGACACCCTTGCAACAGTCAAGGCTGACCTCCTCTGCATATTGCCATTTCAATCAATCAAGAGAGAGAGAGGGTTTGAGGGTGGTGGCTCCACCATTGATGAATAGTCTGGATTTCAAAGTTCATTGATCCAATGGCCCCTCAGCTCCTTTCAAATAGGGCATCCATGACAGCTGAGAACGACAGACTGACAATAAGCAGAAAACAATAGCAGGGGAGAAAGAGAACTCTTGCAACCCATCCTTCCTTCCTTCCTTCCTCCCTCCCTCCCTCTCTCCCATCAGTACTGGCCAGGGGAGATCTAATGGCTACCTGGCGGAAGAGGTGAGTAAACAATACCAGGCCAAAACAGCCCAATATATATCTATGAGAGAGAGAGGTGTTCGGAGGAGCTCCAGCCATGTCAGCACCCAAGGGAAATGGAATCGACATGGGTGGGGGGGGGGGGGGGGGGGGGGGCAGAGGGGATAGTGGGGCCCCAGAGCCCCGCTGGGCCCCGAGCCAGACTGAGAGCCCCTGCTAGGGGTCACCCAAGATGGGACACTGCGGGATAATGAAGGGCATGACAGGTGAGGAAGAGAAAGGTGGGAGAGGGGTAGGAGTAGAGGTGGAGATGGGGATGTGTATGTGTATTTAGGAAGTATGTGTTTTCGCGTGCATGTTAAACTGTTACACACAGTGCGACCGCATGCTACACGTATGCTATGTATGCCTATGGGGGGAGGCAAGGGAGGAGCTGAGGCTGAGACTGAGAGGTACAATTAGCTTCAGCTGCAGGTAATCCTTTCATAAACGTTATTTTCTGAGCGCTAGAAACACTGAATCTTTGAGGTCAGCGCTCTTGAAAGTTACACCTGTAAAATTCAATCACAACACAGACTTCTGTTCCAGTGATTCCCTGAATGACTCAACTTCCTGACACATTACAGTTGAATCAGTGAGCTTGCCCACACACACACACACACACACACACACACGAGCGGCTCTCCAGTCATCGCGTCACAGTGTCGTATCTGCTCTGCAGCGTTAAGGTCCCCTCCATTTCATTCCCACTGCAGTCCTGTCAAACATTTCTGAAGACAAACAAATACTGTGTGGAGGTGAGCGGGCTGCACTGCTTTGTATTCAATCCACATTACTGCAGCGTACTATGTGTGTTTGTCCTTGCGACACAGCCCCCCCTCTTTCTCGGCTGGTCCTTCCCTCTTCCTCCCTCCCTCACCCCCTTTCTCCATCCGCCCACTGCTTTCTTGTCCCCTCCTGTCCTCCTGCTTACATTGTCTGAGAGCCTGAAAGCTAGTTTGGCAAAGCTGTCCCTATTCTATTAGCGGTGATGACCGAGTGCCTTCTGCCTCCTCTTCTTTTTCTCATCCTCTCTCTCTCTCTCTCTCTCTCTCCCTGTCTTTGTCCCTTTCCGCTTCAGTCTCTCGCTGTCCTTAATCTATCCCAGAGCTCCATGACAAAAAATTGCTTTGTAAGAGAAAAGGGAAAGTCATGGGATGCGCACGCACAACGCACACATGTACAGGGCAGATTCCAGAGGATGTTCATACTGCATGTATGTAACCATCAATCTCTCCATGTCAAGCTGCTGCTGAGAGTTAAACGTAAAAATGTTAACGTGCAAAATGGCCAACTGTATGAGACCCTCCTCGGTGAAAAGATGCCCACAAGCCATTCCGAGACGTTTCCATTCAAAATCCCCTCCCAAATCGGACATTTTACACAGCCCCCTTTGGCTAGACCGCATTCCACCTTAAAGTGGTCATTCACTGGTGCAAGCGCTTCGCCTCCACCTCCGCTGCCACTTGGAAAGGAGAGACAATCACAAGGAAGCAGATGGCCACACAGGAATTGTGTGACGCTCTCCAATGTCATTTTCCGAGGGAATGAGCAGGGATCTAGCTTGTTTCAGTGCCACGGGGCAACAGGAGACGCAACAACACGTGGCCAACCGTGCATAGACTCTCACAAAAACTAGATGTGTTAAGCTACAGCAAAGGTACCATCAGCAGGTGTGTCTTGCCTCTTTTAAGTGATTGGTTTTAAGTATTTAAGTATCATTTAGTTGCATGATTGGAACATCACAACTCATTTGGGAAGATCAACTTCATCTGTCAGCTAATTTTCTGACATTCAAAATCCACCCATGCCATTGTTAAATATGTTGTTGTAGTTTTGAGACTTTCATTCACAAATATGTATGGGTGAGTGTGGTCTACAGGGTTACATGTCCAATGAAGTGATTCATGTGTATGCTGTAGGTGTGAACGCTCAGCAGAATGGTTTACGGGCAGCTACACATACAGAGTACAGTACAGGCCACGTGTAAATGTGTGACAGGATTTGTGTTCGCCCAGCCTGAGTGTGTAAAGGTGTTTCTACACCATGTTAAGTCTTTGTTTAGTTACACTGTGGCCTGAATTGCTTATTAATAATTGAGCACCTTGCAGTTTTGATGTAGTGTAAGAAACTTGTAAGTAACTGTTGAGTTTGTGTGCACTTGCATGTAAATGTGTGTACACCATCTACTCGTTTGCTTACATATATATGTGTGTATGTGTGGCCGTGTGTGTGACTATAGCACACAATACACTGTCTCTTTCTCTTTTGACTTGACTAGATTTTGCCCCATTTAGAGAATTCAGACTCCCACCGCTGTAATCGGCTCTGGCACCATGTGAGCTCTCCAGCCACGCCGGTGTCCTGAAACACTTCCATTCCAAAGCGTAAGAACAGAATGTCCAACGTTTACCGCAAGGCCCGACTAACTGACTGGATGTACAGTACTGTAGTGTGTGGAGCGCTGATTCAGCACATAACCAACATGGCTAAATGGACCTAGGGAGATAAGGAGGAAGAAGAAGATGGCTGAGCAGAAGAGAAAGATAAGGAGGGAGGTACTGGGAGTGGTTTTTGCAACATAATCACATGCTAACTGCTCCTGTCTGAAATGTAACACTTACAGGTAAAGAAGTCAAAAATAAACTTTGACAACTATTACTTTTTTCAGATTTTATTTCTGTTGTTACCTCATCCAGTAAAATATCACCAAGGGTCAGCACTCAAATTACTACAGAAAACAGAGGGACTCGGATTTTCAAGGGCGTGAACACAACATGAGAAGGCCTGGGGTACAAAACCTTGTCAGGGGAAATTGAAACAGAACACGATGGATTTCCCAATTGTAGGCACAGGAAAGGCAAGTTGGTTAATTGTCATGAACTTCCCAACAGCCCTCGCCGGATGAAAATGGTGGACCATATAAAACTTGTTTAGCACTAAAGAATACCTGTTTTCATCTCGCTTTCTCTCTATCAAGGCGGAGTACAACAGGTTTAAACAAGCAGGCCACTGTTCAGACAAAACTGTTGCAAAGGTGCCATGGATATTTTTAGACCTTTTTCTAAACATTGCTTATGTGCTGAATGGTCATACAAGCACAGAGTCTCATCCTCACAGCAGTAATGGAGGAATACATTTGCCACCAGAGAATGAGATTAAGGCCTCCTTCCCTCCCTTTGCTATTTTCAGATGCAACCCACTGGGAGGGGAACAAGAATGGAGGTGCGAAATAGGCCTTTCGATAGAGTTGGGGTTTGAATGAAAACAACTTGGAAACAAAAACTCTATTGTTGAAAGTTAAAGTTTCATTCTACGCACCTTAACCTTTCGGTTAACATAAAAGCACCTTCAAAGTAACTAGAAATGATCTCAATTTCATATAACTGCTGACAGTGGAACACTGGTGAGATAAGCTAAAGTTTTGAGGTTCACAAATAGGGTGGTCTCACCGTGTCTTGTTCTGGTTTTAGGGTGAGTCGCACTCCTTTAACATAAGAAGGATGTTGGCTGTGATGTCACAAAGAATTCAGCATGGAGCACAATGGGGACAAGCTCCAATCAAAGAGCAGTAAAGCGAGGGAGAGAGGCCAGCGCCTGCTATGATTGGCTGGGACCTCTACAGGCAATCCACAGTCCCCTTCACCACAATTCTCATAAAACCCAGACCAGAGTGTGGAGGTGCTGTAGGTGGAGCTACTTGGCTGTGGGGCAAAAACTGGTGCTAAAAAAAATGGTGACGGGGGCCATGCAAAATTAGATGTGACCTAGTATCGTAAAAATGAGAGCCTGATAACTGTTTAAATCAAAAGAGGACAGTACGCTTTTATGAAACATGAAATGCAAGAGCTTCCCGACACAGGTGTTAAAGTGGATATCGTACAGATCTCTTCCTGTTTCAAAAGCTTACTTTTATCCGTCCCCACATAGAACTTCTCAATCATAGGGTTTTCTCCCTCCAAAATGTGATTCAATGTCCCTGAGAAAAATGATGTCACCCAACACCATATATCATCTATAAATATATATGTATAGGAACACCTATCAATACATCTTTTTCTATTTTCTGTCCAGTGCAGTGGGTTTCTACCCAGAGACAACCTGTTCGGAGGCCGTCCGGTGCAGTGGCAGGTCATATTTGTGTTTATGACAGCATTGTGCACTCCAGCACAGAACACAGTGGAAAAGAACAGCAAACAATAAACCACAAGACATGACCTTCAGGGAGGGGCTCTGGACAGTCAAGCGGGACACAGTGCTGCCCCCCCAAAACGAGCGCAAACCAAATACAAGCACATAAAAGTCAGATTTGGAGGGGGGCTAAGGGGCATCTTGTACATGCTGAGCTACAAATGGTGCTTTGTCAGGAGATATGCTGACAAAAGACAACTGTGCCCTTCTGATGCTAAGCTGGAATGGAGTGACCAACTAAACCTGTGGTACTGTGGGACTAAGTGATTCGATGCTGATCAACTGATGCCGACTCAAAACTGTTTATCGTGCAGGTAAGCACGTGTGTAGATACACAATGTAGATACAGAATTGGTGTCAATCTGTACGCCAATCTCGTTGAAATTCACTCCACTGAACACACTGTATCCAGACTGATGACCAAACTGACTGCTGAATAAAACGGGTACTCACAACTGCCGGAACTTCATTTTTGATGTATGTGATCAAATCTGACCTGTAAAAGCCTACCTATACATATTTAAAGCCTTGATCAAGCTTGAACCTGGTATTTCAATGTCATTTCAATAACCAGAAGCTTTCAGCCTCCCGAGCCTTTCCTGCCTTCCATCTGACTAAGATCATAAAATAGTGACATTCATTATAACTCTCTCCTCCGTGTTAGCTCAGCACCATATAGTCAACCTAATGACAAGTGATAAATCAGTTGTCCTCTGGTTCAAAAGCAACACGCTGACAGCAAAACAATAACCACACAGTCCATGGATATTGGTAAATCCTTACTTATTCAATTAGGATCGTTGCCGTTCAGGCAGCTTAAGAGTTAAAAACAGCAATTCAACACAATGAGCTGCAAACCGCTACACAAGTAAAGCACAAATTCTATTGAGACAAGTATGTGACAACATGTGAAAAGGTTTATGCACTCCAAGTCTCCTTTGTTGCTTAATTGCACTGTGAAACTCAATGCCGTCCAGGTTTAGATCAATAAAGAAATCAGATGTAAAATGTATTGCACTGTATACAGGAGGGTTAACGGTCATGTTACCATACAGTAGAGCCGGCCCCTGAAGCATTCTCAGGTTTTAAGAGGTAATGGGGAGGGAGAGAATGGTTTTAAAAACAGACAAAAAGAGGATAGTCAATAAAATATCAATCAATAGGCAGGCGGGAGGGCCAGGGTAGGAAGATTGGATGGCTCAAGCCTTCATAGCTGATCGAAGATGCTAAGACAAGGGTCCCCACCCCCATCAACCAAAGTCTCTCTCTCTCTCTCTCTCTCTCTCCAGTGCTGTCTCTCTATGACTGTTGCCTCCCCCCTCTTTATCTCAATACCCGCCTTGCTTCTCTCTCTCTCTCTCTCTCTCTCTCTCTCTCTCTCTGTCCTGCTCTCTCGCTCTCTTTCTCCCTCCATGCCCCTCTCAGGCTCTCTCTAAAAACGTTGCGTCCTGTATTTCTCTCCACTATCTCACTCCTTCTCCATCTCCCTCGCTCTGCCTATCCCTCTCACTCCTCCCATTCTCCAGCGCTCCCCCCCCCTCCTCTCTCTCCCCGTGTCTACTGCAGCAGAAAAGCCAGCAAAGACACCAGCGTGTATATGTGTGTGTATCGCGTGTGTGTGTGTGTGTGTGCATGTGTGTAGCTATGCGTGCTACTACGGTATATCCATGAGCGAGCCCCACGCGATCATGAACAAAGGGGGGCGGGGGGGAGCCCTGCATGTCGAGCAATAATATAAATAATTGCTCTGATCAAAACATTGATCGGTGATGCATTACCTCACAGCCATGCAAACAAAATCCCTTCAATCATTAGAGCAATGTCTCTCCTCCTCTGTCTCCCTTTACTCCCCCCGTCTCCCTCTTTCCTCTGTCTCTCTCTCATCTGTCTCATTGTATTTCCACATCACTATCTCCTCTCTCTTCCTCTGCCCAGTTTTTTTTTTCCTTATCCTTCTGTCTCACTCTCTTTTTTACATCTCTCTGTCTTTCTCTCCACATGTAATATACGTCTCTCAGGCAAAAAACACCAAAGGTTCTGCCATGATGGACACGGACACTTTTAGAAAGAGCGAGGGCAGAAAAAACAAGTGATCTGGGTCACATCGCTGTTTGACGTATAGTGCTGGCATATTAAACCTACAAAGGGAAATGTGGCTGCGTTCACCCCCACAAATAAGAGCACTAACACCACTATGACCAACCATTAAGCTGAATGTTAGTTACTGTAAGATTCAAGAGATCTTTGCCACTGTAACCAGTGGATATGGTGTTGAACTGTAGATTACATAACACAGCATGGCCATTGGTGACAAGGCAGCAGGTACAGTGACCTGTATCCAAGCTATACAAATGCTGCTGTATGTCATGAAGAGAAGCCAAGTCAGCATCCAACGCCAAATCCACTTGGTCCAAGCATGTAGTTTCTCTGTTTACATGCACATTTGAAACTGTTGATGCTCTAATCTGAGACCATTTACGATGAGGTTTGAAGTAAACCTGCAAATCCTAAACATCCAGCGTCAAGCCGGCTCCCCTCCAACTCCTGGACATCCTTCACAGAACTAGTCCATGACGAACTGTTGGGGGTGGGGGTGGAAATTGATCCAGTTGGGGAGCTCTGTCCGATGGGGTGAGAGTGACAGTTAGAGAGGCACTTCCTGCTACCTGATCCTAAGCCCAGAGAGAGCAGAGGACCGGATCAGATGGTCTGATCCAGACTATCTGTCTGTCACAGCCTGACACTTTCCTCTTCCCCTGGGGAGACCAGAGTCCAGGTATGTGGACCCATGCCTCGTGCCAGGGTTGATGTGTGTGTGTGTGTGTGTGTGTGTGTGAGAGAGAGAGAGAGAGAGAGAGAGAGATTAAGCGCCTATGCGTCCAACCAATGTCTCCATCAGTGATGTAACCAAATGTGAATTGTATATACAGTACATATTGCCGAGTGTGCAAACTGTATTGTGCTCGAAATGCGTTTTCACAAACATACTGCATTTATCTATTTATACCATGTGATGGCATGCATGTCTGGCCACTGCAGGTGTCTGCTGACTGTCTGGTTTTGTATGTAGACCTATGTATGCATTCATAGTGTCTATGAAGAGGAAAACAATTGTATTAACATCAGCATAGATGATCAGACCACACGACTGAATATAGAAAGCAGTGATAATCAAGTATGGACCGGATTTGTCTTTATCTAGACGCTCTAAGCTAAAAAGCGCCACAAGCTGAACACTTCGGCGGACTGTTTTCACGTGATCAAAAAGATCCTGTCTACTTGTTACCCATTATTGTACCTGTGCGAGCAAAGAGGGTCATCAAACGTTTTCTGATAAGAGGCAAATTATATACTATTTACATGAAAACAATAAACGGATATTTCGATGTACATTAACGTCTGCGTAATAGCGGTAAAGCCCGTGCGTAAAACGCATGTCCGATTGAACCGGGACAGGGGATTGACAAAAAGCAAGCCAGAGAGTAGCGTTACTGCCAAGGGCAAATGGGGGGAAAGACATGTACTTCACCACTGAGGCGGTCGTATGAGCCTCCTCAGTTAGGTGCTTCAATAAATAAGACTAACGTGAAATATGGTGCACTGATGTGCATCGTAAACGGACAAATAACACCTAATGAAGGCGTTTGGATGCAGGACGCGCAGCGGATGCTGCGTTTGGAAGAAGATATGTATTAAACCTGTTCAAGTACCAGAATACGGCCACAGGAATTATGGCAGCAATAAAAAAAGGCATTCAGTGTGAATCTAGTTCGCCTGAAATGTAATATATCTAGTATAAGAAATGGAAGTGATGTGTTCGACAATAACCTCATTTGTAATATCAGCCTAGTAGCCATTTACCAATAGATGTAGCTGCCATACCATTTTCCATTTTCCTATGCTATCAACATTAATTATTCAATATCCGTGAGTCTATATCCTGCCTTTTAATACAAGCCTACTGTAAAGGATGACATAGGTACCAACAGTAAGTGGCCTGGAGGTAATCATGAAGAAAAAAACTGCCCTGCAATAATATAATATGGTGGTAATGTGGAGAGAACATTTTACAAAGTTTTTCAAACTTATTATGACTCAGATAGTTGCCTAACATCATGTGGCAGAATATGAAACAGCATGGAAACAAGTTGGTCCCTAGAGGAGAGAGACATGGTTACTCACCCGGGCATATTTGGAGGAATAAGGGTCTTCAAAAAGTGCCCATATTTTAGGCTGCCAGGTTTTCCACCAGCCCGCTTTCCTGGCATCCTCCTGCATGCACAGTCTTTTCAAGTCCCCATCCGCACCGCCCAGTGCGGGGTCGTCGTCCGGCGCGTCCGGCTCGGGATTCTCAAAGCTGTCCAGCGCCTCCTCCGCATCCCGGTGCTGCCGGTAATTCATCCAGCAACAAGCCTCCACGTCTGTCTCATCGATGCCCCAGAAGGCCAGCTCCTCTTCGAATAAGGGACCGCACACATCGTTGGGACAGTGCAACTTCCCCGTGCGGTAATAGTTGAGGATGAAGGAAAAGACTGACGGGTGGCGGTCGAAGAAGAACTCGTCTGATTTGGGGTCGTAGTCGAAGTTGCTGAACGCGTCCGGCTCGGTAAGCCACGATAAGCGGGTACCGGGCAACGTTTTTAGGGTGCTCCGGTAGGTCTCATGCCGCACCCCCCCGCAGTTTATCACGATTTTCTCGCTTTCCGACGGACAAGTCATGTCTGCGCTGTAACATGCTTTGTTGGACGACTTGTTCCCACCCTTGCGCCCTTTAAAAGAGGATACACACACCGAACTGAGCATAGAGGACCGGGGGGGGAGGGAGAGGATGAGAGAAACCGAAGGGAGGAGGAGGGAGGAGTCTGAGGAGTCTGCGGGGAGAGAAAAAGGGCAGAAATTTTAGCAGAAGGGAGAAATATATGTGGATTAAACATCAACATTGCAATATCAGTTAAGAGCTGCACGCAAACACGGCAGATAGGCAATGATTCACTTGATAATTTGCTAACAGGATGGCACAAAACGACCTCGTGCAGGTGCATCATGGAATCTGGTCTGGGAAAAAGATTGGTTGCAAAGTTGTTTTAATGACGAGTGTTGGTGAATTGAATGTGTCAGAAACAGTAAATGGTTGTAAATTGTAAATGGTTTGAACAGATTCATGTGTCAGCATCCTCTGAGGCTAAATGGTGACGCCACCGTGATGAGTGAATTGTTGGGATAGTCAGTTCCTTTTCCTTGAGCTACTGTAATGTAATGTAATGTTCACATTAGGCCCCTTTCCTCCACTGAACTATTATTTTAACCATCAGTATTTGCTCTCATTCCAACACTTGGTCCCGCAGATATTCTTGGGAACTTTAAGTCGACAACAATTTCTAAATCCAGCTAATGCTCAACTCAGTGTTGCTTCAAATCCTCTTCCTAATTAGGCCACTATGAGACTTAAACAAGCAGAGCCAACCACCCCCCCAACACACACACACACACACAAACCTACTGCTCTCACTCAAGAGGAGGGAGAGCCAGGGATGTGGTGTGTGTGTGTGTAAGCAGAGGAGGAGAGAGAGAGAGAGAGAGAGAGAGAGAGAGAGAGGAGAATAAGCAGGTGAAAGAATAAGAGAAGAGAGTGAAAGAGAGATGGCAGAAAGAGAGAGGGTATTAAATTGGGGATCCACCTCCCTGCTTCTTTTCTCCTTCCTCCAAAATGCTTCACTGACGTAAGGTGGCGCAGCATTGTGCGTGTGTGTGTGTGTGTGTGTGTTAATTGCCTCCCGAGAGTGCAGTGTCCGTACTAATGTTAGATCTCCTCAATCAGTCTATGTGCATGCTACACACTGCTGCAGCTCTCTCCGCTGCCTCCCCCATGCCTTAGCATTCATGCGATGCACAATTATGTCAGCGCTCTCTGCCACTTCTCCCATGCATTGTGTGTGTGCTCGTTTGTGTGTGTGTGCATGTGTGTGTGGAAAGAAACACAGAGAGAGAAAGAGATAAAAAAAAAAGAGAGAGGGGGGTATAGAGGGTAAGAGAGAGCGAAGTGAGAGAGAGAGTGAGAGGAGGAAAGGAGAAGACTGAGGCAGAAAGAGAGAAGGGGGGGAGGCCATAAATCAGATTTTTAATGGAGGGATCGAAAAGGACGGAACAAATCACAATCAGGAAAACAAGCCAGGCACAGACAAAGACCTGAGGATGGGGAGGAATGGACATGGAGCGGTAGAGAGTGAGGTGATGGAGAAAGAGAGAGAGAGAGAGAGATATGTGGGACCCTCTGAAGAAAAAACAAAGAAAGGCGCAAAAAAAATGACAGGAAGAAAGCAAGAAAGTGAATGCAGCATACGGTTGTTCCCTCTCTTAGTCAGCTACTACAGTAACATTGTCTCTTTCCCCCCAGTAATGGATGAGCCGGAGAGGGAGAGAGGGGGTTGGGGGAGGAAAAAGGCATCGAAAAGGAGAGTGCGCTATAAAAGTGAATGGATTCTGCTGCAGTAAAAAGAAGCCAGAGTTATTCGCTCTCTGTCCTTCTCCCCGGCTGGGTCAGCACGTCCACCCGTGGGTGCTGCGTAGCCGGGGCTCGTCCACAATGCTTCAGAAAGCCTCTGCATATACCCTATCTGTGTTGTTAACCTTTTTCTCTATTCAAAGAAATGCGCCACTCTCCTCCTCTACCGCCCCTCCCTTCCTACCTCTCTCTCCCTCTCTCTCTAGCCCTCCCCCTCTCCTATACTCTCCATCTACCCCCTCTCTCTCTCTCTCTCTCTCGCTCGCTCGCTCGCTCTCATATTCCGCATAAAGGAATCACATTTCATTGAAGGAGGGAATCAAGGATTCAGTTTCCTCCTCCTCCTCCTCCTCTCAACATGCTCTTCTTCTTATCCAGTGCCCCTCTCTCAATCTTTCTCTTCACTTCTGCTGTTTCTATCCTCTCCCTCTTGCCGCATTTTACTTGTTTGCACTCTTTCTTACCATTTCTCCCTCTTTGTTTTTGTGTGCCATCTTTTTCCCTTGCCAAAGTAAGCCTCTTCAACTTTGGGTCAACTCTTTTCCTTCCCTGAGACTTTTCCTCTCTGTCCTTTAGGACAATGCAGCATTTCTCTTTTTTCCTTGTAACTAGTGTGATCTGATGTTTTAACCGTTTAAGTGCACTTTTTAGATGGAAACAAAACTTTTTGTTCACTACAAAGTTTGTTGTCCTTTTGTCCTTCTCCAGAGCTTAATTTAACTTTATTTCTCTTTTTCTACAAATGTGATTTTTAACTTTTTTTTGGCATGAAAATATTTTTTTGGAGACCCTGCAGAGAAAGACCCACAGCAGTAAGGTAAGATCTACTAAGAATAAGGCTATTGCATGGGTATGTAGTTAGAGTTTGGAAATGGATCTGAGACCAGTGTTAAAGTGCATAGATATCTAACACACCATACAGTTACCAAAAGCTAAAATGGATGGTCTTTATGTGTAGAAAAGAAAAAAATCAAATTAGTAAAATGCTAAATGACGTCTTTCTACTTTTTTTCTCGTCTGTCCCAAGTCAAACTCTCTTGCTGCAGTACCACCAAATCTGCTTGCTTGACAAAAAAAAAAAACCTGCACTCCTGAGTTTAATAAATAAGCAACATTCTGTCAAAGTGCAGTTTACTCTGCGTAACAACTGAAATCAGGACATTTAACAAGTGAGAAATATTTAGGTCTGAATAAAAACAAATGATTTGGAAGAAAGTTCAGACGGGGACAGCGTGAAGGGATCTTTATCGGCAGTCAGCTTTCCAGCCAGCACCACTAGTGTTGTGTTAGAGTTCAGCACCAAGGACAGCGACAGTGCTGCCTGGGACGGGACAGGCTAGACGGAGAGCCTCTGACAAGCAGCAAGGGGGGAAACAAGGGGGTCTTGAACTTTTTAGGAGCGGCTTTTATGATGCCAGTGTCAAACATTTACCACTCAGGTGACTTTTTTTGATTTAACTTTGTTAATCAAGGTCCCATCTTACTACTTGTCAAGGAGCTGTAACACATTAGTGAGCTGCTGAGTATTTTTTTATACGTGCACAGCCACAAGTCTCTCACTGTAGGTAAAAGCCTTTTTGTTCACCCTGCCAGTGCAATCATGTGTGGTGAGCATATTGATTTTATATATGTACTTAAGTATTGATTCATGTATCACAATGATTTAGAGGTTAGTTGGGAAAGAGTGCGGCTGTGTTCTTCCCAACCAATTACACTTCTTCTGAGATTTGAAATGAATTTTCAACAGGACCAGGTTACTGAGTTCAGGGCTTGTGAGTTGAATACGCTCTAGCCTCATCTCAGGACACTGCCCGCAGTTTGAGGGTTGCAGCTTAGTACAGGGGAAGGACGCACATCTCTTTAAGAGCTGGCCTCAGCACTTTGATCACTGGCAGCACTGCGATTGCTCGAAAAAAGAAAACTGGGGGGGGGGGGGGGGTTGAAGCCAGGGGAAGGTGAGAGGAAAATGGAGGAAGGATCTCGAGATCCAATGGGGACGGAAAAGCAAGGAGGGGAGAAGGAAGGCAGAGAGGGGGAGTTTGTATGCCTCAGGAAGAGGCTAAGAATTGAGCGAGAAGCAGAAAAGGGGAGGGGAGAAAAAAGCGAGAGGGGTAGAGGAGCAGAAAAGAGGAACAATTCCTCTCCCCCACCTCTCTCTCTCTCTCTCTCTCCTGCAGCATTTCCTGCCTTGGCCACCATGTCCTGCGCCACCCTGCTACTACTGCTGCTCCACTACAGAGAGAGAGAGAGAGTGAGAGAGAGACCTGGCTGCGAGTGCTACAAAAAGACTAAGAAAACCATTTGAGGGCAAAATGCAGCTTAATCATTATGAAGTTGAGGGAGGGGAGAGCATCCATGCAATGGATTGAGAGGAAGGATAGAGTGAAAGGGGTAGAGAAGGAGAGAGAGGGTGCACAACGGCTCGTGCACAGCGGCTGCACTGACGCTAATATATATTAGCAGAAACACTGCAGCAAGAAGGGGGAGGGAGCACGGGATTATGGGACGCATTGACTGTGAGGTACCAGCAGTAACCGGGGGGAGGGGAGGAGAGGAGAGCGCACACTAGAGAGAGAGAGAGAGAGAGAGAGAGCACAGAGGCAGGGAGGAATTTGGAGGAGTGCTGACTATGCGGAACAGACCCACCAGTTGGCAGAAAAGGCAAAAACCTTTACCAATCACAGAGGGAGAGAGGGAAAGAGAGAGAGGGAGAGAGAGAGAGGCGATGGAAGAGGAGGGGTGTTGGTAAGGGAGAGAAAAGGGTAGACGGAGATGGGGAAAAGGGAGGATAAGACAGGGGAGGGTGAGGTGACGCGAGAGTGAGGGAGCGAGCTGGAGAGGGAGAATTATATGAACAATGATGGGAAAAATGAAAGAGGGGGCGATAAAAGGGGGAGTGAAAGGCATGATGGGGATGAGAAGCGCAGGGGATGAGGGAGAGAGGAGGTGATGAGCAAAGGGTGGGGGGGGGGCTAGAGAGAAAGAGAGAGAGACCCTGCAGTGGTTAAGGATAGCGCCGTGTGAAGCACCTGAATTGTGCTGGCGGGGGGGGGGGGGGGGGGGGCATTAGTGATGATCTGCAGTCGCAATAGAGAGAAAGGGGGAGACAGAGTGATTGAGAGGGGGGGAACCAGAGGAAGGAGGGATGGAGGAGAGGAAGGGTAATACAGATATGTACAGTTAAGCTCCACTAGGGGAAAAGGTGGGCTTTGCATGCGTATGAGCGTAAACGTGAGTGTGTATGTGTGTGAGTGTGTATGTGTGTGAGTGTGTATGTGTGTGAGTGTGTATGTGTTTCTGGTGCACGGCCATTTTTTTCCCACCCGCTACCTCATCAAAGGATGTAACCACAAGGTTTCACGCTGTTCCATCCTCATCGCTACCCTCCCTCCCTTTCTCCACCCCCCCTCCGCCACCGCTACCTTATCTCCCTCTCCTCTCTCCTCCACTCCCCAGTGTTGAGGAGACCCCAGCAGGAGAAAGAGAGGCACTGCAGCACCAGAAAAGCACTGCGGTCACCTCCCCTTTTAGTGCGGTGTCACCACGCAGTGTCCTCTCTTCTCCTGATTGTCATTGCACCTAATGGTGTAACTCTGATTTCACCACAGGAGAAGCCAGATAAAGGGATGTGTGTGTGTGTGTGTGTGTGTGTGTGTGTGTGTGTGTGTGTCTGTGTCTGTGTCTGTGTGTGGTGATGGTAGTGGTGGAGATAGGTGGCCGGGGGAGGGTGGGGTATGCATTCTGAGGATATGAATGAAAATACTGGAAATACTGAGGAATTGCATGAATGGATGGAGAAAAGACAAAGGACTGTGTGTGTGTGTAGCGTATGTGTGTATATCCACATGTATGTGAGAGAGAAAGAGAGAAGGAGAGAGCACAATGAGAAGCAGAGAGAGAGAGAGAGAGAGAGAGAGAGAGAGAGAGAGAGAAAATGCAGAGGAATGTAGAGAAAGAGGCCACACAGCGACCTTCTAGCCGAGACAGCTAATGCACACAGAGGGAAAAAAAACAGGGCATTTCTCGACATAATAAAGCTCACCAGCAGCCAATTCCCAGAACGTGTATTAAATAGCCAATCAATTAAGCAAGCAGAAAGGAAATGGCCAATCTACCGGAGGCGGCAAAAGCTTTTCTACTCAGCAACGCCAGTGTGGAGGTCTCGAGGGGCTGTGCCTCCTATGACCAATCCACATGTACTGCCGCAGCAGCACCCCCTCAGGGGTCTTCAGCCTTGTGAATGTTGGTCAATCACCACCCACAAGCTACTGCTCTCTCCACAATCCCCTCCAGCCACCTTTTTATGAGACTCAGAACAAGACCATTGCTCTCAGGTTCTCTCTTTTTAGCTGGCTGGGGGTGATTAATACATAAAGCCATTTACAGGGATAGGCTAGTCGAAATGAAGCCTGTAATAGAGCTCTGAAAGCTCAGTCAGTGCCCATGACTAAAATCCTCTCTAAAAACACCCACAGGAGAGTAAATGCTGTGATTTTTTGGATAGATATGCCTTGTGGGTGAGACTTCGCTAGACAACTATGGGAAGGTAGGGAGCAGAGTGAGACTGTAATAGTATGCTCTAGGGTGTAGAGAGGAAAAGATGCTGTAGCACCCGTTTATGGGAAAGACAATCAAGAAACCACAAATGGTCCAGGAGAGGTCAAAAATCCTCAACAGCATTGCAAGGCAGGAAAAAAAGAGCCATGGGATAAGGTATCATGTCAGGAAGTCTATTTTTGGACCCGGATAAATCCAAGCTAATATCCCACAGCCAAGCTAAGTGGCTACTATCCGACTCACAAAAAAAAACACATTAGGTTCTCAGTGCATCAAGACCAAACAGCTTTAACCCCGATGCCATCTCTCTCTCTCACAGGTCATTTAAATCCATCCACCTCTAATTAATGATAGTGCCCTTCCTGGATGATTAGGACCATTACAGCGCGGTGGTGGAATGATGTGCTACATTGGGCCAGACAGACAAACGGGATGAGAGACGTATTACTGCACGCATCCCTGACCTGTGAACTGGCAACCAATTAGACATAGGGGAGGGGCGTGTAGCGAGGTGATAGATTAGACTGGGACCTCAAAAAACAGTCCAGGAAAAAAAAGAGAGGAGAGACGTGGCAGGAGAATAGAAATGAGATTATTGGATAGAAGAACAGAGGAGAGGAATAGTGAGGCAGAAGAGATGAGAAAAAGCGAGAAAAGAATAGATAGAGGAAAGACAAGATGAAAGGATAGCGTTCACATCAAGTGACACAGATTGACACAAGTGACACATTGAAGGTTAGCTCGAGGTGAGCCTGAAGGTCAAATGGTTAAAACGTAGAGGTTTAAAAGACTGGAGCAGCTTGATCAGAATGACTTAGTTCAAAGGTAGAGGAGGGAGAGAGGTGCAGCTACAGGCAGAAGAGGAAAGTTCTGAATGCTGAGATTGGTACTGAGGAGAGAGAAGCCATTACAGTCCAAGAGGAAGGAAGGGTCAGAGGCAAGAACTGCAACATAGGCCATGGTCTGTCAAGGTAATTCTATCACAGTCCCAAAACAGATTTATTCCCCCTACTTATACAGCAGCACTCTCTTTTCCAGCCCTATCACTACGCTACCAATCACATCCACTGACAGCATGCTGCTGTCTCTGCTGGGGAGGCTTTTTTCCAAAATCGAAAGGGGTGTTTTCTGGGTTACCCTCGGTCTAAAAATAGCACCAGCTGTAGATTTATAATGCAGGATTGAGGAAAAAAAAGCGGAGGAAAGCAAATGGAGGAAGAAGACAGAGAGATCCCATTAAGAGGAGAGCACTGCTGAAAGTCAGGTGGCAGAAAAGGGGGTGGCATGCATGCTCACGCATCACTGGAAAGTATGGAAGAGGCGTTATGAAACTGAGGACTTTTCATGTGATGCAGTGGGAATGCGGATGGAGCGCAGGCTAATCAAGTGGGTAACGATGATGTGACAGGGTTAGGTAAAGAGGAGCACGTCTAGACACTTGACTGCCCCCCCACAGATGTCCTGTATGAGATCTCAGTGAAGCTATGTCCTTCCTGTGTTTCCGCTCCAATGCCCTCCTACCACCATCACCATCTCCACCTCACACCTACATCCCTCCTGTATGTGTGTGTGTGTGTGTGTGTGTGTGTGTGTGTGTGTGTCAGCTCTCTCACCCTTCTCCAAACGGTTCTGTACCCAAACCTCCATTTCAGGCCTTGACACTCACCCAGCCCAACCACCACACCATTACTCACACACGTACACACAACAACAGCATACATACAAACAAGTGCACATATACAATAAAAAAACAAGACACACATGGACAGATACACACACAAACACACCAGACACAGACAGACAGATACACACACACACACACACACAGTGAGGAAGGGAATGCACTCAGATCCCTTTCAGAGACATGAAACTGCTCTGATCTAGTGGTAAAGATGGGGAAACACCCAGCCTTTGTACAATGAGGAATGTCCTAAGATTCCTCATTGCACAAAGGCTTTATAGAATGAAATATTGGGCGCCATATTAGTGATCAATTAAATGTGAATAACGAACTGTGTGGGAGCGCATTACTCATGTTATTATGGCTACACACTGGAGAGCTTTGTGACTCCAATTTGAACAATTCTGATTGAAATTCATTAAAATACAAATAGTTTACAGCCTACCAGAGAATTTAGCACTTATTGTGGATAAAACGATACTTGTTGAATGTAGGCTATAGACGCTGTGTTTTTATTTCTTTGCCTTTTTTTGAGCTGGCCCAGAAATGCTTTTTATTATTTATTATTATTATTATTATTGTTTATTTAGACGTATAAACGCAGAATAATGCCACCAAAATACAGACATATACACAGACACGGTTAATACTCACTTGGTTTTGGTTCGGGTTGGTTTCGTGTGCGTGCCAAAACACGCACATTAACCCAAAAGATCAATCAAAATGTAGTTTTCTTTGTTAGATTGTTGTTTCTTATGATTTCTGAGAGAGTATCCAGTTTCTCGCAGGCATTCAGGAGATCTTTTTTTCCCCCCCGATTATAATAAATCAAAATAGGACTGCGCGCGTCTGTTGTTGAAAATCTCGTTTTGACACCGTTATTGCCGCTTATTACTTATAGCTTATGATCATGCTGATGATGACAAGGTATGAGTCTTTCGTATGAAATGAAGCAGAAGTCTCCCTGAAAACTGGATTTTGCTGTTTCCCTCGATTTCAGTGCCCCTCTCCCACCTCTTTGTTATTGCCAAAAATAATTGCCAGCCTTTGTCACAATGTCTCTACGCTTCCAGGCGCAGGGTGTAGCTACCATTCAAATCTTCCTCTGTCTCCCCCTCCCTAATGTTTCAATGGAGATACAGCCTGTAGACACCTCTTTCCCTTTCCTTCGCTCTGCCTCTCTGTCTGTTCTGCTGGAGGAGCGTCACCTTCTGCACTAGTTTTTTTCCTCAGACGATACATGTGGGCGGATTAGAGAATAAGAAAGAGGGTGGGAGGACCCCAGTGAATACAGAAGGCTAATTTCTGATATTGGTGCTTAACTTGATAGATAAATAAATAAGCAGTAAAAACAACAACACGCTGTGGCTGAGGGAAATCCTTGCGTTGCTTTATTCTGGTCTGTTTAATTTCTTCTTCCTCTGATTTTTTTTTTTTTACTTATCCTACATGGCTCACACATGCTCACACCGCTGAACGGACGCACAAACACCATTTTGTCTACAGGTTCCCATCCTTGACTCTGGCTTGGCTGACATCAGTAGTCATGTGGTAGGAGGAGAGGAGCAGGTGGGTTAAAGGACAGCCTTGAGGGGTTCCTCTCTGAAGTAAGGCTTTATTCAATAATAATAAAAAATAATCATAATAATACACCATTTTTATTGCTCTAAAACCCCACTGTCTACTCTCAACATTGACATAGAATAGACAGTTTATATTCCAAACAGTGCACTGGAGATTTTTGTATCAGATTGCTTTACAAATCGACAGGTACATTTATTTCATGGGTCTATTGGGTCTATTGGGTCTATTGGGTCTATTGGAGCTCGCAGTAGGCGTGCAAAGACTGACGATGCATTAACGTTTTTCACATTTACACTTATCCAGACAGTGCAAAGGTCATGGCTTTAGTGGCTGTGTAATGTAAGAGCATTGTAAGATTCATGAAAGAGCGAAGTGCTGACAGAAATAGGATAAGACTGAAGGAGTGAGATAGAAGGGTTTTTTTTACAGAGCAATGAGAGTGAGTAGGAAGGAGATGATGTTACTACTAAACATTAGCTTGACTAGCTGTGAGCTACAAAAGGGTAGGGGGGGGTTGAGGCAGGGAGACCTGCATGTCTTTGGATGTCTGCATGTCTGTGTGAGCACCCGGAGGAAACCCACGTGAACACGAGGAGATCATGCAAACTCCACACAGACTGGACCGGAGATGGGAATCGACCTGGTGGCCTTCTTCAAAAGACCTTAAGGATCTGAAAGTTAACTTCTATCATTCATCTGTAAATCACATCTTTTCAGAATCTAATACCCATCGATGTACACTCAAAAAGAGATGTACATCCAAAAAATTGAGACTTGAGGTGGCTGGGTGGCCTAGTGGTCGGAGACATCGTCACACAAGGTCACCAGTCTGATCCTGCAACAGCCATATGTCCCGTTAAGATGTCCACGGGCAAGACACTGAACGTCACTCTGGATGAGAGCATCAGCTAAATGCTAAAAATGTTACATAGTAGGTATTGTTAGGTAAAACAGGCCTGGCCCCTCTTGTTAGTTCTACTGTCAATAAAAATAAATCATTCACCACAGTTGCAGGTGAGAGGAGATTCCCCATTTGAGTCTGCTTTTACTGTGTGGACCTAATATTTAGCTCATTCCTTGACTTGTTTTATGTGCACATTTTAGGGAATATTGATCCAAACGTTCTGCTGACACAGGAAATGTATTCACAATGCACATTACATGTTGGTTGCATTATAATACTCAGCACTGTAATGATTAGTTGAGGTTAAATTCGAGCCACAACAGAGAAAGGAAATAGTGTTTCATCGGCAGCTGAAATAAATGACCTAAGATAATTCTGGTTACACTATACAGTTACCGGTCAATTGATGGAAACTCCCCTTGTCCTGTTGTACCTCTATTTTAGCAAATAAATCATCCAGTTCTTGTCATGCTCCATCAAAGAAAACAGCCTAAAGTGTTTTTTCCTCAACCTGCATTGCATAAATACTGAATGCACTTAGTACTACTACTAAGTGCAGTAAGTGTATGCATTATTCCTTCACCATCTTCTCCCTAAAAGGGCACCACAGTCATCAAAGACACATCCAGCTTTAGTCTCTTGGTGGCAGCATCGTACAGCAAAATGCATAAGGAAGTGTTCGACAGACTTGAGACGTGTGGCCAAGAGAAGAGTTGCAGACACTGACAGAGAAAATAAGCAGGTTTGATTGAATCCTAAGTTCAGTCTTATTTTTATTGATTATTATTATCAGCTTTATTATATAGATGGAGGAAATATTTAGCCAAACATTACAAACATTATATATAAAAATCCAAAGGATTCAGATATATATAATTTCACAATGATGTAGCAGTTCACTGTGAACAGGAAGCATCATTGAGTTTGCATGTTTCATGTTTTGTAGAGGAAACCCACAAGCCTGTGAAACCAGGCTGAGAAGTATTCAAGCAGCAAGTAATATAGGCGAGGTGAATAGAAAAGATTGCCGGCCTTGAGGTTTCAAAGACTTATTAGAAAGGGAAGATAAAATGGTGGTTCAATACCGTGTATTGACAATGGCCACCATTGATGGGACGTAACTTGAACCGCATAAAGATACAGTGCCCACTGATACCTGCACCTGATACAATGGTGAAATTCTGTATGAATTTCAAGCATGCACATTTCATATTTAGTGGAAGATGGAGGGGCTACCTACAAGCATGTGGAATCAGTTTTGGTATGAGAACGAGACAACCAACACAAACTGGATGGAGATGTTTGTGTGATGTGTGTTTGAAAATTCACATACCGCAGAATGTGCATAGAGGCCAGTACCGACTCTGATCACTTTCCCTGACAGAAACGATGTGCAGTAAAGTGTTGAGCAACACAGCAATACCACCTCAACTCCTGTCATACAGTCACAACACTGCTGTCATTAAGAGGCAGATTCAGGCAAGCCAGTGCATTCTAACTTCATCATGGTGCAGCACTTGAGAAACTATTTTTCTACAAAGGGAGGGAGATGCTGGGGTAAAGGATGGATTGATGGATGGTGATTGGAACATTGTAGTTCACTAAATTCTAGCTAATCAAATGTTTTCCCTTCAGTAGAGTTCTAGAAACTGTTTCACCAATAAAATGATGTTCATAAACAAACTTGTTTTTGTGTTTTATATCTTTGTTGTTGAAAAAATAATGTATTTATGTGTTGAATAGTTATTCTCATAGACAAGAGCCCAGAATGAAATCACCTGTTTATGAAACTTTACAAGCTTAATAAGGATTGTTCCAACATCATAGTTGCACTTCAGTAAGAAACCAAAGTCACCAACTACTGCAGTCTTTCCATGTAGAAATGATGCCAAGTCTTTACTCTCCATCTCCCTTCAGTGCTCATAGTCTCTCAGAAAAGATTGTATTTGTATTTAACAAGTCATAACCACTAGGGGGAGACAGATAGTTTAATATTAGTCTTTCACGTGGAACATTCACTCATGGGAGCTATTTTTACTATTCTGTAGCACTGAGCACACACTGTACTGATGACATCATGAATTATCTGATCCAAAGACCGGAAAAGATTACTACCTGTTATTTTGCACATTTCTGCTGAGCATGGCCACTTTGCATTTCACTACACACCTCGTGTGTGTATGTGACAATTAAACTTCTTGAATCTTGAATCTCTCGTGTGTCAGCAGATGAGTCAGTCAACTGCTCATATTCATGTTGATTTAGTGAATAAAGAACTCTCAATACTGCCTTAGTGGTCTCATCATTATACTGTGGTCCCCGAGTGTGCCTTTCTGCAGTTGTGCAGCTGTGTATGACTGAGATGATGGGCGTGTGTGTGAGGTATAAAGTTTGTGTCTGAAAATAAATAAATAAAAAGAGATTACATCTGCCTGAGGCCTTCAAGGTCTGATCGAGCCCCAGGCCTTGCAGTCTAATTTCTCTGCCTCTGCGTCCGACAATAGAGGAGTCATCTGAGAACATCTGGAGGCAGTGTGGCGTGAGGTGTAGAGGGTGAACATGTTTCTAGGTTTGTCCATTCTCAGTTAGATGACGGCATCCTCTACAACTGATATGCAAGGTCTGAGGTGCTGTAAGACCAGCCTCTCTACAGTCTTCTTTAGGTGAAAGGTCAGTACCACAGGCCTGTAGTCATGGAGGACACTGGGACAATGCAGGAAGTTTTCCACAGTGCCCTCATCAGTCAAGGGCAGGTTGAAGAGGTGCTTAAGAACCTTTGCTAGTTGGCTGCTAGGAGGCTGAGGTAGGAGGAGGGCTGGAAGGGGGAGGGGCAATGAACATGATGGACAGGCTGGGAGAGTGAGGAGAGCAGCTAACTTTAGAGGACTGGAACATAGAAATCCAAGGAACAGATTTTGGATATTGCACGAGCTGTCGACCATCAATTTGATCAATTTGAGATGTGACAAGGCTGGACTTGGCTATGTGCATTCTTTCCTATCCTCTCCCTGACAAACACAAAACAGTATCACTAGTAAGTAGATTTATAAACAAAGTATGACATGTAAGTAAGAATATCTCTCACATTTTATTCATAAGTTTCCAAAACTTTTAAGGTCAAACCAACCAGGTTACAATGCCAAGGCATACAATTTATAAAACACTGGAAACATAATGCAAAAATAATAAATCTGTTCTTTTTCTCAAGAGCGCTGCAGGTCCATATATACTTGTAAAACACATACTAGAAACAGCAACTGCAAGATGGGCTGCAAAGGATTTGAACAGCAGCATCTGGCTGCTCTGACTAACATATTGGGCTTCGATTTCTGGAAATATTTAAGAAATAGCGTAAAGGATCCGTGCAAATAATGGCTCCTTGCTCTTTCTCTCAAGTTTTAATCCCTTTATGAGTCGGAGCACAGCCGGAGATCCTCAGGCCAGCCATCCTGGCAAAGGCTTGATCATTTTTGGTCTTTGGCCAGCAGGCCACTGACTGAGGATCAAGTCTATGCCATCCTGGCCTCTGGGTTTTGCAATGCCCTGCCTGAGGAGCTTAGGCTGGCTAAATCACTGTCACTTTTAAAATCACTTCTTAAAAACAGATGTTTTTTTAAAGACAAGTTTTAAATGGTTTGCCTGTTTCATTCTTAAATTCATGTCTTGCATTTTTATTGGTCATCTTATTGGCTTATTTGTTTTTACTCATTGCAAAGGACTTTGCAACCCTGTTCTGAAAGGTGTCACACAGAGCTTATTATGAGTATTAGAGTGATTATTTATTATTATAATAAATGCTCAACACCACTGTTACCTCTGAAAGTGCGGCTATTCTTGTTTTGTCTTCTAAAAACAAGCACTAATAATCGGTGGAGCCTCATGTGACCTCTTGTCCAGAGATGATCTGTCTTGTCTGTCTTCTTGCACACTGGTTTTCAAATTCATAATCCCGTGAGACGGTTGCTCTTGTTCTTGGGGGACTTGGGTTTTCTGTCACTCTTCTTCTGTGAGTCTCTGTTGTTATGACTGGCTTTGATCTCTGCTTCCCACTGTTTTTTCACCAGTGTGTACAGCCGCATGGTGGCCTGTGCATCTTGGACCTGGTAAACAATGAGAGAGAGTGGGGGGTAGATCAGTTACAGAGATGCTATGTGTTCTATATTTTAATTTCATTTCAGCATCTGTCACTGCTAGAGAGAAGCCTCAGTGACCTGTTGAGTTTGTTTGATTTCATTTTGAAGTTGTCAGTTTTTTTCAATTGTTACTTATGTAACAGGGAAGGGAAATAATAAAATATACTATATACGCAGAACACAGCGGTACTTCCATGGGTACCGCTGTGTCAAAGTTAATGACAAATGACAGGTGACGATCTGTGTGAAGAGGATTGTGTTTGATGTTGACTTACGGATGAATGTTCACCCTGTTGGACTTTCACGTTGAGTATTTCTTTACAGAGGACTTTCAGCGAGGGTCGACCACTCTAAAAGAAGGAAAACATCTCATTATAAAGAACACTGGTCCACAACATGGAGTCAGGGACCCCCAGGGGTCCTTGGACAGGTCCCCAGCCTAATATCTATGTATTTGGGGGTCCCAGACAGGAAACGTTTGGTGAGTGGAGTGTTTTACGCATACTGCAGTCTGAGTACCTTTACAATCTTCTTAAAAGGTTTATACTTCTGTGTGTCACGGATTTTCTTTTTGGGATGATCCAAGAGTAAAATCTGAAAGGGGAGTTTAGGGTTGGTTTAGAAGTGCTGAAGTTTATTCTGAGAATGACAACAGTTCCATCTCAGACGTTACTTCCATGCTACCTTGAAGTCGTTGTGTACAGCGTGTCCAACCACTATTCTCCCTCGAAAGATCTCGGCAACCTCTCTCTGGACAGTCTGTACATCCTCCCCTGCAGGACGGCATGACAGAGACATGCATGCTAGATTAGACTACAGCACTGAGGAAACACTATTATAAAGCAATTATCTCCCAAAAGATATCCTTCAAAAAATGTATGACAACAAGTCCAATATCAGTGACACATCTGGATGGCTCACCATATCTGATGTCGTCCGGTCGGATGCCACTGACGGCTGTCCTGTAGTCGGTCACTTTCTCTGTGGGCTTGACGTATTTGTCATAGATGCACTTTCCAAACTGGTTCACCAGGGACACGCGTGCCACGATGCTGTCTTCTCCATCAGGACCCACTCCCACCATCTCACAGTCCATGGCCACAGCTCTGGTGAGGCTAACGGTCACCACAGTGAACAGGGAGAATTGAGCAGAGCCTCGGTCTCTACTCTATCATCACATCAGGCTGGGAAAAAATCCCTGTCAGCTTTTGAATCAATACTGTATACGCCTAGTTATAACCCATTTTATTCACATTGGGTTTGACTTTTCTTTACTTGTGTTTTAGTCTGACATTTTCATTGTCTTTTTCAGTGTGCTAAACAAATAAAGTAAAATAAATAAAGTTAATTTATGTTTATCCATCTATCAAAAACAATGTACTATATACAAGGTAAGCTCAGCTATTTAAAAGCACCAAAGCAGGCCGCATATCCACCTACAGCATAATTTCAATAAAACTGGAGCTAGCCTAGTGCTAATGCCATGTTCATGTCATATCGGCTTTAACATAAATATGAGCTGCCGACTGGGAAAAAACAGTCACATCAGCCTCCTAGTGGTAATTACGAGTATTGTATTGTATTAGTACCAAATCCACCAATGATGGCAGTCTAAGGTAATAAAAATCAAAACTATCAATTAGTTTTCACACTAATACAATCAACTCTACTTACAAAAAGCAAACTGTTGCAGTTTGTTTCTGGTTGATTTTAAATTCATAAATAAATATGATTTTGGATTTGTGGGCGTTCCAACACATTAAACACTTTCAAGTTGTAGCAACGAGACGTCATCCCCTTCTTCTGCTTCTTCCGATATAACATGAACGCAGCACAAACTCACAGGAGACAACAGGTGCTGTATCTGATGTAACTCACCCCTCAAAAGCTTTCTCCTTGACCAGGGCGCTCTCAGTGTCCTGGGAGGTGTTCTTTTGAATACCCTGCTTCTTCCTCATGATATCTGCTGCCTCTGTTCCCACCGTCGCCTCAATGTCATCAGGATCAACATCATCAAACCAAAGGTCCTCTCTACAAGGGCAGAGAACAACATGAAGATAGTACGTCAGCTGCAGCAGCAGGACGAGCTGCTTAGATTTGATAGAAAAGTGATAGCAAAGTGACATGGTTTGTTGTGAGTGGAAGATAGACAAGGCATCAAAACAGAACGCATTATTTTAAAAGATTACAGGTATTCAGCCAAACAGCCTTTTGCCAAATGTGTGGAAATATTAGTAGAACTTAGTGTTGTATACTTACTCTGTGGGTTTTGTCTCTTCCACCACAGATTTATTTTTCTTAGCTGTCGGCTCACGGTTTGACATCTTTCCATTGTCACTTTTCCTTTTCTGAGCTTTAGGTTGTCGTGTCTCTGGGACAGCTGGACCCTTTGCATTCACCTGAGAGCCCTTGGGGACAACTTTGCTAGGAAGAGTTTTGCCCGTTTTCCCAGTATCCATCTCTCTGGGAGAGGCATTGTCCTTGGAAATATTTTTGACAGATTTTTTCTGGGCCTCCACTTTTTGTGATGTGCCATTTTTAAGGTTCTGCACCACAGGCTCCTTCTTCTCTGGCGGATTGGCCTTCAGCATCTGTAGAAATTAAGATCATATTGAGAACCATATGACTTCAGCAAATAGTGATGAACGTGACAAATCTAACACTCAGATATGATATTTAAGCTTAACTATTAATAGAGGCAGTCAAATCTCTCACCTCTTGAAGCATTTTCCAATTGGCAGAGAACTGTTGGGCATCTTTCGGAGGTAACATTGGCTCAGTTTTAGCTTTCCCCTGGTCCTTCGGTGGGAGCTTTTTATTTTTTAATTTCTGAGTTATCCAGTGTTTCTTTTTCTTTTTAACTGTGTTGTTCTTCTCTGTCGGTGTGGACTGTTGTGTTTTAGCTGTGGCAGACGGAGAGCCTGCTTTGTTTGCCTTTACCTTCGACATTATGTCCACTTAGGAAGGTGTTTTGGTTTGAAGATACCTCAAGTCTGCTAATCCTACTCAGCCACGCTGGACCAGCAAAGTTCAGACGCTTTCTCACACTCAGCAACCAGCAAGGCAACGTTAGTTGTCTTCCTAAAGTAACACAACGATGTCACGATCGATACCTGTCTCACAAAGAAATATTATTCTCAGGTTTACAATCTGCCCATACCAACGAAGAATGATTGTCCAGATCTTTCTCCGAGGTGCTGTTAAAGTTGCTTAATGGTACAGTTGGGCGCTGCAGCTAAAACCATGCTGAACTGTGTATTTCCGAGGTGTGCAACACCAAAATGTGTCCGGCGGAAATATCAAACCGCAATGTGAGACCAGCTAGAAAGACCGACTAGGAAAGGGGCGGTAAATGCATCCTTTTTCTCTTATACCTACCATGATTCATACAATATACTTTAAAATGACTGTCAAAATAGCATGTATTGATTGAACGGTATATACGTATATAGCTAATAGCCTAACATATTACAACGTGTGGAACTTCTACTCTGATAAATGTTGCAATACGTGCAGAATATTGTATTGGACGGCCTCTAGTAAAGATGGTTGTTGTTTATTAAGGGATTACATTACAGAAGGAGTTTGATTGCTTTATCTCATCCATTAACTGGGTTTACTTTTTGTACTTTTTACTATCAACTTTGGCGTATACTTTGGCGGAGATCTTGGTAAATGTTCAAAACTTGAGCCTGAGTGCATTCGTGGTTTGTTAGGAAAACTGTCGTTGGTAGCTTTTCACGACTGATTGGGAACATTTCAGTCTAGGCTTGGTTGTAGTAGCGAGATATAACAGTTTGAGGGTGGGCTGTGGCTAGACATGATACAACTGTAGTCAGAAACTTTATTGCTTGAATTGTTCTCTCTCTCTCTCTCTCTCTCTCTCTCTCTCTCTCTCTCTCTCTCTGTGTGTGTGCTTTCAGATAATGATGGAAAATTCTCCCTCTCCTCTACCTGAGAGGGCCATCTATGGTTTTGTTATGTTCCTTGGCTCCCGGTTCGGCTTCTGTAAGTCAAGTAATGTCACTTCACTATCCCAGTGAGCCCAACAAAACAAGTCCAGGCCTCCTACATTAGGGGATGTTAGTATACTACATCAAAGTGCCTTAACCAAGTTTAACTTTGGTCATGCCCAGAATATCAAATACGGCAGAGGGTGTGGGGTTCCTCCAGTACTTCCCCCCCCCCTATAGTTTATGTCCTTCAGTGTCACATCATCTTCCACAAGTAGTTGAGGTTTTCACAGGCGAAATCACCAGACACATCACACTTGAATTTGATTTTTAACACTAAACAATGCCAGTGTAATAAGTGAAATCTCTACTATCACATCAATGTCCAGTTATGGCTTATAAATGAAAACAACCTTCCCATTCTTTCTCCTCAGTTCTGTTTTGTCTATGGGCATATATTCCAGAAGAGTGGCTTCATTCAATAGGGCTCACTTACTGGCCTCAAAAGTAAGTGAAACAAGAAAATCAGTTGCTAATACGTATCTGATACAGAATTCCTTCATTTGATTGAAATATATGTATCGCATTCTGAGTTTTAGGATGCATTACCTTAAACCACACTGAATTAGTCTCATGTTCTCCTATGGGTATGGTCTATGTTTTTGTTTTCATGGTGATGTGTCTTGGTCTACCTTCTGTGTAGGTATTGGGCCCTTGCTGTACCAATCTATCTGCTGGTGGCGTTAATCATCATTTTGGTTCTGTTGTTTGGAGTGAACATGAACAACACTGCTCCACTCAACTCAGTGGACAACATCACAGGTTAGAATCTATCGTCTGCAGACCTGTTATCCATTTTCTTGTACATGATGCAGTTGGGTAGCAGCAACATTAGTTTTACATCCAAATCACTAGTACCACTACTATTATAGCTACTACTACTACTACCACTACTTCTACTACCTCTACCACTACTACATCTAAAGCTACTACTGCTAATAATAATATTTAATTTATATAGCATGGGCATAAAAATATTGGAATATTTGAAAAAGAATATTTGAAAAAAGTTCAATATATTGGCTGCATCCTAGGCTATGATATTAAGATAGATCTCATGCATTTTTGTAACTAACAGAGAGCCTTCTATTCTTTCTCCCCCCTCACTCTTTCCTGTCACAGATGTCTACGCCAAAGGACAGAGGACAGATGGCTGCCAGAAAGGGGGGATACCCAGACTAAACGATGTTTCCATTAGCAAAGTCAACAAAATGTTCTATTTGTCTCCAGAGCTATAACAAATAGCGAAAGTACGGTCTGAACTGATAGAAGTGGGATGCAGGGTGCAAAATGGTTTTGTTACCAGGTCTATTTTGTTATTTCCGACCAAAAGCACTTGAATTAACAACGTCTGACTTCGGAAGTAGGAGCTTCCGAGGAGCACTTGAAGGCAGCATTAGATGCTAGCTCATTATCGCCATCTACTGTTTTGGAGGTTATGCACTACAAATTCAATTTACGCAAATAGTAAACCGTTCGGAGACAATAATATTGTTGATCTTTCAATACTTCTGAGATGTTCTTCTGTTAGGCGACGTCTTTACCTGCATCCTTATTTAAAAACACATAATGAAGATTCAACTGAAGATTGAATTTTTTTTTTTGTTCTAGCCAAAAAATGACTTTGCCATGAAGTAACAAGCTGAATAAAACAATTTTGTAGCATCCCCAAAATTGTAAAACTCACAGCTCACTCATGTTGCCATAATTTTTCATTGGTTCTCTTCTGTTTATGTGTCAGACAGAGGGGGCACCACCACCACCACCAATTTTATTTAAACAATATAAAATATTCAATAACATCAAGGAATGCAACAGTTACAATCTGAACATAACATGTAAAATCTATAAAAAATAAAGGACATTTTTAAAGAAGGGTCTTAGGGCTTGCTTATTCTTCATTTGTAGCTCCAAGGGGAGACAACTCTACTAGACGCACCACAGTCTTCCAGAATTTCCCCCCGGGGATCAGTGAAGTATCTTATCTCCAAAGGGAGACAACACCAAAAGGACACGTTTCTCAATATCGTTATAATGTGCAAACACCACGGCACCAAACTCTGTCACTCATTGCTAGCTCACTATTAGCAGCCCCTTTCTCCTCTGACCGGAAAGCACGCTTTCTTACTTCCGCATATCGCCATCACTTCCATGCATCCTAGAGGGTTTACAACAAGAGCTGCACGTATGTTTACATACAAGTAGCACACAATGGCTTTTGCTCCTCCAGTGTGGTTTGCGGTTCAAAACGAGCTCATCGGGTGTGACGATGTGGACGGACTGTCGCCGACGTCTTGTTTGGATGATTTCGACGACGAAGCTTTGTTCAACACTTTCCACCTAACCAGACCTTGCATCAATTTCATCACAGACAACGTCCGTCTCCGCATGAAGAAGGCCAACCAAACACACCCGGGGTTGTCTGTGGATGCGATGGTCATGACTACACTGAACTATTTTGCACAGGGAGTCTCGGTTTCAATGCAGGAAAAGGTCGGCATCAGCCATTTGGATCGTCCCGATGTCATTTGCACAGTCTCTAAAGTTCTTGCAAGTATGGCCGATCAGTTTATTTCTTTCCCCATTACTCGGGACGCACGAGCCAATGTTGCCTATAAAATAGAGAGGTTCTGTGGGATCCCGAAAGTGTTGGGCGTCATTGCTGCTGCTCACTTCAAGATCAGAGCCTCTCCTTATGAGAAGGACGCTTTCCGGTCTTTTATCAACACCTTGGGTTACACATCGATTGCGACCCAAATCATATGTGACAGCGATGGCAACATATTGAGTGTTGAAAAGTGTTGTGTAGGCAGTACGCCCGAACAAGAAATGTGGGACTCCTCTTTCAAAGGAAGGGAAATGGAGGAAGATGTGCATGGGCAATACTGGGTTATTGGTAAGTTAAAGATGCAAACGGCGATGGGAGTTCATAGGAAGCATGATTATTTACTGCTCTATTTACTTTCTTGCCAATGCAGTGGACTATATGCACAAAGAATGGAGGCCTCCTGATGGGATATCCTAACTTAATTCATACCCATCACACAGTGTAAAGTTTCAATGTCTGCTCTTGCCAGTGTGGACAGATATGAGAGGTGGAGGAAAGCCCTAAACAAATTGCACTGAGGGATGGATTAAGATGATTGAAAAACAAAAATCTAGGAGGCTGTCCTGTTTATGCACATAATCCATTATTTGTGTTACTTTGAATACAGTCCACATCAGCCTAGTAAGCTATTTAACTACTATGTGCCACGAGACGAGTGTCTTTGATTAATGAACCTGATTCTCCCTTGTGTGATCCTGCTTTTCATGCTGTATTGTTTTCTGTCTCCCCTCTATCTCTTGAAGGTGGGAGAGGCTACTGCTTGAGCAGACATGTCTTGACTGCTGTGCCACAGCCGGCAAATGAGAAGGAGATCTGCTTCAATCAGGCCCACGCCAAGATTCACGCTGTCATGCGTAACACACTCGGCACCATCAAGAGGCGTTTCAGGTGCTTGATGCAACTGGGCTTTGCAAAAGAAACCTCTTTGGATAAAAAGCGTGACATTATCAAGGCATGTTGTGTCCTGCACAACATCGCCAAGAAGTTCTCAGTCCCTCCCCCACCTGCAGCTGGTAAAATTGAGCGTTTGCACCCAGGGAAGCAGCATCAGATGCCACTAGTAGAGGTCAACGCTGAGGCTCTGAAAGCCAGACAGGAGCTCATCAACACTCTCTTCTCTGCTCCCTCCAGTAGCCAAGACCCACTCATTAAGAGCAAAACTGAGGATTTGTGATTTCCCTAGTCTGTTTAAACGGGAAGCAATGAGGGTGGCTCACAGTCATAGTGAGAGATACTGTAGAGGACAAAAAGTTGGAACTGAAACCTGCCTACAACACAAGACTCATACATGGTTTTGAGGCGAGCTGCTGTCTCGGCGCCACAGTCTGAACTCAATGTGTGAATGTGACACGTAATGATATCAACACATTGGGTTTTGCATCTTGTTTACAGGCTTTGTGAAAACAAGCACAACCATTTTGTCAAATGAAGTTTCATTGTTTGTCATACAACTGGAATAAAATTTATTTTTTAGCTGTTTTTCACTGTAAATGGCATTTTTTTTACAACTGCAGTCATTTGGAGTGTAGTTCCCTCACAATTAAATAATTCTAACAGTAGCAATCTTCTGACAGATCAGGAGGGAGAAAAAAAAATACATTTAAAGTGCACTAAATTCCCTGAGCATACACATACAATATAGCTGGCTGGTAATATAGCTGAATCTATCTAAATATAATTTATAACAATATTTATCTTACAGAATCTATAATTAGTCTTTACTGCATACAAATCTGATGCAGAGTTGACAATCAAATGTTTACCTTCAGACATTTGTATTTGCTTGTGAATGAAACTCTCTCAGTGCAGTTGCATTGGCATATATCATGTCTGAATTCTCATATATGTTCTCTTCATTGTCCTGATTCCGCTGCAGAGAGTTCATGATGCATTGGTGCAGGAAGACGTACTGGCTCTGAAAACGAATAAACCAGAGTTACTGCAGTCCTTTGACAAGCACGCCTTTTGTGTGGAGTACGTTTACATACACACAGTATTCTGCTGGTACTTCATATCCTGATTATGGTGTTATTCAGGATGGCATGTTCTCATGCATCAATCCTGATCGAAAATGTCCCTGTATGCATGAATATTGTGAATATCGCCATAGAAACAGAGCAGCAAATAGCAACAGTAAACAGGGTAGATGTTTACATGCCTGTTTAGCCCAGCTATCATGTTTGGATTTCCCATAATCGGGATATGAACAAATCTGGATTATTTTAAACGGAACATGGCCTTTAAACAAGAAAGAAAGAAGCAAAGCGATTTCCCCTCCCATATTTTTAGAGGGCAGGTATTCGGTATGTGTGCACAAACACATGTACACAGATTTACAATTTTGAAGGGTAGGGCTAGACAGGAATAATCTCTTAACAACTTTCAGTTAGGAAGGAACTTGAAACAGAGAGAGGAAGGACATTTCTTTAGAGCAACAAAGCAGCTGTGATTCAGCCTGAAGAGCATTATGGCAAAACCTTTACCTCTGTCTGCACCATGAGTGGTCGACTCAGTCTCATCTTGTGCACAAAGGCAGCGATGCCCACCGCCTTTTCCCCTTCTAGCTGCTGGAGCAGCACATCCAGGGCGATGATGGTGCCTGTCCTCCCCACCCCAGCACTAATAGAGGCAACACAGAAAAGGGCAGCATATGAGTCAAAATGATTTACAATGGTATGATAAGGTATGATAGCCAGCTTTAGGGAGTCCTCAAGTAAGTCCTGATTCTCATTTCATGTAGGGCTGTAGATGGGGCTCTATGTTCACCACCTGCAAAAAAGGGTCTTCTAGTGACCTAGTGTAACTCACCCATGATAAATAAAAAATTGATGATCATGATTTAATGCATTTTTTAAAAAGCTACTGTTCGGTATGATTCAATAAGCTACTCATTTTGACCCAAGTTCATGATTCCTTTGCCTTGATTTCTGTGAGGACTCTATGGGTAGAGCATGGCACTAACACTGCCAGGGTTAGAGGCTCCATCTGCAGGCCACCCATGATCAAAAACTGTATGCACTCACGGTACTGTTGGATCCACCAAATGGTCTTCTCTTCTACTGTACCTGCAATGGACCACAGTGGGTGTCCTGCCCCCCTCGTTCTCTATGTGCCGCCTAACCAGCTCTCTGAACTGGATCAGGGCCTCTGTGCCCTCTGGGACTCCATGGTCAGGCCAGGCCGTGAAGTGGAAGTGTTTCACTGTGCGCTCCTCTTTAGTTTGGTTCTGTGAAGAATATTCCCATAGAGGAATTCAAATAGGTCTCATGCCTAGGTTAACATATTGATTGGTACAACAGTCCTCATCATATATATCACATGTAAAGATAACAAACTAACTTCTTTTGAGGCAGAGGTATTAACAATCCAATAAATCTCCCTAGCAGCTTGAAAATATAATATCGGTACGTATATAATACCAATATGTTTCTTTAAAAGCGTGTTTGTGCTTTGATTCAGTTTGACACAGATTCAATTACAACTTTCATTCACTTGGTTTTGCTTGGGAGGTACAGTGATACAAAACTAATTTGACAACATCAGTGTCTAAATTGACATTTCAGAGAAGCTTCATACATTTTTCAGCCCAAATTCCCTCAACGTCCAGTTGGGCGCCTTCTGTTCAGATGTGACGGTGACCAACAGATCTCCATAACAGCAAGGAGTGTAGTCTAGAGGCCAGTATTGTTCACACTTGGCCTAGGAAAGGAGACATTGAAAAGAGAAAGTTGAAAAGGTTTTCCAATTCCAACACATTATTTATAAATATTTACAAGTCAGTTCAGCCATATGAGTCAAAATGATTTACAATGGACTATTAGGGCTTTCATTTTGCACTTTCCTAAAGACTCACCCGCCCCCCCTCAGTGCAGTTGGTTACCATGACCACGCCATTTACACTTTGCTCCCAGATCAACCTCCAGAAGTCATTGACTGTGGAGGCCAGAGGACCCTGAGCAGCAATGTACTGTCTGTTGCTGTTGTAGCCCTGAGGACAAGAGCGTCAAAGTTTCACATTTCTTCATGCTTTATATGTCCTAGACAGCTCAATACGTTGTTAAACAATTGCAATGTATTACATAACATTGTTGGATGCTTCATTAATGTGTGTGTAGACCTATTAGTAAGTAAATACTGGCAACTGCGCTTCTGTCTATATGATGAATGGTTTAAGCTTATGGATCCTTTTGGTGAAAACAATGGGAGTCAATGTCTGCCCAAAGCTACAGAAAGAGCTTCATGAAATGTTTGTGGCAAATATCAAGTAGTACCTACTGGCATGTAACTGGCATTAATATAGTCGGAGTTCTCATCGTCACTTAATGTAGTTAGCTTCACCCGAGACCAGTCATCTAGGACAAGAAAACCAAGTTTGGTTTAACCACAATCTACCACAATATCGGCGACAAAAATTAACAGTGCTATTTAAGTCACTTCAAATAAGACAGGTTTTACATTTCTCTACAATGAAGGGACAAGCAGTCAGAAGATAGACTTACATGGCAGCACATTGGTGAAACGATTCTTAGGTTTGTTCTCTGGGATAATAGCTGCCTTATGTGTCTGCTCTGTGCCAACAGGAATGAAGCTCTGCATAAAAACATCAGATGACTCAGTATGTGATTAAGAGGTGGGTCACCCGAAAACAAATAATAATAATAATAACAATAAAACCACAACTATACCCCATATTTTACCCATCATATACAAAGGTATAAGAAACACACTTAGCCCTTAATGCCATCTAAGCAAAGCCTATGTTACATTGTAGTTTTGGCTACCTCATATTCCACGCTGAAACCTCTGTTATCATCCACATTCATTCGGTTGAAGTGGTCTGGAAACATCCCCACAGAAATAGCTCTGAAAAAATACAAAAGAATTAGTGTCGCTGTCTATACCTGAGCTGCACCTGCCCCTTTTTAAACTAAACGTAGAGTAGATGAAATGAATACATACTTATATTTGGGAGTAGATAGTATGGAGTCGCTGATAAAAGACTTTTTTCTGCTGTGGGAAGGAAGCAGAGAGGGATCACCGATTGTACATTTCAGGGAGATGATCTACCTATATTATTGTTACTGAGGCAGCACCAACCTGAGAATATCTGTTCGCCGACACCAAATGAAAACAGCCAGAGAAACCAGGAGGAGAAAAAGCAGCACAGCCAGTACCGCCCCTGCTATGACCCCTACAGGACGTAAAACCTGGTTAAAGTGCTCTGCAGCATTGCTGATACTCAACACAGTGTGACAGGCTCTACTCTATTCACTTTCATATTCATATCACATTATATTTATTGTCCCACCAGGGGAAAGTTTGATTGCAGATAGGGTTTGAAAAATAACCCGAACCCTGAAATACACAGAGCCACAACAAAGCATGACATAGTACTCAGGACACTTGGACAGCAAAGCACGTCAGTGGCCATTCAGCTAATGGCAAACTTCGAAATAATGAGGAGAAACTCTCACTCACCCCTTGGATCAGTGTAACAGTTAACAATGGAGGGTTCACTCCTCAAGGTCCCAGAGAGTAAGGTCCCAGAGAGTGAGGCTACAGACACCTTGTACATCTTTGCAGGTTGAAAACCAGGTATTTTCATTTCCAATTCGTCATTTCTGGATACGTTATAAGTATTCCCTGACACGTTCACCTCCACATGAGTCCACACACCATCTGGCTCAACCCAGCGAATTGAAATAGAGTAGGCAGCAGCCCAGTCATCACAGTGAGCTTTTAAGTCTGGAGGAACTGATGGAAACAAGTGGGAAAATGCCTTTACACTCACAAGTGGTTGAACAGTTGAATCTGTGTATCTGTGTTGCCTACTTTTAAGCACAACATATGTTGATAAAAACACACACAATGACACAACATGTACTGTTATATATAATATATGGTGTGTTGAAAAGCACCAAGAATATGTGTTCAAAATAACACATTCTCTCTTGACGAGTGTAACTTCTGGTGTAAACTCCACAGACAATATTTCTCAGTCTCTGTCTAGATTCTGAATGGAAGTACCTTATAAATCTACTCATCATATAACCTCTGGCAATGGCTTGGTTAAAAATGCTTTAAGTTGATCTTTAAACTTTAAAACAAAGTTTGAGAAATGCTGTGTTTGTATTTCATTATTTTTGTAGGAAATATGGACAAACACTTAGTTAATGTGGTAAATCAGATTTGGACTCACTGATTGGCAGTCTGTGTTGACACTGTAGGAAGGTCTTTGAATCCTTTTCATACCAAAGAAAACACCTCATAGGTGGAGCCGGGGTACAGGCCAGTAAATGACACAGCTTGACCTCCAGGACTGGTATGATTACCAAATGTATTATTGGCTGTTGCATGAGAAAACAAACCCTCGATATTCCCACGGATTGATGAGTTAGTAACATGCCAGGGTGAAGCGGTACAGTTTATTTCTGAAAGGAATGAAAAGTAATTTGTCAATATTAGAATAAGATGAGCACATCAAATATGCAGACTAAGCCTTTGTTAAAGGCTCAATTCCTAATCCACACATTAACATTTATGAAATTGGCTTCCCAACAGCATTGTTCATTGGTGATTTGTAAGTTTACTTGTGTATGAAGGACAATAGTGACTTTCAGATCAGAAAAGGAAAAACATCCATTGACAAAAGACATGTAGAAGACAGCTGGCGAGTATACCTGTTAGTATGAAGCCTTTGAAGCCAGTGCTATTGATTCCATGGACCACTGCAAACAGGGTGAAATGATACTCTGTTCCAGCATTGAGAGGTGAGACTAAGTATGTCACATCATCTGAGGATGAACTTGGAGTAATGGGTATAGTTTCCCCATTTATCTGAAGCAAGTAAACGTAGCCTCCATGCACCTTCCACTGCAGGGTTACACTTGTCACAGAGCGTTCAGTCATTTTGACCTCATCCACTTTCAAGGGAGCTGATGAAAAGAAGGAAAGGTTTCACTCACTATCACACTCAAGGATATGCAAACTTTGAATTGACTTTTGCACTGCAACACACATTAGTGTATCAGTGTGAATGTGTGTCTCCTGAACCTCCTCACAAATTTGCAGTATTTATGTATAACATGCCATGACTGAATTTGGCACTGACACATAAGACTTCTTTGCAAGAAAGGTAAAATTAGAGCAATTTTGAATAGATTATGTATTTTAAAATGTTCACTGTAATCTATACATTTTATTATATATCATTTATGTCATTGAGACTGAGAAACAATTTAGACAAACCTTTGCAAACTAGAATTTTTTTTTTAAATTTCCACTCCACTGAACTTATTTTGTAGCACAGGAAAATATGCAAAAAGTCAGGGGAGGAAATACGTTTTTAAGCACTGTAGTTAACTATAACTACATAATGAATACAAATAATCCAAATATCTTACCAGTGACTTCAGTGATGTCTAGTCCACTGCTGGTGATTTTCTCAAACATGGTAAAGAGGGTGAAGTTATATTTAGTCCCAGCAGTCAGAGGTGAGACCACATATTCAACTGATGTTTCATTGGATTCACTGATGTTCTTCACAGTGATGTTGCCATTGTCATTATATTCTAGCCTGTATGTTTCGATGTTGTTAACCTTTTCCCACGTCAGAGTTATACTGGTCTCAGTTCGTCCTAACACTGTCACATTCTTTACATCTTCAGGAGCTGAAAGAGAAAAAGAGTTGACAATCTTCATTAGAGGTCAGACAGTTGTCATTGTGGAAAATAAGTTGTGAAAAGATTTCCCTTGAAGAAACTTGAAAAAATCTTTTAATAGATATGTTTGAAAATCTGTGAAGTGGTCCATTAATAAAGGAGATATTTCCTACTTGTGCTGACTATCTCATTTTTTTCAAGGTGTAACCCATCACTTAAGAATAGGGTCTGTTAATTGCGGTAGTTGTGTGCTGTAATGGATTACTAAGTGCGAAGAGGAGGCAACTTTAGAATAGGGAACCTGTGGGTTAATAAGTGTCAAACTACTAATGAATTGGTTATGAGCAAGACCTCACTTTACAATGGGGAACATATTCTGAGTTAGAAAGACTTCATTTAGAGTTATATGGACACTATTAACACTTGTAGTTTTGTGTTTTGTTACGTAAGAATAGACCATATTTATTAAGTGTTATTAAGGGAGAATGACTATTCTTGTGGTACTACCACCTTATAAGGCCCATACTGAGCAAAGCATATTAAGAGCTTAATTAATGTACAACAACTTCCTTACTTACTATCAATAAGCAGTAATTAGGAGGTTAATGGCCTAGTAGTTGTAGAATATGGTCATGCAGAATAAGGCATTAATAAGTGCTTTATAATGACTAATAAAGAGCCAATATGCTACTAATATGCATGCTAATAAGCAACTAGTTAATGGTGAATATGTGTACCTTAATATAAAGTGTTACCCAATATTGTGTATTTTCTGCTAAATGATTTACAAATGAATCGTTTTTTAACATTGTCGATAAGATCAAGTCAACAACACCCATCTGCTTACTGAGACTATAAATTGCACATCAATACATGCAGTTGCCCTTGTAGTTTACCATAGTACATAGTTACATAGTTTAGCTACATAAGACGAACACAACCCAAATATCTTACCAGTGACTGCAGTGATGTCTAGTCCACTGCTTGTGACATTGTCAAACACAGTGAAGAAGGGTGAAGTTATATTTAGTCCCATTAGTCAGAGGTGAGACCACATATTCAACTGATGTCGCTTCATTGGATTCACTGATGTTCTTCACAGTGATGTTGCCATTGTCATTATATTGTAGCCTGTATGATTCGATGTTGTTAACCTTTTCCCACGTCAGAGTTATACTGGTCTCAGTTCGTCCTAACACTGTCACACTCTTTACATTTTCAGGAGCTGAAAGAAAAAAAGAGTCGACAATCTTCATTGCGTTGCGAGGAGCAAGGATATAAAGAGACATTAGTCATCCTAAATCCATGATATCATCACAGCTCTATCAGCTATTGGAAGGTTTATTTTACTCAAATGGGAAATAGGACCAATTGAAAAAGTTACAATTACAGGCACAGATAAATACATAAATTTGTCAATTTTTTTTAATTTAGTGGTCACTTACCAGTGACAGCTGTAAATGGATATCCAGTGCTGTTGACACCGTCAAGCACAGTGAAGAGGGTGAAGTTATATTTAGTCCCATTAGTGAGAGGGGAGACCACATATTCAACTGATGTCGCTTCATTGGATTCATTGATGTTCTTCACAGTGAATTCGCCTGTCTCATTATATTCCAGCCTGTATGTTTGGATGTTGTTAACCTTTTCCCACTTCAGAGTTATACTGATCTCATTTTGTCCTGACACTGTCACATTCTCAACATCTTCAGGAGCTGAAGGAGAAAAAGAGTTGACAATCTTCATTGGAGGTCAGACAGTTGTCATTGTGGAAAAAAAGTTGTGACAAAATTTGGAGGGGAAATGAGAGGATTTCCATACAGAATATTGTGTATTTTCTGCTAAATGATTTATAAATGAATAGTTTCATTCCCCTCCAATATCTTATTTTTAACATTGTCAATGTTATCAAGTCAATAACACTCAACTGAGACACTATAAATTGCACATCAATACATGCAGTTGCCCTTCTAGTTTACCATAGCTACATAAGATGAACACAATCCAAATATCTTACCAGTGACTGCAGTGATGTCTAGTCCACTGCTTGTGACATTGTCAAACACAGTGAAGAGGATGAAGTTATATTCAGTCCCAGCAGTCAGAGGTGAGACCACATATTCAACTGATGTCGCTTCATTGGATTCACTGATGTTCTTCACAGTGAATTCGCCCTTCTCAATATATTGCAGCCTGTATGTTTGGATGTTGTTAACCTTTTCCCACGTCAGAGTTATACTGGTCTCATTTCGTCCTGACACTGTCACACTCTTTACATTTTCAGGAGCTGAAAGAGAAAAAGAGTCGACAATCTTCATTGCATTGCAAGGAGCAAGGATATAAAGAGACATTAGTCATCCTAAATCCATGATATCATCACAGCTCTATCAGCTATTGGAAGGTTTATTTTACTCAAATGGGAAATAGGACCAATTGAAAAAGTTACAATTACAGGCACAGATAAATACATCAATTTGTCAATTTTTTACATATGATAAGAGTATATGGTCCCTATATGTCTATTTAGTGGTCACTTACCAGTGACAGCTGTAAATGGATATCCAGTGCTGTTGACACCGTCAAGCACAGTGAAGAGGGTGAAGTTATATTTAGTCCCATTAGTGAGAGGTGAGACCACATATTCAACGGATGTCGCTTCATTGGATTCACTGATGTTCTTCACAGTGATGTTGCCATTGTCATTATATTGTAGCCTGTATGATTGGATGTTGTTAACCTTTTCCCACGTCAGAGTTATACTGGTCTCAGTTCGTCCTAACACTGTCACACTCTTTACATTTTCAGGAGCTGAAAGAAAAAAAGAGTCGACAATCTTCATTGCGTTGCGAGGAGCAAGGATATAAAGAGACATTAGTCATCCTAAATCCATGATATCATCACAGCTCTATCAGCTATTGGAAGGTTTATTTTACTCAACTGGCAAATAGGACCAATTGAAAAAGTTCCAATTACAGGCACAGATAAATACATCAATTTGTCAATTTTTTACATATGATAAGAGTATATGGTCCCATATGTCTATTCAGTGGTCACTTACCAGTGACATCTGTAAATTGATATCCAGTGCTGTTGACACCGTCAAGCACAGTGAAGAGGGTGAAGTTATATTTAGTCCCAGCAGTCAGAGGTGAGACCACATATTCAACTGATGCTTCATTGGATGCATTGATGTTCTTCACAGTGATTTCGTCCATCTCATTATATTCCAGCCTGTATGTTTGGATGTTGTTAACCTTTGCCCACGTCAGAGTTATACTGGTCTCATTTCGTCCTGACACTGTTACACCATTTACATTATCAGGAGCTGAAAGAGAAAAAGAGTTGACAATCTTCATTAGAGGTCACACTAGAGCAGTGGTCTTCAACCCTGGTCCTCGGGACCCAAAGCCCTGCTGGTTTTCCTTCCTACCAGGTAGTTAATTACATTCACCTGGTGTGCCAGGTGAATCAGCCATGTTAATCAGCCCCTGATGAGACGGCTGGAATGAAAACCAGCAGGGCTGTGGGCCCTGAGGACCAGGGTTGAAGACCACTGCACTAGAGGTTAGTAGTGGAGATTGACAGTATTTGGCAGTATTGTGTGACAGTACTTCTTATGAAATAACAAGATTTCCATATCTTGGATTAGTCTCCTTATTAGGCAGCGATACCAGAATTAATAAACAAAAACAAAAGTAAAATGTAAAATGATGATTGGTGTCAGACTAAAATACCACACTAAATTGTCATTAATGATCGTAATTTAATGATCATCACCCCAAGATAAATAACAGTCTCATACTTACGTGCTTTTGTTGTTGCTATGGTTGTCGATTGTAATGTTGTTATTTCTGTTGCTGCTCTGGTCATCATTGTTGTCACTGTGTTTGTTGTTGCTGATGATGTACTTTGAGCGAGACACTAAAAAAAAACAAAATGTACAGCTTTGTTAGGACACAGAAAAGCATTACTTAATGCCAAAACAAATGACCAGCGTTTTCAATAACATAAAAACGTCAGAGGTGATCATCGTCAGAATTGAAGGAAGTCTAATGCAATCCCCAAGTATCCCACCGCAACGTTACTTCTGCTTTTTGTCTTCAGTTAATATTAAACCAAGTCATGTGATTTACCCTAACTGATACCTCCCCAATCTATTTTTTATTGATTGTAATAAGACTTTATATTGCTTTATCTCCATCAAAGCACAGCAGTGAGTTAAGAATAATGTACCAAATACCACACTTTTGAAAAGCATCATTACTACTTTCACTACTACTTTTTAGTCTACAGTTTTCCTTAGAGAAGGCTACTATCCTAATCATAATCAGTGTCAGCTCCTTTTTTGTTATTATTTCAGAAGGATGAACGGTACAGCAAATGTCTTTAGGGTCTAAAATCAGCTGAGAGATGAGTTGACAAAAGGACTAAATGTTTTCTTACACCGTGACAATATGTGTCATTAAGTACATTTAAAAAGAAATTGTAAAACATATTCATCAAATGCAAACATTTATAAACATTCCATGCTTGTTGACCTAAAATCAACAACTTAAAATATTTATCATGGGCTACGTTTACTCCACTATTATATTATGTTTAACATTCCACAGCTTATATTAGATACAGAATACAGAACAGTATACAGCTACATGATTCAACTATATATATATGTGTGTGTATTACCGTAAATGTAATACATGTTTGAGAAACAATTTCCTTTATCTTTACAGTAAGTTGTTTCCTCAGTCCCATGCTTTTGTTTCTCGAAGGAAGTTAGCAAGAATAGATACGCGTTCATATTCCAATCTGCAAATGTTTTGTGCATCTTACAGACCAGTCCATATCCGTTTGTTTGTCCTTTCAACCACAGACATTTCAGACTACTGACAGACTTCTCAATAATAAACCACACAATCAGCACTGAATTTTGTGTGTAGAGCTTACAGGTTTTAACAGGTAGACACCAATTAAATTCGACTAGTCATATTTTGGTGCTATGTATGCCATGCATAGTATTTTCATTATGACTTTAATTGTATAGTTTTCTTTTGTTGTGGGCAATCTTCAGCTGACAGTTGAGACAAAAACTATAATATCTGATTACAATCAAAGTGAAAGTCAAGAAAAAACTTACCCGAAGTGGACTCAGGAAGAGACACAGCAGCAAATGTACTGAGGCAATTTTGAAAGATAAAGACTTAATCATTGTACAGGTTTACTAAGCTACCAATATACTATGAACTTGCTTCCCTTCATTTGCTGTGCCAAGACCAATTCCAAGTTTCTATTGTCAGTACTACCAACAGTGTGTTGACAAAAACAACAGCACTGTAGGTTGACAAGAGTGAAGTGAAGAGCCTGGAGTGAAGCAATCCAATGTCTGCCTAATTCCTCTCGTGTTGACTTTAATTCTCAACCATGTCCTCCTCTTGATCACCTCTGCTCCCCTCTCTTAGTTGTCAGTAACTTGGTGTATTGTTACTTCTCTTTTTTGGCATGGTACAACCACAGAGACCTTTGCCCTGCCTGTTACTTCCTTATTAACGGTCACAGTGTGCCACGTTAAAGGTATGTTACATTTTTTGTTTAATAGCTGTACTTGCTTTATGTATATCTGTATGAGTGCATGAATCTGTGAATGTCTGTCCTTGTGGTGTATAAAAAGATACACATTTTCCATCTGTAATGGACCATGACAAAGCTATAAAATATTACTGGTGCCAATTTTAATTTAATTGTTTTATTTATTTGTTCACTAGTCTCTTCATACTGGTTTCACAGAAAAGTAGACTTGTTTATTTCGTGACCACAAATAGTGCAAAAGAATAGCAGCCCTGTGGTTTACAGCAGTAACACTATAAGGAAATGGGAACAGAAATCATCACCAATACATTTTCAGCCATGTCTGCCCAAAGTCATTCAAATATTTTCTTGCTTCATGACTTTTATGCTTCATTTATTGCCATGACAATAAATATGTTGGTGCTGATAAAACGTTATTCATTGGCAGAAGGAGGAAGTTAAGCTTTAGAAATGTTGGTTGCATGCAATGTAATGTGTAATTTGCTATCACTGTATTTGTATGTCTACTTTTATATAGTATGTCCAGCATTTTAACATTTCCATCCAGTCCTGAACTTCTAAAAACAAGAAGCATTTGACTTGGTACATAGGCAAGGCAAGGCAGTTTATTTGTATAGCACCTTTCATACATCAGCAGTTCAAACAAAAAAACACACTACATTGTCAATAATATGAAGAGACAGCCTAATGATTGAGATAAGGGTTTATTTTCTGGTTAATTTTTGACAACACGTATACAGAGTCAAGCCCATTTCACACAAATCTCCTCTACGTCCAAAAATCAGTCTCCCATTCATTGTCTATGGAGCAGCTCCAGACATATGTGACAATATCACAACTTATCTGGGTTGTGGCTTTGGGGAACAGTGTAATAATGCCCTTATTATGCCCTTGACCATAGGAATAACATACATTAATTCTTAAACTGAGTGATGTCGCCCTTTAAGAAATGCAGAATGCTTGTCTGGATCCAGCTACTTGAGTCAGTATATTGGTAGCAACATCCATGTCCATTTTTTTTTAATTTCTAGGTGATTTAGGGGTCTGGCCCTGCTGCCTTATGAAGGGACGGGCCAATTGCACTAGCATGAAAACAATGAATTTATACCATCAGAAACAAAGGCCTGGAAACCCAGGATACAATAGGAATTCATATTGTTAAATGGTATTTTAATTTAGAATGTGTTCTCCTGTCTATTGTAAGTCTTGCACTGTCTTATACTGACACTACGTGAGGTCCTGATGTCATGGTACTTTATGTGACAGTGACAGTATGCACTGTGTAACTCTGTATGTTGCGGATATGTCTCTGAGCCAGGGTCACTAAGACAAAGTCCTGTAAAATGATTCTACTTGGTGAATTCTTCCCTGACGCTGGAACAATCAATTGTCTTTTGTCTAAATTGGAGCTAGTTTCATTGTACCCAACCCCTTTTACTGACATACAATGACGTTTCCACTGTTGTTCCACTATATTGATTTGTTTGTATAATCTTACCCACTTCACCACCAGGTACCCTAACCAGTCCCTATCCGACCCCCACCATTATGACTGTCTTTATGTTTAGCGCTGCACATTTCTTGGGTAACCTTGTTTTGGTCTTTTGTCTTGATCGTGGAAGCACTTTGTAAACTTTGTTGTAGAAAAGTGATATATAAATAAAGTTATTCATTCATTGTCTTTACGTGCTTATTCCTATTCAGGGTCACAGGGGCTGAAGCCTAACACAGTATGCATTGGGCGTAAAGCAAGGAATCACCCTGGACAGGTCACCAGTAATTCACAGAGGGAACAAAGATAGACAATCACACTCATATTTATACTTTTGGGCAATTTAGTGTCTCCAATCCACCTGATTTGCATGTCTTTGAAATTTGGGAGGAAACCCACATGAACCCAGGGACATCATGCAAACTCCACATTTGCTGGGTTACAGGTCCTAGGTAGAAGGATGTCATCTGCCACAAATAACAGTGGCATGGCATAATTTGGTGCCAATACAAGCAAGATGTAAGCAAGTGTGTATTTTCATAACAAGGGAGGATTTTTTTCTTGTATAAGCAAGTGTTTGACTGTGAGTTTTCCATCCAGAAAGACAGGCATTGGGCAAACGACTATGGGGATGTATTGTGCAGTCGCATATGGTCACTTTTATTTAACCTTATTTAATCATATTGAATCATATTCCCTCTTAATGTACCTGATTTGAGTTTAGGTTAAGGTGGGGAAACAGTTTGAAAGGTGTTATGCGTCCCCAGTACAAGAGGTGGCGTTATATACCTGTATCACCTAACGTTACATCATCACGACAGAATAACAAGCTAGCGCAACTGGCTAGCCAGCTAGCCAAGTGCGGATAGCTGATATAAACATAGCTGTTCGTGATGTAAATAAAGATTGTGGTACGACGAGGTACACACGAGAAGATAGGGTATATAACCAGTTACATTATTGGCAAGGTGGACTTCTTTCCCTGAACGGGTGAGTGACAAAGACAAGTAAGTTACGACACTAACACGACAAACTAAACTCTAGCCAGAGTCCGGTTCGGTTTGTGTACACTTTAAGACTTAGCAAGGCAACATTAACAAGCTAGATTAACTTGCCTAATACTAAGATGTTAGTTATTGTCCAGTCCTTTCATAGGACTTTTTTGAGCAACGCTGCCGTTATCCCAGATGACAGTTAGCTAGCCTAGCAACATATCAGGCTAACGTTAAGGTTACAGCTAACTTCAATTTGCTAACGTAAGATAAACAGCTGCGGCCTGACTGACACAACCCACCCGAACCCATTTCACCTCACGACACAAGACTAACGTTAACTATCTACTATCTGGCTGATGTTTTACTAAAGCTGGTTACTTAGGCTGGCTAGCTAGCTAGAGAGGTGCAGAATTTCCTTCAACTCTCTTCAGAAGGAGGTTAACGTTAGCTAGCTGACAACGCAAAAGAAATAACTGTCCCGGTCCAGGTAAGAAAAGAGAGTTTGTAAACTTTTTGCCGGTCACCGTAGGCCTTAATAGCAACTGTAACGTTAGCTCTAGGATACATGGTGTAACACATTTCATGCGGGATACATGGCACGTATCTGTCTGGTGTTACCTGGTGGCTTTAGTTCGTTACCTTCAACAAGATCCTAGCGCTTGACAGGCAATGTTGTAGTCTAACGCTATCCTGTTTGCTTTTGCTCTGTTTGTGTTTTTTATCTCTTAGAAATGCAGTCCACGGTGAAACAAAACTTCCATTCGGACAGCGAGGCAGACATGAACAAACTTATCAACCTCAAACTGACTGCATCCTACACCTTCCTTGCACTGGTATGATTTCTCTAAATAGTATCCACGTTCGTTTTGTTCTACTAGTTACTGATAGAAATGTTTGTCGTGCAATGCATTGTATTTTGATTCCTATTGATGAACTGATACTAAAAATGTTTACACTGATTCTTCCAGTCCTTCTTTTGTTGTAGGCAATTCCCTCTATCCTTCTTCTCACTTGCCTCTGCACTACCTTTTGTTGGTGTTTTTTTTTGTCTCTTCTAGGGGATGTATTTTGACAGAGATGATGTTGCTTTGCCAAAATTCTCCAGTTTTTTCCTGGAGCGCTCAGTGAAGGAGAGGGAGCAGGCAGAGAAGCTGCTGGAATATCAGAACATGAGAGGTGGCCGGATTGTTCTTCAGACTATCTCTGTGAGTCCATGTATTATTATTTTTTGTTTTCTAGTCAACTTCATTCTGATTGCATTATATCATTATTTAATTTCCTTATGTTTTCTTCAGATTTGTTTTCCAGCCAAGTACTTTTTCGGCTATCACTCATTCATCTATACATTTCTTGATCTAGTTTCACCTTTTTATTCTAGAAACCAAGTAGAGAGGATTGGACAGGTGGCCTGGATGCCATGTCCTTTTCTCTGGACTATCAGAAGTCCCTTAACACATGTATCGTTGATGTGCACCGTAGAGCTGGTGTTCACAGTGACCCTCACGTAAGTTCAAGATCATTTTATATCTGGATGTAAATAGTTTATAAGACATTTAGAGTATTATGTGGTTAAATCTACCTGTTTTAAGACTCATGGTTGCCCCTGAGGGACTTACTGTGAGAGATCAATTACACTGGTCACACATTAAACATTTTGCAAGTGCAGACTATAGTGAGCAACAAGACAACAGTTATGAAGATATGAGGAATGTGCTTATCACTGCATTCAGCCTCTACACTTGCTTCCTGTACTGCTGTTGTTACATATTCACTGTGTCTTATTTTAAGAGTCCCTGTATGTCACCATCTTTTTAGCATGATTTTAGTGTCTATCTTACTTCCTTTTTAGGTGTGTGATTTCCTTGAGCAGCACTTCCTCTCTGACAGCCATGACACCATCAAGAAGCTGGGCGACTACATCGGCAGTCTAACCCGTCTCACCACCTCTGCAACACATGGCTCTATGGGAGATTACCTTTTTGATAAACACACTCTCTAAGATCCACAGCAGTACAATGAAATACACTAAAGAGCTGAAGAGTCATACAGGACATCACTCCCTCTCACACCCCAAAGCTCATTCTTGTTACCCCCAACAGATTTGTATGATTTGCTAAGCTATGCAAAGTAACAGAAAATACCTCAATACTTCCTGTATTCTACAGCAGGAAAATAATGACCTCACTATTCTGGTGCTAAAAAGTGTAAAGTTAAAATGTTTCTTCAGCTGTTTAAAAGAAATCACATTTTACAGTTGTATATGCTCCACATGTATCATACATTCCAACATGTGTAAAAGCTCCTATTTTTGGGTCAACCAAAAATGTTTTGAAGAATTGAAGCTTTTGAAATACATTGATTAAATGACGATTATACTGCCACCTTATTGTGTTTTTGTATTGTTTTTCACACTAGCTCCCAACTCTGCTACAGTCCACATCTAATTGTTCAGACAGATACAGTCATCTCAGCTGTGATGCAGTCTATACACACACACGCACACTGCTAATCTCATGTCTGCACCTCTACAACGTCATGTAGATAACAGAGGGACTTTGTGGTTAGGATATGCTTAGTCAGTGTTGGGTGGGAGCTTAATGTTTAACATTAGGCTACCAGACAGCCTGTGGTTAAAAAAAAAAAATGCCAGTGCTGCTTCTCACTAAATTACAGGTTATAACAAAGATAAGATTCAGTTGCATACTCATGTCATGCATCATAACCAGTCATATGTCCTGTTTTGCTCAATATATGTTTCAGTCTCTAGTGATTCACTGCTACCACGACATCCCAGATTAACAATATCATACATATATGACAGTTGTAAAATAGAGAGATTGGATTAATAGTTAGCAAATCGCTTTGGTCGAGAAAAAGTATCCCGACATAATCAAGAACATGCTATGTGTTTAGAGAACATTATTAGGGTGTAATCGAAAGGTGTCTCTGGTGTTGCTGCTTAAGTGATTTATATCAGAGGAGGACCCCTCGCAGAACAAGAGCCCTGTTAAGTGGCATACTAGCTGATTAAGCCATAGATGTGAGTTAAGGACTATTGGAAAGTCTTTCCACACCCGCACACTGAGTTTAACATATCCATACAACATTGCTCAATGTCATTTCTTGGAATTTAGGAGTATTTCCATACTCCTATGTAAATATTTTCATATCATACAAATAATTTTTTTGCCGCAAGAGTTTTCGAGGACGTCTAGCTGAGTACTTTTTCCCAGTGCATCTTATAAAGTTTACTATCAGAGAAGGCTGTTGCATGTTTGGTTTGAAGCCACAAAGATCTCCAGATGTAGCAGAGACAGAAATGTGGCAGCATTCCTGGGGATTACCACTCTGTTTGAAATGTCTGTATGTGTTTTGTACAGTAAAATGGTAAACCAAGGGATGGAGAGGATGGAATACCCACTCTCAGTGAAAGTAGTCTGTAGATTGATGATTGACCGCCAGCACAGCTATGCCAAGGGGATTAGTGAGAAAGGGACAGGGTGCACTACAATCTCGTCACTAACGGATAAACTGAACCACGACTGCAATGCCTCATCAATCTAATGAATGGGAAGGCACTTTTCAATCTCAACAAGAGCGCCTTAAATGGTTCAATATGTTTTGAGATTGTTTCAGTGTAAAAGTAATGCAAGAGAAGGAGGCTGTTGCTCTTTATGCATCTTCAGTCAGAGTCAAAGCAACAGATGTGTCAGCATACTCGTGATGAGTATGGGGTCTAAATTGGAGCTAGTGTCATTGTGCCCAACTCCTTTTACTGACATACAATGACGTTTCCATTGTTGTTCCACTATATTTGTTTGTTTGTATAATCTTACCCCCTTCACCACCAGGTACCCTAACCAGTCCCTATCTGACCCCCACCATTATGACTGTCTTTATGTTTAGCGCTGCACATTTCTTGTGTAACCTTGTTTTGGTCTTTTGTCTTGATTGTGGAAGCACTTTGTAAACTTTGTTTTAGAAAAGTGATATATAAATAAAGTTATTCATTCATTGTCTTTAGCTGCTTATTCCTATTCAGGGTCACAGGGGCTGAAGTCTATCCCAGTATGCATTGGGCGTAAAGCAAGGAATCACCCTGGACAGGTCACCAGTACATCACAGAGGGAACAAAGATAGACAATCACACTCATATTTATACTTTTGGGCAATTTAGTGTCTCCAATCCACCTGATTTGCATGTGTTTGAAATTTGGGAGGAAACCCACATAAACCCAGGGACATCATGCAAACTCCACACAAAAAAGGACCAGGAATTTTCATAAATATTAGGAATACAGTTATCACCTGAAGATATTATAGTGAAGACAGGAGTCATACAAAACATAATTTTGCATTCTGATTGCATTATATCATTATTTAATTTCCTTAGGCTTTCTTCAGATTTTTTTCCAGCCAAGTACTTTTTGGCTATCACTCATTCATCTGCACATTTCTTGATCTAGTTTCACCTTTTTATTCTAGAAACCAAGTAGAGAGGATTGGACAGGTGGCCTGGATGCCATGTCCTTTTCTCTGGACTATCAGAAGTCCCTTAACACATGTATCGTTGATGTGCACCGTAGAGCTGGTGTTCACAGTGACCCTCACGTAAGTTCAAGATCATTTTATATCTGGATGTAAATAGTTTATAAGACATTTAGAGTATTATGTGGTTAAATCTACCTGTTTTAAGACTCATGGTTGCCCCTGAGGGACTTACTGTGAGAGATCAATTACACTGGTCACACATTAAACATTTTGCAAGTTCAGACTATAGTGAGCAACAAGACAACAGTTATGAAGATATGAGGAATGTGCTTATCACTGCATTCAGCCTATACACTTGCTTCCTGTACTGCTGTTGTTACATATTCACTGTGTCTTATTTTAAGAGGCAGTCTGACCTGACTCACCACCTCTGCGACACATGGCCCTATGGGAGATTACCTTTTTGATAAACACACTCTATATGATCCACAGCAGTACAATGAAACAAGCTCCACTTTTTAAAGAGCTGAAGAGTCATACAGGACATCACTCCCTCTGACACCCCAAAGCTCATTCCTGGTACCCACAACAGATTTGTATGATTTGCTAAGCTATGCAAAGTAACAGAAAATACCTCAATACTTACTATTTTTGGGTCAACCAAAAATGTTTTGAAGAATTTAAGCTTTTGAAATACATTGATTAAATGACGATTATACTGCCACCTTATTGTGTTTTTGTATCGTTTTTCACACTAGCTCCCAACTCTGCTACAGTCCACATCTAATTGTTCAGACAGATACAGTCATCTCAGCTGTGATGCAGTCTATACACACACATACACACACTGCAAATCTCATGTCTGCACCTATAGAACATCATGTAGATAACAGAGGGACTTTGGGATTAGGATATGTTTAGTCAGTGTTGGGTGGGAGCTTAATGTTTAACATTAGGCTACCAGACAGCCTGTGGTTAAAAAAAATGCCAGTGCTGCTTCTCACTAAATTACAGGTTATAACAAAGATAAGATTCAGTTGCATACCCATGTCAACAGAGTGTATCATAACCAGTCATATGTCCTGTTTTGCTCAGTATGTGTTTCAGTCTCTAGTGATCCACTGCTACCAAGACATCCCAGATTAACAATATCATACATACTGTATATGACAGTTGTAAAATAGAGAGATTGGATTAATAGTTAGCAGTTGGCGCACTTGCCCCTGCAGATTACGTTGTAGCCATTGCAGCCCGTTTCTCGACTGCCAACTGAGGCGATCTACCAGAGCAATTCCAAAACTTTTTGTACCTATTTTGCGATATAAATGATGAATCTGTACAAATAGAGCCCAGGTTTAAAAATACCGGAGTTCCCCTTTAAGTGATTTATATCAGAGGAGGACCCCTCGCAGAACAAAGACCCTGTTAAGTGGCATACTAGCTGATTAAGTCATGGATGTGAATTAAAGACTATTGGAAAGTCTTTCCACACCCGCACACTGAGTTTAACATATCCATACAACATTGCTCAATGTCATGTCTTGGAATTTAGGAGTATTTCCATACTCCTATGTAAATATTTTCATATCATACAAATCATTTGTTTGCCGCAAAAGAGTTTTCGAGGACGTCTAGCTGAGTACTTTTTCCCAGTGCATCTTATAAAGTTTACTATCAGAGAAGGCTGTTGCATGTTTGGTTTGAAGCCACTAAGATCTCCAGATGTAGCAGAGACAGAAATGTGGCAGCATTCCTGGGGATTACCACTCTGTTTGAAATGTCTGTATGTGTTTTGTACAGTAAAATGGTAAACGAAGGGATGGAGAGGATGGAATACCCACTCTCAGTGAAAGTAGTTTGTAGATTGATGGTTGACCGCCAGCACAGCTATGCCAAGGGGATTAGTGAGAAAGGGACGGGTGCACTACAACCTCGTGACTAACGGATAAACTGAACCACGACTGCAATGCCTCATCAATCTAATGAATGGGAAGGCACTTTTCAATCTCAACAAGAGCGCCTTAAATGGTTCAATATGCTTTGAAATTGTTTCCGTGTAAAAGTAATGCAAGAGAAGGAGGCTGTTGCTCTTTATGCATCTTCAGTCAGAGTCCAAGCAACAGATGTGTTGTCAGCATACTCATATGATGAGGGGGGGAGGGGGGATTAAATAACAGCACTGCTTTAGTGATTTGCCAGCGCTTTAGCTTAGATGGAATGGGTTGGGGGGAGCCCAGCAGTCATAGTCACTGGCATGTAGAACAAACGGGATAATGGGTCTGTGAGGGCTCCAATTGGTCAGGGGAGATGCAGCACTAAATATATTTTGATATAAAAGTTCCAACAAATTTGTCAATATCAAAGAATTTTAAGGAATATATTACCAGGTAAGTTGAACATCGCATTACATATCAAATGTTTTATTGTGATATTAGTATTCTGTTTTGATCTCATCTACTCATAAGGTTGGTTAATCTCTTAACTGGTATATTTGATGTGAACAATATGTTTTATTATTTTCCTATTAACATGAATATTACCACCACCACCCCTAAAGCTGAGACTGTGATGGACATGGTCTACAGATTTAAAAAAAACAGTGGCGGTGCAGCTAGAAAAACCTTGACATTTTTAACACTCATCAAATGATTTGGTAAATATTTCTTTGACTGCAACTAATACTGTAGTTTAGTTTGTAGGAAGATGCCCCTGGAAGTTATGAGCATAAAGACCAAGATTTCACCTCAGTGTAGGCTATAATCCACCAGACTTCCTTCTTTGAAATGCCTTTATGTAGAGCCATCATTCCAGAAACCCATTAGAGATAGTTTGGTGGGAAATGCTGGAGGAGTGGCCTTGGTAGGTTAAAGAGAGGGAGGCTACCATCCCCTATTTATTTAAGCTTTGAGGAACTGGGATTTTGCATTAATATTGTAGCGACAGTGTTTAATCCAGTAGGGGCTGTGAGAAGGAAATAGGCGGAGAGACAAATGGGGAAGGAAGAAATGGTGAGTCAGAGGGTGGGTTATGGGGAGATGAAATACAGAATGAAGGGATTAGGGTCAGCCATGTTGAGCATCTGGCTTAGAGATGTCCTGTGCTGTGTACTGCCCTGTACTATGATGCATGAAAATATGGATTACACAGTGTAAATACAAAGCTTTTATTATTATTATTATTATTATTATTATTATTTAAAATTCAATTCAATTCAATTTAGCAAAAAAAAGCATCATCATAAACTGTATCTAATATCGGAAGACACTGAGCTAATGCTTTCATACACAACAAATAATCATAATAATCCATAATCAAGTATTGGTAAAATGTAGTAACAACCAAACTTTTGCTAGACTCAAATGAAGACACCACCTCAAACTGCTTCCCTTGGTTAGTTCTAATGTAGTTCTTTGTTTTGTCTGCATTCAAAACAAGTTTAAGATTACACAGCTGAGATTGAATAAAATCAAATGCCAGATGCATTGTGTAGGTGCGGAACAGTATATGACCATATCAGGGTATAGCATAAAAGTGAAAAGGTGCATTGGGTATATTTTGACCAAGGCTATAGATAGTGAACAAAAGTGGACCCAGGACTGAGCCATAGGGCACACCTTTGCATACATGGGAACTCAAACCCAAACTTGAACTCTTGCACTAAAGGGGCTAACATGATATGAATAACTACATTTATTCTGATGTTTTACAGCTGACATGAGGCTGGCCAGCAAGGGGGTCCGGGCCCGGAGGGCTGCGGAGCCTTCAGAACCAGAGCCAGAGGCAGCACCAGAGTCAAATCACCATGATCACACCCATACAGAACACCACCCCAGCCACGACTACAACCATATGAAGGAAAAGTTTATGAATGAGCTTGTTAGACTGCCACGTGAGTCCTTCCTGGCCGTTGCACGCCACCGGACAAGAAGACCCCAGATGCCTTTATTTGTTTATACTTTTTTTTTAATATAGATTTTATTGTGTATTAAATAAATTGTGTACCAAATAAAGGGAAAATCCACCCTAGAACAGAATTCACACAAGATATTCCTGTCAGGACAGTTCAGTCTAGATTTGTTTAGATGAACAAGTAAAAACCAAAGCAATAAACAAGAGCCAAAATTCATGACGTCATGAAGAGACAATTCTTGAAACAGCTGGTCTATTGACAGTGTATAGGAGACAGGATGATTGTACAGGGATATGAGCACATTTTCTGGTTCATAACTGCCAGCCATTTTCTGGTTTCATGGCTGAGAAGATCTGACTGGGGAAACTTAATGAGCATCACACTCCCCTCTCCCAACAACTACTGTTGAGGTGCTTTGAGTAAGGCACTTAACCAACTGCTCCAGTGCAGCTGCTCAGCGGCAAACAGTACAAGACTGTGGTTGTACTGGGCCACTCCCAACTGTGAGTGTGTAATTATATGGTTGTGAAGCAAGGTGTTGCTGAAAACATGCATGCATGCTCAGAAAATCTTTCCTCGATAAATAAAGGTTAAAAAAGCGGGAAATAAAGGAAAAAAGCTCATATAAACATCCCAGAAGTCCACATAGTCTCCAGTCCATCGTGTTAAGCAGCACTAAATTTAGTCTTTGAATGACATCATGGATTATGCCCTTGGTTTTCCAGCTTTGGAAAAGATGTTTATGTACACAGACATTTCAGATTATAGGAACAACATGACTTATGTGAGTGGACATTTCTTTTTATGTAATCTCGAGCCATTGTGGAAGATTTAAATCCTCTTGAAAATGTTTTACTGCAACAAGTCTTTGACAGAGGAGGTAGAGTTAAAGACTAGATGGTTAGGCCTACACACTGAAAGAATCAAAAGGTATATGGTTGTGTTTTGTGTGTGTGCGTGGAGGGGGTTTATCATTCTGCTTTCCCTATTTTAAATTAAATATCCCATCATTACAGACTCCCATCTTACATACAGTGGATACTTATATGAGAATTCACCTTTTTTCTTTTGCAGTCCCCATGTGGGCAGTGGGAGCCATTGTTGTTGTGGTCCTGGTTTTGGTGGGCTGCTTCATCTTCTGTGTTTTCAAAAAATGCTTGGGAAAAAAGAAAAAGCCAAAGAAAGTGAGAGAGAGCAAGGGTGGTCGTCGGAGAAAGGCAAAGGAAGGGGAAGGAGAGGCTGGAGAGAAGGTATGGGGCACAGAAAAGATCTTTATAATTTCCAATATGACAGGTGTTAATGTAATCATTGAATGTTACTACTATGAAGTAGTCCTATAGGATAAATATCCAGCATGCTGATGCTTTATCATGTAGGAGGGGGAGGTGAAGAAGGAAGGGGAGGAAGAGGAGAAAGAACAGGAAAAGTTTGGTAAACTGGAGTTCTCCTTGGACTACAACTTCACAGATACCCAGGTAGGTCTGATTATTATCTCTATTATTATTTGTCATTATTTAATATATCAGTGAAATCAATGGATAGAGTAGGAAGACCAAACAAATAATTACCAGCAAGAAATGTAACCCTCCGCTTTCCACTGGTCATCCTGACACTTCTTATTGCTCTCCTTTCTCTGAAGCTCATAGTGGGTATCCTTCAGGCTCAGGATCTTGCTGCCATGGATATGGGGGGTACCTCAGATCCATACGTCAAAGTATTTCTGTTACCAGACAAAAAGAAGAAGTATGAGACCAAGGTCCAACGGAAGAATTTGTGCCCAGTTTTCAACGAGACTTTCATCTTTAAGGTACATCCAGTTTGATATTGTTTACTTTATGTTGTCTGTCTTTTCTCTCTCTTTATGTCTCTGTCGCAGCTTGTGTTGAAGTTCCAGGTTGTTGATGAGGTATCACTTTTTGAGTTCATGGGGCAGAAGTTTGGCCTATATCTCTACTTCCCTTCGTATTTAGTCTCTCATTCCTTGAATGACATCTGTCAAGGTATCCCCCCATAAAAACAAGAATGCAGTATGTTTTTTTTTTATTTGTCTCCTGTTACTAAATGTTCTTTTGCCTGGATTCGTAAAATCTGTTACATGTAAACAAAATGGAGTTTGATATAATGTATCATCTACCATCACTGATAACACATCTCAATGATTATTGATTATTAATTATTGAAAACTGTATGCCTCTCCTTTGTGACTTTTTGATAATTTCTTCTCTTTCAAGATCCCATATGCAGAGTTGGGTGGGAAGACCTTGGTGCTGCAAGTCTTTGACTTTGACCGTTTTTCCAAGCATGATATGATTGGGGAGATAAAGATTCCCATGAACAGTGTGGATATGGGTCAGCCAATGCAACAGTGGAGAGATTTGGAGAGTGGTGAGAAGGAGGAGGTATGCCATACCATGTTTTCATTCAACCTTATGTCAATATTTCATGTAAATCTGGAAGGTGAATTTTTACATATAAACAAATTATTTTAGTAATATAAAAATGATTATAGTATTCATAAGAACTCTTCTAACACATATGTGCCACACCACTCCCAGGAGAATTCATAAAGAATAATCTTATTATAGAAAATATCCTCGGTTTCTGCCTTGATGACATGCCATAATATTATTCCCCAAATGTTTCCTTTCAGCAAGAAAAACTGGGTGATATTTGCATTTCTTTACGCTATGTACCTACTGCTGGGAAACTGACAGTCAACATCATGGAGGCAAAGAACCTGAAGAAGATGGATGTTGGTGGTTTATCAGGTAATCAGTCTTACTCTAGCTGATGTTCCCTTCGTTCCTCATCAAAATGGGTTGCTTCAGCAAACTGCAGTTCTTCTATCTCATGAAGTATTGAGATATCCCCAGAAAAACACAAGCTTATCAGCTTCCTTTCCTCTTCCAAAAGATCCATATGTGAAGATTGTTCTGCAGCAAAATGGGAAACGGATTAAGAAGAAGAAGACAACAGTCAAGAAGAATACACTCAATCCTTACTTTAATGAAAGTTTCAGCTTTGATGTCCCCTTTGAGCAGATTCAGGTAGGCTGTGTCATCACATCAATGACCAATTTGAGATGTAAAAGACACTAATGTGGAGAGTGATTTGATAACCCCTCTTGCTTCCTTTTTCAGAAAGTGCAGGTCGTCTTAACAGTGTTTGACTATGACAAGCTGGGGAGCAATGATCCCATTGGAAAGACCTTCATGGGTTATGGGGCCACAGGAGTCGGCCTGCGCCACTGGTCAGAAATGTTGGCCAATCCCAGACGTCCAGTAGCCCAGTGGCACACTCTCCTGCCAGAGGAAGAGGTCGATGCAGCTGTCAAGGCTAAACCGCGTTAGAGTGATACCTGTCTCTGATTTTCAGTGTTGATCCTGATGTTTTATCAATTTGCATGTTCTGTTGCCATACCTTTTGTTCTTTGGAGATATTTGGTAAGGTGTGTGTGCGTGTGTGCTGTATGTTTTTGACATTTGGTTGTTTTCAAAACCTCTAACGTCCACCTTTTACTGTATAAATGTATACTTGGGAAACAGTATCTGTAAACGTGCATCTTTTGTGCCTAGTTAGAATTAGGCTAAATAAATTCACAGTTATTCATTGGCTTATTCAGACAAGTTGGTTCTGACTGAAGACAGAATAGTTTTAGTCTATAACTAGTTTAGTAAACTAGGCCTTTTTTGTTTGTTTTGTAGTGCTGTAAAAATAATGCGGTATGGTGGTGCAACAATATCCTGAAAAGGCTTGGCTATGCTGTGGGGCTTCATAAACGCTTCATAAACTGATACAATCCTGCCTTTTCTTGCATACATCTGTACGTGTATCTGCGTGTCAAAGCATCATACCTTGCACTTCACATCATATATTGCATTTGAGAACAGAGATCATACGAGAGGCACCGTTAGAGGGCGCCTTTCCTCCCTATTGGCAATCTGCTGCCTAGCAACACATCCCAAACTTTCTGCTCAGACTACCTTGGGCTTGTTAGCAGCTAAACTTACTCTGTTCTTACAATCAATCCAGGTGAGTTTATCTACCATTTCTGCTCCATACTATATTATTTGGACGTAGCTTGTATGATATGTATTACAACCATGGATAGGAATAACCTAGAAGTTTAGATACACGGTCTGTGCCCTGGGTTACATTCGTTATTGTACTCATTGTTTTCATTTTAACGTTCATGCTAAGCTAGCTCACAACACCACTGAGCCAAAACAACCACTGGCTGTAAAAGTTGTGCTAACGCTAGGTGTAACGAATAAAACAGTATGGACATTTCCTTAGAAAACCAGTGTTTCCTTTGGAGAAGAGACAAGAAATTCCGCTAGGTTAGCCTGTATACCTTCGTTGGTCTTTGGTCTTTCACAGGATGTGTGCTGGACGAACGTCTGAGGGCGCGGGCTGCATCACCTGGTGGGGCTTCAGCCCAGCGCGCGACTTGCTGAGTGCAGGTGAGGTTCAGGTGCGGGTGTAATAACCATTTCCCCACACAGGCACCCGAGTGGAAATTGTTGTTTTCACTTTTTATGATGATGGACTATGTATTATAATAACGGATGGATGTGGACATGGTGGGGGATTAAGAGGTTTGTCTGTGGCCACCAGCTTTGGCAGGTATCCAGCATTATGTCATCATTTGGAGGTCCTATTCTGGTAAAACAATGAAAGTGGCTGGTGAAATTTGGGATTGACCAGCCACAGTAGTTTCCTGCCCTGGACGTAGAAAATAAAATGCTCACCAAGTGTTTGAATGAATTTAGCCATTCACATGTTACATACTTACATTCTTTTTTCTGTCTCTCTCTCTCTGCAGGTCCTGTGAGACAGGAAGGGGAAGTCAATGTTTTGCTGGTGGGCAGTGGAGATCCACGGCACATTCTGAAGACCATCGCCAGTTTGAGGGACACAGACAGCATTCATGTGATTTCCAGCCTGTTAATCATGTGGCCAATGAGAATAGACTGGTGTGATGTGTGGTGTAAACTTTCTCTCTGTTCCTCTGTAGATATGGGTAATAGAAAACAGCATGGAGGTGGTGGCAAGACAGTTGCTGCTCCTCTATCTGGCTCTAACACCTCAGGAAAGCATGGGACTTCACGGTGGGTCCACATTCTAATGTATCTTATTCAGTCTTTCAAGCTATGGATATGATTTATCCTTTACAAAATGAAATAATTGCCATATAATTTTATAGTGTAAATATTGATATATCTAGATGTGATCTATAGCTTATGATATAATATGATATGATTCTCAGAGAAGACAGAGGTTTTCCTTGAAGTGTTTGGGAACAGTGAGATCCGCAGCCAGACGGAGGAGACAGTGAGGCACGCAGCATCACAGCTATCTCTGTCTGTTACTGACACTCTGGAGACAGCCACACACGCCTGCCTGGACACGACGCTGCTCAAGGTAGGAAAACACTGTTTACTGATCCTTCACTGTAGGATTTCAAGCTATTTCATCAGACATTGAGGTCTGCTCAGTCACATTTGAGACAGTTGGATGTCTACTTCACATTATTGACTTATTATATGTATTGGAGAGAATTCTGGTGCTGCATACGTTTTCCACAACATTAAGTAAAAGTTTCTCAATCTCATTGCATTTGCAAATTTGTACAGTACAAGGAGCGAGATGAGCTGGCCAGGATATTCAAGTTGTGGATCCAGCCTCCATCCTCCTCATCTTCATCTGGGCGTTGTGCTCATGTCTCAATAGCCAAGGCCTGGGATGGCCGGGTCAGGCAGCACCTGGGAACACGCTACGACTCCAGAAAGGGATGCTTCGACTGGGACCTTACCATGAAGCTGCACCAGAAAGGGGTATGAAACCATTGTTTCAAAGTTGGGAGAATTTGAATTTGTTCATTTGCTCCCAGAAATTATTATTCAAAAGTGGGCAACCATTAATGGAAAAAAAATCACTCTAAAATACTTTTTAAAAAATTGCATTTTGCACCAACATTCAACAATCATACAGGGCGCAATCCATTGTAGAAGAGGAACAGATACCAATTTCTTCACCAACAGTAGCCTGAATAGACCAGAATGCAATGCAGCTGAAAGATATTGTTGCACAACGTTTTAAATAAGGGGCTCACCTCACTTCATCTCAACTAGAAACTCTTGCGCTATTGCTATCGTAATTGTTCTCTCCACCTACATGTAAAACCAATAGCTAAATACAACAAGTCGAGGCAAGTTCTCTTGGGGGTGGAAAGTCAGTCTGGGAAATGTAGGACATCACTAACTGAAGTAGAAGGCAGGTTGAGGGAAAGTGGGTACACCATGAAGGTAAATTCATCACAAAATAACTAACTGAACAACTGAACATCACAGATTGATGATACGTCACAGTGTAAGAGTATCCAAGGGTGGACTCTTTCCGAAGTAATTTGGTATTTAATATGGACACTCATTCTGTGGTTATTCTGCATTCAGGGTGGTGTTATCAACAAACAACAATATGTTCAATGGAGGGAGCGGGGTGTGGCATTTGAGATGAGGGAAGCTACCTACCAAATAACCAATGCAAGTTTGCTCTCCACAAGAGTATTCAGTCATGTAAGTATTTTTTTTTCATATTTTAACACAGTATATGATGCAGTGATATTGTAATATCGTGAAGGAACTCAACTTTTACTGCGTGTGTGTAGAGGGGTGACAAAGTGGCAGCTAGGGGCTACTGGGGAGACATCGTGTCCAGTCCTTACCTCTCCTTTGGCATTGAGACTGATGACGAGAGCCTACTGCAGACACAGAATGGACAACATATCAAGGTAAAATGTAGCAGCTGTTTACGCGTTTCATTGTGGTTTACGTCTCTGTCAGTTTCTGTTCATTCAAAGCGTCATCGTTCAGTTGAAATAAATGTCGTACATGTTTAGGAAGGTAGTGATTCCCATCTGTTTTCTCACCGTCTCTCCTCAGACAGCCCAGGATATCTCATTTGCAAATGTGCAGGCATTGTTCCAGTCCTTGTCCTGTAGAAGGAGCAGCGCCACTACTTCTCAGTCAGACGCAGAGAAAACAGAAGCAGAGGAACCACCCTCACAGACAGAGGCTCACCACGGATCTGTCAACATTAATGGTAAAATGGCCACCTCAAGCAGTCCTGTTGTTCTAGATGCCCGATGAACAGCAGCACAGTGCTGGTTAGAGCAGGAGTAATAGTTCACGCAATGACGAAAACACTGAAAGGCTTCAGACCCTGGTGGATGAGCGAACTTGATGAAGCCTTGTGGCAAAACACATTGTTTGCTCCAGTGTGTTAAATGGAAAGATGTATGAAATATAAGTAAATATGAACCGGGTTTGAAGCCTTTCTGCAAATGGTTGAGTACTTTCACCATTGTGAAGCCTGTGCTGACATTTAGCACAAAAAAACTGTACAGAGTATTTGAGATACATATACAATACATTTGCCCCGATCCTTTTCAGACCTGATGCATCTGAATGGGATCTCTGTGACCTTCTTGCCTATGGACTCTCTTTCCAAACTGCCAGAAAGACAGAAGTACTCTCAGTTGTTCAACGCCATCTACTTTTCAGCCAGGTGTGAGCTCTATTTTTGCGAATCATCACAAATATCACATGACCTGATACATAATGCATGTTGTTTTTTTTACATGGCAATAGAGTAACTGAACCACAATGTCTCAGAGTAGCCATTGACAGTCCACTCGTGTCTACTGCAGACTACTGTGATCCCCAACCATGTTTCACTTTCCTTATCTCTTTCTCCCCCTCGGTCGATGTTGTAAAGCTTGGTGCACCAGTTGGGCCCGGCATTGAGACAGATTGCAGCACCGAGAGCTGTGCTCATCGTGGAGTTGGCCAAGTGAGGGTTTTTATAGTAACAGGGCTTGTTGCCATGGTAACAGTTCAGTCACCTAGAGTACAGTCATTCTGCCACTGCACTATACATGACAAATACAGCTCAGTATTTGCTGTTGGTAATCACTGATAGACTGATGTGTTAGACTTCAGTATTAAAGACATTCATCTTAATGTGTTGTTGTACATCTCAGGTACCTATTGGACCTGACCAAAGAGCAAGAAGCAGGCTTTGCAAACAAAGTGGGCAACACCGTTCAGGAGGCGGGATTTGAACGGTGGCACGAGGCAAAGAGTGACGACGTTCATGCCACGTTCACATTGCAGGAGGAGTAAAGCTGGCTGAATCCAGCAGAGACTTTTACTCCGCTTACGTCATCAGCACCTTTACCGTCACATGATGCAACGGATTGAAAGTCAAGTTGATATTTGTGAGAGCTCAGACATTTTATAAGATCAGTTTGAATCTTTTGTTTTCTACAAGCCAATGAGTAGTAGCAATTGTCAAATGCCTCAGGTTCAGCTATTCATTATTATTGGCCTTTAATGTTTGTGTTTACTTTTCTAACTGTTGATGAACTGAGTTTGTGTTAGGTGTTTGAATTAATTTTTCAGTGTTTGAATTTCAAATTCAAATCAAATTCTCCTAGTTTTTTTCCTACTTGGAATTTCATTTGCCCTTTGAATAACAATGATAGAAGAATACCCCTTTTAGTTGTATGTGCATTTTAATAATAATATTTATGAACTGGAACCATTTCAGTCAATGCCACACAGTTCTACAGTACTAGCTCAGCTCAAGGGATGAACACTGCAACATTGCTGTAACATGTTCCTGAAACCAATCAGCTGTCTTCTTGCTTCTTTGTGCCTCCAGTGTTTGTGCTCACTTCCAGCGTCCGCCCACCTTGCCCTTACCGTGACCTTTTTTGCTGGATGGAAAGGGGATGAAAAGAGTCAGAGAAGGTTATGAATAGTCAGTGTCATGGTGGCCTGAGAAAGCAAATTCACTCACAATTTCTGAGCGTGTTGAATTCTGTTCAGGAGGACGTTGATCTGAAAAAATAAAACAGACAGACTCAAATATGCATTATGAATCTGATGTCACGTATTGTATAGAAAGAGCCGTAATGGTCTCACATGACTTGCAAATATTCCCCAGCAAAATTGCTCACCTCGTACTTCTGTCTCCTCATCTTCTCAGTCAGGTCAAATTTCTCTGACTCCAGCTGGTAGATACACTCCCACATTTCATTGGCTCGCTCTCTGAAACAGTCATGAGAACATCAGCAAATGGAGATGTGCTTTCAGCGTTCGCCCAAGTGCCTAATTTCTCACCCTGGAGCTCAACGGTTTCTATAGTGTTGATGAAAGGCCATTAGCCAATTTTCCACAACAGTTCCAAGTGGTATTTGCCAGGCTTAGAGCCAACTCAAAATTTCTATGACATGGGATTGAAAGTACTAAATGTTTATTTGAAATTATAACGGACAAATACACAGTCAGGGGAGTTATAATTGATCATTTACAAGTTCCCCCAAAAGGCTCTGAAGGCTCTTGGATCTAACTGACCTCAGGCTGTCCTCTCTCAGGGTCTCAATGGCCAGTGGCTTGCGTCTCTCTGCCAGAGTCTTCTTCTTTATCTCCCTGCCTGTTTGACTCTTCCCTCTCCTCTGCTCTACCTGCAGGAAACATTCAAACACATCCTATTTTCTAGAAGGATCAGACACACACGTCAAGGCTCAAACTGCACTGACAGGGTAGTATAAAGTAACGCACTTTTCCTGACAAAAACCTTCCCACGAATCCAATATTCCACTGCATAGCTAGTAGATGTCAGCGTTCCACTAACCTTAGCCAGAAACCCACCAAAGTGAGCCCCCATGTTGGAGAGCACTTTCTTCTTCTTTGCCTCATCCTCTGCCCTCTTCTTCGCTTCCTCGTCTTCCTTCCTCTGTCTTTCCTCCTGAAGAAAAGGTCAGTTGAACATTCCTTTACTGACATTGCTCTTTTAGACAAAGGAGTCAAATCTTATAAATTACACATATTCAATTCAACTTCAGCTTGCTTTGACCATGGTAACAGATTATCAACATGCACGGTCACGGTAACACATGTAATTAATTACCGCAATCCTGGTCTGTCTGTCACGTTCTTTTTCTGCCCTCACACGCTGCTGCTCAGCTCTTTCTGCCCGGCGGCTCTCCTTAAATAGAAAGACTATGTTGCATCATCAGGCCATTCACACATACAGTATAGCTCATTTATCACCTACCAATTCTTCACATTACTTAGTATAACCTCTCATCGATTTCTTTGAGACAAACATGCAAAAAGAGGTTAGACACATATATGGAAAAAAAGGGCATTACAATCCTGTCTTTGAGCCCGATCAGCTCCTCTTCCTCTTTCTTCCGCTGGTCAAAGTGCACGTCAATCAGAGTCTGCAGCTCCAGAAGATCCTTCTCCATCCTCTTCCTATGGATGTCCTGAGAAGGACCAGTGGACGGATGCATGGATCAAGTTTCAAGAATGCTGTTAATAATCATGTAGTCATTTCATTAAGAAAGGGTAATAGGGAAACATACGTCAAAGTCTACCCTCTCCCCTTCAGGGATTTTAGGGGCAGCAAGCTGTGAGACCGGTGGCCTGCAAAAGACCAAGAATATCAATGTAATTTTACAGACTCTTACTTCTCCGTGCTATACTGTATTTGTAGTTAGATCAGATTATTACACATACACATACCTGTATTTGGGGCGTTCCCCTTCAATATATCAGCCAGGATAGAAATAGAGAGAAATAGAGAAACAGAATTAATAACCAGAGAGAGTCTGACCAAGTCTACTTTCAGATTATGAAACACAACAGCCAAGATCAGTCCAAGGAAAACTCGCTGAGAGACAAAGAAGCAGGTAGCAATAAATGATTCCAGACACAACACACTAGTAGGAAAGGAAAGTTGATCAATCCCAAGGTTAAAACGTTGAAAACCCACCGTGCTACAGCCACTCTGCTTATTATATGACTTATGTGCAAGGTGCCATGAATTATATATTGCCCTACACAGGCAAACAGCAGCAAGTACATTTTGTGTGTATTTATGAAGCGTAGTCACTATCAGGGTTTAGATTTTATATAGACAAAAATGAAATATACTGTCCACTTTTTTACAAGCAATCCGTTTGTCAGGAGTTAAACCTCTCAGTTTCACTGCTCACACAGTTACTGGTCTTCGGCTTTGTTCCCTGTTTATTTATAGACCATTTATTGAGTGAAGCTGAAAGCTGAATGGAATCATCATTTACGTTTTGCCTCCCTCCCACGTGGATATGTGATGTTTTGACTCTGACACAGGTATGGAAAGACATTGCATGAAGCCATGTTGCTGATGTGCATTATGTGTGATAGGAGTTTGTTAGCTCTTAGGTTAGGTAGCTGAAATCAACATCAAGCTCTCACCTCCTTCTCCCTGCTCCTCCTCTTCCTCTGAAGAAAGAATGAGTGCCAGAGTGACCAAATACGTAGAAGAGAGAGGAGAGATGAAACAACTAAAAATGTATGTAAAATGAAAGTGCTTACCCTCCTGATGTTCTCTGGGTAAGAAACAGAAAAAAAATAATATATCAGCCACACCATAAAGAGAAGGTAATGTATGAAGGTTGTAGGATTTGAATGATAACTTACTCATGCTCTTCTTCTATATCAGACATGGTGACACTAGAGAGAAAACCACACAAGACTAATAAAAGCATTACTGATTTAAATAACATGTACACATTATATTACATTTCTAAAGGTCCCATATTATTCAGTTTTCATTATTTTGTTTTCAAATACACAACGGCTCAGGATAAGAATAATGTTCTCCATGATGTTCTGCAAATAATTGTAGCTAAAAAGGTATTATTGAACAGTCAGAACAGTCACAATACTGGACCCTGATTGGCTGACAACACCAGCGTGGAGGCTTTCCAGTTCAAATGCTGCAAACTGGCCTGATTGGACGGATTTTCAGTAATTGTTACGTAAGGGGAGCCAATCAAGATCAAGTCAAGTTGTAATTAGTTAGTCTGGTTAAAAAGGAAGGATTTTTGAAAATGCAAAACTTTAAATTCAATCGCTCAAACAAAATCATATTTTAACAATGTCTACATTAAACATCTTTGATCATATCTATATATAAACAGGAAAATTTGAATTCCAATAATAGTGTCCCTTTCATTTCTATCTTAGTGTTTCCGTTGTATATACTGTACCTCCCAGATGTAATAGTTAGTAGTATCCTTTTGTGTCATGGCATCAGAATGTCAGTGCACCACGTACACGACTTAGTGAGAGGTGGCCACTGGGGGTGAGCTACACTGTTCAACACAGGTCAGTGTTTTTGTTGCAAGAATAAGGTGGAGGGAAAGGCCATTTGTATCTAATGAGCTAGGAATAGAAGGGCCCGGAGAGACTCAGCTGGAGCAGTGTCCTATTACCCAGGATAAGAGCGAGGTATCAGCTGGCGAATCCTCCTTGTTTAATTTGATTTACAAGAGAGAACATGGGATGGAGAGATTAAGCCGGTCCGCCGGCCACTATTAACACCAGCCAAGTCCACTATTATCATTTCACCTACTGAACTGCAGGGGTGTAGTAAATAAACGTCTCCATGTGCTTTGAGCCTGATAAATACAATCATTTTATCCCTCCTAACAACTGTACCAGTTTATATGTTTGAATGTGATTTAGCATTGATAAACAGGGGATGCTGTAGTGTGCTGCCATAGCGACCTGGTGAAAACAATCTGAAGAGCTGCATATAGCCGTGTAGACTGACTGAACATAAAGAATGAGGAAGCGAGCCTGACCAAACACCCTGACAATGGTAGACAATTTCCCAAGCAATATCTTCAATGTCAACAACTGGAGGCCTTCCCAGACCAACTGTCTGGGAAGTGTATTAACGTGGCAGATCAAGGACTGAAGCCGCCTGAGTCTTTTCGATCCTTTCATAGTCAGCTTTTAGCCCAGACCTCAGAGCATGAGCATGTGAATCTGGATAAACACGGGCACCGGGACAAAAGGCAGATGAGGGATTGGGACAGGAATTCATCACATTGTTTCATTGTTGAACAGTTCTGGCTAAACTGATGGACAGAGACAAACAGTTGAGACAGAGACAGGCCAAGGGCACCAAAAATAACTTGCCATGTGCAAGTGCTCTTAATTCAGAAATACTGTACACCTTAATGAGTGTTCAGACTGAATGAGAACATTCAGCCATTCATACCTCCTTTCTTGAATGTTGAACACTGTCTGATGTTAGAAGATATTTATATTAGATATTTGATATTATATTAGATATATTTGATATTTGATATTAGAGATATTTGATGATTTGTATGTTCTTGAGGAGGTTGACGTTTAGATATCAAATGAGCTTTTTAAACTTTCAGGCTTGTTTCACACCCAACATTACAAATGTAAATACAGTTTTTACAGCCCCAAAATACTTGCAAAACTTAGTTGCCATTAATTTTTGGAGTGAAGAATGGCCTCAATCCAATACTGTGTAATCAAAGCCAGTACTGGGTTCTTTATTCGTCATGCAGAAAAAAAGAGTTTCAACAGGGGGCACCATGCTGCAATTAAGGATTGTGCCTAATAATAATAATGGAGGACTGTGCCTGAGACATGACAAGCCCAAATATCAACAGTGTTGTGATGTTTCATAGGATTCAATACCCACTTGCAACGCTAACTTAATATTTTTACAGTGAGAGGCATTGACTGAAAACCTCTCAGAAAGACATTAACTACCACTTCTAGATGGTCACATAGTTCAAATCAAGACACAGTACAAGATTCTAAGAAATATCTTGGCTTAATAAAACAGAATAAAATCAGAATACATACCTGAACAAATAATGAAAAGAGAAGGGTGGCCACTGGTGATGAAAACCAGAGGAGTAACAACTAGAGGGGAGACAGGGGTTTATATAAGGGATCTCTGGGGTGGCAAGGAGGTGACTAGGACCGAAATGCATGTGTGTGTGTGTGTGTGTGTGTGGCATGGGTTAGTTAATGGGCAGTGGATTAATAGTGCCTTTTGGGAGAACAAGCTGAAGTCTGACAGGCAGCATAATGAGCGAAGGGATTGTTCCCGACCTCACAGCTGAAACAAGACACAAAAAGACAGGTGGCAGGAGCACAGATGAGCAGAGAGAGAGAGAGAGAGTGAGGAGAATGGAAAGCAAGAACGAGGACAAAAACAGGGCGGTGAAGATACAGAGGTAAGAGAAAGAGGGTGAAAGAACAGAAACAAACGTGGGTGACAGTTTGTTTGCCTCCAATCTGTGTCCCAGTGAGAAGTATGTTATAATTTTGGATGAAAAGACTTGGGAGGGAAGCCCGCGACTACTGCCGGGTGATTCAAGTGACTTGGCTAGTGTGAGGAACCAAAGTGTTTTTTGCTACTGTGACATCTGGATCCTGGGTGTGGATCGGTCTGTTCAGAGATCAGTGGAACTGGTCAGACCAGAGTCAGAGTTTCTTCAGATCCTGGGAAGCATCTCAGCTAAATGATGACGGAAAACTGTACATTGTATAACCCCGGTGCCATGAAATGGTGCGGCAGGGATTGTGGAGCAGCACACCTGTTCTGCTGCTGTAAAGGTAAGCATATATGGTAGCCAGTGTTGGTGAGGTAATGTTCAAAATGATCAGTTACAGATTATTATTAATCAATAACGTAATCCAGTTACTTTTAGATTTGCTTCTAAAATCCATAACACATAAACAGACAATTTATTACAATTTATTTACAATTTGTGATTTTACCTTCATCATCCACTAAAAGAATCAAACATTTTTTCAAATTACGTCTATAATGCCGTATACATTTCTGGCTGATGCAACCAGTAATCGCATTTTAGCATCTGTAAATATCTGTAAGTATCTGTAATCTTTTACAGTAACTTTGATGTTACTGTAATGCCCATATAGGCTATGGATCTGTTTCTATGATCTGTCAAACAAAAACAGAGTAAACAAACACAATTGAGTCCCTGTTTAATAAAGAGTGTTTTCATGTTGTGATTTTGCATTTTTAAAAAATAAAGGAAAAGGAAGAGTGAGACAAGCTCAGCCACTCAGTAGCTGGCCTGGAGTGAGGAAACAGAAAACTGGCGTAATCAGTAAGCAACGGAAAATTACAAAATAATCTGTGTCACTGATGACATGCAACCCTGTAAATTAGAAGGCTTGACCATAAAAAGTCACTTAAAGAACTCCAGACTTACAGCACTGCTTGGCTACCTGCACATACAGTTCAAAAACATCAGCTTGCATTGTTATGGTGCCTGTTTCATAATACACTAAGAAACATAAAAAATACACAAAAGAAATACATCTTATCCAACATTGGTAGTAGTGAAATAACTTGAATTATTCATAATAGTACAGTTTATTTTTAACATGTATTAAATTAAAATACTTTATACTGTATGTACAATTCAAGTGTTTGAAAAAAAATGCCAATTCAATTATTCATTTAAGAAATCTGCTTTGTTTTCATTGGATTATAATAAACATCAAATGATAGTGATAATTTCTGAATTTGAATAAGCCATGTCATTTCACTACTTGTATAACAGCCTGGCGCCTCAACAAGCAGTACAATCATGTGTTACTCTGGAAAGCAGAGTACAATTTTAACATTAAAGACTGACAGATCACAGGCTTCCAAGATTCAGAAATACCTGTCACTGTTACAGCAATGTTGCATTCAAATGGCAGAAACCAAAAATCACCTCAGGAATCCTGTACGTCTCCTTTTCTTGAGAACCTTCCATGGCAGGTTGGACTACACCTCAAAGACTGGAGGTGAATCACAGATTCCCTTTTAAATTTTCCAGTCAAATTCATCATGTAGTTGAAAACCAGTAATTGGCGGCACAACACAAATTGTGGCATCCTTTTAAGTCCACATATTTAAGGTGGAGTGATATACTCCAATTGAAATTGTAAAATTGTTCCCTGCAATAAGATAAAGTGTAAGAAATTTCTCCCTTAATTTGAGTGGTGCAATTCATACTGGGCATCTTTAAGATAAATAACCCTGTCACAATAATACTTGTTTTTCATTTGGGGTTACATTCCATTGGTTTGTATGCTGCAGTAAAATATCAAAACTTTGAACATTATACCAATAAATAGTATTGTATATAACTCATTTCCCTCCCTCATAAAACACTTCCTGTCTAATTTGTTAGTTTGTAGACCCTTGCCCTCCTAAAACACCCATCTATTTCACACAAGTTGCATACACACAAATAGAAATGCATATGAACAAAACACCACTCTAGTTATAATAGCAGTCTCCCTACGGAGCAGTCTCTTGAATCATTGTACTGTCTGTAAAAGTCTCCCAACGCATAGAAACCTCCTTGACAACTCACTCTACAGTATCAAAACTATATTTGCACACCTTCCCTTTAACATCCTTGTCCCCCTGTGACTCTCTACTGGTTTTTCTTGGCTTGGGGTCTGTTCTCTTCAGTTTTCTTGGGCTCTCTTTGGTCAGGGCACAGTAGCTGCAGCAGGTCCAGCAGGGCGTTTCTGATCTGAGCACCAAACTTGTGGGCACCCTTCAAGGGAGACATGAGATGAAGAAATGGGAAAAAATGATTATTTGTGATTGGGAGGGAAATGTTTAAATCATATCATATATCATATTTACTTTATGAAAAATCTAAATGATAATAGAAAGGTTATAGTCACAGTCAAGGTGGACTTTGGGCCAAAGCCTGGTAAATTAATACATGAGACTGCAATGCTTAATGGATTGCTTTCATTAGCTTCATTTTAAAACAATGCTATAGAAGGGATACAAAAACCAACAGAACATGTGGAAGAATTGTGACTTTAATGTATCCTTAGTGTAGATTTTAGAGTTGGTATGACATGATGAACTGTCCAAGTGTCTTGTGTGCCATAGGTTTATTCAACAGAATTCAACAGAACACACAAACCACACACACCCTTAGCAAGGTTTTAACCCTCCCTGGCCCTGTTTAGACCTGGCATTAACATCCGATTTGGGCGATCAGATCTCAAGTTCACACCTCTAAGTACGTCCGTTTACACCTGGCATTAGAATGCGTCTAGTGATCGTCTCGAGTGATTCGGATCTCACTTCCCCGCTCTATATGCAACTAAACACGTACATCATCATACCAGTTAGCCTGATAACATATCAATTATCAATTACCAATCATTCATTTGATCTCGCGATGAGAGACAGCGCGTTCTCTCACTCTAGCACCAACCACGGCGCAGAGAGTGAGAGAGAGACAGCGAGCGAGCGAGAGAGAGCGAGCGAGGTTTTTAAATGACGTTTTACGGTATAGGACATTATTTTATTAGTTTATTTTGTAATGTGTATGTATGTCGATCTTTTAAAAGACATGTTGAAATAAATATACCTATACCAGTAGTCATGTATCTCGTTGTATTGGTTTGCCCTCTTATGGACGTAATGCGCTGTGTTTTTTTTTTTTTTTTTTAAAGGAATAATCGATAATCGTAATATTTTGGCCAATTTTGACAGCGCTGCCGCTTAAACAGAGGACGTCAGTTGAGTAGGCGGTCCTTCAATGCGACCCAGAACGCATCGCGTGCACACTGCTAAAAGAATGTGGTCATATCGGTTCTAGACCACCTCCGAATGTGGTCTGAGCGATGCGATCTCAAATGCGATTTGGGTGCGTTTACACCAGTACTTAGAGGTGTTAACTTGATATCTGATCGCCCAAATCGGATCTTAATGCCTAGTCTAAACGGGGCCCCTGTCTGAATGACAGTTGTGTTGCTGGCTTGATACATGTCACTTAATCATTTGCTCGCATCAAGCTAATTCAGCATTTACAGTATGCGCATCTTCCTCTTGGTACCTTTCACAGTTACAACCATGATTGCTTCTGTCAAAGAACAAAAAATGCAAGGGCGTGCGCACATGCTCCTGTGACTTTTCTTTTTAATGTGCTCACTAGCACCAGCTTCAAAACTAGTGGCCAAAAGTTGTGATGCACAGCTTTAAAATTTGAAAAACCTGCAAGCAGTTACAGATCATATTTTCTCCAGTGTCCTTCCTTTCCTTCCTTCCTTTCATGAAACCTGCAAGCTAGTGTATATTACAGTCTGATGTAGAGCCTGGAATGTACTTACAGTGTTTGGACACGAGTGCTTGCAGGAGATGTGAAAGTTAATCATGTTCTCTGTCACGATGGCGTAGGACACCCCATAACCATCGTCAGCCACCTGGGAGAGAGGAGGGCATACTTAACACTTATGACTCAATAACAGACACAGAGCAAAGCTTTTTTTTTAGAAATAAATAATATCTGCTTAGGTTGCATACAGCAACAAAGATATAGGTTGTTTCTATTTGAAAGAGAAAGATTGGTGTCTACATGTGCACAAAGAAAAATAGATTCTTCCAAAATACACGTAGTAACGGGAAATACAACTCAAATTTCTGTTATCCAGTTCAGTCAGATCTAAAATGACAGTTGGGGCTTTAGGAGGGCAGCACTGACCGGGCCGAATCCTCCCCCACAGGAAATGTATTCTGGGTGGTTGACCAGGTCAAACAGCTCCACCTGCTGGACTGGAGTCTGGCTGGTGGACAGTCGCCAAGGCTCTGACAGCACCTTACACATACACATAAGGTCAACACAGTCAGTTTATTGTACTTCTTTATGTATTGGCTACATTAAGGGGTAAGTACTTATAATGAACACGGCAGTCTGACATGAAAACAATGAGAGAGAAAAAAGCAAAGACCTCTTTTAAGAAAGGAGACTCCACTCTAAGGTATTTGGACACCACGTAGAGACAGAAGAGGTGCCTGTCGATGCCAGCTCCAGTCATAGCCATGCGGTAAAGGTTCTGGTGCTTTTCTGTTGCTGTGCGCAACAAATGCCTGCACACATCTGCTGCCTGATGAAGAAAAGCATGAGAGGAATGATTACGAGGCATACCACACATTACCTAGAGAACTAGACACTGTAAATCATGCAATTACATGTCAACTTTGCAATGCAGGGCTTTACTTTTAATCAAAGAACATGTAATCATATTCTGTGTTTTGAGTCACTAATATATATATATATATATATATAAGTAAAGTTTCCAGCAAAATTTGGTGTGCAACTGTTTAGCAAGGATTTCTTTATGAAAAAATGATGAACTCATGAAGAGACAGTTTCCATGTTCCCAACCTCTCCACCCTCCAGCGCTCGGACAAAGGCACAACTCTCATTGGAACAGGAGCGAACAGTCTCGGTCCTGCCCTCCCTGAACAGGCGGGTCATGGAGGCCTCGTAGGTCAGGCAGAACATCCCCCTGTCCTGGAAAGCAAGAAGTGCAGACACACAGGAGGGACTGAGACTGACGTGCCATAACCTTTTATAAGCAAGCCAATTCAAGTCACAAGGGGCAAAACAAAACTTACACTTTTAACAGTTTGTTGCCTAAATTGAATGGTGGTGAAGTATTTTTGTGTGTGTGTGTGTGTGTACATGTATGTCTCTACTACTTCTGTGCCAGTCTCACCCTGTAGTAGGCCAACTGAAGAGCCAGCTGAATGAAGGCATCTGGACTGATCCGACATTTCTTGATCCTTCCCTTGCCGAAGTCTCGAAAGCAGAACACATGGAAGTCCACATCGTCAGCCAGGGCCTGAGCCACTGCCAGAGACTGGGAGACCTGCTCCTGACACTGGGGCAGACAGATCCTCACGCTTAACATCAGCAGGACTGAGATACCCATAATTATTGCAATACTGTTTCAAGAGAGTCATTTCATCACTGTGCTTTTCATTACTTTGCTTCTATGTTTTCACTGTGCAAATAAATTAAAACAATTTGTGGTCTAGATTGATGAAAATCATGATGGATCATTAAAAAAGATGGCTATGTTTACATGCATGGAGTTACCCGACTACTGGCCAAACTCTGGTTAAGAGCTTATTGGGGTTAAGCTGTTTACATGCACCTTTGATACCCTGCAACTGAATCAATGTTACCATGAATGAAATCAGTTAACATCATTTTTCTGTCCACCCGAAGTATAAAAAAGCAAAAAAGTATAAAAAGGTGCAACCACCAGGTACCCTCTCCCTGCCTGCTGACATGGGGGCGAGAACCCACGTCCTTTAGTTGAAGGAATGGAGGAATGAAGGAAAATGTAGGAATCAACTAACCTCTGGGGAAATTTCCCAGCTTAGTTTCTGTGGTTGTGGTAGAGATGAATCCACATCTCCTTTACAATGGCCCTCTTCATTGTAACCAAGCTGGAAACTGTCTGTGGCCAGGACATACTGGAAACAGACAACAATGGTACTGGCCTCTTACCATCAGCAAAAGATGGCAATATTGAAGGAACTACTCTCTTCTCATGTCCCTTACCTCCCATGAGTGTGCTACGATTGGTGCATCAGCCCATGAGTGCTCTGCGTTTATACCATTCTTCCCGTTCTTGTATATCACAACTGAGAAGGACTTGTCAAACCACCTGTGTGACAACCAAGTCAATAACTGATAGGCGAACACTGCACCAATATAGGAAAAATTCAAACATTTCCATTTAATAGTAGAACAACTAGGTGCTTAATTACATTCTAACAAGACAGGGATAGAGTGAAACTACCTGTCATAACATTTTCCATGTAGCAGGGACTTGGCGTAGCGATCTAGACTAGCTGCTGGATCCTCTCCCATCATGCCGTGCTCATCGTCATCCAAGCTCACAAAGAAGGCGGCTTTCTCAATGCAGTCCAGAGAGCGCTTGTTCACCCCGCTGCTAAAGTACTCCTTCCTGGCCTTGGCCCATGGAATTCTGGGAAAATATATAAGAGGAACATAACATTACATAAGGGATACAATGCAATGTATGGACCATTTGAAAGCTTCATTTAACCAATGGTGGCTAGTCAGACTGACCTGTCTCCAGCAGTCAGGGCCCCAAGTTTCTCCTCTCCCGTGGAAGGAGGCGAAGGGTCGTCCAAGATCCTCTGGATTTGGAATTCAATCTCCCTGGGGCACAGGAGTCTGCCTGCCTGGTACACCCACAGCCGAAAGTAGCGCCCCCTATGATACACCACCACGTAGTCACTGTCCTGCCAATGTTGCACCGTGTCTTCACAAATAAGAGAGAGAGGGAAAAAAGCAAGGAGAAAGAGAAAGGTGAAATATATTAATAAAGGCAAAAGGTGTTTGAACTACTGGGGGAGAAGGTAAGTGAGGGGGACCTGAGACTGAAGATGGATCGTGTTGACATCACTAATGATGAGACTAGCATGGACTGTGAATATCTCAAATAGAGAGTCAATTCCATTTTTGCTTTGAACACTAGCCTATACAAAAATATGAATCTCATAATAGATGAACAATCTTATGGCCTAACTAAATTATGCGAGTCTTAGCAGATTGAGATTTAATGTGCACACTGGGGATTTAAGATGTGGCTTTGCTTGCGTACAGGTATATCCCCGACACACCCTGTTCAGCAGACGCGGCAGCTGTCACCATGTTGGAAAGGGTGCACGTAACCTGGAGTGACATGCGACAGATGTTGGCTGTGTGATTTGGCTTTGCAAATCATCTTCAAAAGAAAACAAAAGCAAAGCTGAATGATTGAGGGCCAATCCATTCGCAAACACTTGACATGCTGCCTGTCTATTAAAGCCAGTCAACGTTTTAGTGGTCCCTTAAAAATTCAACCTGAAGCTGTGTATGAGTGTGTCATATATTTCTGAGTCATGTGACATTTGTTTTTGCCTCCTTATAATTCTGGTTTATAATGGAAAATGATTGATAGGGTCACCATCAAGACATTGGCTCATAAACATGAGGGACATGAAATACAAATATAAGACAGGGACATAAGGGTCCAATCCTAATTCTAAATCCTTGCATTGCAATGCATGGCGCAAAAAATGTTAAGCAAATTTCCACTGACATCTTATTGATTTTAATGTGGAGATCTGAAATTAGGATTGGGCCAGTCGTGGGGAAATATAAATACTACCTGTCAGCGTTCCAGGGATTCGACAACAGTCGAACATCCGCTCAAACTGATAGGAACAGCAAGGAACCGAAGACCTCAACAACCACTGAGCGACAGAGAAAGGGACCAGTAAAGTAAAATAAAATAAAAACAGGGAGGGAAAGAGAGGAAACAAAAAGGATTAAATCCCAACAAGGGATTGTTGGGATTAAATGGAAAAGGAGCAGGGGAAGAGTAGAACAGGTGTAAAGGAGAGAAGAGAAAACAAAATGTGTGGACAGAAAAAAAATAGAAGTTAGCTAGAGACAGATCCTTTACAGCAACCCAGACAGACCTGAGATGAGACCCGAAGGCAGGAAGAGACAGATGAGCGATGACAGGATGGGTTGTATGGTGGACATGATATGACTCAATGAATAACAGACGCCTTTCTTCAGGAGACCATACACACACACATACACGTACACAAACTGTCACACAATTTTCTATTCTACGTTAGTACTTCAGAGGGTTCAGGCAGTTTCGGTGTGCCTGTCTGGTACTTTCATCATCTCTCTGAATCAGTGGTGCATCAGTGTCGCTAGCTATTATTCTCTATGGAGTCAGCAACTGAAGCTGGTTTTCTCGAAGGCTTTTATGGTTGGTTGTTGATGTTTAATACTGGTGTGGAGCCACTATTAGAAAATGAAGACTCTATCAAGTAAACGTTACTCAGGTGTACAGTACGTTGACACAGTGTGTGTCTGTGTGTGTGTGTATGTCTGTCTCATTACCGGTCTCCTCTCCAGGAGTGCGTGCGGTGTTGAACATCCTCTCACACTGAGCTGCACACAGAGGAATGACAGTGCCTGGTATACGACTCTGGGAGAGGGAGAGGAGAGGAGGAAGGCGAGGACGTAGGAGAAGAGGAAATGGGAAATGCAGAGAGCCAGGGAGAGAAAGAAAAGAGTGAATGTGGGAGAGATATGAAGAGAGGGGTGGGAGAGTGACAGAAACCGAGCAAGCGACAGGACAGATTGAGAGGAGCGTAGAGGGTAGGGGTGAGAAATGAGCATGGTATAAAAACATGAAGGGGGATGGCCTCCGCACAAATGAATGAAAAACAAATGGAGACAGACACACACACACACAGAGGGTTCCCAAACACACACATTCAGTAATGCTATCTGTCCTAAACACTGCTCAGATGCTGCTTACACACACACACACACACACACACACACACACACACACACACACACACACACACACACACACACACACACACACACACACACACACACACACACACACACACACACACACACACACACACACACACACACACACACACACACACAGCCTCATACTTCTACCTATATTATACATATTATTTACCATGTACACAACATTCTTAGGGTCCATGGTAAGATAGGCCTATGTTCATACTTGTCAACCTTGAGAGTCCAGAAGTAGGGACATTTTCAAAACTAAAATGGGGGTGTGTGGGGCCTCCCCCACAATTCAGACCTTATTTCCTGCATTTTGGTGACTTTTTATGTGTAAAATAGCAATGAAAATATAGTACAAATATCGTACAAAAACTACATACATCTGTATCTATTTCTGGTAAATAGTTATCCTTCCACATGACTGAAATGGGCAGATTTCTTTTTCACATTTGGCTCTAACCACCACTGAACTACTAACCATAGAGAAATACATTTTTAGTGTAACCTATTTTTTGACCATTTGGAAACAGAAGTGATAGTAAAGGGTCTAGATTTTTTGTGTTGCTATTTTAAAAATAATATAGTACATGAGTAGATTTTAAAATTTGATCAAAATATGGGAGAAACTCAAGAGAGTCTCCTGGGAAAATCAAGAAAAGGCAAGTAGGGCTATGTCTAAAAAGAGGAGCAAACTAGTCCACTAAGTGCATAGCAAAGGCAAGAATAATGAATGTCTTTATCTGTGGTCTAAATGTATTGAGGCCATTGGCATAGTAGATTAATGTGGAGCAGCTGGGGTTGACTGGTGGCTGAACTCACAGGCTTGAGCTCTTCTCTGTTGAGTTTGCGGCGGTACAGTAAGAATGCATGGATGGTGTTGCCTGCCCTGGCCGCCTGGATGGGAGTGGGTGTCACATACAAGAAGTCCTGAGGAGAGGTAAGGAGGGAACAAAAAGTGAAGGTGCTAGAAGTGAGGGTCACAGGAAAGTGGTTATCTGTGATAAAAGAATAATGAGTGCATAATCCAGCCGCACACAGAATCGCCTGAATCAAATATAAAAGTAGGACAGAGGAAGGCGCTTTTTCAAGAATCGCTCATTTCACAAGTATCGATTTTAGGAAATGTATTAGGAAACAACCTTGTTTTTTTATTTGGGGGGAGACACGGAAAAGTAATATAACGAGAAGTGTAACAAATTACTTCTCACAAGGAGTAATAAGTAAAGTAATTCATTAGTAAGTTAAGTTCTTAGTAATTGGGGACTGTGCCATGTGGACAGGCAATATTATATCAGAGAAAGAAAATACAGAAAGATTTTCATACCATGCCATAGTAGTTACTGTTGACCATTATGGGGCTCCTTCCCCGTAGGTAGATGTATTCCTCCCACCAGTCACTAACCTATAGGGATAAAACGCACACACACACACGCGCACACACACACACGCACACACACAAGCACACACTGAAAGCTGAGTGACAAAGCTAACCATGTAAGAAACTGGCAGTCGCACCACCTACATATCCAGGAAGGATGAATAATTCAAACCACACAACGTCACAAAGATATACATTGTTAATGGGATTTTAAATGTGCTTTGGACTTTTAAGAATGGGACATATGTGATGTGTGAATATTTGAGTTTTTATGTAGCTACTCATAAACAGGGAATTGTGGTCAGCCACTTACGTAGTTGGCAGACCAGAGAGCTTTGAGCTTGAGGTACCACTGCAGGCGGTGACCATGGCTGCTCTCAAACTCTGTGGCCAGCTTGGTCATGCGTTCAAACTCCGTGGAGTCCATCAGCGGACGTACTGACTCCATGTACTGAACATGGGAGAGAGAGGCTAAATAAACCACATGGCACCACTGAATGACCAGCAAAACTATACCTTCAACTATACAGAGAAACATAGGGTGAAGGAAGAAAACTAAAATAATTAATCTGCCAGGAATATTTTTTTATTGGCCAAAATATTGAATATATATTTTTAATAGAAATATGTCACCCTATCACTTTTCAATGCCATTTTGTGTATCAGGTACCACATGAAAAAGTCCATAAAGAAACAAGATTAGATTTAGAGTTTTAATTTAAAACTTGCTCAACTCAGTTATACAAGGGATCAGTTTTTGTCTTCGTCTTCATTTTTCCTTTTTAGTGGCCTCACACTTGCTATGTGTCGCCACATGGGAATAACATTATGGTTCAGATAACGTTAGGCTAGTGAACATTCAGCAGAGAAACAGAAGTTTAGACGCTACCGCTTTGTGTAGCATGCAACAGACAGCCAACCAACAGCCTGTTTCATACAAAGCCATTGGTTTGCTTTGATTTGATTGACAGTTCACAGTCAGACAATGGTCAGCAGGGAGAACAGGCAAAGACCAAAGTGGGTATAACTGAGTTTTTCATTCTTTATCTCTCAAAAAGTTACTGGCCAGTGTGGCGGGTGACCCTTATTGATTTAGCTGTCCAAGAAAAGATTTACTAGGCAGGTGTTCATTTGTCTCACCCTCTTGATGGTGTCCTTGATGGCAGGCACAGGCAGGTTTGGTAGTGAGCCCTGGTAGCTGTATAGCAGAGGCTGTCTGCCAGAAAAGATGCGCACCAACGCCTGGCATAGACACATATGCACACACACACAAAATATAAAAATGAGCGCATACCCTAAAGCTTTGTCAGAGTAAGGACTACCAATGGTGCTTTCTCATTTACAACATCATTTACAACAGCACATACTACACTACAGACCAGGGAATCAAGGGGTGTTGAGAGAGATGGAGAGAGACAGTAGCTAGTGGAATAAAAAAGAGGAAAAAATGTTATGCAACCACACTGACCACCCAGGCTTTGGTGGTGTAGGACATCTTGCCATGCTGCTCGAACATCCAGCGGTGGTAGGAGAGGAGCTGCTTGAGGCAGAGGCGCATGGTGAAGATGAGCGACAGCCATAGCATGGTGCTGAAGAGCACCGCCGACACCACCGTCTGGCACTGGGCACTGAGAGACTGGCTGGGGAGGGTGGGAGAAGATGGACAGATGGATAAAGGGGAAGGAGGGAGAAAAGTGTGGGGAGTGTGAGAAATGATAGAATAAAAAAAAGAGGAGCAGAATGAAGATGAAAGAGGCAGGGAGTGGAGGACGGCAGTTGATTGAGAATGAGGTATCAAAGAAAAAGAAACCACAGATTAGGACATGAGGAGGAAAGAGGAAGGAAGAAATGAGAGAATTTTACATCAGTTACAAGAGCTAGCTGTTTCACAACAGTAACACCAAGCTAGCACGTCTTCAATGAATTTGTCCCAAATGTTTTTTGTCTTTTCAAATCAATGCTTTGGGCAACATCCATTTACTTTTACATTTACCATTTTCCATTTACAAAATCTGTTTTATAGGGAGAGAACAGAGGGAAAAAGAAAGTGACAAGAGGGGGAGGACAGATCAAAAAAGATCAAAAGAAGTATAGCAAGACAGACAAACAGACTATGAGAAAGGAGGAACAAAATCAGAGGGAACAAGAAATAAAGCCTATTTTATCCACACATAGTTATGCTTCCTCTATACAGGATGATCCCTCTGTGTACAAAACATATGATCAGAGTTTTTTCAGACTATTTTTTGTCTGTAGGCCACAGTGTTTGGTATTAATAAATCAGCAACTCTCACCATTTTACCAGGCTACGGTTTTAAAAATGGAATAGAACCGTCCATTGATTGTTGGATATCTGCTGAAGTGGCTGGTGGGTAGATAAACCAAAAGGTTTCAGAGCATTTGTCTAGTGGTTGTCTAGTGGTGATTTCCCACCTCACGTAAGACAGGTCTAGACTTCATAGTCTAGTCATGGTCAAATTGGACACCTGCTTGCCATGGAGTGCTCATGTTTTTAATTCTGTCTTTTTCTATTTGAATTTTGAAGACACTTGCTCTATTTTTTACTGTGTACTCTTACTGTCTTGTTTTTAATGTTTTTTTATATGTGAAATTATTTGTATGCTGCCTTCTTGGCCAGGGCCCACTTGAAAAAGAGATGGAAATCTCAACGTGATTACACTGGTTAAATAAAGGATAAATTAAAAAAATTAAAAAATAGTAAATAATGAGATGTGTTACCTGACTGGCAGGTGCTCCTGTATCTTGGCTATGAGGCCCATGGAGGGGTCGGAGCGTGTGTACATAGTCGCCAGGATTGCTATGACCACAAAAAGCCAGGAGGAAGGGCTGGCAGGGTAAACCCCTGTTATCACACTGTTCTGTTAATGTGACAGAAGAGAGAGATTGATTCAAAATCCAATTCTTTCTGTTAACAATGACATGGCATTTGAACCTGGCGCCTTTCCACCATGGTAACAAAGGCTGACCTTGTTTAAACATGAAACATTACCTCTTATCCGCATTGCTTCTGACAATGAAACGAGGGATAGGAGTGACGATCAAACAAAGGCAAGTGAGAACATGCTCATACACTCACACACACAGAGTAAATAATGTGGGACATGATGTGTGTAGTTCATCACGTCCTGACCTTGTAATTATAAGATTCTATCTGAGAGCCGTTCTGAGATATTGACATTCTGATATAGATATTCTGAGATTTGACAAACCATCTGGCAAAACTGTTATGTACTTTCTATCTTTTTAAATATTAAATGCCAAGCGGTTCTTAAAAAAAAAACATCACACAAGCATAAAGTAACATTCCATGATCTTGAATATGTGGATAACTCAATTTTGATAAAAATAAATAAATAAAGTCAAGCTCACAATGTCTCAATCTAAACTCCCTCTCAGGCATCTATAGCCCAATAAACAAATATCTATATAAAAATGACAAGAGGTTGATTCTCAAGGGTGGAAAAATTCACTCTTTAACACTGTTAAAAAAACAGCTATTGGCAATGCACCTTGTATTTCTGGGTCCATTTTGTTGTGTGGGGGTGTATTTTTATTATTCCTGTTGATAACAGGCCAAACGTCGACAACGTGATGTCACGTCAAGATATTTCTAGTGCAGCTAGGGAAAGCACACCACAGCATTCTCTCTCCACTCTCACTGTTTTCGACTGGAGCAACTTTACTACGCTATCACTATTGCACTCTCCACCTACACATATACAGTACAAAGAACCCCTTTCCCTGGGGGTTTTCATAGGGCCTTCTGGGAAATGTAGGAAATCACTAACTTAAGTACAAGTAGACAAGGCAGGTTTAGGAAAAGTAGGTACGCCAAACATTACAAAACTGTAGTTTTGTTTGTTTTATTTTGTAACACTTCATAACAAAATAACATTGAACATCACAAGTTGATGATCTAACAGTGTAAGAGAGTGGATTTTTCCTTTACCACTGATCCAGTGTTGATGCTGCAGTGCTGATAATGTCATAGTGGAGAGGGTCAGCTTAAAGTGTGTTAGTTCCCTGCATCTGTAGCTTAGTGCTGATGTGACTGCAGCAGCACAGCTGAGCCTTGTCACAGCAGAGAGGGAAAATGGAGGCTATGGAACAGAAACACTATGGCCTATGGAAAAACAGCTCTAAGGAGTAAGAGGTAGACTGTGAGTGTGGTAGTGAGTGTGGTGATTTGTTTTAGGATACAGAGAAACAGAGAAGCAGATGTAGGCTAAACAGGCAAGATAAGACAAGTGTGAAAGCCTGAGTGGTGGTACTTTGAGTCTGATGAGCCGCTTCTTCCAGGAGCGCAGGCCAGAGAGGTAGATCTGGGCGAGGGCCTGGTGGGATAACTGGAGATCAATGCCCTCCGGGGTGACCGTGAACTGGAAGGCCACCGCCTGATGGGCTTCTGCCATGATTACTGGGAAGAGGGAGAGAGGGAAGAGGAGAGAGGATGGAGGAAGAGAGGTGAGGTGAGGTGAGTGTGTGACAGAGAGATAGAGAGAGAGAGAGAGAGATTTATTTCCAATACACACAAGAACCTTACACACAATAATTTGAATGAACACACAGATATGGTCACACCACTGAACTCAGCTGAAAATGGACTTCTATCAGCAACCATTACCACTCTAGGGGTGACTGACTGGGTGATGTTATCATCTCGAGAAAGCTCACCCAGAGAAGATGCACAGATTGTGTTACCTGCATGGTTCATGCAGGTAACAACAACAAACAACACCTGTTTAAATGTCAGAGGTGGATTGGTGACAATGCAAACAGATACGATCACTTCAGTAGGGGTATGCTTTGATGTTAAAAGCACTCTAGCATTGCTATGTGACAAGCAGACCCTGCTTGCTCTTGTAGAAACAATAAGCATAAATAACTTTGACAGGGCCTCAACTGTGCCATTCAGGCACCCAGAGGGCAGCATATGGGTAAGAACATCTCATACCAAGAATGACCCACTTAATAATGGGAGACTGAGAACATAATGCAATACTATCAACAGGAAAAAAACAAGAGACCAATTTGCAACAGCAATACAGCAATAGCCTAATGCTTTGTGAATCGTGATCACAATTTAAGCAACCACATCACAGCAGCTGATGGAAGATTGAGCCTTGAAGGTTGAGGCAAGTGCTGTGACAGATGATTCATCAAATTGACTGGCCACATTTGGGTGTCTAGGACTGGCAAAACACAGCCATCTGAGGCTTGTACACTATTAGAAGAAGCTCAAGAGAAACATATTGTATGTACTCGTTGGCCTTTTAGATGCAAAGTCAGGTTGAAATTGATAGAGGTTGATGTGAATGTGCTGACTGGCTGCTGCTGTGGCGTGGCAATTTTTTTGAGCCAGTTATTGCTCCTCCTCACAGAGGGAATTGATTTTCCTCCACAAACAGGCTATGGATAATGCCCTGAGGTTTCGTCACTCTGACTGGACAGAACACCCCCATGGAGGCTGCGTCTGTTGTATTGTATAGGTCTAAAAATGGCAAAAGCAACACACACACACACACACACACACAATTCCCCCATCCTCCATGAGTCCCATTGGGGTTCTGCTCTTTAGGAGAGATCTGGCACTGGCTGACGCAGTTGCGGCGGTGCCAAGGACTAACAGCAGTAAATTTCAGCCATGGTCACTTCAGCCCCTTTCTTTGGGTGCCAGCACAGACAAAACACACCTTCTGTTCATTTCAGCACAGACTGCACGCACACTGAAGTGAGACATTTTACAAAATGTCCAGGTAGATTTTGTTACCGATATCCATTTGATCTGACTGGAATGCCGGCATAAAAGGACATTCGAGAGTTTTATCTGCATTGATAGTGTTAATCCTCTGCATCTCTGCAACTGAAATTTCCAATTCAATCTAGAGCTTATGCTTTCATGGCAGTTAAAGAGATTGCCAGAAAATGATAAAGCTAAACCATGATATGGTTACAGATTTAGTCACATTTAACCAAGTAAGCAATAGAAAGAATGAGCTCTGGATAGTAAGGTTTGTCCAAAGATCTGACAGAATCTATGAATCCGTAAAGATAAATAGGCTTACTAAAGAATGGAGATAGGTCTGGAATTTATTTCATAGCTTAACTTGAGGCCTAAAAGACAATTTAGCCTCTGTTCCTCGCTTCAAAAAAGCTTGGACTACATTGCAAAAAGATCTTTGCATTTCGAGCCACGCTGCCATCCTCCAGCACAGATGGATGGAAAACTGCCAGACAGAGAGCAGAGTGGAGCAGCAGGAGGGAGAGAGGGTTCAGAGAAGGAGGAAAGGGAGGTAGAGACGGGGTGTTTAAACTGGGTAAAAGGTAACTTGGGATAGTTACAGGTTATAGGCAAAGAACATGGAACATGGCAGACTAACAGAATGTACTCTCATATTTGATGTGAGAAGAGAGCACACTGGTATTTTAGCTTTTTAGTTGAAAGGTGATAAAACATAGAAACAAAGTGATAAAAAAGTCATAAGATACAATGATGGCCAAAATAAATGAGAAAGAAAAGATGCAAATTACTAATTTGGGCAGATGAAATTTTTAAAATATCAAAAGGCTTATTATTCAAATTTCTACTTCTATCTTTCTAATTTCTATCTTCGACATATTTGTTTCCAGTGCATTTAGCTGAAAAGACAGAGCTAGCAGAAATGCTGGAAAAAGGCCTTAGGTATCAAAATTGCTTAACCTCATGATCGAGATATAACTCAAAATACCAAATAGCCTAAAACTCAGTATATGAAATATTCACAGAATGGAAACAAACCAAAACATTAGCAGTCTGCAACTCTGCAAGTTAAGTTACCTGGGCTTCTCTAAAGTTCAAACTTTGAGAAGAGTCACATGTTTGTAATATGGCCTTTTCCCATCCAGTATGACCCAACACACACAGGGGACACACACAGTGACAGGAACTATTCTCAGTGCTTCAGTAGCCCAGACTTATCTATTCTTATCTTTACTAGCCATTTCCCCTACAGCCACCAGATAAGGAACAAGGAAATGGAAAATAAATTCCAGCATATCAGTACTTTGTTTCACTATGGCAACAAGCAAAGACATTTTTATTGCTTTCACAGTCATACATAATACTATAGAATCAATTACACACTGTATGATACACAAATGTGTGGTTCTTTAAAACGAGAGTATCCCTGAATTTCAACCCTGAAATTTGTTTTCATTTCCTAAGCTTGAATTTACCAAACATTTCTTAATGTCCTTCATAACCAAAACGATCAACAATGACATTACCAAGGTTGATTTGCTGGGCATTAGGGGACATGTTCTTGTTTGTAATTGATATGAATGCTATAATATAAAGCTCATTTGGATGTACACCTAGTCATCGAGTTGACAGTCATTCTCTCATTCACTTTCAATGGAGGAACTTATATCAATGTTACAGGGGAGTCCTGGCTTAGATTTATGGAGGTAGATTTCTATCAAAAATAAACAAACACACACCTCTCAATTTGTGTTCCGTACATACATCTAAGCAGATTAAGCGTGTCCTTTGATCGCCAAATGTAGATTCGCCAGTTCGCAAACCAAGCTTTTGATTTGTAAACGTGAACATTGGAAACATATCTGAAAATGTTATTTGCATTTGTGAATATAATTCTTTCAATTTTTTTCATTCATTAAAATGATGATTTACAAAACACAAATTGAGAGGTGTTTGCGTGTGGATGGCAAAACACATTTGTGGATTATACCTACGAACACAAATTGAGAGGGGTGTGTTTGTTTATTTTTTATAGAAATCTACCTCCATATTGATTGGACTGTCCTAGACCAGAACGACCTTTGTGGTTTCTTAAATTGAGTGGTATTTCCCTTTACAGCCAGGCATTTCAACTAGATATGACTATGACACAGTTCCTGTATACCACTGCCTTCATAGTAAATGTTTCACTTGAATAAATAAATGATTTAAAGGGACCTGTCCTAACTAGGCTCTTCTCGCTATCCTGCTATCTGGCTTTGAACACTGAGGCAAAGGGTAAACATAGGTGTGTACATTTCAGTGCTCCACAAGAAACCTTCTACTGACTGGAAGTAATATGTAAGCTCTGGAGAAAGGCAGTCACATGACCCATGGCATACATTACATGGTGATCTGATAGAATATGACTGTTTGCATAACATCATAGTGAGTAGAGTAATTATGTCAACAAACTGAGCAGTTCAAGCACAGTAAAGTAAATAAAGACAGTGAGACAGATGCCATTAACCTCAAGCAAGTAAGTTGATAAATAATGCATAGTTACATAATGCCAGTGTTATTCAAGTTGAGGTAACTACTGTTATAACGTTACACAGAACGTTAGCAGATCTGAATAAGGCCTGCTCAATCAATCAATTTATGATTATGATTATTATCATTATGTTGTTATCATAATGTGGAACCTCAGTGGTTAAACTGGATGCGCTCCTTCGCATGCACACTTTCTGAATGGCTTAATGTGCATCTTTATCAAAAACCTAACGTTAATTGTTACATCTAAAATGTATAATTGCAGTGTAGCAAGCTATTAAACTGCCCATTAACCTATTCTCAAACATCAAACGTGCAATACTTCAATAGCTACCAAGTACTAAATGTATTACACTAAAATCTAGATGGGTAAATCTAACAGTCAGCCTCTTGATTAACGTTAGCTAGCGTTAAAGATTTGAAAATTAGCTCCTGCTGCCGCTTGCTAGCCGAGCATCCTGCCCGATACACAAACAACAAATGACATACGAAAGAAATAGCAAGCGAACAGGACTCAACCCTTCAGAGATCATCCTTACACACGGATAAACGCACAATAACATAGCAGAAAGTAAACAGTCCTGATAGCATACCTGTAGTTAATGGGAACCGAAATACAGAGAACTGACGAACTGGCAACTGTTACATCTGACGTCGTCGCTGCCCCCTCTGTGGTCGCTGTAGGCCCTCTTCTGCTGTAGCTAGCTGCTCGCTCAAACTTAACTGTACTGATGCCTGGCTTGTAGCTGATGCTGCCTTCCGGTGCTGTCAGGAATCTCGGAATTACGGACAGACATCACGTGATCTACTCGACAAAGTGGCTGGGGAAATTGGGAGTTCCTCAGTTGTGACGCTAATGGGTGGAAAGCACGGATCCGTTTGTTATTATACGTTAAATTATACGTAATTTGGGTTTTAAGAAATGAATTGGAAAATCAATTTCATAGCTGGTGCACATTTTCTCCTCTTCATTCTGCAAAAAGTAGCCACCAGAAACTCCTTTTTTACAGGCTCAACTTCGTTACAATTGACTTTGTACACAATTACAACTGAGTACTGTAGATACAGTAGAACCACAGTGCGCACAGTGAAGCTATTATTATTAAACTATTCCCAAGGACCCCATTCTGGGAACCACTGTATGCCACTCTATACCACTTTTATCTACTTGGTTTGATAACTTTGAACAATTTCTGTGCTCATATTCATTTCATACCTCAGCTAATACAAGTCACATCCAGTGCAAATTGGTGGTAAAATGATCTGAGCCTTTTGACATAAATTTGTGTAAGGTAAAAGGAACACAGTCACATATCTCACAAACTAAATTCACAGAGACGCCATTTTAACTCAGAAACGAAATAGACAGACACACTATTTTAGGGTTTATTATTATAACCATAACAATAAGGTGGATCTCTCTTTATTTTGACCATCAATTCAACCATAATTGTTCTTTTTATCACAGGCAATAGTTATAATAGTGCACTTTTTATATTTAAATTATGATACAGACATTTCTTTTTTAACACCTTATTCTACTGACCCTTAGGGATGGAGAATAGTTTACAATCTTAGCTAGAGTTGGGTCAATGAAAGTGGAGGTGAAGGTGGTGATGATGACAAAGATGAAAATGATGGTGGTGAGCAATCATAAAGTGAGTACGGACAGTGAAGCTATTGACTTCGTACAGTTGCTCTTGTGCGGATGATGGCTACACAACAGGTGAAGGCCGACAGACAGGTCAAAGGGACAAGGCATAAAGCAAGAGATGAAGCATTCAATGTGAGTGAGAAACAATTATGTGCATTACAGGGTTGGGTTATGTTTGCTCCTCGTGTTATCATTTGCTTAACCTGTTTTGAACGCATTTTGCTGCAAAGTCCTCCTCACTTTGTTTCTGGTATGCAGTGGTGGCTCACACTTGCACAGCTGTCATCTCACGCAGCCATCATGCACTCAGCTCGCACACATCCCTGTTATAAGAGCTAAGCACGATGAAAGAGATGTGAAATCATACACTGGATAAAAACAAAGATTATCGGAGAGGTGAGGTGAGAGTAACTCGTCAGTAGTGCTATCAAAGTCATTCTTTAAAATACTTTGGGAAAGAGTGGTGATGAGGAACGAAATAAAACACATTTCTTGAACTTTGTTGGCATAAAATCAAATAGATATGTAAACAAATAAATAAATAAATAAATAAATACACAAATAAATAGAACTGTAGCACTGTGTATCCCTCTGAAAACATTCTGCAATTTTGTTGCATATTGTGCCGTATGGAAGACTGGTGATGAATGTTGGTTAGTCTGATAGAATACTAGAGCAATACATGATCGTCAGAGGTGCTACGTCTGCTTGCAGAATGGTGGTACTCTCAGTGATGATGGCGGATGCAGTGATGGACTACTTGGCTTGTTGGAGTGAGGGTCGTGGAGTGGGAGACTCTTTTTGCTTGCTTCCCACTTTGAAGTCCTGCTCAACAAGGAATACACTTCGCAAGCTTTTTGAATCTGGCATCATGAGAATGTCCATTGATGAATGTTGGGATTTTTTTTTTCTTTTGTTTTGTTTTATTGTTTTGAGTCAATATGTGAATACTATGGCAATATGAGACAAGCTCAACGAGAATGGAGTCTGTCCGATCCACAGGTCTGGAATGCTCTACTCATTCAATCTGGGCACAAACAGCAGTGATGAGGTTCATGGAACTATTCACGCAGTGTTTCTTTCCATATATGTTCATATTTCTTTTCAAATCAAAAATACTTTTCTTCAGAGCAAGGGGGTTCCAACGCAAAAATCTTGGTTGGATTGTTTCATATCGTCTCTGAGTAAAAAGAAAATACAAAAAAATTAAAAACATGTAACTTTAAATGGATGTCCACCAAAAAGCAACTGGTTAGCTTCCCGTTTCCAACACTGAAGCATGTGTGCTCAGTTTCTATCTTTACTGCTATCGCTGTGCTACTGACATCCTCAAAAGAAACATGTAATCTTAAATTAAACTAAATAAAAAAATATTGTTTTTCACATTCACTTAGCTTAACTTGGTTTTCTTTACAACAGAAGACATTGCTGGAATTCCCTTTTCAGGGATGTCATTTCTCCCAAGCAAATCAGGACCTTTTGCTGTGTTTTGTCCAGCTCATTCATTGAAGTATTAGCAGGCTGCTAAGTCTTGGGGTGTGTGTGTTGATATACTGAGGGCAAAACTATATTTCGCCCGGTATGGATTGGTAATTGTATGCTCCTTGATAGTGGTATGAACAAACAGGCTAATTTTTAGACTAATCTTAACCATCACAAGCCTGTTCTTTCTTTTTGGTGTCAGATACTGTATTGCAATGATATGGTAGGCTAGCCTATCTGATCATGTTAGCATCCTTTAGCAGGCTGATTTGCTAACTGGCATGCACGTTAGCGCTTCAAAATTCCTAGTTTGATCTGTGAAGCTGTATCTAAGATTTAACATTTCTTTTTCATTCAAGGGCAGGAATCCTGGTGAACCGGAGGACCAAGAGGATGTCAATTTGAAAAAAAAAAAGCATGAAAGGGGAAAAAGCTATTTCGCAATCCTTGCTATGGTCAAGCACCTTCAATTACTTAGTCAAGTAAGAATAGGAGATAGCTCATGGCTTGCAGGGATACTGGGAGATGAAGTTATAATGTCTTATTTCCAGTGTAGTTTAGGCATCCTGCTGCCTGGTCTCGCTCTCCTTCTAGCCTAGGGTTGGGATTGGGTTCCATTGGAGGACAGCAGTCGGGCTCTCTCTTTTCCCGAGCCTCTGCGCTGCAGAACTCCCCCGCTGCCTCCTATGCCTCCACCGTCCCCTCGCTCACCCCACTCGCACCTGTCGCCCCCACCCTCGGAACGCCGCGAGTTCTGGCGGGTGGGGGTCCCGTGGGGCCGGCCATTCTTCTCATCTGGGAAGGGATCAGGAGAGGAGAACAGGAAAGTCACTCTTCAGTCAATGTGTCGATGTATATATTCATATACCCTGGAAAGGGTATTCTGTGTGTGTCAGTGTGTGTTAACGGGGGCTCTTGAAAGTTCAGAAAATGCCTGGGAAATTAAAAATGAGGGGGTAAAAAGTACCTCTTTTTGCATTTTACCCTGTTTTTTATTCGTTGAGTGGGATGTGTGGTGTCTTATGAATCAAAATAAAACTAATCTTAGTGGTAAAAATTGAGTGTTTATTTGCCAATATGCAATGCAAATGTATTATTTCATAGTTCAATAAACTAAAAAGGACCAAAAAAATCTGATCAAGGGGACAAAAAAAGTGAATTTCTTACCCTGGTGTGTGTTTATGTGTGCATGTGTGTGTGAGCAGTCTCACCAGAGAGGGCCTGAACCATAGGTTGATCATGGGAGCTGAGAAGCTGGGCTTGAATCGTCTCCACCACTCGTTTGAACCTGCGACTCGGACCTGGGTACACATACAAATGCACACATTTTAATGTACACACCAAAAACAAAAGTAAATGAACTCACTTTTTTTTTACAGCATTCATAATGTTTTAACAGCTTTAACAATTTTTATTACGGTGGTTAAAACTCCACTTGCCTGATATGAGGGTGAACGTCACGCTGTAGATTCCTGTCTCCCTCCTTCCCTCTCGCTCGGTCCTCTCCCTCTCCCGCTCCCTCTCGCCCTCGGAGAAGGCGATGTCCACCTGGAACTTGACGGGTTTCTGGAAGACGGAGGGGCCGCCGGAGGACTTGTACTCGGCCCGGAAGCTGGTCTGGGAGAGGACGCTGTGGCTGAGTGACGGGATCTGCGTGGTGGGGAGACAGAGAAGAAGCAGAGAGACCGACAGACTTACGAGGCGGGAGAGGTATGGGGGGCCAACGTGAGTATAGCGAGACAAAGGGTGAGGGTGAGGAGAAGAGAGAAAGAGTGAGCCGTTGGTGGAAGAACAAGAAAGCAAAGTGATCCATCAACGTGCCACAAGAGAGTAATAAAGAGAGAAAAATTGAAATAAAGACAGAAATGACGTGCATATGGGAGACCGTGTGAATTCATTACAGATGCGTTTTGCCAGTGAGAGCCATGCTTTCTACATACAAGCTGGTGACTATGATAGCGAGTGGTGCGAGAGACAGACCACATCAGATACTCACAGACAGGAAGGCGTGGACGATGTCAGCTTTGACAGAACTCAGAGGTTTGTCTCTGATCACCACAAATATCTGCTCCTCTTTCTCCAAGCTGATGAAGTTCCCAAACCACGACTTCTTAGCCAGCCTGGGGGACAGGTGACACAAAAAACACAAACGTACAGAAAACACACACACAGGTTTATATTGATGATAATGAGTCACACCTCAACAGTTTTTTTTTATCTCAAGGTGGTATGTGTGTGCATGAATGGTGACTTACTCAGGACTGGACTCTGGAGTTAGGCTGGACATGTCCTCTGATGTAGGAACTAGAAGAGGGGATGTAATGTCAGTCAAGATCTGTGTAAATTCATATGTGCAATAATAGATATAATGAGTGTTTGATTTGGCTCTTCATAATGGATTTTAGTATCGAGGAAACGCTTTGAAACCGATAGGCGTGGCCACTCACCTTGCAGCTTACGGCGGTGGAAGCGGGGTGAGCCTAGCAGGTTGTTCTTGAATGAATTGAGACGGGTCCTCCAGTGGGCAGAGCTGCTGGCCGCCATGCCACCTCCCCCTCCGGGGCTGGAGGGCGGGGTCAGTGATAATGAGCCTACCCCTCCCCCACCCTCCGCCCGTGAGGAGGATGAGGACGAGGAGGAGGAGGGCGGGGTGGAGGAGGGGTGGTGAGGGTGGTGGACGGGGGTGCCCAGGGGCGTGGGCAGCGGAGAACCCTGGGGGGTTACCTGCGGCACAGAGTGGGCAGAGTTTGGGTAGAAGCTCTTAGTCACCGACTTGAGGACAGAGGAAGAGGGGAAGAAGAAGAAACGGGGGATGGGCGAGAGGAGTGGAGAAGGGGAGGGTGAGCGGGAGGAAGGGTTGTGGAGGGGCAGGGACTTGATGGGCTGAAGATGGGGTCGCTCGGCAGGTCCCTTGATGGGCAGGGTCTGGGTCTTGGGACTGGTGGCGGCTTTGAGCTTGTCGTGAGCCCTAACCGAGCGAGGGGTAGTGGCACTTCCCGGTTTGGGCTCCTTTGTGAGGAGGGTAGCGGTGGCAGAGGTGACATCTGATTGGCTGAAGGTGAAGACGGGGCTCTGGTAGGACTGGGGAGTGGGTTTGGAGGGGAGTGGGAGTGGGAGAGATGGATAACAAGAGAGGGGATGGAACATGGAGAAAGAAGGATGGAAATGAGTGTCATGGTACATGACAAAAGAGTGCATCTTGTGAATAATGAAAGCGTCAACTGCACTTCTACTACAGCTTACTATAAAATCTTTCACTTTGGGCCTGAAGTCAGTTTTCAGTTGGATGCCTTTCATACCTTACATGAGTATGCAGTGACAGTAAACAGTGGTAATGACAGAGTGACAATTAATGTTTAATTTATTTTAGTGTTCGTTTGGTTTTCATAGAGGCAAATGTCGGACTAGCAAATTTATGATTTTTTGCGACTCCAACTCATATCAAAATAACGACTCTCTCGTCTAGTTAGTGCATGTTGTAGAAGTGAAATGGGGACAGAAGAAAAACTATGAAAAATCCAAAGAAACTTCCAGATGGGTGATATTTGTCCTGAGAAATTGGAGTTATGGTGTGCAAAATGAGGAGCTTGATAGATGGATATCTCAGGGGGGTATGTGAGATGTGGTCAAAATTTCTTCAAGCAGTTAAATGCTAACAACATCTTAACTGTAGAGCAATATTACAAGCATGAGGTAAATCATTACAATTCATGGTAAATCAGTAAATTCAGTGTTTAATAATGCATGCTTCCATTAATAGATTAATAGATTGTAAAGGTAGTCATAGTATTAACTGTGGGCTGTTTTCAATTAAAAGCCAATGATAACAGTTGGCCAACACGTCCTTACCCTGGGACTGCTGAGAGGGCTGGAGGAGAGACCAGTGGATGCTCCACTGACTGAGCGAGACCTAGGGGGAGTCAAAAGATCATCAAAACAGAGAGAAACAATTCAACAAAGAAACTGTGCGAGAGTGTATGTTTTTTTAAGTATATCTTTGAGAGTGTGTGTACTGTATGATTGTAAGAATGTACCTCTGGCTGTGTGCAGCTGTGTCCAGGGCCCTGCGAGGTGGGGTGGGAGACCCCTGTTCAGTGACACTCAGCACCTCCAGGCTCTTCCTCTCAGGGCGGCAGCGGCCGTGGCGCGTCAGCATAGGAGAGTCCACGCGCTTTCGAGGTGGATCTGCTGTGGGACAGCACCAAAAAGTGGTAATGTTAGTGCTAGTATTTCTCAAAATTAAGACCACATTTCCCATTAACCCCATTGTTTGCTGTCACCAAGATGATGTTGCTACTTTTCCCCTGTCCCCCTCCCCAACTTCGCTCCATGTTTGTTTTCTCTTTGACTTTACTGAAGAGGATAAACATGATGGAAGTGATTTTTTCACAGGCCTTTCACTCGTTCCATCATCTGCCATCTGCTTTAGCTCTGTTTGTGCAGGAAGAACAGCAGCCCTATTCCTGTTTTATGGCGTAAAGCAATCACTCTTTGCGCAGAGTCAAGTAGAGGCTGCCAATGGTCTCACTGATGGTCTTGTTTGTTTACGGTAATGATACAACTGTCTGTGGAAATGATTTATTGATGTTAAAATGCAACACACGGCACCTTTAATTCTAAAAATAGCCATAAAATTTAGATCTAGTTACTAATATTTTCCACAAACATCGATTTTTTTGCCACCAAAATCAAATCCAGTGAGTACCAGGGTATGTTGACAGGTTTGTATGCAGTGGTACAAACCCTAGACAGAAATTGGGGCAGAGAGGAGCTCCCTCCCTCCAATGGCTCCCTCCTGCCACCTAATGACTGACCTACGTCATTGCGTTGAGGCAAATCCTCATCCTCATAGCTTGGGTAGCGCTCCTTCCTGTCCAGCAGTAGGTAATAGATCATCTTCTCTTGGTTGTCTCTGAGACAGGGAGGGAGGGAGACTCATGAGATGAGACGTTATAGTTTGGCGAGAGGGATGTAGAAAACAGCAATATGTGATTCTGTGCTGAAAAGGGTGTGTAAAAGAAATAAGCAGAGAACCACGGGGATAAAAAATCAGAACATAAAAAGAGATACACACATTCGGTACAATTACCCACTAAAATATAGTAGACACACACATTCATTTAGAGATGGAAAAACTGCTTACTCGTCACATTGCAAATCGCGAGTGAGTTTGACTCGGTCTCTGAAGCAGCCCAGAGAGTGCATGCTGTCCAACACATCTGGGTCCAGCTCCGTCAGGGACAAGATCCGCCCCACACATACCCGCCTGGGAGGGGGCTGCTCAGGACATGGCTCATTACGACCACTCCTGGGAGCAACACACACACATGAACGATATATAATGTACAGTACTGTGCAAAAGTCTTAGGCACCCTAGATTTTTTTTAATATAGATTTGGTCTTAGATGTTTTATTTTTTGTTTTCTGCATTCATTTTTTACATTGCTGCTCTTTATAGTACATTTTTTGATATTTAGAAACTTTTCATTTCATTATTTTTAAAAGCATCTTCACTTTACAGATTGTGTTTTTTTTTACACGTGCCTAAGCCTTTTGCACAGTAGTGTATATGATAAATATGATGCAAGCATTTCACTCCAAAGAGGAAAGTGTATATATGAACGCATACTCACTGATACCAGGTGTGTTTCTGGATGGCCTCTAGCTGTAAGGGGTGACAGGGCAGATGGGGCCATTAGTCTCTACAGTCTGTTAACAACCAGATGGCCACAGAGCTGTGTGGTGTAAACAATTCACACCCGCTCCCTTTTTACATACACAAAAAGCCACCTAATCAGCGTTGAATATTTTGTATTAAAATCACATTTTGGAACGTGCATTGGTTGGACAATTTAAGAAAAATCATCATTATTATCCTGGAGAAACCTCATTGAACCTGTTTTGCCATTTTTGAGTTTGCCATTTTTGAGTTTGCCATTTTTGAGTTTGCCATTTGTGAGCGGCAGCTGACATTGTCACAAATACGTAGAAGATCCATGATCCTAAGACCAGTTACTGTTTGTCAAGACATGCCTTTTATAACGCACAAATATATGTAGGTCTCTAAGGTAAATAGTGCCAGTTTCAGTTCTTGAAAAGAGTACTTTGGTGATATTTTTTCCATGACAAATACAAATGCTCTATAATAGCTTGAATCATATTTGTATTTGTACATTTTGATCACACCTGGCTGTTCTAGTAAAACCACATTACAATCCTGATGAGTATCAGGCACTTTAGATCCACACTGAAAAAACTCCTACACATAGACCTCTGTTACACCTGCTATTATCATGCATTCATCCATCCTGTCGTTGGATGCAGTAAAAACGTGTAAAATCCAGGTGTAAACGCACCGAGGAAGCATTGAAGGTCCGATTACCCAGCATACATGCAATGTAATGAATTTGTGAAGATACAATTGCATCTCCAATCCACATACAACTAGGATATCAGAAATATCAGAAACGCAAACAAAGACAGACAGGCAGCTCTAACAGTAATTTAAAACAAATTAGAAATATTGAAAAGAGGAACCTATCAAACTGTATAGCCAGGATATGCAGAATAATGAATTTATGAGGAACACGTGAGAGGAGATGTCTGCTGTCCATTTCCTCTGATGAAACAATTAATAAGTAATGACAACAGCTGCATAAAACTGCCTACTCGTCAGCCATTGGCTATGCTACACCTAAAACAACCAGGAGTAAATAGACCATATCTAAACACGATGTGGATATGAGACACACATTAACGCCAGCTGTAAAAGGGACAAAACAGACCACTGTGATAGAGACTGGTGTGAGTATGGCCCCATACCGTGAGCCTCTTGTCGGGGTTGACCTCAATCATGCCCTTGAGCAAGGCCTGGCAGTCCGGAGGGATAAAATGGGGCATGTGGAACACCCCACTCTTCACCTTCTCCAGGAGCTGGCGCAAGTTGTCATGGTCAAACGGCAGGGCACCCTGTGGGTAAGAGGGATAACAAGGAGAGGAGAGAGAGACAGTTAAAGTGAAACATACACGGGGTAGAAGATGGATACAAATTTGGAGGAAGGACAAAATTTATATGGAGGGTAGACAGAGGAGGGGATATTCACAAAGTAAGGGATAAAAATGTAGCTATAAAAAGGAGAAAAAACATGTATGAAAGACTTACCACAAGTAGAGCAAAAAGAATGACCCCACAGCTCCACACATCTGCTCTCCGCCCATCGTATTTCTCCCCCTGCCAAACAGAGAAGGCGCCCATGACTTCAACACTGATTGTCTGAAAACTCAAATGAGCTACATTACATGATTAGATTCACTGAGAGGCAACGACTTGATCTTTGTCCAAAAGATTTCTGTCAATAGAAATCTCTGTCAAAAGGAACATTTTAATCCAGCTCTTGTTCCATGTGTAAACACTGTGAAGCTCATTGGCATTGAATCATTGCCACCCTTAATAAAGATGGAAAGAATAAAGAAAAGAAATAAGACCAGTAATATTCAGTATATTCTCTATATAGAAAATTACAAAATACATATTTCATATAGTTTAGAGGCAACATTTTTTTTCTTTATTAGTCTATATGTTCTGTACTGTAAATTTAACTTAAACTGTACACAACAGCTTCATATATGATCCACCTCTGTCACTCTTTAAAGCCTCAACTGCACTTTTTGCAAAGAAGATAATCTCAATAGATTCATTTCTGGCATCATCGGGATTAGCTGTTAATCTCTCTAGTGTACTGTTGATAGCATGATCAATTAATGAAATATCAGAATCCTGACACTTGGAGGGAGAAAATTAGCCTGAAACCATAATATTAATAACATGTTCCATTGAGACATTTTATGGCAAACTTTTATAAAAAAAAATTGATAATTTGTACAAGAGCAGGACTCTTACCCGTATAACCTCTGGGCAAGCATAGTGTGGTGATCTGAAATAAAATGGAGATATTTTATAAGAGATGCACATCCTACAAGAATCATTAAAAGAATGGATTAGTGTGTGTGTGTGTGTGTGTGTGTGTGTGTGTGTATACGTGTTTATTGTGTATATGTTTTTAGCTTCTCTGCCAGCCCGTTTTTCTACTAGAACATATAAAGTATATATATATATATATATTAATATATAAGTTCAGAATATGAGTCATTTTATGGTGCACACACTATTTATAAAGTCACACAGCTGGTACTCACCCACAGCTGGTCTCTAACAGACTGTCCCCCACCTGTAGGGAAGCCATGCCAAAGTCAGCAATACGGATGTTGTTTTTCTCATCAAGGAGCAGGTTCTCGGGCTTCAGGTCTCTGTGACTGCAGACAGACAAACACAATCAACTATTCTTGTCATAAATTAGGAGAAAATGGGTTTAGGGGTTGAGGAAAATCATTCCACGTGTGATATCCACAATATATTTATGACAGTTTGACATGTTGAAGCAAGAATCACAATGGAATTGAAGTGAGGACCCTGCCAGGGTTTGAATACAAGTTCATGGTACAGTATCACTTGCTTCTCTACTCCTGTCTCACTTGATATACTGTCACAAAAACCCACTTACCAATACAACATTATCAGAAGAGGCTGTTTTCTTTTGTCCATGCAACAGTAAACTGGGATTGATTCTTTGTTGTTTATATACAACACTAGTGAATAAACAAAGCCAGAGGCTGTAACACACACACACCCAACCCACATTTTGACCAGGGGTTCCCAATCGTTTTTTAGATTTGATATAGGACTGCTCTATGCAAGAACCAACCAGATGGAGTGACTGTGGCAGAAATCCAAGGCAGAGATGATCTGCCTAAAGAACTTCCTGGCCTCTTTAGGGGTTAGCCGGCCCTTCTTCACAAGGTAGTCAAACAGCTCCCCTCCTGACACGTGCTCCAACACCAGGTACCTGCCAACACAGAGGGAGGAATAGCGTGATATTTATAAAGGGGAACCTCAATCGTAAATCCTATCTTAATAGCTAAGTTAATGCTTTTCCAATCAACGTTTAATAGGGGAGAAGAAAATGGAAGGAAGCAAGGAAGGAAGGAAGTGTGTTACCTGAGGCCATCCTGTAAGGCTGCTACAGCTTTCTATTTCAGCATTATACATTCTGCTGTCTACAGTCTGCATCAACTGTGTGTCATAATTCGATTGTCTATCAGCCTGACTTAGCTAGACCTGTAAAGTCCTTTGAGGTTTGCTCGTGATAAAGAGCTATATAAATAAACTTCACTTCACTTGAACCGAGGAAACTATTAAAGGAAAACTCCACCCTTGGATACTCTTACACTGTTATATATGACAAATTTGTAATGTTCAATGCATTCCAGGAGTTATTTTGTGATGAAGTGTTGTAATCTATTTTTTTGTGTACCACTTTCTCTCAACCTGTCTCATCTACTTCAGCAGTGATTTCCTACATTTCCCAGAATGACTTTCACCCCTTACTCAAAACGCAACATGTTTTGTGGCTTGCACTGCATTGTGGTCTATTGAAGCTACTGTAAGTGGGGAAATTGGTGTGTCTCTTCTGTGATGGATTTCCCCCTGTATGAATGTTTAACATTGGTGCAAAATGGTGTGTCTAATAAGAAGCTCTCACTCTTTGATTCTGAGGGACTGACACCAAAACCTGACATTTAAGATAAGATAGCTGGAAATATCCTCACGTGACATCACATTGTGTACATCTACTGGCCAATTATCCACAGGAAGAAGAAAAATACACCACTAAACAACACAACAAAATGGACCCAGAAATGCAAGGTTGCTTGTTTTTAACAGTATTCAAGGGTTTTAGGGTGGGTTTTTCCTTTAAGGTAGATCAAAACAGAGGGAATGTCAGTGAGATAAACACAGGAGAGAAAGGAAAGACTGAGAATGAGAGTGAGAGTATGCGGGTGAAGAGAGAAGATTAATATAGTCTTAGAGTAACATTTCTAAATCCCACCCCAGAGTCTGGTATTCAGGAAGACAACAGGCAGCCAGGCTGAGCTGGGCCCAGCTGTATAGCACCTCTGAATGTACAATTAACTCACAGATATTTGTTATTCTCGTAAACATCATGCAGCTTCAACACATGCGGATGCTCGATCAGTTTCAGAATGGCAATCTCCCTCTCCACCTGGTCAGAGAGAGAGAGAGAGAGAGAGAGAGCGAGAGAGAGAGAGAGCGAGAGAGAGATGGGGATGATACAAACATATTAATTACAGTTGAAAGGAATTCAATTGACAGGACACGAATGCATCTACAAACCTGTCAGCCTCAGTTTGAAGCTACTAAATCTTACAGTCACAGTCACATGCAATGTTACTGGAACTGCACAATGAAATTATTACTATAGAGATTATGAGGCAATGTTCTTTACAGTAGAGTACTTTTGATGATCATCATAATTATCAGCAACAACAACATCATACCTTCATCAGAACTGACTCAGACAGCTTCTCTCTGTTGACTATTTTGATCGCTACCTTCTGACCCGTAATGCAATGGACCCCAAGCTTGACCAGTCCTGAAAGGCAGAGGAGAGAGAGAGAGAGAGAGAGAGAGAGAAGAGATGGAGTAATATACAGAGATCATGATAACTGAAATATGAAAACTATTATAAATGCAACTTATTACATATAATATATATTTGTACATCCAGTGTCACACAGTTTTTATATAATTGTATAAGCAAACACAGTTTGGTGTACTTACCTGTCTGTCCCTTCCCCAGTGTTTTTTCCAGTCGGTAGGGCCCAACATATTGAGCTGACTGACTCAGAGACAGTTCCTTACTCATACTGCTCTTACTGCAGGCTAATACACTACAACTACAGCACTGTGGTTATTGCAAGAACTGTGATATTATACGGCTAGGAAGATATTGTGGAATACGGCGCCAAACTCAAAAGAAGGACTACCTTTTACCTCAGAGATACAAATAAGTTGGATGCAACACTGCTGCTTCGAGATTACTGGGAGAACATGTAAAAAACTGGTCCTGACCTTTAACTTTTGTCTGATAATAAAACATTCTTCATCTAAACCTGACACAATTGCTTTTTCCTTTTGCAGTAGTGGGGTTTTCTGGTAATTCTGCTTTGAAGTACAGCAAACATGTACAATATTGAACTAAATAGTTTACAGTTATAGAGGTAGGCAAAAGCTGAGGAAGTGAGAAGACACAAATACTAGGCTGTGTGATGCAGTAAATACATACCACTAGAGATAAACATGACAAGGCTGACGAACTACTGAGATTTACTTCTGTACAAGCTTATTTTGCAGTACTCACACCTATATTACAGTTAGCCAAACAGGAAAATCAACGAGCATAGTCTAGAAACAAGCGGATTTTCACGTCTGCAGTCAATATTTATACCATTTGCTGGCTTCGTCTGTTCACGAAACGTTAAATACGTGACCTGGGCATTATTGTTGAATTTTTTTCTCAATTATATCCACTGTGCCAGGCCTATTTCACAGGTGGACCAGCATGCTATTTAGCCTCTCTACTGCTCCAACACAGCGGGGTTAGCCTAGCTTAACGTCTATCCGCGTCTCGCCCGTCTGTCAAAATCGACACCTCTTAAAGTTTCTCGGCATTACTGAATGATATGTTTCGTCGGACAGCCACATTCTCGCTATTTTTGGACAGGAAAGACGTACTCCCTGCAAAACAACCATCTTTAGCGTAGCACCCTCCCCCTCCCTCTCCCTACATCCCTGCAAGTAGCGGATCACAGCATCTTCTCTCTCTCCTTTGGCGTGTCCTCCCTCACCGGCTGATACACAGGTGGAAAAAAAAGGATATCTGCACATATACCCGCACTAATCTCGAGTGCCCTATTTCCCCCTGTTTATACCCCACGCTGGGTGAGAGGCCCTCTATTATAGTCCCTTTGCTTTCTTGCCGTAAATCGATATTTTTCTCTCTCCTCTTCCTTCCTTCGTCTCATTCGCATCAGCATCCGGGTCCCACTCCCTCTCCATCCTCTCTACCCCCGCCCTCCCATCTTCCTCAAATACGCTTATCTCTGCATTCACCTGCCGCTGCGGACACCTCCCTCGATATTATGAAAGAGTCAAGCACAAGAATTTGTAACCATCATCAGAGGCGGAGGAGACTTGGCTGTTTTATCATCAGAATCACTGGCATGCGAAAGAAGGCATTTGATGACAGGAGATAACTTTTCCCAGGTGTCCTGAAGGGGACTTACTGTATTGCAGCTATAGGAGAATAGCCTTTGCCCTATTAGGAAGGAGATTGTGTATAAATGGTGGGAAAGTAAGCATTTCGCACTAGTGTGAGCTCCAGAGAAACTGATCTGCTTGCGAAAAACACTAGTGTTTAGTGCTGTTATCATCATATTCTGATTCAAATAAATCACACAGGGGATGACACAGTTTTATAAAAGGGGTAAGTAGGCCATTTGAATCTGTCGCTTGCAAAGTCGCTTGAAAAAAAAAAATCTCTAAAATCTCATTGTGAAATGTTGTGTGTGGGTGGATAATTCCCCAAAGCCAAGCATCAGCAGAGACTAACTGTTTGATTTGCGTGCAACCACAATGCAACCATGAAGCAGAAATATGTGGAAAAGATACTCATAATATTATTTTCTGCCTTGTTGACATGGGGGCAGGCTCTCTTGAGGTCTCTTGAGTTCAAAATACAAAACAGAACAAGAGCTTCCTCAAAGTCCCTCAGCAACAAACAGGCCTAATACAGGGCTAGTGGGAAGGGGTTTTCTCCAGACCTGAGGAGACCGCTGAGTCGTCAAAAAAACTGTCTCAAGTCCTAATGAAGCTGATCGGTAGCATGGAAGACAGCAGGGAGGACTGGTTACCGCAGGAACAAATACTAAAGAAATGTCAGGACAGAGGGAAGAAAAATGAGAACCAAACTTCCCAGGCAGCAACTGTAAGGTTTTGAGGCCAGAAGGAATGTGATTTGCTATAACTTTCCCTCATATATACTGTATGTCTATTTTTGGGGAATTGACAGTCTGACAAGTAACAACCTTTCTCTGCGTGAATTTTGTCCATCTTACATTCAAGCAGAGATTTTTGGAAGCCTGTCTGTGATCCTTTGAGCCTCTCCTTAAGCTTGAGCTCTACTTGACAGCACCAGGGCCTGCTCTATCATCCAGAAATACAGAGGAGGTTACTCAGGAAAACTACAAGGACATCCCTTTGGCTCCTACGTATTCAAGGGACCAACTGTTTCCAGGTCCTTTCTTCCTATCCTTCCCACTACCTCCAGCATAAGCAAGGAAGATACTCCCATTACCAGAGCTCAGACTGGAAAAGTGACATTAGGCGCCTCAGTGCAGGTGCTAATGCGAGGGTTAAGCAGAGATTAGCAGGTTCTTTTTAATTGGGTTCAAAGAGTAACAACTCTGTACAGACGGTTGCCACTTATCCAGTCAGCACCATGGAGAGTTCCAAAAAGTCACAGCATTAACATTATAATTTAATAAAAGACAGTATAGGAACTAAGAGAGTAAATAACATTTCTGATACCATTTTCCCTATCAATAAACAATCATAACAATTACTTATAATAATTAGAAGTGATTATCAAACATATGTTACCAGCTCATACAGTCAAGTGCATTCCCCTTACACTGCAAAATGAGTTGGAAGAAGGTTTATTTGACATTTTTCTAAGGTAAAGAACCATATGACCAATGTATAATCAATTGTCTGACCATGTTGACCTAGTCTGTTGCAGGACAAGGGATGGAGGGAATACAGTAACTGTACAAACCTTGTTGCCTTTATTGTAAAATATGTATTTTTTCTGTGTGTAGAAAATTTACAGTACATTCATAATTGGGTGTCTGTTAAAGTACATAATGACTTTATAACACTGATGAAGAAAACAATTAACATTTCAGCTTCAAAGAACCCCTCTCCAGTTTTTCAGATGGTTCAGTCCAGTGCAATGTGCAAGGAAGGGAATGCTGGGAAGGTGGAGGACCTTTAGGAAGTGAAGCTGTGATGGGAAAACCAAAGATGGAAAAAGTTATGAGATTGTAATAGCTTATGTAAAATATGTCACTACAATGAACCTGTACACGTACAGTAAAACCATTTGGATTAAAGGGATATCCACCCTAAAACAGAAATCTGATGGTTTTGGAGAGTCCAGTCTGGTGAACATGAACATGTCTCTCTCAGTGCTAGAAACAAAACAACAAAGCTATCTCAATGAAGTCATGAAGAAACAAATCCTGAGCTGATCTATAGATGGGAGTGAATGTGAGACCCTCTTTTGGACACCACAGTACTATGTGACAGCGATATGGACACTTCTTTTGGATGAGTGACATAAAGTTAGTTGCAAAAGCTCAAACAGTCTGTCCACAAAGCCAGGGGCAGCTTCAGTTTTGTCTCTTGATGACATCATCAATGACATCCATCTGTTCTAGTTTGCAAATATTGCTTGATGTGTGTAAGATCACACGAAAAACATGAATTCTGCTTTAGGATAGATTTCACTTTAAAGAAGTGGCATTCTGAAAGAATCAACAGATATGAATGATACTATTTTGTGTAAATCAATAAAGTGAACACACAGTCGAGTTGAGATCCATTTCCTCATGAATCACGATCCCTCAGACAGGGTCTTTACACAAGCCTGGAAGGCATCTATCAGATCCTTACAGCCCTCCACTCCTTTCTCTCTGACGCTGAAACACAAGGCCACTTTTAGAATACACACACTAACCACATCTCTACACATGCAGATCCTTTATTCTCAGGGCAGATAAGAGGCTTTCAGTGCAGCTTATAGAGCCATATAATATGACTGTAGAGACATGAAAAACAAATTAATAGTTGTGTAACTTGAATTTGTGTGGATGACATGTGGAATGATGTCTCTAAATTGAATCTACACATGCATCAAAGGGATTATTACAGTATGGCACAGATATAATGTATTTCAACTTAAACCATCACAACTACATGTGCATTAGGCAATGTATGAGCAGCATTGGGACTACCCAATCACATACTAATGTGTAGCATCTTACTAACAGTAGTTACTGCCGCACGTGCACAAACACCAAAAATTCTGCAAGAGTGCACGTAATATGAACCACCGACCTGGACCGTGCCAAGCCTCTGCAGCAGGTCGTACATGTCAGATCTTATTTTAAACCTCAGGTCTATTTAAGCCACACTGTATGTTACTATAAGGGCCATCTGTAAATGCCATTCCAGTTGGTGCTATCTCCACTAACTCTCATTAGAGCTAATGGTTTCCTCATACAGGGTTCCTATGGTCATGGAAAACCTGGAAAAGTCATGGAATTTAAAAAAAAAATGGAAAAGTTGAACGAAAATTGAACATGTGCAAGGTTCCATGTGTAATCTTTTTTTCCAACCAGTGAAATGTTTAATGTCGAGCTTGGCTGCTTGTTGATCCACGTATCTTTGAGGAATAAAAACCCAAATCAGAAATAATGATAGTATCAATCCTAAGTGATAGTTATAGCCAGAAATAAAACCTGAGACCTCAGAAACCTCAGATCAGTTATTCTATATAAAAATATGACATTGGCAACATAGACTCAAACAAATATCAGTCATGGAAATTGTGCTATATATTATGGAATCGTCTTGGAAAAGTGGAATCGGAAAAGTGGAATCTGATTAATGAAAAGGTGTAGGAACCCTGCTCATATAGACTCAACAAGTTGTGACTGAACCCTTTCAGTCATGTATAGTAGATGGGAAGTGATCTGGTATTTAGTTAAAACCTAAACACAGTTTATTTATACAGTTTACAGTTATACAAAGACATTCAGTACAGGCAAATTAAACTTAATTTAGGACTTACGCATTAGGATACAAATCCATTTTCAACATCTATAATTCTACATTGTTCCTGTCTGAACTCACCATTTATCCAGATCCTCTTTGATGACCTGACAAGGCGCTGGCACGGCTCCCTCAGAGTCTGGCATTTTGACAGACTATGGCGTTTGTGGAAGTCTACTGCTGCAAGAGCAAAGAGAGTCAAGTGGGAGAACGCTTGACTATTGAGATGGAAGGAAAGAGAGGGAGAGAGGGAGGTAGGGAGGGTGGCCGGGGGAGAGAGAGAGAGAGAGAGAGAGAGGGAGGGAGGAGGAGGTATGACAGTGAGAGCATGCTATATGTAAGCTGGATAGAGAGAGACAAGAAAGAGAGTATTTACCAAAACATACACAAGAGGATTGTGGAGGGAACTCAAGTTTGATCTGTTGTTTCCTTTCACTTTCCCTTTTTTGCAGTTTAAGTAATGGCTAATGACACTCTATTTCCCTTTCTCTCTGATATTCTGTCCCATCCACAAGCATCAAACTATGCAATTTAGGTATTCATCAAATTCTTTCTTTCCTGTCCTTCTTTTTACTGTCTGATGAATATGCAGAGGGCTGACCTTTTGAGCCACCACATATGCATCACAAAGACGTGATAATGCTTCTACAATACTCACTACAGGGGAGCTGCCAGAGGAGCTTTTTCTCAATAGAGATTGGGGTTCTTGTTTTTGTTTTACTGTGTTTAGTTGAGCTTAGAGTTGTAGCGCTTGGTTAATGGATAAAACGTTGACGTTACCCTGAACAACGAAACCAGAATCTCATGGCTTTTTTTAAAGAACGTTTTTAAAAAGTGGATGTGGGCAGCAGCTCTGGGGTCAGTGATGATTTGGAGCACACACTGGTTTCGGATTTCTGACATCCAAACTCATCCTGACCTGACAGTGTGGTCGCGTGCATAAATACAACATACATTAGAGAAATAGATTTATTGCTTGAGGTGACAAAACGCCATTGTTTTTGCTAATGGACAAGTCGAGGTTTGTTTGCTGTTTTCTCTGCAGCCATGACACTTGGCTCTCACATCGGCAGACAAAGCAGCTTGTGTCCCAGATCTCTGCCAAGAATGCCTGCTAGTCTATGTGAGAAACATGTAGCGTTTTAGCAGGGACAAAAGGTTCCTCACCGTATATGCTTAATGACAGAAATCTGGTAAACTACAACAAACCAGCTTTCACTTCTCCCTTCCCATAGTCTTGCCTTGGGGCTGAGGATCAATGGCAACAGTATGACGGTATGAACCACAAGCCAGTCCCAGTTCTGGATGAGTTCAAATAATTGATCATGACCTGGGCAGTGCACAGGGAAGGAGGACACATACAATACACCAACATCCACCAAAATGGGATGGGATGAAGAGGCAGACAGTGTTTCACCGGGCAGAAACATTGTTTTTTCTTAAAGAGAGTGTCCCATTATTTTGCATCATAATCTAAGGATGTTGGGATTTTTCAATGAATATGTACATTTTGGGCTTGTGTAAATCAGCAAATAAAATGATATGCCACTGCATCACTTCAGTCTCTAGAATTACTGCTCACTCATAGTGACAAGTGAAAAGTGACTGAGTGACCCAGAGGTGTATACCATCTTCTTTGGTAGGACGGTAGCCTACATGTCAGTTACACTGTAACAGAGAATCCACCAAGCCTTGTGACTTTTTATCACAGGTAGGTAGCTCAACATGAATATTAAAAGTAATGCAAATATTTTGAATACATAAGCATGAAAATGTTATGTAATAATAATAATATTGTAGTCATCATCACATTCATATTCTAGTCATTCACTACTTTTGCCACTAGAGGGCAACAGCCGCCCACATAACCTACACAATGCTGAAAGGCAATTTCTGTACATATACTACCCTATGTGTATTATTATTCGATAATCAATAAGAATCCCATTTATATTCGGTAACAGGTACTAGTCCAGACGCCTATACACCTATTTTAACAAGACAATGTTTCTAAAGCTGTAAATACCTCAGCTTAAGAGTACTGTGTGTAAATTGGAGACATACGGTCACAGATTGTGGTCTTCAAACCAATGGATTTATGAAAACCCCTAGCCAGGCCAAACGCCAAAACACCAAAAATGTAACCAACAGTAAAAAAAAAAAAAAAAATTCTCAGCCATTCTTCCTTTGTATGACCATGAAAATGAGTGTGCCATCTGCTGGCGTCCACTCCACATGCATGTGGGGTCTGGCAGACAGGTTGTCCAAATAATAAAATTGGTATTGTCCAAATAATGCAAGGCTTGGTGTTTCAAGTAGCTGCTGCTTTGGAAAATGGTTAATTCCACTAACCAAAATACTAAAGCCCCAAACTTGCACTCTATAATAATAATAATATAACTTGCAAGTATAATTTTGTTTATTGAAAAATCTGATGATATAAGGAATGCAACTATTTCTCAAATAGGCTATATAAATTGGAGGTGAGGTATAAATTAGACCCCCATCTTGGTTCACCCACAATAGGCCTACCTACAATGTAGTATATAAATCTGGTTATTTGGAATAATAGCCTTTGGCACTCAGTGGACTGCGTCTCTACCAATCGCATTGCTCGGTCGAAGCGAAACAGTTGAATATGTGTTCTTGTAAAATGTAGTCTAAATGAGTAATAGCATAGTAATAGCCTAATACGTTCCTGAACTAAAGCATACAGAGCTAGGTGGCAGTGAGGGCCGGTGAATGGAGGTCATCGCAGACAGTGAGAGAGTCTCAGCGTTGTGAGAGAGGGAGGACGGACAGCAACCAGCCGCCTTCAAAAATGGCGTCTTCAAAGGAAAATGACTAAAAATATAAAACCGCGGCCTGCTTTCTTTACACTTCCTCGTTCGGTTTTTCTACTGTGACCGTATTTTTTCCCAGATCTTGGCAAACGCGTCGTTGCTTTTACTGAATGGCCGAAGAGAGCAGAAATATGGGGAGCGAGCATTTAGGAAAATAATAGCAGCCCTGTTTTATTTTGATGCGTCGTTACGGACTGCTAGCATCTGCTAGCCCACAATTCTGGAGGGGGGTGGGAACGATTTGCATGTAAAAAAAAATCATGATTTTTGGGGATTTCTTTACTCATCTATGGGGAATGATTGCTACCAACGTGGCCTACCGATCGCAATCTTTCTAGTGCTAGCAGTGTAGCAAAACTAGCCTAAAGAAAGGGGAGGAGAGACGGTGAAAAGGACGCATTCAAATCAAATGTTTATCAGCAATTCACCCATCAGCGGCCAAATCCGTGGCATCTTCATCATGACCGTGCATTGTTTTGGAGTAAATCTGCATTCGTGGAAATGATAGATGGGGAAAGTGTAGGAAAAGGATAAAGATTTATATTTTTTGGAGGTGGTTGGATTATAACCCCTAGACCCCCCTCTTTTTTTTCATCCAGCTTTCTCCTCCTCCCCTCCATTTCTCTTTCAATATGCTGTTTTCCACTCCTGAGGACTTGCGTATGAAACCGGGGAAAATAGCCTAAAACCGAGAACGGGGAAGACGGGATTTTTTTCTTAATCTGTTGCGACTCCTCGCTGCTTTCGTCCTCATTATATACACATCACATAAATGGATAGAAATTACCCGGGAACAGGATTTGGTGATTTGGGCGCAGGAGCAGGATGGAGTTACGAGAGATCGGCAAAAGCAAGGTATGCATTTGATTCAGACAATGTGCATGCATCACTAATACTTTGCAGTGCACAGTGTGCCCCCATGTAAACAAAATGTCACCATTGGATTCATACCTTGCCATTAAGTGTAGTGCATTGTCATCCAAATAGCTGCATAGTAATATTATTATAAATAGTGATCGAGCAGTGTGCGTGTCGTGGGGGTGGGCGGGGTGGAGAAAGGTTGGGGAAATGAATTGAATGTGATTGACAGACCTGGGTTTAGGTAGACTTGAGCGGGAGGAGGGGAGAGGGGGGGCATATGTCTGGAGCATCTACAGGAATTATTGTTCGGGCCTCGCCACAGACACCGATAAATTCATATGATTGATAGAGACTGGGAGTGCAGACGCAGCAGAGCCACACAGCAATCCCCTCTGTGGCACATTAACAACATGCATTGATACCAGCCAGCAGACCAAATTGTACAAAACAAATTACATTGCTATATTGTAAAGATCCTGCGGTGGAGGGGGAGGGGGAGGGTACTATGCTGTGCAGGATGAGATTTCTATTGCATGTTCCCCAAGCGTGTTCCACATTATTGGTGGTCTATGGGCTCATGGTTTATAATTCATTTTCATAATTAAATTGCGACGTATCCTCATTGCATTCTTCTTGTAATTGCTGGTTGAAACAAAAATAGCACTAGGGTGAAATGGTGCGTTTGATTTATATACGACCTGATGATGGAAATTGACTGGACTGTGCAAGGTAGCTCGGTGTTTTAGCTTAGCCGCAAGCTAGCGTTGTGTTATATGTAAGTCAAAAAAGGCCTTGGCAAGCAAGGAACATTGCCTCTGATTTGGCTGTTCGTACTGTAAATATATTGGCCCAGAATCGTCTGCTTGGCCATACGAGAAAGCCACGATGACCCCTTTGGGAAGTAATATTTGGCTAACTAACCAGGCTATTTTCTGGTGTTTGCACGTATTGGGCATTTGTGTCGACTTGCACCAACCAGCTGTTAGCCAGACAAACATAATAAATGGCTCGCAGACACGTTGCCTCAAAGAAGTCGTGTATCGTTGGTAATGAAAGAGAAAGGATAATTTTCTAGTTGGCTTCCAGCTGCACACCGGTCACACACGGTTTATTTACACGTAAAAGGCTGGCCTTGCAGCCTGGGCCTAGTCCCACATTAGTAGCTGCTGTGCACCGCTGCTAGGCGGTGCTGCTAGTCTCTCAGTGCTAGCATGTTAACGTTACCTGGCCAACCAACACAACGCATTTTATGCATTTCATTTGCTTTTGCAAAGATCCGCAATTGGTTCATTTTCAACTTTGAATACGGCTAATTTCAACTTGTGAAATATGTAAACTTTGATTCCCGTGGCTCCATTATGATAACTAGAGATGCTCCAATAAACGATTGCATCCTCTTTGCATGATGCTCATGTTGCAGCGATGATAGACTCTCGTGTCTGTGGTTGAATAATAAACTTATGTTCCAATGCATCCCACAGTTTACTACCTCATCTTGTAATCCTGTCACTGACATTTCATTTGGGCAGTGAAAGGATGGTTATCTTGCCCCCTAACCTTATACCAAATATCTATAATCTATTTGTTATTTCACTCATTAAGGTCTAGGATTTTCTCAGGTAGGCTACATGTTTAGTAGCCTAATGTCCATGGTGTAAACTGGACTGATGGGCAGCCTTGAGTTAGAGAGTTCCAATTACATCTGTGTGGATTTTTAATGGTGGCACAATTAATTGTGGCATAATTTACTGTCAAATTGGTTTATAAGTGCATTTTACAAATGAGGCCAGGCCCAGAATATCTTCTCTCAAGGGTCACCTTTTGGGGCAAATTAGGTTTATGTAAATGAACTCTGAAATGAATTGATTAATGACCCTCCACAACCGCTCCCCACCCCACCCCACCCCACCCCTTCTCTTCAGTCTTGTGTATGGGAGTTCCAGATCATCCCACCCTGAGTCTGAGCTCCTTCACCGACAAGCCTACGCCACCCCACACCCTCTGCAGGGCTATGCCACCAATCACCACCCAGGGAGCTCTGGCCAAGGCGGGGCTTGGGGAGCAGCTGGACGGAGTTTGGGTGAGATAAATGTCATACCTTCCATGTCACGACAGTGTGGGGCCCTAGCAATGAATTATTGTATCTGTCCGTGCTGGCCCTAGTAGCTTGTAGTTATTGAAAATAGCTGTGTTGAGTTTAAGCCACACTTTTAGAAACCTGATTTCAATGGAAAAACCTGTATCCGAAGTTTAACTCAGTGACCTAGTCGGTCTCTGACTGCAGTCATGAAAAGTATTCCCATACAGCTTTGCCAATGTCTTTAGGGTTGGTTTCAGCAACAGATTAAATGTAGATTTAATCCTTTAATTGTATGATTAGGCTTAATCAATATCTATGAAACTGGCTGCTAATATTTGCATTCTCAATTGAAGATGTTTCATTATTCTGTCTCCTGTGCCTAAAGGTCTGTCGGGGCTCTTTGACACTGGCCTGCACCACGCCAGCCCCTCTGGCCCTGATGCCTCCGTCATGAACCTGATCTCAGCCCTGGAGTCCCGGGGTCCCCAGCCTCCACCCTCTGCCTCCTCCCTTCTCTCCCAGTTCCGCACGCCGTCCTGGCAGACAGGTGGGGCTGCGTGAGATTTTCCCTCATGTGTTAACATTCAAACAAGGCCCACAGTCAATATGACATTTATAGAGCCTCCCATGGTTGGGCTGGATGGGCATTATCATTCTGCTGGTGTTGCTGTCACACTTTTTGAATAATTTGGAAATAAATGTATTTGCATATAAAATTCAAGCATTTTGTTTTACGTGTTTTAATTTAGTTTTAATCACTGATATCATGAGGGAGAAAACTGCATTTTGGTTCTTAATGTTTTTCAGTTTAATTAGATAAATTGATGGATGATGATTAATTTTGCCATTTGTCCTCCTTTTCCCAACAGCGATGCACACTCCTGCTCCTGCTGAGCTCTTCATCTCCGGAGCCCTCCCTGGCTCTGGCTCCTTCCCCTCCTCCTCAGCCCTCTCAGCCTATCAGCACCCAGCATCCTTCTCCAGCCGCTCTTTCCCTGCTGCCTCCCTTTCCCTCCAGGACACACCCACGTTTAGCCCCACTTCCAACGGCCTGCTCTCCCCCCATGACCCCCTGCTACACATAAAGGCTCCCTCCCAGTCCAGCCTGGGCTTTGACAGACTCCTGTCCTCACAGGGCGCCGCTGCAGCCGCCTATAGGGGTGGCCAGGATCCCACAGGCGCCACCTCTGCCCAGGCGTCCTCAGCCAGGCACCTGCAGTCACACCAGTTCAACCTGCTGTCGTCACAGCTCCAGGATCAGTCCTCCCAGCTATATAATGCCTCAGTCTTCTCCTCAGCCCAGCCCCAGCCCCAGTCCCAATCCAACTCCGCTCAGGAGCGGGCTGTACCCCGACAGGACAGTGTCATCAAGCACTACCAGCGGCCCACGCCAGCCCAGTCACAGCTGTCATCCTCTGCTGCCCACTCCCTCCAACACTACCTCAGCTGTGGAGGGGCAGGGTACCAGCAGATAGCCACCCACCACAGGCACACTGGCCTTTCTTGCAGCCCCTTGGGTGACCAGAGCCCCTCTTCTGACCACAAGTCCACCGCTCGCACTGAGCAGTACCGGCCAATCATCCAGCCCCCCTATTCCGCATCCTCCACCTCCTCGTCCTCTTCCTCAGCTGGGAAAGGTACCAAAAGCAGCTCCAGTAGTGGCTATTCCTCTGCCAGCTCAGCATCATCCTCCAGAACTCCTCACACACCCCCTTCTGCTTCCTCTACCTCCTCTTCCTCCTCCTCTTCTTCAGCCACCTCGGGGGCCCACCCTCCCAACTCAATTCCCACCTCCACCTCCAGCGCCGCCCCTTCCAGGCAGCAGCCGCCCCCTCAACCCGCTCCTCCTCCCCCAGCTCCTCAACAGCAGCAGCCCCCTCCTACCTCCTCCACCTCTGCCCCACAGTCTCTCCCCAAGTCCTGCCTCTCAGGCTATGGTTCTCCCGTGCCCCCAGTGAAGACCCCCGCCACCGCTCTCACTGGTCAAACCCCGCCTCAGCAGCAGCAAACCCAGTCATACTCACCCAATCAGCCCCCTACTTCCCACCTGCCTCAGTCCTATGGAGGCTTCAGTTCCCCTCAAGCCCAAGACCTGAGCTCAGGTACTGGTGGGAAAGGCTATGGGAGTTTAGGAGGGCGAAGCCAGTCATACTCCACTGATGTCTATGGAGCGGACTCCGCCTATGCGTCACTTCCATCCTCCCTAGGTGGAGCTGGAAGCCCTTCATTAGGCTATGGAGCCCCAGGCCACTCCCCTGCCCTTTTAAGATCAAGTGGCTCATCAGGCAGTGGAGCCTCTGGTGGAGGAAGCACCAATAGCACAGGAGGTGGGAACTCTGGGTCAGGAGGAGGAGCTGGAAGTAGTATGGCCAATGAGAGAGGTGGGGGAGGTAGTGGAGGAGGGTCTTATCATATCCCAGACTCTAGCCCCTCCCCATCAGGCAACTCTGGCATCATCCGTCCAGGTTTGCATTCCCCAGTGCCTACCTGTCCCACTCAGTCTCCAGGAGGCACTGGCTCTAATAAGTACATCTCATCCGTTCTCTCCCCCACTTTCCTGGCCTCCCCACAGGGCTACCCTGACACCAGAGGCCCCAGCTCCCAACCTCAGTCCTATCACCCCACCTCCTCAAAACCCAAGTCTGACACTTCCATGCTAGGAGTGGGCTCTCAGAGGTCCCAAGAGGAAGTAGATGATGACGATGACTTCTTGATCCAGCACCTGCTGCAAGCCCAGGCAAGTCCCACCCCCCAGGCTGCCCATCACCACCCCCAACAACAACCCCAACAGACATCTCAACAGCCGCAGCCTCAGCCCCAATCAGTGCCATCAACCACTGATGCAGGCAAAGGGCTGCCCTATGACATGGGCAAGACCTCTGAGGAGCGGTACCACCTCCAGAGTGTCATACGTACCCACAGTGCCACCTCCAGTGCCGGAGTAGCTAGTGCAGAATCTGGAGGCACCATCTCGGGCTTGGACGACCAGCTGGAGATGTCACTAAAGAAACAACAGCAACAACATCAACAACAACAACATCATCATCAACAGCAACAAAGAAATGACAGATCTGTTGGAAGCAGCAGGAGCAGTGGAGGGAGAGGCAGTGCTGAACAAGCGCACTCCCACCTCCATCACCATGACAACCTGGACTCGGTTGTCCACTATGGGCGGGGTGACCCATACACCCAGCACTCCCTTGTTCCCCAACACTCCTCCCTCAGCCAGCATGTGTCCTCACACTCGCAGCTACAGTCCCACACCCAAATGGAGCTCCAAAAGAAGCCTCAAGAACGCGCTGAAATCGCTTATCCTCGGAAAACTCCGGAAGTCCAGCAACAGCATTCCCAGTCTCAAGCTGCCGGTTCCCTCATGGATTCCCCCACTGATCAGTCCCGCCAGCCACCACACCTGCTCCAGTCAGTACTGTCCCACACCACCCGAAACAAGCTGGAGCCCCATCAACAGCACCACAAGATGGACTCTCACCCACATCAACAACAGCACCACAAAATGGACTCCCATCGGCAACACCAACAGCATCATAAAATGGACTCCCACCAACCACATCAGCAACATCCCAAGATGGACTCTCATTCGCAACATCAGCAGCACCATAAAATGGACTCTCATCCACAACCACAGCAGCACTCTATTAGTCAACAGCAAGCCGTTATGGAAAGTGCTGGTGGGAGAATGGGATCAAGCAAACACCAGGCTCAGCCTCAGTCCCAGACCACCCAGCTGCAGCTCCAACTCCAGTCCCAGGCTTTGGAGGTGGCGGCGGCCCACTTCAGCCACGGGCCACCTCCACATCATGACCAGAGTCAGGCTAAACAGAGCTCAGTGGTCTCCTCCTTGGACATGCTGGAGCGTTCACTCTCTCAGACTTCTAGTACGGATGTAGCAGTCGCAGAGGAGAGGCGAGGTGGAGCAGGCAGTGGAGGAAGAAGCGGAGGAAGCGCTGAGCGCCACAGGCAACAACAGCAGGAGCATCAGCAGAGGCAGCACCCGTCCCACCATCAACCGCAGCAAACCCACCACTCTCAGCAACACCCTGCCTCTGAGCTCCATTCCTTCCTCTCTGAGCCTGACATGGGTTTATCTACCCCCTCTCACATGCACCACCTCCCACAGCACCACCCGCAGCAGCAACAACAGCAACACCCCAACTCTCACCACCAACAAGCCCATTCCCACCACCCTCACACCCAGCCCCACCCTCAACAGCAGCCACAGCACCCTCACCACATGCCCCCACCTCCTGCCTCTGCCCACTCCCAGCCTCAGCCAGATCCCCAGCAGCCGCTCTCATCCCAGCTCACCCCTCAGCAAGGCCAGATGGACCCACAGCGCTCAGAGCAGCACCAGTTTGATACAGTCAGCCCTGTGGAGAAAGCGGGTCAGAACCAACAGAGTAACCGCTTTGTGCCCCTTACCTCCATCTGCTTCCCCGACTCCCTCCTTCAGGATGAGGACCGCTCCTTCTTTCCAGGAATGGAGGACATGTTCTGTGCAGATGACTACAAGTCAAGTTGTGCCGGAGGTGCAGGGCCAGGGCAAGAGGGGATGAATGAAAACCAGGCTGGTCAAGAGGGAATGGATTCCATGAAGGCTGGTCAGAGTGGGGGTGGAGCAGGGGGAGGTAGTGCAGCTAGCTATGACATAATGGGCCACCATGGTGGAGACCAGGGCTATGGTCAGTACTGTCATGGGCTGGACGAGCCCAGCAACAACACCATGACTCTGGATCTCGACTCCCTTAAGACCCATGAGCTCCCTTCCACTGTCAACACTGAACAGCTTGGCTTGATTCAGTCTCAGGCCCCAGGTATGGGTATGGGCTCCAATAGTACTGGCCCCAACAACTCTGGAGGAAAACTGTCCACTGGGCCTGGAGGAACTGGGACAGGAGCAGGCTCTGGAGGCCTTCAATCTCCCATCTTCTGCTCCTCACGTCCCAAGAAGCTCCTCAAGTCCAGCTCTTTCCACCTCTTAAAGGAGCGTCGGGACCCTAACACCCTACCCAAGAAAAGTTACGCCCAAGAATATGAGTTTGAAGATGATGAGGATAAAGCTGACCAGCCGGCTGACATCCGCCTGAACAGCCGGAGACTCCCTGACCTACTGCCAGACCTGGTGTCCAGCTGCAGGAAGGGAGGAGGAGGAAGTGTAAGTGGGTCTCTCAGCCCTCTAATGGGTGATCTTGACTTCTACCACTCCTCCACTTACTCATCTATGGGCCCACAGTCTCTACTGCACCAGGACGCCCCCAAGAAGAGGGGCCGAAAGCCCTCCAAGCCCAAGAGAGAGGGTCCCCCAAGGCCGAGAGGCAGGCCCCGCATCCGCCCTCTGCCGGAACCCTATACCCCCCGCGGGATGATGGGAGAGATGGGTGGAGCAGCAGTAGCGGGTGGAGGGGGGTTCAATGTGGACGGGCGAGGAAGGGGCAGGGGCCGTGGAGGCCGAGGGAGAGGAGGGAGAAGGGAGGATATGTTTATGGAAATGAGTGGGAAGGAGCAGGAGCAGATGCATCACCATCACCTCCATCAACAGCAGCAGCAACAACCACAGCAGCTCCACCACCAGCCCCAACAGCAGCATCATGAGCCCATACCACCTCTGAAGGTGAGTGGACTTCTGTTTAGATTGACTAAGATGTGTTTATATATGCAGACAATGCCACTTTTAATTTTGTCATCTTTTTTTTGTTTTAGATAAAGTTACCAATCGGTACCATGTCTTCCTCGGATGCCTTGCTGAGGACAGACTCTTTGTCCGGCACAGACCCCGCGCTGTCGGACGGCTCAGTGGGCTCAGCCCCCTCTCTTGGTTTGAGCCCTGGACCCCCCTGCAGCACCGAGAGCACCAGAAGTCAGGACAAGAACAAGCAGAAAAACCAGATGATGAATGAGGGAGTGGATGAAGAGGGGTTGGATGGAAGGGTAAGGGCTAAAGGACTATATTCCCTACTGTGTAAAGCAGAGAGGCTGTGTAAAAGGCTCACTGTAGTCTGATTTTGTTAAACTTTATCACTTTATAGTCCTGGAGTTCATTACTTTGATGGTGTAAACTTCATGTGTGAACTTGGTACACAAAATAACTATATTCTCCAACACTCCCTCTGTCTTTTTTCTCTCTCCTAGGGTGACGATAGGGACTCTGAGTCCAAGGCAGGCTTTGTGGCCTCATTCCTGGACTTCCTCAAGACAGGGAAGCGACCTCCAGGCTTGGAAATCCCACCAGGAATGGAACCTGGCAACGGCGAAGCCTCCCCTTGTAAATCTGGGGGGCTTCGGCCATTGTCTCCTGCCCCTCGTCCCCCGCCACCCCCACCTCCATTTGGGGAGGGTGAAGGGAATGGGGGTCTGGCCCTGGGCAACTGCCCCAGCCCCAAGCGCTTGGAAGACGAGCTGAAGAGGAACCTGGAGACCCTGCCCTCATTCTCCTCTGACGAGGAGGACTCAGTTGGAAAGAACCAGGACCTTCAGAAGAGCATCTCCTCGGCCATTTCAGCTCTCTATGACACTCCTCAGCTGGCCTCCACCTTGCCGCCCCTTTCACCTCCTCCACCTCCACAACCGCAACCTCAGCCGACCCAGGCCCCTCTTACCCCCACCATGCAGCCCCCAACGCTTAGCCCCCAGACCACCATGCACAACCCCCACACCCAGCCCCAGTCCAGTGAACCCGCCGTGCTCCAACGAGAAGATGAAGACATGGATGAGAACAAAGAAGAGGAGAATGAGGAGAGGATGGGAGGAATGGATGAAGAGAGTGATGAGATAGAAGGGGGAGAACCAGAGTTGGAAACTCTAGGTGCACCTAAGTTGGAAGGTAAGGCTGGAGCCCAGGTAGTGGAGAACCTTTCCAAGTTTTATTCATCTCATCTCCCAGATAGATTTTCATCAGCTCAGCTTATGACAATGAATATTTTTTGCCTTGGGCTGAGCTGTTGCTTTATTTTTGGTCCAATAAAATATTTCCCTCTATGTACTCTGTTGAAAATTGATATTGAGGAAATTCTTGTTGGTTTGATGGTAAGTTGATCCACCAAATTGACTACCCTTAATGTTGCCTCCTTTTCATTCCAGCTTCCCTCCCCGAGCCTCCTCTGGCACCAATCATTCCTGAACCTCCCTCCGCCCCTCCTTCCCCTCCTTCCCCTCCTTCCCCTCCTTCCCCTGCCCCATCCTCTTCTCCCTCCCACTCCCCCCTACCTCCCCTGTCGCTCCCCTCGCCCTCCTCGCCCCTACCTCCACCAGAGGAACAACAGGAGCAGTCCCAGCCTCCAAGCCCTCTCCCTCCCTCATCCCCCTCTCCGCCACCATCCGATACACTGCCTCCATCCTCCACCCCTCCTCCGGCCTCCCCTCCTCCCCTGGCCGAGACTCAGAAGGAGTCTCCCCAGCCCTCTCCAGAGCCCCCTGCCTCTCCTGAAGAGCCCCCAGCCCCGAAGATCACCTCCCTGCACCTAGCCCAGAAACAAGAGGATGCCGCCATCGTTGGAGAGAGCGAAGAGGATGAGAGTGAGAGTGGAGGGGAGGGCATCTTCCGAGAAAGGGACGAGTTTGTGGTGCGGGTGGAAGACATCCGGACTCTCAAGGTATTGTGTGTGTGTGTGTGTGTGTGTGTGTGTGTGTGTGTGTTTTTGTATGTGTCCATAGCTTTGTGTTTGACAGTTTATGAATAGGGTGTTGCTAGACTTGAACTTTCTGTAAAAATGATTAAAACCTTTTATGTTATGTGTAGCCAACTGCCAGTTTACACATATGTTGTGTATTTACCTGTGTGTGTGTGGGGGGGCACAGCTGGCCCTGCAGACGGGCCGTGAGCCTCCACCCATCTGGAGGGTACAGAAAGCCCTGCTGCAGAAGTTCAGCCCTGAGATCAAAGATGGACAGAGACAGTTCTGCGCCACTAGCAACGTGAGTTCACTCTCAGCCCTCAGCAATCTAACCACACCTATGTTAGAAAACAAACCTGTTTTTGTTATGTAGGTTTGTTCTACTATAGTTACATACCCAGGTTCTTACGTACCACATTGTCACACTGTGAACATTCAAAATGAGGCAAACTTGAGGTATGACAATAATTGCATCTCTATAATCTCTTTCTGGCTCAGTATCTTGGCTATTTTGGAGATGCCAAGAGACGTTACCAGCGCCTCTATGTTAAGTTTCTGGAGAATGTCAACAAGAAGGACTATGTCAGAGTCTGCTCTCGAAGACCCTGGCGCAGAGCAGCACCTGCTCTCAGGTACCTACCACCCACCTTTTTTTTTTTTGTAAAGGGTTTTTTTTTTTAGTAAAGAAACACAGGAAACACTGGGTGAGAGAGGAGGGATGACATGCGACATAGGTCCCGGACGTTGGGGTTATGTGGTATACGCCTTAGACCACTGAGCCACCAGGACGCCCCACTATTTGCCATCCTTAACCTCATATCCATATGGGATGAAGCCTTTCTAGATTCTGTGCCCATCATGTTTCTTTTCAGCACACACGATTCTTCTAGAGTTTAAAGGATTTTGCCCCTTTCCTTTTTAAATATATCTTAATATATCTTTATTATAGTTTTTTTTACAATATCTACATGTTATTTAAATCGAAAGTGGTATCCATCTCCAAATGCCTAACTCATTTCCTCCCCCGCAACAGACGCCAGACCCTCCCCAGAATGGCTTCCCCTCCTGCTACCCAGGTGCCACCGAGAACAGTGGAGCCAGAGGAGAGAGTGGCGCCGCCTATCCAGAGGGAGCAGAGGGAGAAAACGAGGGCAAAAGAGCAACGGGAGAAGAAGGAGGTCACAGCCACTGTGGCCAAAACCAAGGAAAAAGAGAAGGAGAAAGATAAAGAGAAGGAGAAAGAGAAAGAGAAAGAGAAGGAGAAGAGAGTACAGCCGCAGCAGGAGAAAGTGGAGAAACGTGCTGCCGTCACTGAACGAGGGAAGGTGAAGGAGGAGAAGAAAGCAGTGGAGAAGAAGGAGAAGGAAAAGGCAGAGCGCCCACCCAAGTCCAAGCCGGCCAAGGTGAAGGCAGAGCCACCACCTAAGAAGAGGAAGAAGTGGTTGAAGGAAGTCCCTTCATCATCTGACTCAGACTCATCAGATGAGGCAGCTAGTGAGGACGAAAGTAAGACGCCATTTTGTCTCTTACTGTTTGCACTTTGCCATTAGAAGCCATTTTAATGCCATTTTCTTTCTTTGTTGAATTTGGAATCCATTTCGTAGCTTTTGTTTGCATATTGCCATCAGTTCAGCTGCTCATGTTGCTGGGCCATAATAAGCAAGCTGTTTTTTGTTGTGTAGCTGCCTCTCTAGGCAGCCACATTGCATCAGTCAGCATATTTTGCCAGTCAGCAAACTATACTGATTGAATAGGTATTTAAACCTTTCGGTGGCTTCAGCATATAGATGATGAAACAAGAGGCAAATAATGTGGTGCAGGTAACAAAAACAAAGAAGAGATGTGTGGGTCATGTATGACTTTAGAAGGGAGGTTTTGAGTGGTTTAAAACTCTCTGCTGTCACCCACCCAGTGCCAGTTAAAGGCGGGGTGAACAACCGTGCCATGAGGGAGATGTTCAGGAGCTACGTGGAGATGCTGGTCAGCACAGCCCTGGACCCAGACATGATCCAAGCCCTGGAGGACACAGACGGTGAGGGGAACCACACATACAGATACTCACACGCTTGCGCATTGCTGGTGTAATGTTGTTCGTTGCCTCCTAAACTCGTCATATGTTTGACAATCTGAGCCAGAGCTAAAATGTCATGAAAATGGAGTGAGAAGCTCAGATGCAGCCAGCATTGTGTGAGAGCACATCTCCAAGCTGTGGGTGTCTGCTGCTGGTGCTATCCCAGCAAGCTTTTCCTTATTGTGAAATGTGAGTGTTTTTTGCAGCTAAAGTGTCTGACTGGAGTCTGTGGGAGACGGCTGTCTGAGGCATTTCATGGCATTTCCCCCCAAGAAATTCAAGTAACAGTGTACAGTTGCAGCACCACCGCTCGTGACTAGCAGCTACCAATTTGTGTTTGGCCGTGCTTCAGATGAAGCCATCCAGACAGAAAAACAAACTCACTGTAATCATTAGGCCATGTAAATTCTTGGAGTACTGCACCATATTTACATGAACTTTAGCGTTTGTAGAAAACCAGATGAACCAGGTGTGACAGGTTGAAGTGTACATCAGCACTGTACATTGAAACTGCCCTCAGGTTTTGAATGATTGACAGGTGCACAAACAATGACTAATGAAACATCCCTTATGTCGATCGGTCATCAGATGAGCTTTACCTCCCCCCAATGAGGAAGATTGACAGCATCCTCAGCGAACAGAAGAGGAGACTGTTGAGGAGAGTCAGCATGAACTCTCAGCACCAGGTAATCTGCTCTGAATATCCTGTCTCTCTGGCCCGGAGTATTGAAATAGCATTTGATTTTACACATTGCTTTAATCTGTTTCATTACATTGGCATTAGCCAATAATGCCATAATGTAAAAGATGTTGATATAATAAGTTGTGATGCTGGAAAACTGGTCTGATATACTGTAATGACCCAAGTCCTCCATTAGAATCCGTCATAAACTACAACACAAATCAAATACTCATATTTAGGGTATATGCAGCTCCTTTTTTTGGTGTTGTTTACAGTTGACATTAGATATCTCATAGTCCTCCGCCCTGTGTACATTTCTAACTTTCTCCTCCCTTCCTTTTCTGCCTGTTCCTCCTCCTTGGCAGGAGGCCCTGCATGCCTACCCCCAGATCATCGTAGACCCCCTGGACTCAGGAGTGGTGAGGGTGCGGCTCAGCGGGGACGCTTACAACCGCAAGACCCTCAACAGAGTCAAGAAGACCCTGCCCAAACCACAGGTAGATCTGTGTGTGTGTGTGTGTGTGTGTGTGTGTGTGTGTGTGTGTGTACATGCACATCCTTGAAGTTAGTTAAAAAAATGCCTGTAGAATTAAAAATGAAGGGGCAAAAAATGCTCCCGGTAATCAGGAGTACATTCTGGGAGAGAAAAATGGAGCATCTTTTGATCAGAAAACATTAGAGTATGCCTGAAGCAGTAGAACATGTTGGCACCACACAGCCAGCGGTAGAAGACAAAAAGTACAATTACCAATATCATGTCCCCAATATATCATCTATATTGGGAACGGAGAGGCCACTGCCAGTTTGCAGCAGTGGGAAAGACATGTGGGACATTTGGTATATTATGAAACAAATCTCAGCGGTACAAATTGATTGTTCATTTGCCAATATGCAACACGAATGTCATGGCTGAATACAATTGAGCTTGAAAAGGACCAAAATGTTGATCACAGCGTTGTCTCTAAATTTACAATAACCTCTTTGATTTGATCCCCTCTTTCAGGACCTTAAACTGTCAGCCGAGTCTTATCGGATCTACAGTCTCTACCACTCCCTGCATCACTATAAATACCACACCTTCTTACAGTGCAAGAAAGAGGTAAGCATGCTCTCCCGTCTCTCAAGCACACCCCAGTATGAGTTCGGTAATGGCAAGTTATAATATCTCATGTGTGTTAAAATGACTTAAAATGACTTGTGCATGAAGTGTCACGACAAACAAATTTGATTTTTTTTGTACTATTCTCCAGTGTGTTTTTAGCACTCATTGGTCCTTTTTGATATGATGATGTGTCTGTTGATCGCTCTGTGCTTCTTTTCTGCACTCCAGACCAACACCATTGAGCAGGCAGCAGAAGACCCAGGCCAGGAGGAAGTGGTGCAGCAGTGCATGGCCAACCAGAGCTGGCTCGACACCCTCTTCGGCTCCTTCATCGAACTGCTCACACTCAGCACCAAAGCTTGAGTCACCCCCAGAGAGGGAAGGAGTGAAAAAGAAAGAAAGCGAGAGGACTCAAAAAAATAGAAAGCAGGAAGAGATGGACCCCGCTGTACAGCCCCCAACCCTCTTCAAGTTTTTTTGTTTTGTTTTTTGATCTGAGGAAGAATTCGCAAAGGCCCTCAAAGGAACACAAGGGGTCTGCTCATGTGACCTTAGACACTGACCTCTTTTTTCGATGTTGTTTTAGCTCAATGACTATGGTAAAGAAACGTCTTACTTTGTGAGAAGGGGGACCCCCGTTGGATCAAGGGTCACTCACGGCTGGTCAAGAGGGAATTGACCAGTTGTGAACGGAAGAGACACTGACAGTGGAAGGTCAAAAGAGGAGCAACTGCGCCAAGTCACGGAGGAGCCACTGACATCGTGTAACTGTGTGTCAAGAAGAATAGTTCAAAAAGAAACTATTACCGCTTAGTTTTTACATAAATTATTTTTTGAAAAGACTAACATCAGCTGTTGGCTTTTGAAAAGAGTGGAAGAGGGTGAGAATGCTTTTTAAACTGCGTGTAGAGTGTGCCATGAGCAGCGTGAACACGGACTCGTCCACGGAAAGACTACAACATGAAATGTGTTAATTAATGCTCTCGCTCATTCTGTGCTACGTTAGGGGCAGCACCCGCTAGCTATGTGATAATATATAAACACATTTTTATTATTTATATGAGGAGGTTTTTAACTTAAACTCTCACAAGCGCTGGGTTGCTGCCCTGACATTTTAAATACCTTTTTGTTTTCCACAGGTTAAATATACAATCGTAACCCACATATCCAAGCTGTCTTCCCCGCTATACAAAAGAGCAAAAGTTGAGACAGAAATATAGTATCAAATACAGTATGGGTGTTACAAGAAGAGAATGGGAAAGTATATTTGAGACCTGACATTGTTGTGCTTCAGTTCAATCATCAACATCATGCAGTTGCAAAGAAAAAGAAGTAAATAACTACCCATTTCCCATAGGGGAGGGAGTATAAATAAGTAATATTTAAAGAGGAAATGGTCATTTCATTTTTATCATTTTGATGTTTGTGCATACTATGACTTATTTTGGAAACAATCTAATTTTCCATAAAAAAGGAAAAAAAAAGTTTCTGTAAATATTGTACAGTTCTTGACGAAATTCTTTGTCCTTCTGTACATTAACTCTCCTGTATTTGAGAAACAAATAAAATCTGCAAAGAACAAATGGTCTGTGTCTGTGTCTGTGTCTGTGTGTGTGTGTGTGTACACATGCGCAACACCCCCTAGTGGACTTCTCGCGGAGGACAGTAGCAAGTGACGTAAGACCTGGAAAACGAAACTGAAAAGCTTGGATTTCCCAAGAAGACGCTGCTGCGTTCAATAAGCAGCTTTGATGTTTGGTATTTAAGGAATTACCCAGCTCAGGTTTGATGACAGTCGGTAGTTTTTCTACAGCGGACTCAGCAACCGTAGTCTTTCATCAGATTTCATACTTTGAACATTGAAAACAACTGCACTTCAACTCGTAAACAACTTCAGGTAAGTGACAATATCTCTTGTGGTCACAAATTAAAACGGAGACACGATTTCATAGTTTCATTCATAGTTCCTGGCAGACCTGTACCATGCAGTAATGTATAGTTTTGAGCAATCTTTGTAAAGCAGATCAACTTTTTTCCTATATATGACTATATCCAAATAATTTTAGCTCGACCCTGTGCTATTATTTCTTTTTCTAGCACATCTCTATCGTTCATGATAGGGTCACATGAATATTTTACTACATATTTTACTACATCTCGTGGTCCTCTGAGGTCCTCTGACAAATGTAGCATTTGAACCAAAAGACACATTAGATTTCATCCCTAGTTCATGTTGGAATTGATCACTGTAAAATGAATAGTAAATATTCAGTGTGAACACAACATTCACTTGCTGGTCTCTGATGTATGTCACGTGAGTGTTCATTGAAAAGTCCAATGCACTGCAATGAGAAATGATCGGTGCACAATGTCAATTGGAGGTATGATGAGAGCAATACGTGCCTAAAAGTGAAAATATGGGTATTTTGTTACATCTCTACGTCAAGCTGAATCTACTTTATGTTTATCAAATTCTATTGATTCTGATCTTTTTGACCCTGTAGAAATGTCTCATTCAAAACCACTCCTCATCCCTTGGCTGAGGGCCCAAATCGACAGTGGGAAGTACCCTGGAGTTACCTGGACAAATCCAGAGAAAACCGAGTTCTCCATCCCATGGAAACATGGTTTGAGACAGGATTCCTCTAGTGTCGACGTGCTCATCTTTAAGGTAAAGTGACTCATCGTTAACATTGGGGTCCATGGCAATCACGTGTAATTTTCTCTTACAACATTAAAATATTTAATGCTCCTAGTGGCAAAGTAATTGAAATTGCTAAATCATCATACATGGATTTGACATAGTTTAGCCGTTGCATTCAAGAAGTTCTACACAGCGAAAAAAGGAAGTCCAATCAGTAGGCTGCTCATGTCCTTAACCTCACACTGTGCCTAATTCAGTAGACTGGTCATACAGGTTCTTTTACAAACTGTAATTCTGCCATCAATCAACATTAAGATCCTTTCCACTTCTATTCATGATTTGTCAGCCTGTGTTTATCTGTTTTTTTTTGTTTTACCTATAGGCCTGGGCAGAGGTCAGTGGTAATGGCAAGGCTCAGGGAGACTCCTCAGTCTGGAAGAGGAACTTTCGGAGTGCCCTCCGAGCCAAAAAATTCCAAAAGCTAGACGACAACAAGAATGATGCTGCTAACCCCCACAAAACGTACCGCTGGCCAGACGAAGCGCCCTCAGGAGGTGAGGATCCACCAGGAAATCCACAGACAGCCCCCTTTTGGTCTTTTATGGTAGTGGACTACAGCGGGTTAAAGAAATACCACTGAGCCTCAGCTTGGAAATAAGCTACTTCTATGCCCTACGACAGTTCTCTCTGCGTTAGTGCACATTCAAACCCACTGTTTTCCATAGCCAGAAATAAGAGAAGAGTTTGGACTATTCTAGGCCCAATGAATAATTAATGGTTAATTCTTCAGTTGACTGCCATTGTCCTTTAATCAGATATTACAGATCACTGGCATTAAAACGTATCAAGGGTCCACATAGAGTCAGACTGCTCTTTCTCTCTTGCAAAATGCAGTTATGCATTGCCAGCTGATTACTTTCTCTTGCAGTTAATGAAAAATGATTCATCTTGTGTGTATTGAGCATAATCACACAGGCACTAGAGGGGCTGTAATGCTGCATGCACCATTTCTTTTACTGTAAAACCGTCTTCACTAATTCACTAGGCCTTTTATGGATAGGTACTGGTAAATGCCAAAAAAGGTAAATGCAAAAATCAGGCAATACAGACAAGTGCACAGCAGGTACTACCTATTTGAGTATTTATTTGTGCTTACATGTTGGTGGTGTTTGGAGTTTTTGCCTGTTGTAAAGGGGTTATAGATGAACAAGGTGTTTCGAAGAGAGTAAATGAACACTAGGTAGCTAGTAGCAGATACTAACTGAGCTCTCTGCTTTCCCACTCAAAGCGTGCTCTTCTGCGGGATCCCAGGAGCAAGAGGAACCTGAGATCTTTGAAGAGCTTCCCTTTCCTGTACAAGAAGTAAGTGATTGTGGAGAGGGGTTTCATTTGTGGGAATATTGGTGAATGCAAAAAGATGATGTGTGATTATGTAAATTCAAATGAAGTCACTCTGAACTATCTATCTCTGCTATCTTAGAGCCCTGTGTCTAATATTGTGGTCCCATGTTTTGAGGACAGTGCCTGTCTGCCGGTGGAAGCTTTATTTACAGGTAATGCAGTCCCTCTCAACATTATTACATGGTAACAACATGCATTTCCTCTTGACATGAGTTTTTGTTTTTTATAAGGGTAATTGTAAATGTTATTGTAATTGTAAAAGGGTAATTAGGAATGTGCAATCACTGTCTTCTTCTTGATGTTTCCAAACAGCAGAATCTCCCATTAACCAGGATATTCTCCAGGAGTGTCTACGGGGTATGAACATTGAGCCTCCACCAGGTAAACCTATCAGCAGTACTTATCATTTCCTTCTGCAGTGAGCCACTGTACCAGCAATTACACAACATACTTTCCTAGAAATCATTATTCTCTTTCTCCAACTCTTCTACAGAAGCCATCACTGTCTTTGAGTCTCCTCCTGAGCAACAACAACAACAACCACTTCAGGGTGTGATTGGCGGAGTTGTGTTGCCTGAGCAACAGCAGTATCCAGTAGCATTCGAGGGTGCAGTCGGTGGAGTTGTGTTGCCTGAGCAACCAGCATATCCAATAGATGGAGCTGTGGGAGGGGCCTGTGATCAGCAGATGGTGGAGCAGTTCTTAGATACCATCTCCAAAACAATGGTTGGAGACCATTTCAGTAAGTTTATGGATGTTACTGCAATCATATTACTGGATGTTGTAAATACAGTGTGGTATTTACCCAAACTCAAAAATCACACTGTGTCCCTTCCAAAATATTACAATCTACACTGTTTCACAAGAATAATCTGCCTGGCAATATGAATGATATCACCTGTGACTTAATACACAGCATGAATATAAACAGGAAGGCAGTACACTTCATCCCATTCATCTTGTCTTGCTCTCTGTCTTCTCAGACACTCAGTTCAGGGTGTCGGTGTACTACAGAGGGGAGAAGGTGTCCGAGCAGCTGATTATGAATGAGTCTGGACTCCGCCTAGTCTACAGGTACCATCAGCGTAATCCACTGACCGAGGGAAACATGATACCAGTTTAGCTTCAATACAACTACCAGCTATCTCTACACCGTATTGAATCTATTCTAAATGCAGTCATGTTGTCTCAACATTAGGCCTGAACTCACCCAGCCAGTCTTGGATCGTGAGTCGGGCCTCTTGCTGGTGTCTCTGCCAAGACCGGGGCCCATGCTAGACCAGACCCAGGCCAATCTGACTCAGCGCATCCTGGACAAGCTGGGAGAGGGTTTGGAGGTGGGGGTGTCGGGCCCTGTGGTCTATGGCCAGCGCCGCGGTGAAATCAAGGCCTTCTGGAGCCTCTGCAAGTTTGACTGTAGCAAACAGCCTCAAGAAGTTTCCAAACTGGAGCCTCAACCACTTTACCTGTTCAAGGACTTTCTGCAAGGTGCGAGGAAGAGAATAATAATTTAAGTGGTTGTTAATACATGACCTGCATCTTGTGCGCTTGATTGATATAGTTCTTCTATCCCTCTAGGAGTATTGGAGTTTATTAATGGAAAAGAGTGTCCTCCCTGTTCCCTGTTCTTCTGTCTGGGGGAGAAGTGGCCCGACCCAGACGGCAGGCCGTGGGAGAAGAAGCTCATCATGGTGGAGGTGACAGGGCCTTTACATTAAAATGCAGGGTGTTGAGCTCAGACAGACCTGAAAGCAATATTTCACTTTTGCAGAGAATGTTTTGGCGCACATACCTCTATCAGATTTCATGAATGATCAACCACCAAAATTGGCCACTCGAGGGAGATGTAGTCAGCACCACTTTCCAAGAAGTAATTTTGTCTCAGTATTGATTTAGAGCGCTGGGGAAAACAGCTTCAATGCCGATGGTGACAGCAGATCCCTCAGGTGTTAGTTTTATTGCTCCTCAGCCTCTGTAGAAGTGCTTGTGTTGAGAAGTGAAAAGTTTCTAAAAAAAAAAAATAATAATTCCTCCAAGAAACTAAACTAAAGCTCGACAGGTGTCATTGCTCAAGCTTTACTTCAAGCTCACAGTTGCCTTCTTGCTCTTGCCGTTGTGTCTAACTCCGATTTCTTTCTCAGGTGGTCCTAACGTCACTGGAGATACTGAAGAGTCTGGCTGTTGGAGGTGGCGCCTCCTCCCTGCAGTCTGTGGAACTGCAGATTTCCCTAGAGGAGATGATGGAGTGGTGTTGAAGCACTTTGCTGTGCCTGAATTAACTCATTTCATGGGAAAATTTTAGCAACCCTTCCCCTTCACTTGAACTTGTCATTAGTAATCATGTTTACATTTGTTTTTTGGAGGATTTCGCTCATTTCGTCAATTAGCAACCAAGAATATAATGGGTGAATTAATAATAGTAATAATAATAAATACATTTGTAAAATAAAAGGATCAAAAATAACATTAATAGTAGAATTTTATGAACATCAATATATCTTTAAATTAATTTTGATACTGTGGTATAATTACTGTAAACAAATGAGATAATGGTGGAGACGATTGGTAGCCTCTATTTCACCACAGTGGTATTGTTAGTGCTGGTGTTTCTCAAAATTAAGACCACATTCCCCATAAACCTTGTTGCTTTCAGTCTCGAAGGTTTTCTCTTTCAACTTTCCTGAAGAGGGTAAACATGTTGGAAGTGATTTTTTCTGTGAAAAAACTTTCACTCCTTCCACCATCTGCCATTGGTGGAGACTGAAAGCTTTAGCTGGGTTTGTGCTGGAAGAACAGCGCCCTCTTCTTGTTTTATGTCAGAAAGCAATCCGGCAGATTTCCCTCCAAATCCAACCCAATGTAAAATGCAGTGTAAAGGCTGGTAGAAGCTGCCAATCTTGTCGGCGATGGTCTCATTTGTTCAGTTATACTAATATCTCAAAATGAATGATTTATGATAATGATTTATTGATGTTAAAATGTCACATGTAGCACCTTTAACAATCAGATATATATCTTAGTATATCTATTGTAAAGGAATGCACTGCTAGCTCCATTAAGACCCACTTAGCAGAACAACACAATTCATCATAACAATACCTGAAACATGGAAAACTCTATAGGTTTTAAAGTCCAGTCAAAAGTCGTCACAATCAGTGTGGCATTAAATTAAAGTTGAATTTATGGAGGATATGAATTTGAGCATCCGGAACAGGTTTTGATGTTGTGTCACACAAAACACAAATTTGAACATCCCATTTGAAGATCCCAACGTACACCTGAGCCCAATCCAGAGACACAGCTGTACAGATGTTTATTTTGATCATGTCATTCATATCATTTTATTACGGTGACACAGGTTCAACTATCAATTTATCATTTCACTCTTAACTCCATTCTATTCTTATTGCTGCTCTACATCCTAATTCTCAGACCAAAGAAAAGAAAAAAAGTTATGTACTTATTTTCGTTCATAGTTGTACAACATAAACGTTATTTATGCAAAAAAAAATTTTTACGAAAATAAATGAATAAATAGAACTCATGATTTTCATATTATTTCAGTCCAGTTCTTCATCTGCTGCTATGTCACTCTCGGCTTCAGACTCCCCTTCCTCAGCGAGGGAAGTGTCCCTCAATCCTGTCTGCATTGTCAGTCCTGTCATTGGAATCAGCTTCCCCTCTGCATTCACTCCCACTGCCTGGATAATGTTGCCCCTGGAAACAGATGAGTCACACAAAATTAGACGTAGCAGAAATGTTCTGGGGGGGAAAAAACACAGCACGGTTGGATTATTTAAAGATAAGATGAAACTTGAATGATGCCCGTGGGGGAAATTCCATATTGTTGATGGTATCGCCCTTATCGTGATGCTTCCCCTCAGCCATTTGTTGAGAGGAAGTACTAACTTCACGTGCTGTCAGTACATTACTGTGATTGCCAAGCTCATATTATAAAAGAGTAACTCACTTCATAATATGGACTGATATTAGGCCTATAGCTGCATATATATAGAGTCATATTCCAGGTTGAATATTGCCTGCCCTCTTGTTTAATACATTTAGAAACTGGAAAATAGATCTATAGTCGGCCTGTTTTCAATGGAGAGAGATATTTCTTCCAGACTACCTTATATCTTTAATACCTTGAATCATATACCTGTGATCAAAGCTATGATCAAGTGAGTCAGGCTGACCTGGAGAGCTTGCTAAAGAGCATGACCAGTTTCTTGGCCTCCTCTTCCTTCTCCTCCTCCGTCATGCCCTCCATGGGGTCTGGCTGCTCTGCCTCCACTCGCCCTGTGACTGGATTGATGCGACCTTTGACCTGCCGGTACTCCTCAGTGTCAGAGTCTGAGTCACTGGAGTACTGGGTCCCAGAACTGGAGGCCCCGGATGTCTGGCCCCCCAGCAGACCCCTGGTGGCCAGCAGGCCCTGCTGCGTTGCCAGTAGCCCGTGTACTTGACGAAACGGCTCACTGGAAGAAGGATGGTGGTGAGGATGGGTGGTTGGTGGTGCATTAGAATATATGCACTAAAATAAATGTTTTCTCTTTCCTTTATTTGATAGTTAAAAACCATAAACTTTTTATGACTGCACAGTGGATTTTAGATCATTCCCATGAATCCAGAGAGCGATAGTGTCTGCTCTTACCGTTTTCCTTGCAGAGAACAAAGATGAGGTCAGCAGCACAGTGTTTGAGGTCTGTGTCGAGGTGGGTCATGAGGCGGATCAGACGACTCTTCACCGTGGATCCTTCCTCTGGCCTCAGGGACACGTCTCTCAGAGGGGGCAGGATCTGATGAAGGGGATGGGTTATCCTTTCAGCAGACTGTACTGTTTGCAAATATTATCTAATGTCTAATGTGTGTTCTTTTTGTGTTAAGATATCAGAATAACTACCAAAATAGTGTAATGACTAACAATGTGACAAGCACTTGTCATTCAAGTGGCGTAGTTGTAAAGGTATTACATGTTTCCTGATGTAGTGGCGTGTTTCTCGGTGGGCCCGGCAGCTCTCTGTCAGCAGATTGAGGATTGGGGTCAGTTTCTCTTTGATTTTATCACCCTGAGAAGAAGACACACTCCTTCAGCATATTTGAGTATTAGATTAGTATTAGAGAGTATTAGTCTTGCAGATGTGGCAGGCCACAAAGCCCTATAGCTAAGCTCCAACCAATCAAACTTGCTTTCATAGCACAGGGAAACCAATGCAAGTGATTTTATTTTTGCACACACTGCAATTTAAAAAACAGTGATATCTTTCTGTCACTGCACACTGTGATACACCAGTTAAGTAAATCTTTCATTCCCCCCTCCCCTTCCCTCCCTGTCCTCACTGAGTCCAGGCGCCTCTCCATGAACAGCAGCATGGTGTGGACACAGTCCATGTTGACCCCCTGGCAATGCTGGGAGTCTGAGTCCGGGGGCGCTGACAGCAGCACATCCAGACACTGAAGAGGCAGCGCTGATAACAGGTTGACTGTGTGGCTGGAGGATTGGGGAGGAGAATGAGGAACAGAGAAAGAAGCAGCAAAAAAAGGTGAAAAGGACGAATAAGCATGTGTGAAAGCAAAGAGGAAGTCAGAAGTGTGACACCAGAAGCTTCAAATGCCTGTTGTCATCATCATTTCTCTGTCTCTATCCCACCTAAAGGGTGTGTTCATTCTCACCCCTGCAGTTCATCAGTGTCGTCTGCCAACACGCAGCGCTTCAACAGGCACAGACGCAGGATCGCCACTAGGTGCCGGTACATAGCTGCATCGTCCTAATAGGGGGGAGTACATGTTAAACTTATCCTCTGTCTATAAAGCCACTCAATGGTTTAACTGGGCTAATATTACCAACAACTGAAACATGCCAAGGTAAGCTCTGGTGATAATGCATGAGGTACAGGTGAGAGATAGAAAACAGAGGTTTAGCTCGGGCAGGGTTTGATTTATTCTATCCTTTAGTAGATCTAAATTTCACTTCCATAAAGAGGAGCAGGGGAGATGAAGGATGGCAGCTGGGACTGAAAACAATCTTATCTTTAATAGCTATTTGACCACATGGTGTAGCTATACTAAGAGCCCAGCTGCATAAAAATGGAAGCTTCCTGAACTAACATTCAGTCGTCCAAACCACAATGTCATGCACACCCAGAGTTTCTAAACTGGAAGAAGTGAAGTTCCCATTTGGACACTTTGCTCTGTGGTAGAGCTTTTGACATCAAACCTGAGGGCTGCCAGGTTTATGCACCTTGTTAGAAATCCACTGACCTCATCTGGCTCCTGCCTGTGAGTGCTGTAGGTGATGTTGAAAAGGATTTTGAGGATCTCTACAGTGCGCTGAGAGGCTTCCAGGGAGATAGGGGGTGCTGCTGGGTCCAGCGCCACCTCATACTGGTCCTTCCACTGGACCTCCAGGCAACACTCCAAAACCGTTGAGAGGATGGACACCCCTCCCTCCTGGAAGAGCAAACAGGGAAGATTCAGTCTGAGACAGGAAGCCAAACCAGATATTATACTCCCGAGTGCTGACCCAGAGCATGTGTGGAGCAAGAATAATAAGAATAATACAGTAAGTAAGTGATACATTAACAGCCTCATCCATCCCCTGTTACCTGTTGAAGCTGAACCCTGAGCTCTGGCCGTAGTGCGGTCATGAGGAACATGAGGCGTAGTTCGTAGAACTGTCCACTAGAGGGAGACGAGAAGTTGGTACTACGGGACAGACACTCTATGAGACCACACAGGAGCCTGGGAGGGAAAATGACAAGAGGATAGCTGGCTGGTAATATCACGTTGACCAAAACAATTTTGTGATGAATTTTGTTGTAATTTACTTTTTTGTTGTACCCGCTGTACTTCAGTTGGTGATACATTTCCCAGAATACCTTTTGACAACCTCCAGAGAACAGGCATGAACTTGTAGCTTTCAATCAATGGTGGGTGAATGGCCATATAGATCTAGCTAGCTAGCCAACTAGTTTGTGAACATTGGGTCTACTCAAAGCGCAACATGTTTTGTGGCTGCATTGCATTCTGGTCTATTGAGGCTACTGTCAGTGAAGAATTGGTGTCTGTTTCTTCTACGATGGATTTCTCCCTGTATGATTCTTGAACGTCGGTACAAAACGGTGAGTAGAAAGAAGTCCTTGCTCTTTGAGTCCGAGGGGCTGACAACAAACCCTGACATTTACCGTTGAAATATCTCAATGTGACGTCACATCGTCTACGTTTGGTCAGTTATCCACTGGAATAAGAAAAATACACCACCAAACAACAAAACAGGCCCAGAAATACAAGGTACATTGCCAATAGCTGTTTTAAACATTGTTTCAGGGTGTGTGTGTGTGTGTGTGTGTCCTGCTGTAAGCCCACCTGAGAGCACTGAACCTCTCCTGCGCCCAGGTGCTGTTGTACACCACATTACACAGCACCTTCATCGCCTCCTTTCTCTGTGCCTCCTCTCCCCCTTCCTCTTCCTCCACATCCGTCTTGCTGTCTCTCCGGTCCTTCCTCCCTCGCTCCAGGACTTTGTGGTGGGTCCCTCCCCGGCACATTTCGTTAATGCTGGAGCTATGGCTCCTGTACCCGCCATTGCCGTCCAGATCCCCGCTGGTGGCATTGCTAATGTCGCTCTTGGCATCCACATCAATTGGAGAACACTCCTCATCTTGGTCATCGGCATCAATGTCACCTTCCTCTTCATCGTTGTCACGCTGCACTTTGGACTCGGCGAGGGAGGCGATGATGTTGTCATAGAGTTCTGAGTCGAGGTCATTGGCGTCTTCGGTGGCGTCACTCGTGGTCAGCCCGGCTAGCTTGGCCAGAGTGAGGAGAGCGCTGTCGGTGACCAAGGGGCCCAGGACCTTTTGGTCCCTGGAGAGGATCCGAAGGGTGCGCAGACAAACTCTCACCAGTGGACTTTTAGCTCCTGTACGTATGAACCTCACCAGGACAGCAGCTAAATTCTAAGGCCAGGAACAGAAAAATATGTGAATGGTGTAGCTGATTAACATTGTAAAAAAAGGAACAACTAACAATAACTCAACAATAATCAGCCAGTCGTGCTGAACTGTAGTTCACTTATGATACCGTGTTTGCTGTTATTAGCATGGAAAGCTGAACTGGATAACTTTTCTGTTCATTTTCACCTCTAGGCAAACAGGAAGTGACATCGTCAGGTACCTGTCTGAGGATGAGGCCACGATCCTCCTGCAAGTACTCATCACAGTCTGAGTCTGAGTCAATATACTCCCTCACTTTATTCTTCTTGAACTGTTAAAGGAAGAGAAAGATTCAGATTAAGTCTCTCTCTCTGAAGGTGCTCTCGTGTGGAATACGCTCTACTATTTCTACAAAATGAGTCATTCACAACTTATTACATACGTCCTCACTGAGTAAGTAGCTGTACTAAAAAAAAAAAAGGTGTACCTCTTCTAGCTCTCTTTGCTGTAGAAGAAGGATGAGAAGAGAGAGAGAAAACAGTATCAGCACACATTTATACGGTGAAAATAAATGACACGGCCGTGATCAGATCTGCCGTTCAACAGGCGCTACCGATGGAGCTGAGAGAGCTTAATAGATTAGCACGCAGTATGTTCATTATTCAGTTACACTGCCCGGGCTCAATCTGCCTGAGCATGCAAGGAGAGAGGATCAGGGACAACTGATACAGCAGAACTACTAATCACAGTCGGTGGAAGGGGGAGGGGAGGGGTGGACACTATGGGATGGGAGGGTGCTCCACAATATGGAACTAGAGTATGGTCAGGGTCTGGTGGTAAACTGTCTCTCACTTGGAGGGTGCAGCTAGTAGCCCTACTTACTTTCCTTCGGTCCCTCTCCTGTGTATCAAAGAAGAAGCACTGGGCGTTCTACAGGAAAGAGAAATGACAAATTATTTACAGCACACTGTCTGATAAATGGTCTGCATCTGTAGTATCCAGCACAGGACGGTCCAGACATAACATGAGCAGTAAGACCATTGTGTGTGTGTGTGTGTGTTGGGTGTTACCTCTTTGTTGAACTCCTGTAGCTGTGTCTGCACACCACTCTCATCCCCCTGTCTGATGCACCGGATAATCCCCTCCACATCCAACTCCATGCTTCCTGCACAGACACACACACACACACACACACACACACACAGCACGCACGCACGCACAGAGAGAGAGACAGAGGAAGAGACATTCAGGCCATAACAAAATTAAAGTTACACAATGATGATTTTAACAGAGGTTATGCATCAGTAAATACACAGGCAAAAAAAATGCCCTAAATTAATTTTGATCAAACCAATAAAACATTAAAAATTTTCTTTTTATGATAAATTAAATGATAAACATTCAGAAAAGGTTTTGTATTACTCTCCCTATCACTTATCACATTAATTTCAATGCTGGTAAATGGGTCCTGCTTCGTGAAAGCTGAATCTAAATCTTTTCCATGGAGATTATCCATATGGTCCCAGATGCCCTTCATACCCATGTAAACAGACAAAGGCAACACACAGATTACCAGGATTATGCACACATTCACTTTGACTCAATAGATTTGCTTGACCTTACCTTACCTGCAGTTCCCCCGCGCTATAGATGTACCGATGTCACCTCGGGTCTGTCAACCATAAGGTGTTGTCGCTGTCCCGGGGGTGCTTCCACTTGCTTCCCAGTGTTTCTCGTCCTCTTTCGCACACTGTACTGGCGCTCTCCCTTCAAATTCGTTCAATTCAAAGATGTGTTTGCCTCTCACTCTCCTGCACTCAACCTAACTCTCTCTCTATCTCTCTCTCTCTAATCCTAGAGAGATGCAGGGCCCATGGAGTGGTTATGGTTATAATCCACTAATGGACTTTAAGTCTATATCGCTCAGTGCTGACCCTCTAACCTTTTACAGGTTTTCCCAACCTGTGCTGTGCAGCTCTCACTCTCTCTCTCTGTCTCTCTCTCCAACATTTCCACAGTCTTTCACTCAAATCTCTTAATACCTCAGCAATCACTAAAATAACCAGCGAGATTTTGTTGATATTGCCCTGTTCTAGCCGTTGCATAACCACACCATAGCTATTGAGGCTAAGCTCATGACACTAAGAGAACCTTAAAAAATGCTTCTGCAGGGTCACCTAAGATAACCTCAACACTTTTTAGCTGCTATCTTACAGCACAAAACCCCTGTGTCTTTTTGTTTTGTAAAATGATTCTGATTGATGTATTCCTTTACATCAATCAGAATCATTTTACAAAACAAAAAGACAACATTACATATTTACATATTTCTGCACTTTATACTCTGTTGTGTGTGTTCAGTCCCACGAGGTGGAGCCCTTTTCATGGTTAGGCAACTCACCTAGTGGAGGTTTCTGTTTCTTGTATGCTACTTAACAGGTATATATTATAAAATATTCCCCTCAAATGGAAAGTTAAATTACACTTTTAAACATAAGATACCGATGCAGCTAATCTAAACACTGAAACCAATCTAAAGTATGAGATGAGAGCCAAACATATATATTATATATTGTTGACATTCACATTTTTTAAAAAAGTAAACACATTCCCCAATAAATCTCCTGTTTTCCACTTAACATAGTTAACCTACTTTCAACTATCATGCCTAATCTACTGGCCCACTAAACTGGGAGTTGATGATTAGTGCCTTGAATACCCCGAAAGCCACTCAAAGAGCTCCGTACCCTGGGGGGTGGAGATGGAGGAATCATGTGAGAAGATGACATGAAAGTGAGTGACAGCCTTTCCTGGCAGGATGCTCACTCTTGTGCCCAGTGGGTAGAGGAAACCAGGCTGGGAGGCTGGAGTGGCCAACTGGTGAGTGCAGGCGTAGAACAACAGGATGGACACTACGTCAGCGATGATGGGGGGGGGGGGAGTCCTGACAAAGTTCTCTCATGCAAAGAAACTGTAAATACATATTCTTTGAAGATGCATTAGATATCAACAAGTCAGAGCACCGAGAGAGTAATGACCGTCAGTGACCTTGGAGAAAGACGGCCGGAGAAAACAGGCCATTGCCGGTGACGTATACAGCCCAGCGCTATCAGCTTGAACCACCCAGACACAGACTAACATCATAAGTAGCTGTCATAACACTTGTAACACAATAGACAGCCTGAACACAAATGACATATGAAGGCTTTTAAAGAACAATTAGCTTCAATGAGATTCCTAATTACTTACAGAAACACTTCCTGAAAATCTCCAAGAGGAGTGAATAACTGATTTTCCAAATGGTCTCGCTGACCTCAATCAACGTTTCTGAATGAGACTATAACAAAAGGCCTTAGTGAATGAAGAGTGATATGTATAGAGAGTGAAAAGGCTGCTGACTAGAATGATGACAGTAGTGGCAAACAAAACGCTAGCAGGTTTTTATTAGACTTAGCCTTAGTATGTTTGATTTTTTGGGGGGTTAGAAGTGTTCTCCCCGCTATCGTATTGTCCAAACATTCAATTTGCAAAGTGAATGCCTACATGCAAGGCAGCAGGTGTACAGGAATCAGTGTAGTGGTTTAGTCAGTCTATGTGCGTAGTCATTCAGTTCAGAGAGAGGCTATGCTCTCACAGCGTGGTCTATTAGCACGTAACTCCTGCCTTCCTGCTATGAGGTGTAGATTTGTCACAACGAAGTTTCAATGCGTAATCATCAAATGAAATCATAAGGCACCTGTGATCTATGTGCCGGCTGCCTTAGCATTTGACCGTTAAAGCACTTGTGTGCACATGCACCAATGATGACTCAATGCACTATTTTGACGGCAAAACATGCCCAGATGTTAGTCACAGGAAAAGTACACAATAGGCTCTAGAGGGGAAGCTGGGAATGAGAGAGAGAGACCGGGTGGGAGAAACAGAGTGAGGAGGTGGGAATGGGCAGTGGGGAAGCATTCAAACGTGACATTGGCTCCCCATGGACTTGTTATTGAAAGATAAAATATGATGGGATAATTTCCTAGAAAGATGTTACTTTGTGGCTCCACACCAATCTTGAAATTTAGACTTGATCATTTTATCAAAATAATCCCTAACATGTCATTTATAATCTTTACGTGAACATTGTAACATTGTTTTTAATATACATATATGGGGGGGTAGGGGTTGGATGTGTGTGAAGGACATTTCAAGAATAAACATGGTGACGGCAAAAGGTGACTCAAGGGAAAAAGGGGCAGGAAAAATGGGCCGATAAAGAAAGGCTTGGAGGAAAATTGGGGTTATTTTGGGCTCTGGGGGCTTCCTGCAGGTGATGGAAATGAAAGAATATTTTCTAGAACAATTGCACAGTAGCAAGTGGAGTGAGGGAAGAGGACGATGGATGAGAGGAAGGGGGGGGGGGGGGGGGGGGGGGGGTACAAAGACAAACGTAAGAATCAGTGTAAACATCAGAGGAGGTACAAGGTCATTTCAAGTTTAAGTACAATGTTATATTGCACACTTTGCCACTGTTGGCACAAAGTTGTTTATGTTACAATCACAGATCCTGTAAATAGGCAATCAAACTGCTACTACATGTGATTAATTATAAGTGTGGGAGTTGGTCTAACAGTATAGTGACTAACTTCCAGACACACCCCTTCACCCCACCATAACTATAAAGGACCAGAGGTGGAGAGGGATGCTAGACTTGGGGATCTAGCAATCAGAGAGAGACTACAACTGAAACTCAGGATTAATGGATTACTCAAAAAGCCACAGCAGGATTTTGCATTTTCTTGGCGGTGAGTTTCACCTTGAATTCATGTTATTGTTTTGTCCAGTCCTCCAAATGACAAATATGTGTTAATGGAAATGCATAATTTATATTTTTTTATTGACTTTGCTTGTCAAAATCTTTTTGTCTCCCTATGTTGAAATTAGTAGCATTTGTTATGAATAATGTCTGATGTGCTGTCAGAATAGTATGTTTTCTTTAACTTTCTTCATTTTGTTTTGTCTGATATAGGCCAATGCAGTATGGAGATAGCTGTACTGCTGCTACTGACTGTGCCTTTGACTGCTGCCTCACCACTCAGACCACCACGCAGGTCAGTATACAACCATTAACGCCAACATAGCATACAAGAAGCATACTGACCATAACCACTCCATCATATCACTCATGGCAGCTCCTAACTACCTCATCATCTGTGGAAACACATTAAAAAGATTTGCTTCAAAAGCGATACAACTATGATACAACATAAAATACTAAATGACACCTCATTCTAATTGGACCCACAGGTCACAGACAGGTTTCCCCCCAGGGACCAGTGACCCGGCATTAGAGGTCAAAGGTTCAGAGGGCACACAGGAGGGCCATGTTCCAGAACTGAGGATCATCCCATTTCATTCAGAGGACAATCATCAAGGCATGGATGTGCTGAAAAACAGGTATAAAAGAGTGTGTAATCATTCACAACATTGTTGGAGTGGCTGTAAATAGGAAGCTACAAATTAAGCTATTGTAAAGTCTCACTTTTTACTGTGCTGCCACCAGACATTACAAGGAATGGTTGCTTGAGAAACAAGTTTTATATTACAATACAATATGAAAACAATTTGCCATAATACAGGAGAGATGCAGCATAAATGCATGAAGGTGGATTTTTTTTTAAACTGTTAACATTTATTATTATTATTATTATTATTATTTATTAATATTATATTCCTTGTGTATTTTTTGGAGAGATATGTGATGTTATAAGACTGACCCTTAGCCTATTTTTTTTTGTTCTCTCTCCTCTTTATCACTGACAGCATGGCAGTGAAGACTCGTCCAAAGCGCGCGCCTCAGCGTGGATGCCAACTTGGCACGTGTCAGCTTCACAACCTGGCCAACACGTTATATCAAATTGGCAAAACGAAAGGAAAAGAGGAGTCGAAAAAGGCTCACGACCCGCAGGGATTCGGCAGATAGTGCCACGAGGAATGACTACCGTTATGGACTAATATAAGCAGGAGGAGACTTCGGGATATAGTTTTCTTCCATTTAACACCAATTATGTCTGCAGTTACTGACGAACTGGTACTTATTATGGATTCGTGCTCTATACGCACGTGGAATGTTTGATTGTGAAATTCCTAATCGTATGAATGTTTTAAACTATAAATGCTTCAATATTTAAATGCATTGTAAAATAAATATTTAATATAAACTGAACCATGGTGTGCACTTTTGTGTTCTTTACAATGACAACGATTAATTGCTTCTGGCACAAGCCCTTGATGGAGTCTACAGTCTGTCTAGTTGTGGTGTCCAACCAATGTGTGCCCATCAAGAGCCAAGAGTCTGCAGGTTTTCAGTCCAACCCAACCATCTGATATCACTAATTGCCACAACTTCAACCAGAGTGCGGGGCGGGGGAGTCATTTATGAAACGAGCTGGTGTTGTGTTTTGTTGAAACTGAAACCAGCAGAAGCCCTCCGCGGCTTGTCTAGCGCATTCCAGTTCAGCAGTCTGTGATTGGGGTGGCTCCTCCTATTTTCAAAGTTGTGAGGAATTTATTTGGGCAAGTTTCTCTCGCTCCTGTAAACCACACCCTCACCTGTGTTGTGTGCTTCACCTGCACCTTGTTTCCGACTGTCAGGAGGAGCGGAAAGGAGATGAAATGGCATTTCCATAGTTTCGAGGCAAATTCGGCAAAACAAAGTTTCTGTACATAATTAGAAAATGGTCAGAAAGAGAACTTGAGATATTTTTAAGATTTCTCTTTGAGTTCACAAAAAAACATGAGCGGCACGGAAGAAGAAGAAGGAGGCGGTGGCAAAATGTCCAAATCTGAAAAGGACCAGGTCGGTATCAATCATTTTTTACGTGCGTACGGTAACGTTATTATCATGGCACGGTAGTTAAATTACCTTTTTGTGACACCTGTTGTGACACAAGTTTTGATTTAATAAGAACGGAATCCAGTCGGGGAACTCCTGAATTATGTTGTGGTTAACCTTTAGCAGATACGTGAGATTCAGGCTTTTGTAAGTGAAATGAAGACAGATGAGTCAGGATGACACAGTGGGGTACAGGAGGACAGCACGTAGCCCCTGGTCGCACAAATATAACACGCACAAAATAGTTTTTCAGGAAAACCAAAGGCATTGCAGGGTGCCGGCGTTGTGTATTAACGTTATGTCGTTTCTGCTCCGGGTTGTTGACATGCTACAGTTGTTGTTGGGGCTGAGGAAGTTAACTTTGCGAAATGAAACGCACATTCGACAGTTTGACAACTTTCTCTACCACTGACAATAAGCTACCCAACATCAGTGACTACATCGTCAAAAGAAAATCAGTGAGACATTTTCTAACAAATTCTAGTTGTGAATATGAATCTGAGAGCGCGCTCACGTAATGTAGGATGTCCAACGTGCTACTAAGCGTCCCCCCCCTCGGGGGAGAAAAAGCTACAGATTGGATCAACATTGCATCAACATTACTGTCAGCAGTTCTTGTATCAACCTGTTCATTTGAGGTAGATAGATACATGCTAGCTAATTGGCAAAAAGCTCGTGCTTACGGCTACAAAATTGAATCCCCTTACACCACCCCAAGGGCAAAAAAATAGTTTTTTTTTGGTATTGTGTGCAGACTTAAGACTTAACAACATACAGAGCACATTTAATTTGTACCATCTTATCCAATCTTAACCACTGATTATCGCTGGGTCAACATATTCAATGGTAAACACTGCTAACGTGAGTCATCTATTACACAGTCGCTTAATGTGTGAATACTCGCCTACAACTACACCCAACCCAACCCAATTCTTGCATGTGCAAATACATTTTTATAGTGTTAAAAGTTAAATTCAGAAACCAGTCCAGTGGGAGTAGTACCAACAGATGTGGTTTGGTTTGGTTTTTTTTTACGTTCAAACACATTATATCTTGTGTCCACTGCAATGACATAAAAGTTGGCTATTTAAGTGAATGCAAAAAAAAATTCTAAAAAAAGTTATTGTATTTCTCATTCCACATCAAGGCTTCAGAACTCATTGTGAAATATTGATTTCTTCTGTATAAACTAGTCAACAGTCAATATCTCTTACTGAGTGACTGACTCCCCATTGTTCAAAAACTCCCCATTGTTCAAACCAAAGGTCCATCTCAACTAGGCTTGCCTACTCATCAAAGTTGCTATCCAATTTGTTATCTTCCTCCTCAGCCATTTCAAAGAGTGTTGTGAGTCTGGTTGAGCCTGCGAAGAGCTGTCTGCATCCATAGCTCAGTAGCCAGCTAGGTTTGATGTTGTCCCGTCTGTGTATTGTAAAGAACCACTAAAATGATTACATTCATTAACATTAGTCTCAAACAACGCAATAATGACTTTTACTTCAATTCGTAATATCATCCGTTTTCAAATTCACACAATTTATCTCACCTAATTTCGGCCACGCATGCGTAGTGGCGTAGCTCTTATGTGCACCCCTGGCTATGTAGACGTGCAGTACTCTGACGAACGTGCTGTACGTGTAACGATGATAGCTTGCGTGTCCTCATCTACCCCAGATCACACTGACCAGAGAGCAGAAACCACAGCAGTTCGCCAGAAGTCGCAGTCACTCGTTTAGGCTCAGCAGTTATTCCTCTGTGCTGAAGTCAACATTTTGCATGAACGGGCTTTCTAAAACCCTGCAGCCATATAAATTTCAGGTCTAACCATGTGGAATTCCCCGAAGTCCCCAAAATCAGCCTGTATTTGGAGTATTATACACATAAGACAGGGATATGGTGCAAATGGCAATGTAATAGGTAATAACGTGTAAAATGTTTTCAGAGCTGGATTCCCAAAATCATCAAGAAAAGAGAGTGCACCACCTTTGTAGAAGATACTTTCAGGTACTGTGAAACCGATCAAACTGAAGGTGCCAGACATCCCCTGAAAAAATCTGACGCTAGTGCTGATACATATGTTATAGTAATGTAATTTTTGTGATTGTGGTGATGCAGAAGACAAATCCGAGATGGAAGTTATCAAGTTGACGTATTATCCTTTTGCCTCTCTCAGTAATGGCAGGCTGTGTCAGTGTGGGGATGCGAAAGACTCCCATGCCTCGGTGGCTCTTGGCGACTATTTCAGCACAGCGATTGTCAACCACTGGGACAGCGCCCAGCACTCCTCTGAATACCCCACCGATGCCTTCGGAGAGTTGCAGTTTGCAGGAGCCAGCAAGAGGCATAGCTATGTGGGTGCCTTCCTGTCAGTCTGATAAATGTTCTCTACCTGGTTCATTACATTCTTGATTCTTAGCCTCAATTTTGAGGCTTTTTGTGGTGATCTTTGAAGGACAGAGGCTTCTAAAGATGAGCCAAATAATGATGCTAAAATAATCACAGTCCTATACTCTTTGAAGTCCTGACCTTAGCTTGTTTGTATCTAGGCTCATCGTGCCACTTCTGAGATGAGCATGTGTTTTATGTTACTGTTAATCAATCAGCTGTCATGTTCTTTCTCTCGTTGGGCTCCCAGTTCCTGCGTCTATCTTCGGACACCCCCCCTACTATGGCCTACACCCTGATGACAGCCCACTGGGGTCTGCCCCCACCCAACCTGGTGGTTTCTGTGGTGGGCGGAGAAGGGAGGGCAAAGGTCAAGACCTGGGTACGGGAGGTCCTCAGGCAGGGACTGGTCAAAGCCTCACAAAGTACAGGTTGGTGTGATGTGATTTTATAACATACTGCACCCAATCCTCTTGAACCACTACTGTCTTATACCCTTTCTTTCTGAACCTCCATTTTCCTTTTCCTTTTCCTTATGAAGCATTGAAAGTTGAATGGGAATGAAATGTAACTCAAAACAGACAGAGCACTGTGGCAAGCATTATTGAGGGAGTGCTGCTCAAACAGTAAGTTTGTTGGGTTTAATTTTTCGCAGTTGTCAGGTTTCCTTTTCCCTTTTTGGCTGATGTAATGTATTTTTAAAGGTCATAAATAAAAAATTTCGCTAGCATGCCCAACCCAAGACATCAGCATGAGCAATTCGTTTTTCATAAATACAGTGGTAATGTAACCTAAACAGTTTTCCGAACAAAACTCTGATATTATGGAATTATGAATCAACAATTTCTTGGAAGACACAAAAACACCTCAGGTCAGTCATGGTGGGAAGAACACTGCAGCTGCAAATAGTAGTACCTTTGCACTATACGACTCCTTGGGGTCCGATCCTAATTTGGTACTACAATGGCCATTTCCTCCCGACTACTGTGCCAAGGCCAGGTGGTACATGGCGATACTGATCTCCCTTCGCCTGAAGTCACACCAACTAACTGTCCTCTCAGAGGACCCAGATGAGGAGCAAAGATAAATACACACATACTACATACTACACACATACACACATGCACACACACACCGAGACAGATTCGTGATTGTTGCACAAAGTAGAGGATGTGGTCCAGTAGTGTGAGAAAAGGATTGTCACTTTCCGTTCCCTCTTCTGTGTTCAGTGAAACTAGTAAATACAGATGTGTACCTAGAGACACGACACCTGTTGGACATTTGTGGTTTGAATCAAAACCGAACGCAGAATCAGCAATGGATGCCAAGGAGAATCTGATCCAGGCGTATAATAATAAAACGGTGACAAATGCTGGCAGAAACACACACACTTTGTCTCACTTTTGCTCTCTTGCTCACACATTCACTGTTTCATAATTGCACATCTAACCACACCCAGGAGCGTGGATACTGACGGCCGGCTTGCGTGAGGGCGTAGGGAGGTGTGTAGGAGAGGCGGTGAGGGACCATGCCACCGCAGCCTCTTCGGTCTCCCTCAGCAAGGTGGTGGCGCTGGGCATCGCCCCCTGGGGCTTGGTGCGCAGCCGAGAACAGCTGGTCAACCCTCAGGTATACACATGCACACAAAAATGCAATTATTTACAATGGTGGTGAGTCCAGCTTTGTCTCGACAAATCGCCTTGCCTGCTGCTGTTCTGGAGACGGTTTGTATTTCACTCTTAGGCTTCAATTTGGCACTTCCTCTGGGAGTAGACACAGCCGACACAAACATTTCCTGCAGGCAAATGGGACAAATCTATGGGGTCTCAGTTGGGGGGTTGGGACACACTTCTCTATTGCAGCCCCTCTTTGTGATTTAGGCTGATAAGACGGGTATATTGTTACATAATAATCTCTTGGCAGCTTCAAGTGCCCAGGTAAAGTTTACATTCGTTCAACTTTCTCTGTCTGGGCCTCACTGAGTACATTTGTTCCACCAGAAGCAGGTTCTCGGCCCATCAAGCATAAGAAACCCTGCCTTGTCCTATTCCTGGATTCTTCTGTCACACAGGGAAGCTTCCCTGCGAAGTATTATGTCCAGAACACGTCCCGGGACTCCTGCTGCCTGGACAACAACTACCAGGCCTTCCTCCTGGTGGATGATGGGAGTGTAGGCCGCAGAGGGGGAGAGACAGGCTTCAGGGCCAAGCTGGAGGACTACATCTCCCACCAACGCACAGGCATCTGGGGTAAGACTCGGACTCAAATGTAGTTTTTTGTTTATTTTTCATGGGTATTAATTGTTTGACATGACCAAAGCAAAACTATGGTACTTTTGACTAGGGTGTGTGTGTGGGTGTGGGTGTGTGGGTGTGGGTGTGTGTGTGTGTGTGTGTGTGTGTGTGTGATAACTACAGTACAGACAGTGTTGTAATAGCATGAAATACTATCAGCGGATACGGGGGGGGGGGGGGGGCAGCATTCTTGCTCTCATTCCCAGCATGAGTACTATTGCCAGTTGTGCTTGTTTACATACTAACATCACAAAGAGTACGGCTGTATTGTGAATCTTTACATCTTCCTTGCTGTGGCTGGGGGGGGGGGGCAGTGCAGCTGAATGGATGTAAAGAAAACAACAGAGGGATATGTTTAGCAAGTGTAATACTAAACTGTGAACTCCATGCATTGTTCAATCTATTTTTAGTCATTTTGGCCACCTTGTGGTGGTTCCTTATTACTGTATGGTGATAGGATTATCCTTTGGCATGCGTTGGGCAAACGCCATTACATGCCACTGCATGATTTTCAGACTGAGCTCTTCAACATGTAAATTCAAGACTGAACAGGGGTCTTCTTCAGATATTTTGTTTAAATTGTTGGGTGAAAAGAACAAGGTGTGGTTTGTTCACTGCAGGTCTGCAAAAAACAGCCCTAATGTCTGTATCAAAGGGACGCCAATATAACTCGAACTATTTTCTACTACTATAACTATGATTTTATGAAATGGATTTTATTCTTATAGGCAGTGGCAGCATTGACATCCCTGTCCTTTGTATGCTGATATCAGGAGAGGCAACTATGCTAGAGGTACAGTCACTGCTCTTCATCTCGATACTCACTAACCCAATAAGATTTACATTACATTTAGGCCACACAGATACTCAGACCAAGAGACCCTTGCTTCTTATTTAGTACTTGCTTATTACTTTTCCTGTCCCTAGTATAGAGATGTACTAGGTGAAGAGATAAGTCTCTCTCCCTCTCCCTCCCTCCCTCCCTCCCTCCCTCCCTCCCTCCCTCTTTTTCATTAGAGAGTGGATCTCTCTCTGAAGAAATCCATGCCCTGGTTGGTGTTGGCTGGTTCAGGAGGCTTGGCTGACTTCTTGAGTGACATCCTGGAGAACCTGTCATCTGCCCCTGTTGCCCCGTCCTCCACTGAGGGAGATGGTGAGGCGGGGTCCTAGTGTTGACCTGAAAGACAGAGTGGCTGAACGGGCTAGGAAGCACTTCCCTTACGAAGCGGTGACAGACAAACTGGTTGAGCGGGTAAGGGCCGTGTGATTAGTAAACCAACCACAGAGAAAACTCTGGTTGGTTTTTGGTGAGGGTCTGGAGATTGTTTGGTGTCATTTGAACATAAACTGTGGGAGCTTTAATGAATTTTACAGTTTGTGATATAACCAGAGTGATTTACTTCATAATTCACTATAAGTTGTAGGAAAGCAAAGATTCTTCACATATTGACGAATGTATTGGGAATAGTAGAGCTAGGATGAACAACTGATTTATTGCAGATTTATTGCAGATTTTTTGTGTGTGCAAGGTTTTGTGCATTTTCATGTATGGGAAGGCAGTTTTGGTAAGAAGAAAAATACATAGAAATACAACATAGAGTTCCAGCAGCAGAGCTGGCCGGCCCCTAATGAGACCACACGTTATTAGACTATCACAACTATTGTACTCGTATCCAATATTCCTGAATACAATTGATGCATCATATCAGATGTTTTCCCCGTACTGTGTCTCCTTCTCCTAGACTCTGAGCATCTACCAGAACAAAGACTTCATCACAGTCTACCATGGAGAACAGGAGGGGCCAGAGGACTTTGACACAGTCCTGCTCAAGGCCTTGGTGGGAGGTACAGGCCACTAATCCATATTACACAGATTGAAAAGGTTGTCAGTTACATCACTTCATTATTTTTGGTGTGTGTGTGTGTTTCAGCTAGCAAGCATCGTGTGTCAAGTGACGCCAGCCCTTACGCTGAGGAGCTGAAGCTAGCAGTCACCTGGAACAGAGTGGATATTGCCAAGAGTGAGCTGTTCAATGGAGACATCCACTGGAGGGTGAGGATAAAAAATACATCACATCTGATGTTGCAGTCACAGAAATATTACCACTACAGATGCAGTTTTGGAATAACATACAATTATCATAGTAAAATTACATAGAGAATCACTCTTACTAAATCACATATTAAACAACACCAGAATAACCTGTCACCTTCATCCATCCAATAGTACGAAGACCTGGAGGACTCCATGACAGACGCACTGGTCAACGACAAGCCTCAGTTTGTCCGCCTCTTCACTGAGAATGGCCTCAACATCCTGGACTACCTGACCTACGGCAGGCTGGAAAGCCTCTACCGCTCAGTGGCCGACAGCACGCTGGCCTACCGGCTGCTACAGCGCCGCCTTGCGGAGCGACAGGGAACCTCGTACTCGACCCACTCGTTGGCTAACCTGCTGGACTCGTCGGTCAAAGTTACAGATGGGAACACACAGAGTGGGCCGGCGAAGGAGATCAGTCTTTTTGAGGTGTTTAAATTGTCCCCAACCCTGGTATACAACACATGTATGGCAAGAAACTCGGTGTCAATACTAGCTGGCAAATTCCTCTGCAATAGGTTTCCTAGTGTAGAATCAATGATAATATTATTACACACTCTCTTGTCTTTGTTGCCTCTATTCCTTGTCTCTCCAGGTGTCGCGGGTCCTGGAAGTGTTAATGGGTGATGTGTGCCAGCATTTCTACTATGCTGTTCTGGGCCTACAAGATATCTGCTCCAAGAGGAGGGCTCTCAAGGTACTCCATAGCTCACATATCTCCCATTGCATTGTTTACCCACTTGCCCGCTATCTGACTGTGCAGCTCATACTGCACTGGACGCTTTTCAAGTGTTCCATATCTTGTATGTTATCAAATAAGATCTTGTTAGATGTTTTATTTGGTTTGATCAACTATTGATGTACAGTTTAACATGCCACCTGTGTCTTTTGCTGTCTCAGTGTCTACCTTTTCTTCCCTGTCTTCCTTCCTCGGTCCTAGCGGGCCAGTAAGTTGCTGCGTGGGGAATGTTTCTACAGGGATCAGCGCTGCCTCTTCCCCTGGGCTTCGCTCTTCATCTGGGCCGTCCTACAGAACCGCAGCGAGATGGCCGTCTTCTTCTGGGAGATGGTAAAAGCTTCTTATGCTCGTGGAAGGCTCCGATTTATTGGCTTTGAAACATTGAAAAAGTTGAAAGGGTTCAGAAAGTCTGTATCGGGTCTTGTCTAATTGCTAAATTGATATTTCAGAAAGATGTGGTGTGTCGGAAAAAAAATGTTACTACTACTACATATTGGGTAATTTGCACATGGTTGAAGGTGATTGGCCACTTCACACCGTTCACCTATCTAATACAGTTCATTCCAATCCACTTCAGTTCAGCTGCTGTCATTTTATTCTTGAACTACACTCTTACACTTACCTATTTCTCCAGTGAAAATCAGCCATGAGTGTGTCTTTACAGAAAGGAGCTCTGATCAAGAGGAAAAATTGTATGAAAAGAATGAACCGTGTACCTTTCCTACTGACGATGACGTCCAACAACTTCATAGCAAAGTATAATAACCAAAGAGTAGCTAATGTGGAGGGAGTTTCTACTAGGCCCTACTCCTCTTTTCCTCTCTCAGGCAGGGGAGTCGGTGCTGAGCGCTCTGAGCGGCTGTAAGATACTGAGGGAGCTGTCCAAGCTGGAGAGTGAGGCTGAGACCAAGCTGTCCATGAAAGAGCTGGCACAGAGGTTTGAGAACCTGGCACATGGTGAGTCCTTTCACTCAAACGTCCTCAAATTACTACAGTAACTCAAACACAAACATGCCAGAAAGATGAGTGGACGTCTTGTTTCACATCTCATCGTCTCATCTTGTGTGTAAATTATATTTACATCATATTCACTCCATATTAATCCTCTGGCACACAGGAAGCAATGCAATTTGTTTCCTCAGTAGCTAATGAAAGTTGTTGAGCAGCGATCGCCACCTACAGAAATTCAAAGTTCATCAACAGAAAATCTGTGGGTTTGCAGGACAGTGACATATTAAACATGGGCGGAGCCAAACATGTCAGTCAAATTTACTACGTTCATTGCCATCTGCTGGTTATCTGATGTAATTACAGATTGTATTCACAGGTGGCACCCTATTTTTAGTGTCTGGTAGCACATTGGTTTTTGATTAACACATTAAAAATGTTCTGTTTCAATTTCTTAATATTTTTAAATTGTTTAACATATCACCGTCCCACAAGCCCGTGCTTAGGCCCTTCTCGAAAATCCAAGGAAAAGACGTCATAGTACTGACCACACTGTTTGATTGTGATCTCTGGGAAGTGCAGCAAAACTGCAATGACTGCTTATCAATATGTTGCCAAAATAAATTTTAAAGGAACAGTCAAATGGTGAATATCTAAAACTCTTTCTGCACTTGTCTTGTGTGCACTCTCCCTCCCCTCAGATGTGTTCGCCTCTTGCTATCAGAGCAGTGAGAGTCGCTCCTTCACCCTGCTGATCAAGAAATCTCCGGTTTGGGGCGGCACCACCTGTCTCCAGATGGGCATGGCCGCCGACGCACGCCTTTTCTTCAGCCATGACGGAGTACAGGTTTGTCGCTCTGTTTTCAAGCCTGTCTGAAGACGCAGTGGAGTGAAGTAGGACTCTGTTGTTTTTTAAAGTTGTGCAATAAATCAAACACAACCCCCCTTCTCCTCCAGTCGCTGCTGTCCCAGATCTGGTGGGGTGACATGAAGAGGAGCACGGAGGTGTGGAAGCACGTCCTTACCTTCTTCTGCCCCTTCCTCTGCTACACCAACCTCATCTCCTTCAGGTCAACTCCACAGGCTCCACATTCACTCTGATTTTACCCTGACTCAGTTCTTTCTTTTTTTGTCATTAGCACCCAGAAGTTTCAGATTTCAGAAATGTCAGTAATTTCACTTTTAACACACACACACTCAAACTCTACTTATACATGTGTTGTATTGTATTCTAAAATTTTGCATCATACTCTGCCTCACAGGGAACACGAGGACCAGCAGAAAGATGAGCCGGAGAAGCCTAGCGACGACGCACTGGGCCAGGATGAAAATTATGGGACCACCATCTTCTCTTTCTCTGACATCAAGCACATGTAATATTCCCATATACACTGATATAGGACTCCTTCTATAGAGCGTTCGTTCTTGCTAGTTTTGCTTCAGTTTGTGGTAACTAAAAATGTCTTGTTGTCATTCCAGTGAATCTGACACCCAGGGAGCAAACAGTCCCACATCAGCAACTATGAAAGGTGAGTCCTGTTTAACAGTCAGCAACTCTGGACCTCAACAGACCTGAGACTTTTTCTTTTTTTTAATAAATAAAGGCTAATTGAGTAAACATTTATGCCCATGGGGAGCTAGTGCCCCTATTGTAATTGTGTGGTATTGCAGTGACCATCTTCCAATCCGGTTCCAATCACTTTCCTTACAGGGATACCCCACTCTCCCCGACCGCCAAAGCGCCCTTTCGTGGTGTCAAGATGGCGTCAGTTCTGGTTCGCACCCGTCACCTCCTTTTTGGGCAACGTGCTGATGTACTTCCTCTTCCTCCTTCTTTTTGCCTACGTGCTATTGGTGGATTTCAAGGGTCCACCCCCTTTTGGCCCGGCCATTTCTGAGTACGTGCTGTACTTCTGGGTCTTCACCATTGTGTGTGAGGAGATCCGGGAGGTGAGTGGAGAGAGGACATCCTTACATTGCATTTCCTTACATGACATTTTGCGCTTTACATTGACATCTCATCCAGAGAGACATACAAATTGCAACAGTAGAATAAGTTCCAGTGAAGTTGATTGATGTTTTCTCCTCCAAGACGTGCTTTGTGGGAACCATGACTTGGCGCCAGAGGATGAGGCTGTACATACAGGATGTGTGGAACAAGTGTGATCTTACTGCCATCATCCTGTTCATCATAGGGCTGATCTGCAGGTAGGGAGCAGGCTTACACAGGAGCCATTTATATATTATTGCTGCATTACACCAACACCTTTTAGAGTGTAAAGATCAACGTGTAAATACCAGTACTACAGTAGTAATCTCTTAAATCGCATTTGGTTTGCTCTGCCTGTGTGTCAGGATGTTTAAGTGGTCGCATGAGTTTGGCCGAGGTGCCCTGTGTGTGGACTACATGGTCTTCACCCTCCGTCTCATCCACATCTTCGCCATTCACAGACAACTAGGACCAAAAATCATCATCGTTGGCAAGATGGTGAGATATGTCAAAAGGTGGTCATAAGGTGGCATCAGTCAAAAGGTATTAAGTGAGATATTGGCATAGTAATGATCATTTCCCTCTATTCAGATGAAGGATGTCTTCTTCTTCCTCTTCTTCCTGGGGGTGTGGCTTATGGCATATGGAGTAGCCAATCAGGCTTTGATCTACTCTTACGATCCCCGTCCAGATCGCATCTTCCGCCGAGTATTCTACAGACCGTACTTGCACATCTTTGGACAGATCCCTGTGGAAGAGATAGATGGTATAAGTGTGTGTGTGTTGTGGATGGGAGGAGAAATGCAATTGTTTTAGTTTCAGATCAATGTAAGAGCATTGTATTTGTATATGGTATACACATCGCAGCTTTTTAAACCATGCTTCAAAGTTCACTGCAGCAATTAGTAGTTATTGCAATAATAACCTGGTCCAGCATAGAGAAGTTAATATTGATATTGATAGAGATGAAAGGAATGGGAGTTTTTTCATCCTCTCTGTATTGTTGTGTCCATCCAAGTGGGGAAAGAGTGGGACATGCCCTGCACAGACAACGTAACCCTGATCCAGGCCGGTGAAGAGCCCTGCAGGAACCCGTACGGCAACTGGCTGGTCGTAATTCTGCTGGTCATCTACCTGCTGGTCACCAACATCCTGCTCATCAATCTGCTCATCGCTATGTTTAGGTAGACAACATGGGGGGAATTTTCCCATCTTTCTGTCTTGGTAGCTACTCTGGCATGCTTTCTCTGTTCTTACGCTGGCCCTCCTCTCTTATCTCTTATCTCTCCTCTCTCCTTCCCCATCAAACTTCATCTCGCTCAGCTTCATTGTTTTTCAGTTGTTCACATATAAATGGGACAAAAAAAAGCTTTTTTCTTTTCTTCTTCCCTCCATTCAGCCACACCTTCTCCAAGGTTCAGGAGAACAGCGACGTCCACTGGAAGTTCCAGCGCTACAACCTGATTGTGCAGTACCACTCCCGTCCTTCCCTGGCCCCCCCTTTCATCATCCTCTCTCACCTCCACCTCTTCATCAAGAGGAACATCCGCAAGCTTCCCTCCGTCAAGATCCACCACTTTGGTCAGTATTTGAAGTATCTGAGTGAGTCAGCTGAATGCAATAGATTTTTTTTTTTCTTAATTAACATTGGAAAAACTTTGGGTTGGAATCATTGGTAAATTCACAGTGCATGCCCAGGTGTCATGTAGTGGGCCTCCAGTCACTGTCAATGTGGTGTTTGAATTTGTAGAATAGCATGCCTTTGTTGAGCTACCAGAATGCTAAGTGTCCTTGAGTAAGAAACGATAATAATACTGCCATATTGTCTTCATTAGTATTGCAGCTAAGAGGTAAAGCGGCTAACAGGCTAATGACATGGGAAACCATTCAGAAGGAGAACTTCCTGACCGCCCAGGGCAAGATCCAGAGAGGTAGCGACTCTGAGAGGCTCAAACGGATGTCTGCCAAGTAAGCTGACATACCTTCCCTCTGTAGCCTTTCAGTCCATCTCAATTAGTGATGTTTCTTCTAACTTGTGGCATAGTACTTGTAGTTGCTAAATCTGGCTCCATCGTATTGAGGTGAATGTTTTGTTTGGCAGAGTGGACACTGTGATGAAACAGCTGACTGAAACCAGAGACTTGGACCACAGGCTGAGGGCCTTGGAGACTGAGGTAAAACTAAAGCTGTCTATTCGAAGCGTGTCTCTGGTCTGCGCCGGCCTCCTAACTGTAATGACTTCTCGTGTATAGCATACCAAAAATAATACTCACTCTTCTCTCAGAGCTGCTTTAAATTAGAGTTTGGGAGTTACTGTATGCCATTGTACAGCTTTAGCCCTTTTCATGTGCCTTTTCAGATGGAGTATTGCTCCAACGCTCTCAGCTGGATTGTGGATACCTTGGCACAAGGCAGCATGGTCAAACCCACTCGACCTCCACCTGCTTTTAAAGGTACTTGTGGCCACAAGTTATGAAATCAGAACATAACTTTATACAGGTGTAGATAAATACAAAAGAAACCACATGGTAGTAGGTCACAGGTTGTATTCACTATGCTTGTTTGACTTGCTTACCATGATATCTAGCCACAATATTTGCCACTAACCATTTATACCTGTGGTCAAATAAATGATCTCCCACTCTGTCTCCTTCACTCCACAGACTCATTCCCCTCGTCTTCCACTTCAGCCTGATGCGACCTTGGTGTACGGCATCAGTTGCTCAGGGTCAGGAAAGGGCAAGAATGAAGCTGCTGTTTATAAAGTGTTCACTGGCCAAATATGAGAATACTTGTGGACATGAACTGAAACAAAGGGAAAAGGGAACCAGCACTACTTTTTACAGTATTGAGTAAATAGAAAGGCTCATATTTCTTTACATGTGTAACGTATTTTATTCCAATGCAAAGGGAAGTATCTGTATTTATAATGTGGCATGATGTTTATCTGTGTTTTCTTGGTCAATGTGTAATGTGCCTCGGGACGCATTTTTGCTGCACTTTTGAACGGGTATCTGGAATGCTGTATTTTTTCTTTAGCTTTTTTTACTGATTTGTATGGATACTTACAACTCAACTATTATACTGTTTACATGGGGGTTACACTATGTCCATATTTGATATTGTCCATATTTACTTTTTGTGTTGAATTAGAAACACTCTTGCCAAATGATTGATTCTCTGAATCTTATTTTTTGACCAGGACTAAATGTTACATCATGTTAAGGATAAATCCTAATGTTGCTACATTAGATTTTGTCTATTAAATGGAAGACCTAATGAATGAATTGTGAATTGTGCCAAATACTGAGTCATGGAGGCCAGCATGTCCCAGCCAGACATGACATGGACATGTGCAACACTTCCATGTACATGTGCTTCATCTGTGGTTCACATATACAATTTTCTAAGTATCATCAAGTTTTGTCTTGCATCTGGGGAATATTGACAACAGCCTTGTGTCGAGCGAACAGAGGTAGGAGCTATGGACTCTTTTGGACACCACACATCATCATGCACATGTGCCTGTGACACACACATACACACCGTTTCTCTTGACATGGTTCAGATTTACACCTACAACACTTAACATGCACCGTGTGTAGCTCGCACACCTGCTTGGATGAAACACTGTTGGACCTACAGAGAACATCAAAACAAAAGCATGACCTGTTCACATGGTGCACCTGAGGTTTTAGGGCTGATGCATATTATGAGCGGCTTCAAAATGTGAAAGTTTGACTCATTCCATTGTTAACTGTATGTATGTATGTGTGTGTGTTAGCAGTGAATAGATGCACACAACTACTATCCATATTGAATACTAAAAATGAGCTTTGATAAAACAATTGAATTTTAAAGTTGCAATTAGAAAGGGCCTTTAGCAGGTATATTTTTCTGGCATGCGTTGCCAGTGCCATGTTTCAGTGCTGAATTTCAATGTGTTCACGTGGGGCTTTTACCTGGCACATTGACTCAAATTGTAATAAAGATATACCAAATAAAGAACATGCACACATAAATGCGGTGTACTTTCATTGTTTATTTAACAAAACTGGTTTCTCAGATATCTCTGTGTGAACTCCCTCAGTCAATAATTTCTCCTTTAGCAGTGCTGATTTGGAGTAAATATCTATCTATAGCCACTGATCAGCCTCTGGCATCTTCCTTGAGGTATTTTCTCCTACTCCTTACAGAACTCGGCCAACATAGTGAGGTTTGAGGGAGTCTCACATGAACATCCTGCTTTAGGTCCTGCTACAACATCAACTGGATTTAGGTCAGGACTAACTTGGCCAATCCAAAACATTAAACTTCTTCTTCCTGAGCCGTTCTTTGGTAGATTTGCTTGAATGCTTAGGATCCAGGTCAGGTCCAGAGGAACAAGAACAGCCCCAGACCATGGCACTCCCAACACCATGCTTGACCATAGGGATAAGGTTATTTTGGTCGTGGGATGTTTTGATGCATTTCTGATTCTGACCAAGCAGTTCAATGTTGTTCAACAGACTTCCAGAAATCTTCAGGTTTGTCCAGGTGGTCTCTGGCAAACTTAAGACAGGCAGCTTTTTTCTTTTTATACAGTAGAAGCGACAAGCCGTATTTATCATTTCGGTACTCGGGAGTGGGAGTTTTACAAGGAGCCATTGAAGGCAGCACGAGTCCAGGGGTCTTCGGTAGTGGTCGGGTGTTTCCGCTGTGCTGCATTTTTGAAAGCAGACCACCAGAGGTCGCAACTGCCAATGTGCAGTTCATACCTCGATGTCTTTTATTTCAAGGTTCCTTAATAAAATGATGGAAATGCGATAACCAGGCAACCGGCGCAAACATATATCCCGAGTGTGATGATTTCGACCGTTTGTTGTATATAGTGGAAGGAAGGAGAAATCATACAAACCCACCCAACTGCCATTCCTGCTGTCTACGGTATTACGGAATAGGAAAGAGTCTCGGTATGTTGTGTTTTTGATAAGCGGAAGTGTATGTGTAGTTTGTGTCGTGTTCACCACCAACCTGCGATCACAGCTGGTCCCACAATATGGCACCCAAAGATCCTCTACTCGGGACTCTCAAAGGTAAAATCCGTTATAATATGCCACAACTAGTTCATCATTTGCGTTTCGGATTTGCACAGGTAGCTGACTGTATCGGTCAGTTTAATCAAAATTAACGACTTTTGATCAGACCTGTCATTCTGCTTTGATCCAACCATTCGCGTAGCAGTTTTAGTTTTCTATTTACAACAGCCCATAAAAGCTCATTTTTATTACTGTAAATACAATCTCCCAGGTCGTATACGCTTTGCCTTGCCTCTTTTCTGTCACACCCAGGCCAGTAATGATGAGGCTATCGTGCAAAAAGGTGATGTTCCAGGAGGTTGCGTGGGAACTGGAGCGCTTACATGGCCGTGTCTTTTTTTTCCTCCCAGTGTGTCTCCTGAACCTGCAGTCAGATGGAGAGATGGTGACAGACAGCAACCCTCACCTCGCGTCCTGCTGTGAGCTTCTTGAACTCATCCTCAGGAAAGGACTCCAACGTGAGTACCCGAATAATATCTGCGTGTACTAAGTATTTCATTCATGTCTTTTGCATGTGGTAATACTGCAAAAAAACAAAAAACACATATGTACATTTGTATGTTTCAAATTATGCACTATATCTTGCAATATATCCATTATATTTTGGGCATTTTGAAACATATCTCTAAACATCTTAAGTATATGTGAAATGTATTTTTTTTTCCCATTATGATGAGACTGTATGTCTGCTCTCTCCCCTCAGAACCGGTTCTGAGTCTAGTACACAGAGACTACTGGCAGTGTTTTGAACAGCTTCCCCACCAAGACACCTGCGGCAGGTAACAACACAGTGACAGCCTAGAAATTACAATTATTAATAATATTCCCATAATGAAAACAGCAATATAATATAATCAAGCAGCACCAATCCAAATTTATATAATCCCTGTTGTCTTGCTGGTGTTTGTAGGCTGTGTACTTTGTCTCTGGCGGTTGAGCAGGCAAGAGTTTGCAGGAAGCTGCTCACAGCTCAGGGCCGAGGCCGCTACCTCCTCAGGCTGGCCCTCAGCCGCAAGGCCCTACCGCAGTTCATCACACACCTGCTACACACACCAAGAATCCTAGAGGTCAGACATTTTTTTTTTTTACAATTTTGGTGCTGTGTGGCTCAATGGCTAGAGCAGGGCACCAACACAGCCAGGGTTGGAGGCTTGTTTCCCCTATACTAAAAATGTGTGTACTCATTGTATTGCACTTTGCACTTTACTCAATACAACAAAACAGGTCCAAGTAATGATGAATTTGAATTTATATCATTTTGCTCTTTTCCAGTGGTACAGCTCGGCTAGCTCAATCCTCAGGAATGAGGAATTTGTGGGTGAGGCTTTTTACATTATCTGATTGTTTTTTCACCAAATACTTGGCAGGTGATTAAGCCACGCTAAGGAAAATGTTGTCATCACATGCCACCAACAACAATCCTGATAGTGACATATCCTTCCTTTTCCAGAGCCTTTCATGTCACTGCTGCTGGTCCTCTCTCAGATGGAGTTCAAACTGGACATGGAGGTCAGAGCAAATGCTTGTGTATGCCAAGAAATCCTCAATAAAGGTCTATATATATGCAAGTTTTCATTCCAAAATGCTGGAATGGTGCTTGGAGTTATGGCTGACAAAAAGTTGAAAGAAAATTGCCAAAACCATGTCTGATAGGCAATAATTGCAATATTGGAGTTATGAAACATCTGTCCATGGGATCATTGCGATCATGGTATTATTCACTTTCTGATGTCGTTGAAATGAACAGTAACAGTCTCAAGGTTACTGAGGTCACTTGGGTTTAGATTTTCAAAGGTGTTGTCTATCCATAGAGCCTGAGATCATGCACATCGACCTGATAGTTGTGGAGCTATTTTTTTTTGGGGTTTGGGTCTGTCTGTCTATGGGGGTTCAAGAGGTTCATAGTAACTATTAATGTGCTTTACTGTTGTAAGCACATCATTTAGTAAGAGTAGATATTAATTCTTTCAAATGGTAGATATCTCACTTTGGAATAAAACTCCTCATGTGTTATAGAGGCTACATAACTATGAAAACTCTGTATGCCAACATTGATAGCCATTATACTTTGCTGACAACACATCTGGTCTCTCAACACAGAACTGCAGTTTTCTGGACGAGAGCTGCCTCCTACCAGTAAGACACCATCATTAGGATTTCATAAACAATGTTTTGGTTTTAGTGCCCATGATAAATCTATAAATCCATGGATAAATATCACAAGCTGAGGTTTGTGGGAAATAATGAAATCTCAATGAAAATGATGTTCGCAGTTCGCTTTGTCTGTATGTTGTTAACTCAACTTGTGTTCCCAGGTGTGTGAGATATATGAAGCAGTACCCTGTCGGGAGCTAGGGGTCGTGCTAAGGTTTGTGTCCTCCACTCAGAATCAATCGTATCTTTCCACTGCACGTGTCTGCCAGTTCATACATCTATACATCATTATTATCACTCTCTGTCTCTCTGTCTCTCTCTCTCTCTCTCTCTCTCTCTCTCTCTCAGGTATCTCAGAGGGCGGGTCTTTGTCCTAGAGCTGTTGCCTGGTAGTCAGGCTCAGGTAGACAAGTTTATCTGCCCTGGTGATGTCATCGATGAGATCAATGGAATCTCCCTGAGGAATTCCAGGAATGGACAGGTAAGAAAATCCTCACAAGGTGGAGTCATGCACATCAAAGTTTTACTCTCTGACATTTTCATAGAAATAAATAAATGTTCATTTTGCTACTTTCTATATGATATAGTGATATAACACAATAATGTTTAAAAACAATAGTGATTCACTCTATGATGGTGTTTGAGGTTTCTTTGAGTAGGTCCTATGTACACAGATTCACTAGCGTGTAAAGCTATTGTGCGGTGATAAATGATAAAACACACATTCTTTATGTACTGTCTCTTTTTATGACTACTTGTCACGCACGGCAATGCCCTTGATAAACCTAGCATGCATTTTTATGATTGAGAAATCCTGTTTGCATTCCCTGACAGATCATCCCAGTACAAGCATTAGAAGTTGTTACACAAAGTGTTACGATAAAACGTCATGGTTTTTCATTGGAGAACTGCAATTTCCTCTGACTTGCCAGGCAGGTGTGGTTCTGTCTCGCCTGAAAGGCTGCCCTCTCTCCATACGTGTTTTGCGATGGAGGGACCGGGACGGCGCTGTCTATCGGCCCCTCATCAAACTCCTCCGGGCCCTGAGGGTGGAGAACCCCACTCTGCAGCTTGGGCCTGCTTCTTCTCAGCCGTCAGCCAACGAGGACCAGCGTCCGTCACAGTGTCTCAAAGAGGGAAGGCAAGTCGGTTTACCACCTCCTCACAGTTAAATCGTATGGAAGACTGTTTGCTGAATGTACCTGTTCTACCTAATGTGATCTTTAGAAGTATCTGTTGAATCGAGATTGGGGATATTGAACAGTTTTGTGTGACATCCATTGAAACACTGAACCACCTCTCCTCAGCAGGATTGTGTACATTGTGCAGTTCTTGGGAAAGGCAAACATTGGAATGGTAGATATGTTTGTGCATTATAATTTGATGTTTGTGTCCTCAGCGACTTGCGTTATTGTGTCTTTGTCGTGTACTTTATGGTTTTGTGTCAAATCAAATGGCGTCCTTATGTCTTTGTCAGTGTGTCTGTGTGAGTGCAGTGTGCTGTGAGAAAGAGTTATCCAACACTGACAGCTGGTCTACTCTTTTCCTAGTTTGGAGGCAAGGAGGTGTTGCAGCACGTAATACCGCAAGTCTTGCAGAAAAACCTGCCTAGCAAGGTAGTAGAGCCATTCCTTGCTTGAGGACACATTTGATCTAGTCGGTGTCGGACATTATTGTATTCTAGGAAACACTTGATCCTGAATATCACCATGCACTCAATCAGTCATTTTCCCTGCAGGAAGTGCTCTTAGACATGAAGGAAACACATTTGACATGCACAGAGAAAAATAGTAAGCTGGTGAGTAGAAGCATTGGCTGTGTTCATAATTTATGTGCATGCGGTCTGCTTTTGACCAAGGATTAATAACCAGGCTCCCTGTCTGCTATATTCTGTCAGAATATGAGTGAACTGCCCGCTGCTGAATAACAGCAATGAATTATCCTGTCATAACATGCTGATTGTTTTGTGTGTCTGTTTTCCCCTCAGGAGCTATTCCAGCATCACTACCCAGAGATCTCATGTGTAGGGCGGTATGGTCAATCAGACTACACAATATTTGCATTCTGTGTGGTGTAAGTATTTTGGTGTGGGAAACCGACATTTTTATACTGAACCTTGCAAGTAAGTCTTGTCTAATATAAATGCATGTGCAGCTTCTAGAGCAGAGTTCCTCAAATCCGGGCCTCGGGGTCCAGAGTGCTGCTCGTTTTCTCTCCTACCAGGAAGTTAATTGCATTCACCTGGCATCCCAGGTCTTAATCAATCCCTGATTAGACAGCTAGAATGGAAAGTACCTGGCAGAATAGAAAACCAGCAGTACTCTGCACCCCGAGGCCCGGATTTGAGGACCACTGTTCTAGAAGCTGCACATGCAGAGTAAATAGCAAACATAGTCCACATTTAAGCATCATCTAGGAAGATCTCTCAGTGGGCTGGGATGTTTGTATTGCATAATTCATGCAGGGGTTACCATGCGTCCATGGTAATCCAGAAGCGCTGCAAGCCCCTGTCGCACCTCTCCGTAGAGACATGACAGTGATGCAATCCCCAAACCATTACAGGTCTGTTGTCATTGGCTGAACCCAGATGTAATCTAAGCATGTGATTGGCTCTGTTCACAGAGACGCCCCAGAAACACCTCAGTCAACAAGCTTCTGCTGTGTGGCACTGCGAGCCAGCACTGTCAAGGATTGTGAAGAGATAGTCTGCCGTATTGGTGAGATGGACCACCGTTACATAAAGACAGATGTTTACCTTTGCCTAGAGATGTTTTGGGAAGCTTAACTTATCAGTGCATTTCCTTTCAGCTACCGGTTTCAAGCATACAGAGTGGTTTGTATGACAAGAAATCCTGCCAGTCTACCTTTGTGACGTGTGAAGTAAATGTTGTACAGTATGTATATAAAGATGAATCTCATACACCAAATCAGTCTTTGTAACTCACTTCATTGATTACGAAACAAATGTTTACTCGTAAAGACCTTTAATAGAAAGACATGTGACCAACACTTCATAAATAGTATTAAATGTAGCTGCCAAGATTTTTCATGTTGGAAAAATAACATGTAAAAAGCAGTCCAGAAAAATACGGAGGGGTCTGCCATGCTCCTTGCTGTTGTGTACAGTACAACTGTATAAATACATTACCCTGACACTACAGTACAGAGAACTGCTGTGCAAGACATGCTGGCATACTGTGGAAGAGGGTAGCTGGATGAAGGAACCCTGGACCCCCATGGAAGATGTGAAGAATTCTGTCTCTCCCCCAAAAAGGAAAGCCCCAGCATCACCTGGAACCCTGATACCCACAAGGAGCCAAAATGAGACGTTTCACAGATCACGACATCCCACCAGCCACCGTTTACATGTAAAAATGGCCCATTATAGATCCATGTAGATAGTCAACGTTCTACTGCACACCATCTCCAACTACCTCAATCTGAATTCAGGTTTGCGGAATGACTGATGCATTTGTCCCATTCTAAAATACAATACAAAAATCAAAAGAAAATTTAAAAATACTCGAGAAATAAAATGTCCACAAAAATGGTTAAGTACGATAAATAGGATCATCTGTCTTGATGCTGCCACTAGCCGCTTAGGCCCTCTCGCCCCTTATCCTACGGGCCAGCTGGATGTCTTTGGGCATGATGGTGACACGCTTTGCGTGGATGGCGCACAGGTTGGTGTCCTCAAACAGACCCACCAGGTATGCCTCACTGGCCTCCTGTTGAGGGATAGACATTGTTTTAGTGGACAGAAACTAAGAAAAACATTAGAAAATAATTCTAGTGATACTAACAAGACATTATCCATTCCATATCTCAATCACCTGAAGAGCTCCAATGGCAGCACTCTGGAAGCGCAGATCAGTCTTGAAATCCTGGGCAATTTCTCTCACCAGACGCTGGAAGGGCAGCTTGCGGATAAGCAACTCCGTGGACTTCTGGTAACGACGGATCTCCCTCAGAGCCACGGTTCCAGGCCTAAGAGAAAGGAGACTTTTACTCAATGTTCTGGATCAAGTATCTAATTGAGCATGGAATTATCAGGGATATTAGTCAATTAATATGCGATATCAGCCCCGGTGCATACCTGTAACGATGGGGCTTCTTCACTCCTCCCGTGGATGGTGCGCTCTTCCTGGCAGCCTTAGTAGCGAGCTGCTTCCTTGGCGCCTTTCCTCCGGTGGATTTACGGGCAGTCTGCTTGGTACGGGCCATCTCTCACTTGCTTAAAAATAAACCGTGATATGTGAGACCACATAAACCGACGCTAGGCTAAACGCCAGTCACATGAAATGGAGACCCACAGACCGGGGATAATTCGAATCGCGGCGATCCCGGCAAAATGGCTTGCTAGGCTAACCCTATTAGCCTACAAATTGAAAGACTCCCCTCCCCCCGGCCCCAACAAATTTACCACTGGGAGGCGTCTGGTCTGTTCCAGTGCGCTCCACACACCCCGCCTTCCACCACCAAGGGCTAAACAAACTGCATAGCAGTATCTCTTGAGACGGACCAGAATCGTTGGTCAATTACAAGTTACAATGGATAAATCGCGCCGTGATCGTTTAAATGAACCTAGTTAGCAGGCCAGCAGACCCACATCAAACAGATAGGACCAACAAGACTGGCGATAAAAAAACCGCGCTACACCCAGCGGTAGTAGAAGACTGGCCTGCCAACAGTCTCTTTTCGACTTCGCCATTTTCACGTTTGGTCAGTTAACCCTCAGGCGACATTGCTTGGATTCAGCTTTAGTAACATTAGCCGAACAAACACGTACTCGCCAGCTAAGTGCGATAGCCATCTTAAGATGTACTAGCCAATATTTGTCTCGAGAAGTAAGACTGATATAACATGTATGATTTAGTTTTAGTGAGCCAACACCGACGTTTTACCAGAGACGTTAACGGTAAGAGAATCCATTGTTCCATTTTTAGCGACGGTTAGCTAGCTAGCATATTAGCCATGTAGTTAAACAACACACAAATCGAAATCCCGATTCGGTAGCACAGCCTAACATTAGTTGTAATACATAAACCCATATTCTCTATGTACCAAGCATATTTACCTTTATGAAGTCAGTTGTTTTGAATAAAAAACCTTCAGCGAATAGCTGTCACGACCACTGAACACCACGGTGATGAGTGTTTGGTGGGGGTTGTGAACAAGTATTAATACTCCCCCGTGACGTCATGCATGTAGGAAACTACACTCTCATTGGTTCAGTTTCCTGTCATTTGTCAACATGGACATCCATTGGTAATTTATTCTGGTACTATAGCCAATTAGATATTTTGAATAAAAAATATAAACGTGAACTCTGCCATGTTCTCCATTTTCTCGTGTTTCGTTTTACAATTAAAAAGCTACGTTTGTACAACTATTGTGTATTGATAATTATAACGTATGATATAAACTCTTAAGGTATGTCATGATCGGCACAAGCATTATAAAGTCAGTGTAGTTCAGTTATAATTTGACTTCACGCCCCATAGTTCCGTGTTGTCACTTTGCTTCTACTTCCTCCTGCCTCGCGCAAACTCACATCATTGTAGAATGCGGATTTCGAAGCTAACAAGAATAGCTAGCCAATAAGCTAAAAACAAGGTTCTTGTTTTGATACGCTTCAAACGGGGAAATGTCCAAAACACACACACAGCCCCCGTCATCTTCGGGGGCGACGACTACCGGGGGACCATCCTCCTCTTCCTCGTCTTCTCCCGCAGGGGGCTCGACATCTCCCGCCACCGTGTTGAACGTACAGCCCGAGAAACCTCAACATTACACGTACGTAGCTAGCTAGCTCGATCAGCTAGCAAAAGTGTACACAATCTCACGTGTACTCTCATATACTAAAAACACAGCTAACTTGTATGAGGGGAAATGAGTGAATGACAAATTTGATATGGTTATAAATAACCTAACCAACCCTGTTCGTTAACAGTGTGCATTTTAGGTTTGGCAGGTCTCGTTAGGGAGGCCTAACGTTACTCACCAATAGTATTTGTTAACGGTACAAGCTTTATGCCATTGAATAGATCGAGCTGTGTGTGTCTGAATGTGCAACGTCGCTACACAGGTTTAGATTAGATTAGATGGATCTTAATTATCCCAGGGCGGGAATTGGGCCGTCACAGCAGCAGAGAATAGGATATAGATACAAATTAGACAAACAGAAAGTATTGGAGTTAATAAATGATTACAACAACGAAATGTATTTAAAAATATAGCAAATAAAGTTTGAGCCTTTTCATTGACATCTTTGCAAGTTGAAGTGGATGTGTTTATTTGTCAACCTATTTCCCCCCCCTCATTGTTTCCCTCTCCCCCATCTCCCAGATATCTGAAGGAGTTCAGAACCGAGCAGTGCCCCCTGTTTGTGCAGCATAAATGTACACAGCACCGGCCTTTTGCCTGTTTCCACTGGCACTTTCTGAACCAGCGGCGCCGCAGGCCTATCCGTAGACGGGACGGCACCTTCAACTACAGCCCAGATGTCTACTGCACCAAATATGACGAGGGGACAGGAACCTGCCCCGATGGAGACGAGTGAGTGTGCCTAAGATCACAGTGTCTCACTACATTGCGCTTAAAACAAAATGTTACCAGGCTATCTGGTTAAATAAAGGTTAGATCAGGGGTTCTCTAAAATTTTCATGTCACAGACCCCCAAATAGACACACTTGAGGCCACAGACCTCTCATTTGATAAGATTAAGGTAAGGGACCCCCATAAATGATGAGTTTTGTTGTTGTTGATTTAGTATATGACTAATGAATTGTATGACTTTCTATGCTGTATGTGGTGAGAGTGAAGCCTATGATTAGAATAGACATTCTTAGACATTCTCTAATAGGCATAACTTCAAGTCAATTTAGTTATATTGAAAATAACTATTTTGCATTTTGCCCTCAGGGTCCCTTGACCCAACTTTTGAGAGACCCAGGGTTTATTTAACATTAATTATGTACAGTTATAGAAAAAAGAAAAACAAAGTGCTCCATAAATCTTTGTGTTTAGTATAAGTGGTCAAAGTTTGGTGGTATCTAGTATTTTATCCCTAATCCATCTCGAACACTTGAAAGCTTTGTATACATTTGAATGTTGAATTCCTTGTGTGAATCAGCAGAATGTACAATTCATTGCATGACAACACACTTGGTATAAAAGCACCTTTTTCAGATGGGGGAAAGTTAGTGAGAGAAGGTACACACAACGATTGTCAGTCATGTGGAACTCTACATACGAATAGCCTCAGAGGCATACTATTCACAGTGTGCATTAGCAGCTGAATACTGCTTTTCTCTCACCCCCATCCAGACAGAAATGTGCTGAACTGTTATGACATTGACGACAACCATCAGGTGGCATTTAAACACAAACAGAATGCAAATATCAAATATATATGTTGATACAGGATTCAAACTCTGATGCCTTCGACACATGCTTATAGGTTGCCACTGGTTGGAATGCATAGTGAACTATTCAAACTCTTCTGATTCAAGCTCCTAGCCCCGATTATGGCTTCTAGCAGAGAGAAAGAGAAAATTACAACATCCTTACACAGAAGTGGAAAGAGTACTAACATATTTTGCATAGGTAGAAGTACTGCTTCTTCAATAAAACTTTCCTAAAGTCAGAGTAAGGGAACTTACTCTGTAAAATTACTGTAAAGGTAAATGCTTTTCTCATGAAAAATATTAAATTACTTAGTTATTTAGCTTGAATGAAAATCATAACATTTTGTGCTTCTTGCATACATGCAATCTTCTCCACAAAAATGAACAAATTACACATATAATATGGTCCTTGCAATGCACCATGTCCTTATGGGCCCATAGTTTTGGCATAGTGCCTTTTTAGCCCATATCAACAAAGTTGTTGTATATTATCTCTTATGTATAAAAATAAAACTTACAATAGTAGCAATAAAACACAAAAAAAGTGACTCTAAAAGTGACCCAAGATTAGTAACTATAGTAGTTGTAAATAAGTCCAACCAAACATATTTTACTCTGAAACTGGGCTGTGAATTGTGTAGTGCACAGTAATAGTAATTTATATGCTGTTAAAGCTAAATGCTGTTTTTTTTGTTGTATTTTTTTCACCCTTTTCCCACCTAAATGTGTAGGCTATACCATATGGTTGTACCGTGTTTGGATGTGGTTTTATGTGTGTTCCAGATGTCCATTTCTACATCGGACAGCAGGGGACACAGAACGCAGATACCACCTTCGCTACTACAAGACGGGCTCATGTATCCACGAAACAGACGCAAAAGGCCACTGCAGCAAGAACGGCTCCCACTGCGCCTTTGCTCACGGATCACATGACCTGCGCAGCCCTGTGTACGATATCAGGTACACCAGTCAACATAACTTTAAAATGAAGCCATCCCTCTTTTAGTCTGACTTACAGGAAGCCGGGCAATTGACACAGCCTCCTCATTGTAATTCCCCTCCTTTTTCTGCTTCCTTTATTACTTTTTCAAAATCCCCTGCTGTAGTACAACAACAGTGTAGCCAGCAAGCTAGCTATAGAGGTAGTGATTAAAACACAACAATGGGAAACTTTGAAGAAGAATTGGATTTTGCAATACGACATTCTGTGGAAATTTTTAAAAACTATAAACAAACAAGCGTAGAGTGACTAGTTAGCCACGTTCGTTCCACCAACAAAACATTTCCCCTCTACACTATTTCATTGGTTTCCAGAAAATGTGAAATACGAAATTGATCAAGTTCTCTGCCAGACCTTTCTCCTGTACCGGTTCAGTGCTGAGACGGTATTGCTGAGCGAGACTAACCCTCTTTTGACTTTGTATGAGATTATCTGGATTTGTGTTCGTAGGTTGTGTTGTGTTCTAGGTGTTAGTAGTTTTACTTTGTAAATTTTACAGGGAGGTGCAGGTGATAGAGTCTCAGGGAGGCTCGGGGGCCACAGACGGAAGTGGAGGAGATGGGCAGTCGGGACAGGCAGCCAGTACTGCCCTTATAGAGAAGATCTTGAGTGAGGAGCCACGCTGGCAAGGTACATCTATGATGCACACTTGACCCAATATAATTTCAGGGTAGTTTCAGCTAAGTAATCTCATTGGTCCAAAGCATACTCCAACTTTGCTGATAGTTCATATAAAACATTGCTAGCCGTGCTTTATTGGTTGTTATGCCACCTCTTCTCATACACGGGTGGCTAGTGAGCAATCTCTCCTGTTTTTTATTCCTGTGTATGTATACTACTTTTATAAAAACACATTCTATAACGTATAAAAGCCATAATACCCTTAAGGGTGTTCTTTATTGTGCTTATGGGTACTTCTTGGGTATTATTATTTTAGTACAACACATCAGCTCAGTTTCAAGGGTCTCCAAGTAATTGACCATGCCGTGTCATCTGCCTGCTTCATTGTCTCCCCCTGCGTTCTCTCTTCTTCCTCTTTAGATAACACCTATGTGCTGTCCCACTACAAAACAGAGCTCTGTAAGAAACCACCTCGTCTGTGTCGTCAAGGTTACGCCTGTCCATACTACCATAACAGCAAAGACAGGAGGCGCAGTCCGCACAAACACAAATACAGGTACTCCATCACATCATGTAAAAGCAGAAGAACATGATCTTTTTTCGGCCTGGTGCTCACAGAGATTGAAAAAAATTGCTGCATCCACAGAGCGTTGCCATGTCCTGCAGTGAAACACAGTGAGGAATGGGGAGATCCCAGTAAATGTGAAGGAGCGGAGGGGTGCCAGTATTGCCACACACGCACAGAACAACAGTTCCACCCTGAGGTTTGTCAGTTTCAACAGAGAGTTTACACAAACTGGATAACCTCCCCAGAGATCACAAGAGATTAATATGAATGTCTGTTGTATTGTTATTTTGCCACAGATCTATAAATCCACCAAGTGTAATGACATGCAGCAGTGTGGCAGTTGTCCCAGAGGGCCCTTCTGTGCCTTTGCACATGTTGAAAGTAAGGCTTCATGATGCATCTCTAAACTATAATCAACAACCATCTGATGATTGATCTTCTAAGTATATGTTGAACAGTGTTTCCCATAGCTCAGAACTTTATTTGTGGTGGTAGGGCATCCCGGGTGGGGGGAACTTTTCAATGCTCACCTGACAAACGTTCAGTGCACACAAGAAAATTTCCCACTCGTTGATGTATGATTCCGTGACTTTTTGAATATATAGACTCTGCTAGCAGCTGGGGTAATGTCACAAGTTCAATATTGGAGAAAAAAAACGTACCAATTACCTTCCGCTGTTGTCGTTTTTGTCAGACAGCTTTTTTGAGGTTTTGAGGGTTTTTTGAGGAGACCACGCCCTTGTCTGTCTGGTCTGGTGATGTCTGTCTCACACAAGCAGAGGGGTGAAAAAGGCGTGTGCTGTGTTTACAAGCTAGAGCTGAGTGAGATTAGTCTCTGGTGTGATAGAGAACATAATGTGTTGCACACCTCTTAGGCGCAGCATTGGAGATTGATTTAGTGATATTGTGGCGGTGCACCACAGATGAGCCTGTGTATGGGAAACACTGTTCAATATGCCTTGTACTTTTGATAGGAATATGTTCTCAGTGCACCTTTTTTATTAGCTTGTCTTCAAAATCTCTCTATTCTGTGTGACTCTTCCAGAGCCCTTTGTTACTGAAGAGCCATCATTCCCCACACCCAGCTCCCCTCCACCCCCCAGACCGCCAGACCCACTTCCTGTCCAGGAGGCCTCAAGTCCCAGCGGACCCAACTTGGGGATGGGTCCTGGGTCTGGTTCTGTTGGGGACCTGTTCTCCCCTTCTGGAGGCTCATGTGTGGCAGAGCAGGGCCTGCTGGGTAGGGTTTTGTCTATGTGTGACAACGTGTGTGGAGGAGGAGAGCCTTTGTCCCCGTGGGCTGGAGAGGGAGGATATGGCAGGGCCCCTGGATTCGAGAGGGAGGATCAGGTGATATAATGATCGATATATGGGATACTAATAAAATTAAAAAACAGGAAAATACTTTCTTTAATGACACTAAAGTCTCAAGAAAACAGCATTTCGATGGTCTTTCTTCTATAATTCAACGTTTTCACTGTTGAAACAAGAGGCTGGGGTGGGACATAACGCAGAGAGGGCCTGTTCAATATTGTTCAAAAGCTGTCAAATTTCTTGTGTGTCACTTGAGTATGTGATGATATTATTGGTTGGAATTTTTATATATGCCTACTGGTACGCCATGTAGTAACCACTAAAGGAAGCAAAAGTAATGTTATTTTGATAGAAAAATACAAGAACATAAATCTCTCTTCTACATTTCTACATGTTTTGGCATTTATAATAGGTGTACATTATCATATGGAGAATTAGCAAACATGGTGGAAAATAATTAATTTCATTGTGACGTTAAAATGTGATTCATGCTGTGCATTGTGCTCGTCCTGCATTTTTTTTCATGCCCGCATCATCAGCATTTTGTTTGGTTTTAGGCCAAGCAAAGGAGTTTTGCTCTGGAGCAGCGCAGCAGAGAAATGGCATCAGCTCATAGCAAACAGGTAGAATTACTGGTTTACGTGACAATACTTCATCCAGACATGGGTAGTTAGTGGGTTACCTGAAAGATTCAGATGCTTTAAAATATTAAGGTGCATGTGGATGTGGATGTATTTACATTTTTTATACTCTATACTTTTTAAGATTTTTTCTAATTGGCAGAGAGCAAATAGTGACTATATTGGTAAAACTGTCAATAAATTCATTCTTTCAAATGAATTTAACTTTTTAACTTTAACACACTTCTAGCTGCTTTCAGCTAGCCCACACATTTTCTCCACAAAACACATTTTTCAAGTTAATCATGTGGCTAACACCTTTTTCCTAATCCCACGTATCGTTTTTCTTTCAGGACTTGTTGGTGTTTCTGCCAGTGGGCAGCCCTTTAAGTCTGTCCTCCAGTATCCCTTCCAGCCTGGCTGCCACCCCGCCCAGCCCTGCCCCTCCTGGACCCCCAGGACCAGGCATCTCCTCAGGCATGAATGCTAACGCCCTGCCCTTTTACCCCACCAGTGAGACTGTGGAGTCCGTTGTGGGTGAGTCACGATGCGCAGATTCTGAATCCTGACTTCATGATCATGTAAGTTATGATGATGAACAATGAGCTAAAAGTAATTGCGACGTTAAAACAGTGCGCTGGTGTTTTTGTTGTAGAGTCAGCCCTGGATGACCTCGACCTGAATGATTTTGGTGTGTCGGCCTTGGAGAGGAGCTTGGAGAGCAGCTCTGGTGTGCCTAGTGTGGGAGTTATGCTGGGTATTGAGCAGACACAAGCATGAACTACATACAATCTACATATGATAGCATACATTTGCCAACACGCACATGGTCACATGGACACACATAAACACTCACACACACCTGATAACTAATCCCTTTGTCTTTGCAGGTGGCAACCAGCTTCAGAGTTCTGCCCCTGTCAATATCCCAGGATCCCTCAGCAGCTCCGCCCCTTTCAGCTCCCCATCACCCTCTCCACCAATCAGACCGCACACTTCCCCATTCTTTTCTACCCATCTGTCACAACCTGGCCAATCAGAGAGCAGCTTCCTGGGACCATCTCATAGCTCTTTAGGTTTGTGGAACTTGATCAATGGAATGGAGTTAAGGTCCAATTTCAGTTATGTGCAGTGTGGGATGACATGGTGTTGCTAACATTTATGTCTTATTCTCTCCTTTGCAGGTCTAAATGGAATGAGCAGTAGTATCTGGGAGCACTTCCCCTCAGGCCAGCGTTCCCCAGGTACCCCCCCCACCCTGCTGTCGTCTGGCCCCAGTGCAGAGACCGCCAGGCTCAAACAGGAGCTGGAAGACGCTCACAGGACACTGAAGCAGTGGGATCACAGCTGGAGACACACTGCACAGGTAGGTAGGTAGTGGAGTGTGTGTGTGCGCATTTGTCTGAAATCGCTGTGTGTGTGTTTGAGTTAGTGCAATCACCAGCCTGTTTAAGTATATGGCAGTATATGTGATTGGTATGATTCGTTCGATTCTTGTACAAATGCGATTTTTGTACCTTCTGCTGTAGTCATGGGCAGCACTGAAAGCGGATGCGGAGGAGTCTCGCGCCCACGCAACGCGGTTAGCCGTGGAGGCAGAGCGAGCCAGGCAAGCTGAGGAGGAGGCACAGAGACAGGCCTCCCTCCTACAGGAGGCGCTGGAGAGTCTACGGAGTGGAGACAACCCCCACCTAGCACTGCACCAACTTCAGTTACTGCACAGACTGCCCCTGGAGTCGGTCCTCAGCCTGCAGGCCCAGCTCTGTACCTGCTTACACACCGTGGAACAGGTAATGGCAAAACTTACTCCAGGCAAGATGAGGTAAAACTTTATTGATCCCTGTGGGGAAATTGGGCTGTTGAAGCACCAGAAATAGAATACAGCAGGAAAAAATACATAGAATATAAATATAAACCAAAAAATTGAATATAAACAATTGCAGTTAAATGCATATGCAGCCAGGCAGTTCAGCATGTTAAGTTGTCTGTATGAGTAGGAAGTGTGGTGAAGTGTATGTATTACTTACACGTATGGATTTACATACAGTTACTTGGAGATGTTACTTACAATATTGACTGCTTGTTTAAATATGGATAACTAAATATGAAGTGTTTAGTTATCCATATGTAGCTGTCATTATCAGCAAACAGTATTTATTTACAACTCTCAGACACTTAGCAGAAACTCCCACAACACAGTCAGTGTGCTCCCATACTGCCTCTTTATGATCAGAGTAACAGCTACTCCAACTTTTCTATGACTACTTTCTCCTATCTCGTTCTGGTTCTTGTCCTAAACCTTAATTGCCTGCATAGCATGAAAACCTGCCTCCTCTTCATTGTGATTGGGTGGCTTACAGAAAAACCGGTCAATGTCATATGCACTCCTTTAAAAGAGTTGAACATTGGAAAGTGCTCTACTCTGCCAAAGAGAAGCCAGGTGCAGCACTTTTTCCAAAGCGACTGCTCACCATTTGCCTTGCGCCCCCTCCCCATTGACTGTAGAAAATGTGCTTGCTGTTTTGAAAAAAAAAACACGCCCTGAACATACCCTAAACGTCTGGTCTGTTTTTCCCAAGGTGGTGTACAGGAAACAGAGACAGTGCTGTGTGACGTGTGGAGAGCAGGGCTCTGTGTCTCTGCCCTGTGGCCATGGACTACAGTGTGACAGCTGCTCCCCCTCCACAGAGTGCCCCCTCTGCCCAGAACAGACCCTGGACCAGCAGCTCTCCTGACCTGATCACAAGACGGATTCCAGACCAGTCAGTCCTGATTCTAGAGAGACCAGCCTAGTATCTTAATCGCTATCCATAATTATGTCGAGGTCCTTTTTATCATTTGGCTACAACACAAGCACTGATCAGGTTTTGTACTTCTAAGACGAGGTTTACTGATGAATGACCAGCTTAGTGTACTGGTCAAGGGGTAAAAGCTCTTCATCATGTAAGGCAGGATTCATCTGTTCAGTGTTACCCACCAAAAACCAGTAAATGTGACTCGCTGATGCTCTTGACCAGACACACTGTTCTTTACCCCTCTTCCTGACTCGTGAAATTAATCCAAAGACTTAATGTTATTTCTTCTTCAACCCAAACCATGACAAATACTAACTAGAGTCCTATGTTGATTTATTTCTAACAAAATCAACAGGTCTAACTCAGAATTAAAGGTAAAGGGCATATTCAGCTTCATCCAGACAACTGTCCCATAATGCTACAGCCAAAGGGGGCCACAATACCAGTCTGCTGGTAGCGCATGTCTAGATTTTACTGTTGATTTTTCATTTTCTATCTTTTCATTTTCTATCTTTAGTAAATTTTGAAATCGGTGATTACTGTTTGATAATAACAAAATATATTTAAAATTTTAGGAATATTTGCTTTTGGAATTTACAACAGATGGGCTCTGTTAAAGCACTCAGGTTTTCTCTGTAATATTCTATGTTAACTGGACGGGAGCATGTTAACACAATCAAGACAAATGTACTCAGTCAACTTGTGTAGTCTTTGAAATTACATATTATATTTTTTCATTTTAGGTTTAACACTTTTCATGTTAACACAAACATACAAATTTGTTTTTGTCGAAACCAGACCTTTTTCTACTTTATAAATCACTGTTTTCTGCCAAAATTTTTACATTTGTAGTAATCTGACATTTCAAAGCGTGTCGAACGTAGTCTAATATATATATATATATATACTATATATATACATAGTTAAGTGATGTCATACTTTTCTCTTGCACTGACTAGACAAGGTATCAGGAAGCAGATGGAAGTATAAGGGTGTGTGTGGGTTAGTTACAGGTGAGAGTGTTCATGATCACTGTGATGGTCTCTGGTAAACCCATGCTTAACATACCGTCCACACCACCCGCACAATTTATCCAACACCAGTGTTTCATTCTGAGTGGATTTTTGGTATAGATCATTAAAACAAATTGTATATTTTTGGAGGAAGAAGTTGTTTGTTTGTGTATTTCTTATGGTTGAATCGCTTGAATCGCCTCCTTGGACTGTTTCTCTCTCTGTCTGCGCTTCTTCACAAAGACCTGCGCTTCCCTCTCTCCTTTCCTGGACTCCAGCAACTTCAGAATACTGTCATCTGGAAAATATGTAGAAACAAATTATTGATTGCATCCTGCATTGACATATGAATTTGAACAAGGGTATAACAAGGAACGAGTTGGTTCTTACAACCCTGACTGGGCATATAAAACCGATACAGATTTTTTTTATTGAAGCTGCTGATACTTGATATTTTGTGTCATACTCAAAATTTCATGCCAAAACATTTCAAGGATTCAGTGTTTCTCCCCAGATTTCTTAGCAGAAAATGTAGACCCTAAATGGGACACTAAAACTCTTCACTGTAACCGATGATAATAATAATAGTAGTAGTAGTAGTAGTAGTAGAAGTAATGGAATTTTTTATTAAAGGCCAAAATATTTAGGTCCAACTCTTGTTAAAATCATACCAAAATTGTCCAAAAATAAGCTACTGGCAGCTAGGCTAAAACAAATTCCAGATCGTACCATTTGGTTGGGGATGTATGAGAGGCAAGCGTATCTGAGCAAGGGAGGCATCTGGCTGGAAGGTGACTCCATCCTCTGCTTCCTCCCTTCCACCACCAACCCCTGGTACGGCCTTCAGGGCCAGGAAGGCCTCGCCTTCAAAGTCATCTGTCATCAGGGTGTCGTGGTCCAGGACCGTCACCACCAGGCAAGCCCCTGGAGCCTGGCACTGCTCCAATGTTACCAGGCTGTGATATTGAGGGATGGTGGAAGGGGAAATATGTGACAGACAAAGGGGATTGTGCATTGAGCATTATTAGGACAGAGAGATGTGATGTGATGAGGGAGGTAAAAACAGAATGAATTAGAAAGACTATGGAGAGGAGAGAGGAGAGAGAGAGGGCTATTGGCTGTGCAGGTTCACACCGGAGACTCAAGAGTTTCAGAAGAATATTAAAATATATGAAAGGGACAAGAGTAACATACAATTCAAAGGCCTCATCAAAAAGAGGGTTGAGGTCGCAGCTCTTGATCTGAGTGCAGCGAGGCTCCACCTCGGAGAAGACGTGGCGAGGCTCCAAACACAGCTGCACAAATGGATCACTCAGACCTGGAGCGAATCAAAGGGTCATCAAGAAAGGTCCCATAGCAACATACTGTTTGTGTCTGTATGTATCCACGGGTTTGTGTTTTTTCAGTGCGCGCTCACCGTTAAAGTCCATCGGTAGGAGGTTGGCTGCGTTCAACACCTCAACACGCAGTTTGTTGTCTGATCTCCTGTAGGATGTGAGGAGTGTGACGGCGCCATATTTCTCTCCACTGTACACTTTCTGTTAAGCGCACGGAGAAGGACGGAAACAGAAAGCAAATGTGAGAAAATGTAAAATGTGTAGTAGTTTGTGTTGCTTTTCTCCCACTGGAATATGAAACAGATAGCGGTCCTACCTGGTCCAGTATTTTCTTCTCTAGGAATTTCTCAATAAGGTGCTGACTGCTGAGAGAGTTGTATGTCAGGTGAGCTTTCAGAATCTGCACAGACAGGAGAGAAACAAGAAAGAGGATATATTTTCTTTGATTTGATAGATTAGTATTTTCTTTTGCAAAGTAATATATATTTTTGTTGTTTAGTTTGTTTCTTTTGTTCTTTCTCTTGCTGTTTTAGAGAAATTGTGTTTTTTTAATCTGACCTGCACAAATTAGTACTTTATCACTTTGTTCTGATTTTTTAAGCATTGTTTATTATCACTTTTTTCCCCCTATTGCTTCTGTACTAAACTAAACTACACCAAACTAATTGCATTTTGGTCATGAAAGCAGTACATACTATTCAAGTGTTGTCAGAGGTCACTGTATGTGGGTGACCACCAGTTACTCACTTTATACTCATCAGAGTGTAGGGTATCCAGAGGGAGTCCGTTTCCCTCAGCATGGAAGCATTGCTCGAGGCACTGAAAAGCACACAACACAATCGTTGATCATCTAAACTGGAGGGCGTGTCCTTCTCCAGGTAATAAAATGAGACATCAAATCCAGTCTTAGTGCACCATCAGTCACATGTGTACTAAGAAACGTAGTTCGGCACCAGAAGGTCACAGGTTTGACCCTTGCAAACAGTCTATGTCCTGGTGTTTCAAGACAGTGAACCCCTATATCCTCAGTCATTGTAAGTTGCTCTAAATAAGGTCAATAAGTATTGTGTATACTCCTTTAACTGTAAACGTGTCCTTCTACCCTAGTAGTAACGTTAGCCACGTGGTTGTGGACTGACCTGGACCGTATACAGCAATCTTTGGCAGTACACCATGAGCCCTTCTCGCTGTGGATGCTGAGTAGCCACCTGGTGGAGGATCTTCACTGAGTTAATCCAGAGAGGGCTCAGCAAACTGGATACAGGGAAGAAAACGACAATACAATTTTGTGAGGTGATGTAGATTGGCAGCATTTTCTTTAGCGAGGATTTGTGGGACAAAATCATCAGTCAGTAACACGCAAGGCTATAAGAAACAAAGACAATGAAAGAAAAGTGCTGTTGTTCAGGATGTAGGGAAAAATGACCATCTACATGGAAATGTTACTTCTGTATCATGGCCTTTACTGACATGTTATCCTCATGGATGCAACCAATTAGTTTGGATGAACTGATGCCACATGAGACATTGGGGAGGAGAGGCACTTACGATTTTTGGTGACTAGTAGTTCTAGTAGTGTCTGCTAAATGACTGTAATGTAATGTAATCATAATGTTTCTGGCACATTACAAGATTTATGTTACATTTCACATAATTTGGTTGTCGTGTGACACATAAATCAAGTACCACAGAAATACTACAAAAATATTTCCAAGTACCATAGGATATTTTCACACACACACAAAGGTGTGAGGCAAGCCCAGTACCTATTGAAGTTCTCTTGAACCAGGTTTTCATTCATATACTGCAGCTCTTTCTCCAGATAGCGCATCAGAGGCACCACAGCCTGAAACAGAAAGGAGGCAGAAACACCTGTATACCGGTATAACATGAACAGAGCAGGCGTGTGTGTCGGTGTTATGAAGGGGTTATGACGATGACGGGTCTCTTACATCCTCAGTGGACTTGGAGGGTAACCTTTGCCTAGTTGACATGCTTCTTACATGAGTCTCAATGTCTGTATTCAGCTGGAGAGAAAGACAGGACGGAGACAAGGAGGTGGTGTTAAAGGTGCTGTGTGTAGCGTTTTCAAACACCAATGTATCATTGTCACATTAGTTGTGGTTCCTTGGTATAATTAGCATTAAAAAAATTAGACTATGGTCTAGATGATTGGTAGCCTCTATCTCACGGCAGTGGTATTGTCAGTGTTTCTCAAAATTAAGACGTCATTTCACATAAACCCTGTTGCATCCTGTCGTCTATCCTGGGTGCATTTGTTTTCTCCTTCACTTTACTTTGAGTGAACCATCTACCATTGCCAGAATCTCTGAAACGGTTAGCTCCATTTGCGCTGTAAGAACAGCGCCCTCTTCCTGTTTTGTACCATAAAGCATATAAGCAATAACCTGATAAACCTGATTGATACCTTGCCTCCTCTCAGCCCACCCACATTCACACACCTGTTTCCCTAGGGTGTCTAGAGCGGAGCGAATCTCTCGGCTGAGGACTCCCTGGGCTTGCTGAAGCTGTGAGGGCAGTGTGTTCTGAAACTGGTTCTCCCCTATCACGTGACGGGTCCGCTCTTGAAGCCCCGCCCAGTTCAGCTGGGTAGGAAGACGGGTCAGGACTGACCTTAAGTGTTCCAGGTCATTCACTACCACACACAACTACAGAGAGAGACAGGGAGAGAGACAATTTGGATTGGATTGGATTCCTGCTGATGATGTAGGGTTCAATGGATTTAATTGATATTCTTCAGACATCAAGTCTCCTCCGTTTGTTTCTCCTCACCATGTTGATGGCGCTGCCGTGGTCGGAGCCCTCGGACAGCACCCTGACCCTCTCCTTGAGAATATGACAGTAGGTCACCACAATCTTACACACATCCTGAAAACGCACACATGAAGCTGTTAACAATTACAGTGAAGGCCCGCCACAGCCCTTACCCCCAAGTTAATATGTACCATGTGAACAACACCGTGCGTCTGGCTGATGGTGGCGTACCTCAGTGAGCTTGACCATGAGCATGAAGGCCTCCTCGGAGTCAGGCCAGGACAGCTGCTCCCACAGCTGGCAGATGGGCTGGATACAAGCCACCAGGTCCACCGCTGATGAACTGTGTTTTATGGGCACTGCACCAGACTGCAGGGGCTGGAGCTGGGTTGAAAAGTTGAAAGGATGGAGAAGAGAGAAGATGGGAATTAAATGATATATTATTTGAATCATGACTAAGGAGGAGATAAAAGTGCCTATGGATGTAATAAACTATGTCCAGTATAACAATATTAATCATAATCTTAACAACAACAACAATAACAACATACAAATAATACAAATAATAATAATTATATATATCTTATATTTTATTATATTATTGTAATATTAGTGTTATTAGTATTACCTTTATATACAGAGCATATCCAAACTGTTAGCAAAGTGCTTTACAAGATAAATACACATTTTGAGCAATGAATTCAAACATGAACAATAAATAAATACAAGAAAGAATAAAATATTAAAGAATAATTCACATGAGAATACAATGTAAAGTGAGTCTCACCTGGTCTACCTGTACAGCTCTCTCCACCCTGTCCTGGGTGGTGCTGAAAGCCTGGCTCAGCCAATAAGGTAGCGCCTCTCGGAAACCTTCGTGAAAGTTTGTCAGCTCTAGTAACCCCCTGAAACAACAGCAACAGACCTATGCTATTACAGCACAACCATTTTGTTGTTTTTTAGTAGGCAGGGCTGCAGTATTTTCCTGAATGCAGTCCTGTCTTGCCGTGTGGGGTGCGAGCCATGAGTGACTTCTAGATTTCTAACCTCTTCTGCAAGAAAGCCTTCTCTTTGTGGATGTTCTGGAGTTTCAGGTAAAGGGGGAACAGGCTGTTGGCGAGAAGCTGCTCCATCTGTCCCTCCATCAGGGATAAGGTATCCCTCACCTCCCCAGCGAGCTACATAGGAGAGGAGGAGAAGGTAGTGGAGGTAAGATGAGAATAGAGGAGACAGGAGAGCAGAGGAGAGAGTGAAACAGTGACAGAGGACAGTGATTGAGGCATTAACAAAGGAAGCCTGCTAGAGTTAAGATAATATAACCAACAAGACAAGAAAACAGGTTATTTAGCTTAAGGGCACTCAAATATTTCCTTTAGCAACTTACCAAGGACTCAAGCTTCTGATAGACCACAGTGAACACATCCAATTGCACAGCACTATAGTGATGAGAGAGAAATACATTTATGAAAAAAGTTCACTTAATGCAGTTTAATGTGATATTCTCTGATCATATATTTTTTGAACTAGCCATCAAATAAAGGCATTTTCATGTTTTTTTCTGGAAGAGTGCCTTGGAAGTCCTTCCTTATTCATTAACCAACAACCCCAAGCCAAAGATCATCAAATAGAGGCACTCTGTATCTTCTCTTCTTTGAATTACCAAAACATGTATTAACCTTTGCCAGTGCCTCTCAGTCTCCCATGTGGCTTTGTCCCACCCTACCTGACAAACACCCTGTTCCAGACGTCCTTGTTGTGTTTTATGTCTTCCTGCACCTCCCCAATCAAACTGGAGAGGGCGCTCATAATCTCTGGCAGGTCCTGGATGTAAACATGCAGAAAAAGGAATATGAAATGACTACTGTGAAAAGGAGAAATAAAACGGAGAAAACCAAGGAAGCAGTAATGGAGGCTTTAATGATGTCCTTGTCGTTACCTTAGTCATTGGCTGATGCAACCCCTTTTTGATGGTAAACCACTCCTGTGTCCCCGCCTGAAGAAGACATTAAAAGTTATCCTGAGTAATTAAACATCCACTGAATAAGTTTACATTGAAAATCAAACTCCATCATATGACTATTATGACTGGTAATGGAATTAATAATGTTATTAGGATGCTTACTGACCTGTATGGCATCGTTGACCTCATCATGCAGTTCAAACTGAGCTGGGTTCAGTTTCTGAAACGCCTTAGTCTTACAGATCTGGACCAGGATTCTGAAAAAATGCACATTCATGTATTACTGAATCTGTATCCTTAACAAACAATGCAAACAATAAACACAAATAACGAGGGGTACCTGAGCAGTGTGTGTAGTTTAGGAGTAGCGCTCTGAGTTGGAGGGAAGATGTCTCTGTATTTGGACACCAGACACAGTCCGTACTGCAGGAAACCATGTAGAGAGTCCCCAAGTTCCTGTTTCTATTAACAAATGACAAACACTTCTTAGTCGGACAATTTCTCAATTTGTATTTATTATTCTCATGGTTTTTGGGCCTATAGGAACCAGGTAAGACTGGTATGCACCACTAACCAGAAGGTTTGGTTTTCTGGTGAACACAAACATCTGCTAATTTAGTCACTGCTAATGCTGAAGGACATTAGCAGTGTAAGGACACTTGCAACATGGGTTGATAAGGAATTATTGGCCAAGTCACCCTGAATCAGCTTAAATGCACAAGTGTGATGATGAATTGAAGCATTTCACAATTGTCTCTATGTCTCCTTTCATGGAACATAGAGTTGCTAAACTCTACTGATGTTTTTTTAGACTGCAGTCAGACAAAATCAGCACATGATAAAAGAATTATAATGTACAATAAGGCAACAAAGCAAACTTGTTTCACTGAATCAAAAGAGGCCGACAATAAAGATTCAGACACCACCACCTTTGTTCATGATTGGGTCCATAACAACTGAGCCGGTACTGATTCCATCCTACATTGTAGGAGGTTGCAGTACAAAGTGATTTCAGCAGCCATACCTGTTGATAAGGCAGCTCCTGCTGATGCCAGTGGTACTCTATACTGGTGAGCTGCTGGAGCAGCACCGAGGAGTCCACCTCTAAACTCTGGTACAGCTTACTGTAAGCCACCCACTTCCTGTCAGGGGTACAAACACACACACACACACACACACACACACACACACAAATTTACTTTCTAAGTGTAAAGGAAGTAGACAATTGCATGCTTACATAATAAGTAACATAACAAGTGCTTTCACTATTACATTTCTTGACTACCTAAATGACAAAGAAAAGAAAAGTGCACTATGTATTTTGTATCTTTTCCTGATTAGATCTAATGCTTTTGAATGTGTTGTATTGGCTGTTGTGTGCTCTCAGATACTCTTTAATTCCTTATCCTTGTCCATAACCAAGCACTTAACCTGCCCTAATACCAGGGACAATACTGCATATCATCATATCACTGACATGTACAATATGTGATTGTATGGTTAGGTCTGCTAGATGTTAACGTGGTGCTTACGCCAGGTCCTGAAGGAAAGGCGAGAGGTTGTTCTGAGTGGCATAGAGTTCAAGCAGGGTCTGACCTTCGCCGCACAACTCCCCTTTCCATGGATCACGACCCTGAGAGAGAAAAAACAAGATGGGGGAGTAAGATGGGAGAAGAAAAGAAAGTAAGAAGTTTAAATGGGAGAACACAGTGTCTGAATCTGAAGTATCAGAAACTGAACTTGCCGCTCACCTGTTGCTTGGAGATGTACGACTGAACAAACTGCTGCAGAATGCCACAGTAGTTGACGTAAGCATCGCGACCTGCACTCAGCGTCCCATCTCTCTGTCAGTCACACAGCACATGTTTTATATCCTGTATACACGTCTCAAAAGCATTGTGACAAACTTCCTCATGCGCGGGCATAATAAAGCAAACTGAATGAACTCATATTGTATCTCTCTAAAACACAAACTTGTTGCTCACGCTTCAGCGCTGGTGTGGTTAGTGTGAACATAGATGGAGGCAGTCACTTCCACAGCTAATCTAATTGCACACATTTCACGGTGAAATCACATCAGATAGCTCATGGGTGTTGGCATCGAACTAGGCTGCTTCCGCTTTGCTGGATATAAACTATGTTCGTTGTGTCAGCTCCACTTTTTCTCATCTATAAATCAACAGTTCCTCTCTATATAAAACCAGGGGAATGTTACAGGGTGGGTGGCTGGATGGCTGGATCTCACCTCCTTGTGGATAAACTTGAGATTCAGGTGGCACTGGCCCCGATCGGGATATGTCTCTGTTCTTGGCTGCAGATCATGCCAGTTATCTTCGGTACAGTGGAGATCCTAAAGGGAGACAGATATAAACATGTATTACACCGGTGCTGGGACAAATTGTATTAACCTGTGTGCACTAACTGATGGGTGGGGGTTTGTTTCATTAGGACAATTCACATTGTGGCAAGTGAGCTGACAGTCACATCAACGTAGCAAGTTAGCTAGTCCTTCCCACTGGTACACGAAGAAGGAAATTACTTTTACTGTTTAAAATGACGGAGGTCTGTAAAAAACAGGAAATATCTACCTGTAACTTTAGGACAACCTTTCCTAAAAAGTCGTCCTCTCCCTTCTCCTTTTTGGCATCCTTGATCATCCTAAATGGATAAGGCAGAAACATTTGCATTGATGTTCATCTGCCTTGCTTGCTCACATGATTGTGTATGAATCACAGAGAGAGAGAGAGAGAGAGAGAGAGCATAATACCTTCTCAAACCTTGGAAGTTGGTTTTGAACTCCTCTAGTTTCTGTGTGAGTGAAACCTCTTCGTCCTTATCCCTAAAAACAAGCAACAGCACAGTTCATATGAATGCAACGAACAGGTGGAATTCAATGCAGACAATCTGGAGCCCTGTACGCTTTTCTCACCACATCTCAAGGTGGAAGCTGGCACCAGCAGTGTCTTCAAACTCTCTATAGTTAGGGGGAAGAAAATAATAGATTATAAATGCAAAATTAAACCAGATTCATCACGCAAACACGCAAACACACTCTTAGACTCACAGTATGAAGGTTTGGTTCCAAATGGGGTTCAGAGTCTGCTTCTTGATGTCTGTCTGGTAGATTTTGTCGTCTGATACGGCGTCCTTCACTACAAATTTACGGGGCTTGGCTCTGGATCGTCGTGTCTTACTCTCTTTCTCGTCCTCCAGAATAGTCAGCATACAGTATGGGTCGCTAAAACCTGTTGAAAACACACCAGAGATCTGAGGTAGCTGTAGGTACCTTATTTATAATTCAAAGAAAGCTACATAAGCAATAGACAACTCCACAACACAAGACCCTGGCAGGCACAATCATTCTTAAAAAGAAATATATCAGGATCACACAATAAAGCTGGCAATATTATTTATTTTGTAGATGGTGATGGGAAGTGAAGGTGAGGTACAAAATACAAGAGCAGAAGGTCACTTTAAAGATAATACATTAATATATCAGTACGTCAGTAAAAAAAGAGGAACATTCACACAAACATATCAAGTACCAGCTCAATACCAAAGATAACCTAGAGGGGAATCAATCGTGACAGCAGAAATAAAAAATACACTGATGCTGGCTTCGTAAAATGGGATAGCATTTTTGTTCTGGGGAAGAAATTCTTATTTTTTCCTTGAAGGAGAACGGACAGACCTTTCCTTTGAACGTAGGATGCCTGCGAGAGATCATTTTAGCGAAGACACAGGCAAAAGGGAACATCAAGGCCAACAAGCGTACATGCAGTTCCCCAGACTCGGGTGTCAACCATCACACCATCAAGGAAAATAATTTGACCTGGTTGGCAGAGGTAAGGCAAGAACTTACCGCTGATGTCTTTTCCCAGGATTCCCTTGGCTTCCTTTACTGTGGCCATCAGGCAGTATACAGGGGGCTGTGAGGGTCAGGCGATCATGTCAAGTCAAGTCTATTTGTATAGGCCTTTATCACAAACAAGTCTCAAATGACTTTACATGCCTATAACTAGGTCAGGCTGATAGACGATCAAATTTATGACACAATCAATTATAAATTATCAATCAAATTATGACAAAAAAGAGGTTAAGATGAACTTCAACGGGCTCCCCCAATCATTTAGATACTTCGCCGCTCATAATACTGCTTATTGCTGCCTCAAGTTTCCAGATGACATTATCACTAAGGTGTTTTCCCTACACTTGAAAGCAAAGTTGCATCATATAGATACCACAAATAGATGTCATGTATTGGAGCATATTCGTTTTCTCACCTCTGTGCTCTGTACTTTCTCCATCAGACTGTCGTGCTCTGACTCCGTCATGGTGAAAGCCTGGCAGAGAAACAGAAAGAGAGATAACACAAAGTTACAGGCAACGGGCGATATTTACTGTTCCTGTAATTTCAATGACACACAGACAGTGTAGGAGTGTAGAGGTGTGCTACCTCCTTGATGTAATGGTGGAGCTGTCTGTCTGTGAAGACCACGGCTGATGCTGGTTTCCCCAACTTATGAGCAATGGTGTACAGCAGCTCCTTATACAACGGCTTCAGCTTAAAATGGGGGCAAACAGACAGAGTGAGAGCACGGCAGGAAAAAGCCATTCTATATCAAACCCAGTTCCCAAGTGAAATGACTCTGTAGTGCACATGAAGGATGATACCTCCTGTTCCCTGTGTTTTCTTGCTTTCTCCTCTGGGTTTTCATCTTCCTTAAGATCCTGAGGTGACAAGCAATACATTTTGTCTGTGATTCTGGCATACCCACTGATACGCCAGGCAAATAGATATTCTGAGGTGAAATTTGAGGTCTTTACACATCATAGCCTACCCTCCTGTCTCTGATTCTCCTCGTCATTCCCAGTCTACGTGTATTGCCGGGCGAAGACTGACAGGAGAAAGAGACAAAGGGCATTCATGGAAAATCAGATAAAATATAACCCCTCACATATGAAAATTCATATGAAATACTGAGAATGTGGGGTTACTGCTGTCAGGTGGGTATTTTTACCTGTCTGTGTCCGAATGTTGTTGAGCGATGCTCCTACAGAACACAAGAAACAGAACATGTTTATGACAAAATCCAGGAAACCAATAGTGATAACAAAGCTCATTGTTCAATCAAATCTATGTGGATATGGCTCACTTTTCTTACTAAAATAGCATCAATAAAACAGTTATTTAAAGATGTCATTATACAACTTGGTGAAACATTATTTAGTGCTTAACTATCATCTCATCAGAAGCTGATGCAGAAATGCAGAAAATGCTTCAGTTCTCACGTACCAAATATTTCAAAAGATAGTGTTAGTGTTAAGAAACTTAAGAAACACTGTGGGTTTTACAGAGAACTAATCCCAGCCAAATAACAGGGAGACTATCAGGCCGATCAGAACTGCTTCTGTAAGACACTTCCTCATTGTGGCCGATAAGGAAACTGACTGAAAGCACTGAGACAAAAAAAAACACTCAACCTTCGAACATAAACTAAGGAAAATCACATGAAAGGGAACCACCTGTACACCATCCTAGAAGTAGGCATACATGTCAATGTGCACACACACACACACACACACACACACACACACACACACACACACACACACACACACACACACACATGCATGCAGATACAGAGATATACTGGGCTGCCATCCTCTAAACATGCCCCCTTCTGCATCATCTGATGCTAACAAAAATAAACTTTGAATCATGGTCACAGCAGCTTAAAATAGCTGTATGGACAGTATGACTGGATTTCCTGATGCTATTAGTTGGCACTGATGTTACTCTTCTGATGATTTGAGGTTAGGGGAATTTTTGAGGTTTCACAAAGAAAATTACATTTTGCACAAAAAATATGTTTTTTGTGTGCAAATGTTAAAAAGCTAAACAAACTAAAAACAACAAACAAAAATAAAACATTTTCCAAACAAATGAGGTTACATTCAGAGAAATTTGACTACATCACTACAGCTCAGCCATCACTGGCAATCACTGGAAAGCTCATTCACATGTCAACTGAAAATCATCCAGTACAGTCTAGTCCATACCTGATCAGGTGTTTGCAGTAGATTGTCTCCTGTGGTGGCAAGCCCACGTTGGGTTGTCATGATGATGCTAATATTTGATAACTAGTCCTCCGACTGGTGAGCTGGTGAGCTGAGTGCCTGTGACAGAGAGGCTGTGTGTGTGAGGGGTGTGTTTCTGTGCAGGACTGACAGAGAGATGACAAATGCTGAACTATCACACACCGGAAGTCATCACTTCCTGTAGAAGGTGGTAACTTCAGTAACTGTGACTTAGAACTGTTTCTTCATCTAGGGCACGACATTGTGTTTCTCTGTTTCTCTCTCTTGTCTCTCTCCAAACAGGCCTCATACATCTGTATCATTCATTTGTTTCTGTACACAAACCTGAATGCACACAGCCACACAAAGACTAACCACAAAAAAACATATTTATTACCATATTGGCTCCTACTTGCCTTTTGCGTGCTGTGTTATTACCCAGGCACAACAATGTTGTTATGGTTATTGCAAATCTAAATCCATGGGTAAATCTCACATGAAACAACTGAGACTGGATGAGACAATGAAACCTCAATTGCATGTAATGAGAAACAGTCGACAGCGGCCCATCTATGTTTTGTGTTTTGTTAGCCTGTGTTCCCAGGTATGTGAGATATATGAAGCAGTACCCAGTTCTAAGGTTAGTATACTACATTCTAGTGTTGTTCTACTGAGTGTTAATGCCCGACAATATCTATCTACATGCATATCTATATCTATATCTACATCTATATCTATATATCTATTTATAGATAGAGTCTTTAAAAAGGTCGATTTAGCATTTCCCATCTATTCAATGGCTGGAGAAAAAACTGTTCCATAGTTCAGGCCAATGTGACAATATCAATATAATATATCGATATAACCCTAACCCTACGTACCTTATTATAATATATGTGTGTGTGTGTGTGTGTGTGTGTGAGAGAGAGAGAGAGAGAGAGAGAGAGAGAGAGAGAGAGAGAGAGAGAGAGAGAGAGAGAGAGAGAGAGAGAGAGAGAGAGAGAGAGAGAGAGAGAGAGAGAAAGAGAGAGAGAGAGAGAGAGAGACCTCCACTGTTGCTTACACACCCACACAATGAATTTGCATCTTGTTGCATCTTTCCCAGAGAAGTGAATCATTCTAACGCAAATCAACCACATAGGTACAGTACTTCTACGTACCTTATTATAATATAATATTATAATATAATAAGGTACGTACCTTATTATAATATAATAAGGTACGTAGAAGTACTGTACCTATGTGGTTGATTTGCGTTAGAATGATTCACTTCTCTGGGAAAGATGCAACAAGATGCAAATTCATTGTGTGGGTGTGTAAGCAACAGTGGAGGTCTCTCTCTCTCTCTCTCTCTCTCTTTCTCTCTCTCTCTCTCACTCACACTCACACACACACACACACACACACACACACACACACACACACAAGCATAACTCAGCTATGTGTTACAGACTTTCCAGTGAATGGAATAACGCTATGTGTGCAAAAGAAGAGGAAAGGTGTCGCATAGACACAGGACAACCAAAACATGATCACAACTTACAACAAATAGCTTTAATAACTATTTATCCACTGTCATTTACCAATACACAGGATTTGGTGTGACAGTCCTTTGTGCCGCAATGGGTGAGCGGGTGAGCATTCATACAGAATTAATTCATTCAGATGTTAAAAGAATCTACAGGACCATCAGACAGGCAGCACCATTCACTAGCCACCTCATATAAATGTTACAGAGTGTGGTATGTCACTGGGGTTGTCAACTGGGCACCTCCTCCCATCACAGATGTTTTGTTGGATTAGGTCCCCAACAACTTCCAGTAGGCTCAGCAGTAAATTCTGTCTTGCTGCTATTCTTGAATTGAAAATATTGATAAAGTGAAAAGTATTTTGCAAAGCACCTATGCATGCCTAAATGCTTTGTGTACACATGTATGGCATTCTCTAGCCTTGTTAATGCATGTACATGTGTAACACGGATGCCTTTAGGACCCTGGGGAGCAATGGGACAGCCTCAGCTGGTGTGCTTCCTCTATGCTTTGGGGTAGTGAAGTGCAGGTGAGTGGGGAAGCTGTGCACCTCCATTTATTGATCATATGTTGTTTGGTTTTAACATGTTTTTGAGGACAGTATTAAACTGTCAAAATGTTGTTGTTTAACATATGCCTGTCTGTGCAATCATGTTTATTGTGTTTATGTCTTTAGGATTGTGTCTTCATGTGCAGCATAAGACTGTCACTATTTTTCCCACATTATAATTTTACAGTGTTTGGTAAACAGGCCCTTTCTTAATAGTTTAATTTTTTAAATTTGGTTTAACCTGGGGAATGTGCAATAATGTATTACTATGGGCCTGTGTGCAATCTTCGGTTAGTGTCCTGACTACTAGGGCACTTTAGGGTCAGTGAAGACACTCAAACCCATTTGTTTGATTATTGTATGTGATTATGTGCAGTGTTGATATAACGATCACTATTTGTGTGTAGTGTTTGTAGTGATATTCTGCCATATTAGGCCTTTCGGGCCCTTCCCCACCAGGGTGGTTGGTTGCTGTGCTCTACACCTTGTAGTCATTAGAGGCCCTCTGAATATTCTGGTTGCTTACGCCAGTTAGTAGTGCATCATTGGTGTAATCAAGCCATCATTGTCACTGTATTGCCCAGTCAAATATTTCTATCTAGCCAGTTAAACTGTCCTGTTTGTATGCATTGTTTTAAAACTTTTATATACTTGTGAATAAACTGTATTCCTTATTTGTACTCCCTCAGCTTCTGGTTCTGTTTATTCTGAACTCACCTGGTTTGGTTATGGCTAGGGTAATACTGTTAATTTACCACTTGCTACAAATATAGCACATCCTGTATATATGCTGTGAATTAAAATGTCATATATATATATATATAAAATTATTCCGTTATTTTCATACTTCATATATTTGAGATTGTTCGTATATTTTCATATTGAACACACCAGTATTTTCCACTACTGTTATTTTGCACAGCCTCATACATGCTGTGCTTTATAGATTGTCGTCCTTCTCATTCCTACATCTACTTAATACCTGCTAGTGCTGTAATGGTCAGTTGCGTTATGTTTAATATTTAATTTCCTCTTACGTCTTCTTCTGATCTGGGAAGTAGAAGCTTTACGCGGAACACTTGGAGGCAGCATGACGTCACTTTGTGGCTGTCACACACGTATGGCGGAAGTGCAGGTGCATCACTACAGCAGCAGCATCACAACAACAGTTATAACAACGCAGACCAAGTGGATAAGGCTTCTGAGGCTGGAGAGATAGTTTCGTTGCTAATAGCAGAACACAGGATAATCTTTCATCATTTTTTCTTATCGACAAGTGTAGAGGGACATCGAAATGGCTCTGAACCAGAACAACTCGGAATCCGGCGGAGTCATCATCAACAACAGTGAAAGGTAGCTTGTGTAACTAGCTAGGTCAGCCGTGTTTTATGTTAGCTACCGTTGCCAAACTCAAGAACGTCACGCCAAACTCGTTTTAATCTAGCAATTCAGCCTTTATTTCAATACAGTTTAGACTTTCAGATTGTGCCTGTTCAATCTTCTAATACCGTGGTGGGCGGTAGCGAGCAGTGTGAATCAATTGTAAAAGTTGACATTTTATTACAATAAAATGGTTCTTGGTGGATCAGATATGTCAAATTGAAGAGTGGCTCCCAACGATTGGTAAAAGTCTTACTCATGTTCTACCGAGCTTGCATCTTTGCAGATAAGCAAGGCCTCATGGACTTACCTTTAACTGAGCGGAGCTACCTTTAACTGGAATCACCATGGGCATCAGTCTGGTATATCGTCGCTGTAGTCAGCTACCAGGCTTGAGATCTGAACCCATCTCGTTCGCTTAGTGCCATCATGCCATGACAATAATGTAGTCAGCGTTCAGGGTCCAGTCATTGCAGTGCTGTGCTGCTGCATTGCTCGCTGTCATCAGCATGGCTGTCTCCACTACCTGAATACTGACTAATTCAATAAGAAAGACCATTAAGATAAAGACCAAGTCTCTACACTTGATACAAATTAAGACCAGTGGTTTTCTTGAATGTACTGGAGCCTAGTGTTAAACCCATTATTACAGCTAACCCCGGGCCAGTAGTAGGCCTGTGTCATTAGGTATAATCCTTTTACTGAAGTAAGTGATGAGCCATGGCTGGAATGAAAACTAGCAGGGCTGTGGGCCCCGAGGACCAGGATTGAGAACCACTAGTTGAAGACCTCTCTAACCCCCAGGCCATCCCACCACCAAGATTAACTTTGTAAACATTCTAATATATCATGTTCAATTAATTGTGTCCTTTATCTGTTTCTGTCACCAGCCTGTTGATGAACTATGATAATGTGGAGCTGGTTTTTTGTGATGCTGACAGTCTCCCAGAAGCCTTCAGAAAGAGCAAGAAGGGGAGCGTCTATCTAACTCCCTACAGGGTAAGAAACAAGTCCCAGAGGTTGTATTCTAGATTTGGCCAAAGCCTCATGCTGACATAATTCAGTGTACTGACAGTGAGTAAACTACAAAATGGAGAATACTACCTGGTTCTTCTTATGAGTAGAATGGTGTTATGTTACCATAGCTCCAATGTTACAGGTTACAGGGGGAAGTGGAGAATGTGTAGAGTGTAGAATTAATTTCCCAAGATGATGGTAGTTGCTGCTGTTCATGTTTTCTCCCAGGTTATCTTTGTGGCTAAGGGGCGCGATGCTCTGCAGTCCTTCATGATGCCCTTCTACCTGATGAAGGGCTGTGAGGTCAAACAGCCTGTGCTGGGAGCCAATTACATCAAGGGCACAGTCAATGCTGAGCCTGGAGGTAGGGGTGTGTGTGTGCGTGTGCAGGTACATGCAGTCCATGAGTTTGTGTCAGTACATGAAAGACAGAAGTTAGCGTCAATATGTAAAATATTTCAGCATTTTCTTCGGCTGTCCATTCAGTACATTGTATTCACAGTGGATTCCTCTTGTTCCTCTTCAAGGTGGATGGGAGGGCTCTGCCACTTTCAAGCTGGTCTTTGCTGCTGGAGGAGCCATAGAGTTTGGCCAGTACATGCTGCAGGTTGCAGCTCAGGGTATGATTACAAACCAATAGTAACAGTATCATGCAATCCTTGATACGCTACTGACATTAGGTGTAATTTGATTCCATTGTCTCCCTTCATCTTGCATCTTTTCCTGCCCCGTGCCCTGCTGCAGCATCCAGAGGTCAACCAGTGACTGCGGGGTTTGGTGGATGCCCCTACATTGCTAACGGGGCCTACGCTTGCCCCCCTCCCCCTGCCAATGGGATGTACCCTGCTGGACCCCCACCCGGCTACTCCTATCCCAACCCTCCACCTACAGGTACACAATGCCAGAAATCTCACTGTTCTCCCCAACCACACTTAGGAGCACCTTTGACATGCTTGATTTTATGATGCAGATCTCTGAAAAGAAATCATTTTCAAATCCAAGTCCATAGGTTTATCAAACCTAATCTGCAGCTGTGTTTTCCTGCTGTCCAGGTGGACATTACCCAATCCCTCCAGTGTTCGACGGCCCTGCGGCCTACATGCCTCCTCCTCCATACTCTGCTCCTCTGGGCCAGCAGCCCCTACATGACCCAGACCTGCCCTCCACAGCAGCAGGTGAGATTATGTAGTAGATGTGTTCTGACTGATGGGCAACTAGCCGGCATCAAACAGGGTTAATGCTGTATGTAATCCCAGTGATCAGCCTACTGGTGATTGGGCTAGTCCCGTGTTCGTATCTGTTTGTGTTATGGAGAACCGTGTGAAAAAATGACAACTGGTTTAATGGAAATTACCTGCATGAGGAGCTTAGAATAGCACAGTCAGTTTTTATATAAATTATTGGAGATTTCATACATTTTATTTGCTTGGCTAGCATTTGCCTGGCTAGCTGCTCTTTAGCTGTGGTGGAGCTCTTTAGGGTGACGTGACTTCAGGTATTTTATCACATAAATGTTTCTCATCGGACCCAGATACCATGGCTTGGTACTGCTGGTATTTTGCAATTTTATTATCCTGCTTGTTAACCTCATAGAATCACCACACTGCTGACAAGTTTTATGTTGCGCAATGTGCATGACAGAGTATCTGTATTGTAACAGATGAATTTGCCAATCCGATACTTACAGATACTACTTGTCTTTTACTATTTTTACCTTTTGCTTTTATTTGATTGTTAAAGCATGTTGCTGTCTGTTTGGCAGCTACCATTCACATGCTGCGTTGTTACTATTCAAAGTAGCCATATATAAATCTTTGATCAATATTGATCAATATTCGCTGATTCCACCATTTCAAAAATCAGCAAAAGGTATGGAAAAATAATCTTAACTGAAACTACTTCTTCACTCCAATGGAACATTTTGTAACAGCCATCGCCACTGAATGAACCCTTTTGTTGCTCATTCAATGTCGCCGCCTCACTTCACTCTCGCTTTGCTTCCTTCCTCCTGCTGTTCTGCCTCTCTCATGTCTCATTTTGCCTTCATTCCCTTTTTTTCCCTCCTCATTGTGCCAGCCATTGTAGCACAGGCTGATTAGCTCCAGTCATCTCACGTGTCCCAGGGAGTAATCATACGACCATGTTTAATTAATGTGAGCCTCCTTTCCCCTCCGTCTCTCTCCCAGCGGAGGCCAAAGCAGCCGAGGCAGCAGCTAGTGCCAGCTGTGCCACGCTGCCTCCTACACATGTCTACCTACCACAGGTAAGCCGCCTGGTGCCACAATGTGGCAAACTGCAGTAGAGCTGGGGTTAGGGCAATCTATCAGTTTGCTGATATTGGCATTTTTATTAAAAATCAGGTATCTGACAAGTCAGTGTGGCCTACCTCCGATATGATGCAGTTTGTTTGATTACATATTTATTGTGGAATCGATACTACACTGGTTGTGTATGGGAAAACCTTAACCTGAATTAATCCTAATCCAACGTACAACGTGGATTCTACGTAAGCATTCAGGAATATATATTATCATCCTGTGTATCAGTGGAGAGATTTAGTGTCCCATGATAGTCTAAATGCTGCCCACCCCACTAAGAGTAAACCTTTCGGGGGTTGCATTTAAAAATATTGAGTATTAGCACATTTCAGCTATCAGTAGCTTCTATCCAGAAATATTGTATCTGTATCGGCCTTCAAAAACCCACATCGCCCCATATCACAAAATATCCGGCATATGTGCGGGGGGGTTTATAGGGTTGGTCATTAATACTATCAGCATAGTGAGTACTTCACCAGGTCCTGTGATTTCTGGCTTTCAAAACTCTTTCTGGCCCGTACTCCATTTGAGTATGTGCTATTGACGTTGTAATTCCTGCTGGTCGCCGATAGGTCACGGATTACCTATTGCACTTTCAATTGCATAAAATATCAGCTCTTTGGTGTATGTTTTCTAACCTACTTCTGGCCCAAGAAGTAGCTGTGAGCAGCGGAGGCTGCAGACCAGTAGCAATGAAGCAGGGCTCTCCAGACCAAAAGTAAACTTGATTAGAATGGATCAGTGTATCTACACATTGAAATCTGTTTTTCTCAAATTCTAACTCTTTCCTAGGACAAGCCTCCTCCTTACTCCCCTCCTGAAGACAAGAAGAACCAGTAGACCTGCTTCATCATTCATTCCTTTCTTTCACCACTGTCCTCCGTCTGATGTCTCCATCCCACTAGATTTCCTCTCCTCCTCTCCCCTGTTAACTGGACACCAAGAAGGAAAGTCTTTTTGAATTTGTTCCCTTTGTTTTTCCTCTCCTCTTCCTAGACCCCCCCCCAACTTGCCCCTGTGAGTCTGATCATTCTTATTATTCATTGCTTTCCACCTCCACTCATGCCTCTCTCATTCTCACATTTTATTGTTTCATAATGTAGTCATCTGTTAGTTCAGGTCCATGCTCCTTGCAAAGACCCCAGACCTGGCATAAATTAAACATGGTATTAACATGGTATTAGTCTTTGAAAGGGATATGATGATGGTACGATTGTTGTTTGGGCCAAAGTTGTCAGGTTATGGGGGCTGTTTTCAATATAATTCACTTAAATTTTGTAGCCTGACTAGCTGGCTGTTTTAGTATTTGTTACCTTGCAAGTTGGGTAAAAGAACATACTGCCACCCCAGACTAGAGGTTTAGCTATGGTGTGAAGCTCACTTAAACTTTCTACGACTGTTTGTCTATCAAACTGGGCTGAATGAAGTAATTCCTTTGCTAACCTCTACAGAGGCAAGCTGAATGCAGTGTTTTATTTTTCTATAATTTATTTGTGTACAGGCTTTTAATATGTCGACTTTAAAAATTAGATATTTTAACCTATGAAATAAAATGCTTTTGTAAAGATAGGGGATTGCAGACTGGCCTGGTCTGCTCATGTTTTAGTGGCTGAGAGGACCACAAAGATTAGAATAGCGTAGAGCCCCAGCAGTGGATCCCTGATCCTGGATTAGACGAGAGAGTGTGGCCAGGGCCTGGAGGGACATATTGCCAGGAGGGATTATCTTTATACTGTGTGAGAGCAGAGCAGTTGCCCAATGATGTCACGTCCTGTTTTGTCATGCCTCTGAACATTCGAGAACGCACATGGTCAGACTCTCGATTCGCCATTGGCCTGCTTCACCCTTCACTGGTCTATTGAACATTTCACTCTTAAACATAACTAATGAAAAACACGTCGGGTTGTCAGAGGATCTTCTCTTGTATAACAGCTATGTTTCTACTTTTTGTGGTTGTGATCTTAACTGACATGTTTGAGGTCAATATTCTGATCTGAGCACCTTAGTGTCTGGGCCTCGACTCTTCCTTCCTCTATTGTCAGTAATCTATATACTGTATCTAGCACATCTGTGGCTGATTCTTCGCACTTTCAGAATGCTATGCATTGGGCCTGTTTGCTCTGTCATGGCTGTGTGTATATTAATAAAGCTCTGTATTTATTTCAAACTAATTTATTGAGTAATTTATTTTAAATGGCAAGAAAGTGATGTGGACAAAACAAAGCATGATCTCAACAGCAACTAACTTATGTATGCATTGGATTGGATTTTATTAAATGGATTTTGATTCATGTGACACATGAGTGTCTTGGTGTTTATTTCTAGAGTATTGCTCTCACACATTGATGGGTGGGTTTACTGAATGTCCACTTTGAAAACAGCATAGTTCATTAGCCTAAACATCTATTCCAAAGTCAGCAGGGGAGGTTAAGGTGAAATGTCACTAGGCTATAGCAGCCTTGAAATGTGCTTTTCCCTTCTCAGTCAGTAGTCCTTGTCTGTGCTTCCAGACAACTTGTGCAAATCCACAACAGTTTCCCAAAGACTGATGTCCTGAGCCTCGGATTCTTGGACACTCCAAGGTCAGAGCTATGCTTTCTAAGTGCTCCTGGCAAAGTCAAAAGGCCAAAAGCCAATTAAAAACATCTGTACAATACAGCAGATTCCAAAACAACACTGTCAGCGTCACAGGTTTGGAATTGTGTTGTTAGGACAATTTGTGCACTCCTGTAAGATCCCAAGATATAAGGAGTGGCAGCTGTGAGAAACAGTTTGAACCATTTTGCATTACCTTCATTCCTCCTAAATTACGGTCATAAAAATGGTCAACACAATGGGCCAGAACACACTGCCCAATTTAACACGATGTTAAGGCCAGATGCCATTGCGATATCACGTTTTCTCATTCCTAAACGTGGGGTACCAGCCTGTTTTACGGTTTGCGTTTTACGCAGCACTACCGCCCTCTTTGATCATTTGCACATGCTGTAAGAGATTCATGAAAGCACATCGCCGCGCAAACAATAACGCCTCTTCTAGACTGACGGTATGAAACCTGTGTGAAAAGGATTTTCTTTTCCAGAATGTTTTCAAACATGTTTGGCCGCTTTTGACAATTCCTCGTTTGGAATGAACACCTGCATACTCTCGGCCCTACACATGATTACCCACCCCTGTCCTAGAGGTTCACACACCTTTTCCAGCTTAGGCTGTTAATGTTAATATGTGCAATAAATACAAAATAAAAAAGTTAATTTTTGTGTTATTTCTTAAATCACATTGTGTTTATCCATGGTTATGACCAGACCATATTTTAGGAGCCATTTATGCAGGACAGCAGGTAATTCAAAAGGGTTCAAAACCTTTTCTCGCAACTGTATGTATTCTCAGTAGCAATGCACAGCCACACAACCTTACTGTGATTTGGTTTTCACCTACATCGCTCATGGGAGAATAAAATTAATTGTAGATTAATAGGACAAAGTCTCACATCACATGAAGTGGGTCCACTATACCCCAGAGTGGCTTATCGTCCTATACAGGGCACATGATCAATCGGCTCACTTCCTTCTGAGGACTGAATTCCTTGGACTGGATGAAGACAGTGGTCAGTCACAAGCTTGGATCCAACGAGATAGTACAAAGCAGAAACTAGTGTCATTAAGAATTTGACATATGCGCAATACAAGTTTACAACATAGATTATCACCCTTGAACGGTTGTGCAAAAAGAAAAAAACCTTATTGCACATATGCCATATTCCAAAATCGAACTGTGCCTATCACAATATGGTCTCCTCCTTTCTCCAATCTGTGGTTCAGGAAAAAACACAGGGTCGGCAAGTTTTAGTTCTAGCCCAGCACTGGCCAAGACACACAATGGGTAAACCTCTGCACGCATCTGCTCCTGGTTTCTAACTGACTGACTAGCCTGAAGAAAAGAAACATTAGCTTCATGAAGGGTGGACAACCATTATGAGAATGTAGTCCAGTTGTGTTGATTGGATGTGCTAGATGTGCTAGTGTACGTGGATTTTATGAATCGATGTATGATTTTATAAGTGAAATCTGCCATTTGTCTACCTGTAAGCCCACCCACCACTAATGAATACATATTGCCTTGCAGTAAACCAAGAAAACTGAATAATATGGTGTAGACTATGTAGGCTAAGCCCACACGCCTATGTAGCACCATTGAGTTGAGGAGATCTGAAAAAGCACATCTGATCAATCTAAGACTTATTTCATGAGTTGAAAAAAAACAAATCTGGTAGTGCTGGCCTCGAACTAGAACCGTAATACCCTAGGTTGTGTAGGTTCAGTGTTTGTGACCACTGCCATAGTGAATAATACTAACTAGCCAAGGCTAATTGGCCAGTTGTTGGGATCGAATGTCCCTAACGTTTCATACAGTCACTTCTACTTAAAACTTGTTAAAATGAATGAGAGGCATTATAAAGGACAAAAGGAAAGATTAAAAAAAATATCTAACTGGTTAAGGGCATCTTTTACCTTGAGTCAGCTAGGGCCCATACTTAATAGTGCTTCTTTCCAGGTCATCACTGATCACCAGAACCCTTTTCTTCCCTCCTTCACTTCCCTTTGTAAGTCAGCTCATGTAGAGCAGAGGGTGATGCTGACACCCTCCCCTATCCAGCAGGCGGGGAATAGCTCCTGGGTGAAGGCACAGTGGAAAGCGTGGAGCCTGGTCTGCCCATCGCCATAGTAGGTCAGCGTCCCTGCCTCGTAGTCCAGCAACATGCCAATGCGGCTGTGCTGGGAATGGCCGGCCAGGGTCTCCCGGCGGCCGTTGTGCCAGGCGCTGAGCTGCCGTTCGTCCAGCTGCAGGCTCCAGGACAGCTCGTTCATTCCCACCATGCACCTCTTGCCCTTCTCCTTCCTGGGGATGGCCTCGTAGGTTACCTGGCGAGAGATGGGTCAAAGAATTGGAGTGGCCCGGCAAGTGGTTAAACTGCATCACATTCCAAGGGTTGCAGTTCAGTAGAGTTCAAAAAAGTATTGATTGAATTTGGAAAATACATGATAAAAAACAATTATGTGTATATTGTATGTTTGATCCCAGAGGATAGCACCAGAAAGTGTTACTTCGATTGTAGTCCTCAATGGAAGACAAAATAAGAATAACTTGACTACACTTCACTTGCAACATGGTCCCAATACTGGCTGCTTCTCAATCATATCTCAATGCCAGTAATTCAAAAGCGTTCAAACCCTTTCTCGCAACTGTATGCTTGAATCTTGACTAATCTAATCTTGCAGTCGTGAATATGAGAACCTTTGTGATCCTGCAACCACACCATGCAGGGCTTCTTTACCCCAAGATAGGCCCAGGGCTTGGACACCTCCAGTTCCCAGTAGTGCTGTCCATGGGTGAAGCCCTGAAAGCAGAGCACCTGCCAGGTGTGGTCAAAGCGGGCCTCGTGGGAGGTGACGGGGCGTGGCCCGGAGGTCAGGTGCTCCGCCCTCCGGTTTTCCTGGGACAGAAGCAGGTGACCGTTGGCGGTGCGAGGGTCAAAGGTCAGCGAGCATCTGTCTGTAATGAAGAAGAATGGATTCACTGACAGATCCAAGGTGGGGCTGATATCAACGCTATGATGCCAAGGGCTAAACTGGCTCTCTCCAAAGAAATGACCTTCCCACTGTAGTGCAATGTAAAATGTGCTTTACGACTTACAAGCACTGAGGCCTTCCTTTCCTCCAGGGTGGCATGGAGCAGCAGGACTGGGAACCACAGCCAAGACTGGACGCTTATCCTGAGGAGAACCTGGAGACCACACGACCAGCATGAGGACACAGAGCAAAGGCAGAGCAATACAATGACAGAGGGGGGAAAAAAATACAGATGGGTTTTTATTATTGGTTTAATAATTAGTTGTTCCTAACCCCAGTCTCTAGTCAGAAGATGAAACTTTAATGATCCCTGTGGGGAAACTGGGTCATTGCAGCAGCAGCAAAATATTAATAGAATACAGCAATAAACAGAACAGAAATCCAAAATAGAGCAAACGGGGTGTATAAAGCATAAACTGCAACCAGCAATTCCAATGTGTCAAGAACATATAGAAATACAAGTAGAAATGTATAAATAAAAGTATGAAAAAATATTAATTCCAGCATTTTGATGGTGTACAAAATAAAAGGAGTAGAACATATAACAGATATAAAATTTAAAAAAATAAATATAAAATATGAAGTGAGTGAAGGTTTTAAAAAATATCAAAATATGAGAGGAGAATATGAAGGACAAAAATATGTGATGTGTGAAATATGCTCGTGTGCAAAATGTGCATCGTATTCACAAACTAAGCTGTCAACTGAAGCTACATCGGGCCTCTACCCCGGTCACCTTCTTTGTCCTGTCCCACGGCGGTGCTCACAGCCTTCTCCAGGTCCTCAGACACCAGCTTGGAGATCCGGGAAAGGACGTCTGTGATGCCGTTTAGCCGATCCTGCAGGTTCGGTGTCACCTCCACTGGAATGTCCTTGAAACGCGGAACCTCTACCAGCACTGACTCCTGTGAAGAGATAGGCATTGAAAAGAAACATTTTCATCCAACTTCACGACATAGGACCGAACCCAACAGTCAGAACTCATTCCACTAGGCTCAATCGGTTTATAATAGTCCTGCTGTCATTTCTACCAGTGACAAAGTGAAAAGGCAGCAATGCAAACCTTGATGAGCTGAGTATCAGAGAGGTCATGCAGGGCTGCTATTTGGCTTTGGCTCTCTTCGAGTTTCTGGGCCCTCTCCTGGAGTTCAGCTAGCCTGGCCTCTGCCTCAGACAGTGTAGCCTGTTTTTCCTCCTCAACAAAGTGCTCTGTGGCCTCCTGCTTCTCAGCCAGCACTTTCATTAGTGTGCAGAACTTGGTATTCACCCAGGCTGAAGTCTGCTGCAGAGACACCTATTGATGGAAAAGACTGAATTATGTATCTGCGTTAAGGAGTTTGGAAATGCACGGTTGACGGTACAGCTTTTGGTCTGTCTAGGTTACTTTTCATACACAGAAAGCAAAATCAGGAATTTACCTTGGCTTTGGTGGTACTGTCAGTCAGCTCTGCAATCGTTTTTTCTGTCTCTTCCATGAGTTTTCCCACTTCAACACCTTTCCTTTTCAGCAGCAGCTGAAGACAAATACATCAGAAAGAGACAGTAGGCTATGTAACCAAAATCATAAGTCATCTAGCCAAATGCTTCACCTGAGGCAACTTAAAACCTGTTGCGTTTCTGACCTCCAATGTAGAAAGTGTCATAACTACAGTGAAAATGTCGGCACTGTCCTCTACTATGTTGTTTTAAATTCTCAGGTGTGTGTGACTGTACCTCTTGATTTTCCCTTTCTGTCTCCAACAACACTTGCTCGTGGTTCTTGCATTCTGAGATGGCGCACTCAACGCACACAGACATTTTGTCCTGCTTGCAGTAATAGACCAAAGGCTTCTCGTGGCGATCACACAGCAGCATGGCTCTCGCCCCTTCGCCTTCCCTCATAGGTGACTCTCTGCAGGACAGGTTAGTGCTATTTGCTGCTTCAGTCAATACAGAGAGGGACACATTGCGCTTGAGAACGGGCCTGGTGAGGAACTTCTCGTTGCAGATTGGGCAGTGAGGTCCAACATCTAACTTGCTCTTTGTGTCCCAGTGAGCAGTGATGCACTTTTGACAGAAGGTATGACCACAGGGGATGGTAACAGGGATGCGAAACCGGTCCAGACAAATGGCGCAGTTCAAGTTTGAATTCTGAGACTCCATCTCCAGAGAATGAGCACACACACCTTACGTCTGAGAGAGGAGAAAAGGTCGGTCATGATGTGATAGACTTCAGTAGTGTGGTGAAAGTAATTCGCCTGTCTAACCCTTTGTATCAAGTGGCTAACTTAACGTATTGATAGAGGGGAGGGCAGCCAACTTTAGCTTACATAGTTGCCCTCAATATTGATAATAACTAATAATGATAATAGCCTGTGCAGCAGTCATAGCAACAGTCAAGCAGCAAGATTTAGCTGATCAGTACTGACGGTAACGGTAGCTATTACACATGAACTTAGCCAACTGGAAGGAAGAGCTAACGTTAGCTAGCCTATGTGCAGGTCAGTTTACGGTAGCTAGAACTCTGGGAGGCATACATTCGTCAAAATATATGCCCAGTTTGGCGTTTTAGAGACTAAAGAAGTGCAGAATTCTGTAATCCCCGCTTCGACATCCCATAATAATAATACTATAACTCATTCTTACCATGTCATGCAGAGCATCTGATTGTGTGAATAGAGAGGATAGTCAGATGAAGCTTCACTGATGACGATACACGCAAAAACGATGCCTTCAGGACTGACGGAAATATCGCAATCGCCACTTGAATGCAACCAAACAAACGCTAAATACGACTGTCAAAGTGTGAGTGTTTTCATGATACCAGAGGAAACCGAGATGTGACGTTAAGAGGGCGAACAGCAGGGAATTTGTGCGGCAATTAATGTTAAATGTGATGTATGCAACTATTTTTGTCTAAAGATCATGTTGTGCTTATTCTACCACAGCACAGCAAGTAACTCTTGATTTAAAAAATAGTTTTATTACAGGGTGCATTGTGTTATTATTTCTGACCAAAGAAATAATTATGGAAAGACAATTGATCAAATGCGTGTCGTTTGTTGTGCGTTTATCAAGTAGGAGCTAAGGAGGAGCACGTGAATGCAACAGGAAATACAACCTGAGCAGCGATCAACGTAAGGGGAACGATGGCCAGGATAGCACCCTAATGGCAAATGCGAATGTGGAAGGATAGAAAAACTAAAGCAATGTGATGATTCACTGTGATATATATATAGTGAAATGCAGAAAGAGCTCTTCATAGGTCTAAGTGGGATATGGATTACTTCATACAGCTTGACATCTTTATTTAGGGACAACAACCAGCAGGCGGAAGTGGCACGTAGTGTATTTACATTCCTACAAGATACTGGTTTATACTCTCGAGTACAGGCTGACTAATTTGTTTTATCTTATCTGGCGTAATGACAATATTCACCTGAGGAGGGCAGCCACACACCAGTTAAGCGTCTAGCCTGCAAAATGTAAAGGAAGAAGAAGAAGATAAACGTCACTATCCAAGATGGCGTTGCGCATGGTCTGCACTGTTGCCGTACGAGCTGGGGCAGATTTAGGGGTCAATAATGCCAGGACATTTGCCACAACAGGTATGATAACGACAGTACTGTTGGGTTCACCGCCAGGAACTGTCTGTCCAGGTCCTTTACTCTGTATCATGCATTTGTATAGTGCAAATTAGGTTACGTCAATTAGCGTTAGGTTGACGCGAGCCCCGATTACTCCTACAATAATCTGACAATTTAATTTAATCTTACTTGCTAGCAAAGTTACATAACTCTGAGAACACGATTTAGGACCTTTTAGCAATTGTTAGGAGCTACTCTTTAATTCGGCTCACATCTGATCCACCACAAGTAGCACTTTACTTCAGTAAAATGTAAACTTCACTAACGTTAGCTGGTTCACGCTGCCGCCAAGCATAGTATTATGGTGCATGAAGGTTGTTGGAACAAGGGGCAAACCAAATCTAAAAGGTGAAATTTAATATTAAATGAATGAATAAATGCTACTTGATGCATGCCGAATTGAGGAGGGTATAATAGCAATTCTGAAAAGACCTTAAGTCATTTTGAGTAAACGTCTCCTATAGCCATCAGTCTCTGGATTCTTCCCTGAGGGATTTCCTCCTTACAGAACTCATCCAATTTAGTGAGGTTTGAGAGTATCTCATATGAACAACTCGCTTCGGGTCCTGCTACAACATCTCTGGATTTAGGTCAGGATTTTGACTCAGCCAATCCAAAACATTAAACCTCTTCTTCCTGAGCCATCCTTTGGTATATTTGAATGGTTAGGATCATCATCTTGTTGAACAGACACTTTCGGTTCAGCTTTAGATCTCAGACTGATGACCTGGCGTTCTGTTCATGAATTCTCTGAATTCATCTCTGAATTTTCCTCAGAATTCATGGTTCCCTTAATGATGTTGAGTCATCCAGGTCCAGAGAAAGACACTCTCACAATACTTGACTGTAGGGATAATCTTATTTTGGTGGTGGGCAGTTTTGGGCTGTCGCCAAACATAGCATTTTTGATTGGAACCAAACAGTTACATCTCTCCAGAGAACAGACTAAAGACGAACAGAGCAAACTAAAGATGGGCCTTTTTGTTATTGTGAGGTGTTTTGTCCTTGGTAGGTGCAGGTAAATTAGATTAGATGAAACTCAGTGATCCATTGGGGAAATTGGTATATCGAGAAATACAATTATCTAACAACCTTTTTGTGATGTTTATGAATAACAGCATTCTTATGCAGAAGGTCTCCTCCTTTGGGTCCAATGCCGAATGAGGATATTGACCATGAAAACCTGGAATCATTAGAGAAGTATCGCAGCTACACTCGTTACTTAAGGCAAGCAGAAGAGGCAAAGAACAGGCCTGTCTGGTGGAACACCTACAGAAAGCATCTAGAGAAAGGAGACCCTGAACATGGTAAGAAGAGCCTACTCCTGTGTAATTCACTCTTTGTCACTTTTTGCAGCACAACTAATCCTGGTGTTTTCAAAGTGACTGCCATTTCATTACATAATAGTCTGTCACAGTATTTCATTTTGTGGTCATTACGTCTATCACAGCTTCAGAGTCTTAGGATGTTTTGTTGTGGCACAGGTGCAGAGCGAGTCGACATCGGACTGCCACACCGTCAACCCTCCAGGACCAAAGAAGCGAGGGAGAGGAAGCAGGTGATAAAGGAGAACAAGAAGAAGGTGGAGCTGGAGAGGGCTTCCCGTCTGTGCACTTGTAAGTTTGCCCCGACGGACTATAAACTGAATTCTTGAGCTTCCCTAATGGATAGATTCAATAAATTTGTGATTTGATTGGTCAGGCTGTTTCTCCACCTTCTGCCCAATGCATGCTGGGATAGGATCCAGCTCCCCTGCCACCCTGAATAAGCATGTAAAGAAACTGAATGACTGGCCCTCAAAAACTACTTGGCTCTGCATAAAACCTTTTTAATCTAAAAGTATTTAAAAGTATTTTTTAATACCTCACAGCATTATGAACATTATGAAATATCTGTGATGTGTCAGAATGTATAGTAACTTGTGTATGACGTCTTTCAAGCTGACTTGAAGCCGAACTGGTTGTTGAAGCAGAGTTGTTTATCATATGATGACTTGCTTTAAATAAGATGCATTAATTTGATCTGAGCATGTAATGCACCCTAATACAGCCTCGTGGAACTGGACGCAGTGCCACCACTTGTCTTTTATTAAATATTACATCTTTTGTCCCCCCCAGTCAAGATCCCTCTGGATCGAGTGCAGGAAACCTGGGAGAAGAACAGCGGTCCATTTCAAGTAAAGAGACTGGCAGATCATTATGGCGTCTTCAGAGATCTCTTCCCCATGGCCTATTTTCTACCTCGTGTCTCACTCCGCGTCAGCTATGGCGACGACAACAGTGGCCAAGTACATTATGGGAATCCGCTGACACCGACTGAAGTAGGTTAAAGAAAGAGTTTAATGACGTAATCCTGTACTCCAACTGATTTTTGAGGGATGACACCCCCCTTAAGTTGGCCTGTCTTGCTGCCCTTTTTTCACCCCTCCATACTTTTTGCTCTATCCAACATCATGTGCCTTCCCTGACTGTGCTCCGTACTATGTGTTGCAGGCTGCATCTGCTCCGCATGTCAGCTTTGAGGCAGAGGAGGGCTCCCTGTGGACCCTGCTGCTCACCTGTCCAGGTCAGTCTCCTCTTGGAAATAATACCAGCTTCCATGGGATGTACAGACACAAAGCTTATAAACACAGGAGCCAGATAATGTGCCTCGTTCTGTGGAAAATTCCCTTTTTTGTTTCCCCTAAAATAACAATCAAAACAAATAACAAATGTGCTGAACAAAACTGCCTTTTGTTGCTAAAGGATTTCCCATTATATTTAATAATGGAAATCCACATGGAGGTACTGTATGACCAGATTATGACTGAGGTCTTTGTATGGATCAACACTCAAAATGCATGGAAGGATGCATGGGGTTTTTATTGTCTCTTCTTTTTCAGATGAGCATCTCCTGGACCATGAGGGGGAGTATGTACACTGGCTAGTGTGAGTATTACAACACAAAATATCTTTTACCTTATAGTCAAATGACTAACATGACATGGACTTAATTCACTGTTGTCCTTTATACAAAAAATACATTTTCAAAAGTCTTACTTCACCAGGTAGTTCACTTAGGAGTAAATTGACCTGAAGAATCACAATCACCTGGATTTAGTGACGTGACCTCACTTGAATTTGGGGGAGTGCAGAACCCTGATGGAGAGCTTTGAATGATCTGTGTCTCTGTAGGGGGAATATACCGGCGGGGGCAGTGCAGTCCGGAGATGAGCTGTGTCACTACCTGGCCCCCTTCCCCGCCAAAGGCACAGGCTTCCACCGCTATGTTTACGTCCTCTTGAAGCAGGAAGGACCCATCAACTTCCAGGAAGACGTCAGGCAATCTCCGTGGTGAGCAACAGAATCACCTATCCAGGGACGAAGTCGATGCTCTTGGCATTATTTGCTTTTGATATTATAAAATATGGCTGGATTGTTCATGCTTATACATAGATTATTGTAAAATAAGTGAGTCTTAGCTGAACTAAGCAAGATTTTAATGTGAAAATACACCCGTCTTATCAGCCTAAATCGCAAAGTGGGGCTGCAACAGAGAAAAGCATCCCATCTCCACTAACTGAGACCCATTTCGTATACAATACAAACAAACTGAGCATGTTTTCGTCTCTCCTTCCCAGTCACTCTTTGGCGGACCGAACGTTTAAGACGGTGGATTTCTACAGGAGGCACCAGGACAACATGACCCCAGCAGGCCTGGCCTTCTTCCAGTGCCAGTGGGATGAATCGGTCACCAACACCTTTCACAACACACTCAGTAAGTCCACACTTAGTAAAACACACTTTCTCAGTCTTCAAATCCATTTTTGTTGCATTACATTTATACTATGAGTTACTCATATACTATTGAGTTTACATACATATCTTGTTTTGGTTGCATCTGCTTTAATGAACATAACTGGAAAACAAAATACTCCCAAGTGTCTTTTGGGTTATACTGCCAATGTGTAGATTATTAGCTATGTTCAATCAGAACAAGGGTTTGTGTATTTATTGTAGCTGTTAAATTCAATTCCAGGTAGCATTAAAAAGGTCTTAAATTTGGATTTCAAAGCTGCAGAAACCTTATAGTTATAGTATAAACACTAATAACACTACACAGATAGGACTACAAGTCTGATTGTTGACTTTGTTCCTCCCTGCAGACATGAAGGAGCCAGTGTTTGAGTTTATTCGGCCTCCAGTCTACCACCCTCCACAGGTCAAGTACCCTCATGCACAGCCCCTCCGCTACCTGGACAGATACAGAGATGGAAAGGAGCACACCTATGGAATATATTGATTAGGGAAACACACAATTGACAAACTGTGTGTATCACAAATGTGGAATTATTGTTGACATGTACATCTTAATATAATAAAACATTTTTTGTATTAACATCAAGTGTGTGTCTAGATTTTAATCCTTGATATAAAAAAAAACTGGTTTTGTCAACATACCTGCTCTTTAGTTGGCTAATTCAGCTAACAAGGGACACAATAACAATGAAGAATGTTTGTTAATGACACAAACACCACAAAAGGTTTTGAATGGAAGGGTTACACATGAATTGCTGCATTGTGGATAAAGCAAGCCTGGAGATGTGCAGGTTATGGAAGATGGAAGAAATTTCACTAATTTCCTCCATCCTGTTATTGGGGGAGTAATTGATCATGTTTTATTGCTGCTATTTTCTTTATCTGATAAGCAGTCGACAACCCGACCTTCTTCCTAGATTGTTTGACTTAAGTGAACAACTCTGAGACTAGACTGGGACCTGTTTGTTACCTCATCTGAAACACTACACTAATACAGTCCCAACAGCCCATGTTAGGTTTTCTATGAACTTTCATGAGAACTGTACATCTACTATCCTGTAGTTGGAAATTCCCAGTATGTGACCTGTATGAGTAAATCATCCTTTACCATCTTAAAATGTGTTTCTTTAACTTTGTTCATAATACAGTTTATGTGTAAGCAACCAAACAGTTTTCCATTCAATGTCTGGAATGGGAGTGTTACAGCAGTGCTTCCCCAGTTTATCCAGCAGAGGGCAGCCTTCTCAAACTAAACTACGCTCATGTCTTGTGGCGCTGCTGTAGAACAAATGAGACTACATCAATTGTGAGGGTCCAGTAGGAATTTGGAAATTCTTTATATAATATCAAGTTCCTTTCTTGGTTGAACATTTTCTTCTCAACCCATCTGGGGAGAAATAGATTTGTTTTTAGTTACTATATATGAAGCACAACTTCCACGCTAGAAGAGCCGGTTTTATAGGTGAGTTAGTGGTGCAAAAGAGAGACCACCCAGCTCTTTGAAGATATGGCAGGGTATAAAATACCAGATGGAGTCAGAGTATTGGAGACATCTCTTCAACTGGTTGATTTTAAATCTGCTGTTGTGATTATAAAAGTTGAGTACATCTGGGCCACCCTCAGCTTTTTTGTTGAATAAAATAGTTAGTTTTTCCATGTGAAGTTGACAAAAGCTTTGTTGATATACTTGCATGTACTATCATCTACAAAAAGGGATAAGTGACACACCGTCCACTTTGCATGATAATACTCTAACCATAATGGAGTCACACACGGGGGCGTTTTTTCCATTAAGCAAAAGTAGATTGCCTTAGGCCCTGGCAGCTAGAGGGCCCCACAAAGGACAAGATGATCAAGTACTATACGCTTCTTTCATCAGTTTGAAAGAAATGTACTTTTTTTTTTTTTTTTTCTTTTACTTTACTTTGAATATCAATGCTCAATTTTGCCAAAAAGGAGCAACACACATAAATCTCAGCTGGAATATCTGGTGAATACTGACCGAGTACTGTAAATCCAATGTCAAAATTACAGTAATAATACATGTTACATTTTATTGTGTATAAAAGTAATTCAAGATGAACAGGATCATATAATGAATACAATATTATCGTTATTATACAATATTAAGTGTTTATTTAAAACTGATTTCAGTCACTACATAATATTTACTCTGAAATATACATAACTTGTAGAGTAGGTTAATCACAATTGTTGTTTATAAGGCCAATGCCACATCAAACATCAGCATAGTCAAGTGCTTTAGAAGATTGATTGAAATTGATGCTGCTGGACAAAGTAAAAATGAAAAGGGTACCCGACAGAAACTACCCCAGTAGCTTCCTCTACACATTTCCATTTACACTGGTATGGTCCCAAACAAGTTTTGTTGCTTTATTACTTGTATCATGTGTAGAATATGAGCTCCAGTGTGTCACGCAGAGACATATTTTAACTCGACTATCTCCAAAGGCGTCATGATTTTAAGGTAGCAGCTAGGTAAACCTGACAAAAAGTGTGTGTGGAAATATGGGAACCTGTAACAACGTGTGTGTAAATAAAAGCGTGCAGGAGTGCTTCACAGTACAATTTCTTTCCAGTGAGTCATTGAGGTCATTCAAAAATATGTCTTCAGTCAGCAGCAAAATGTTACTGCAACCAGTTAGTCGAAGTGCCGCAATGTTTATCTGTAAACCATTTATTGTCTTCAGTTATCAGTTCATGTCCTGGCCACATGCAGCATTTCCTGCACATCCAGCAGTTTTTCTCTGGGTTTTGCCTTTATCTCACCCCTCCTGATCTCCTCATTGTCTATCTTCTCCCAGTCTGAGAAAGTCACAGGCTTCACTCCTACAAACAGTAAAAGTAAAAGTTGTCCCACGTTTGGGCATTGGTTAATTGCATTTTCATAACTACACCTCCACAGTCACTGACTCATACTTTGGTTCAGTCAAACAGAAAGTAGTAACTTCAGATGTTACCAGATAAGTCGGATTGTAATCAGGAATTTGTTGGTTGTAGTTCTTGGACTGGCAGGGAAAATCTAGAGGCACACTAGCCTCTCTTTCCCTCACTGCGAGCAACTTGGTTGATGGGTCACTCTTTTCTGACCAATAAAATCATCTCAACATTACATCAATAAAATATAAATCTGACTTCTAAACAGAGCTTACTATCTACCCCAACGATGGATACAACCATTCTCCAAGGTTTATTCCTGTAGTCTAGGAAGCTTTGAATGGCTGCAATTAACTTGTCTATTTTGCACTTGAGTTTCCCTGGTCGCTCAGCTCTACAGGAAATCAATGCATTTCTGGTGAATTGTTTAGTTAGTGGTACTGGAGAGCTTTGGGGTGTAGCTGAGTGAGTGGGTGCTAATAAATGGACACTTGGCCTATCCTCCTCTTTCTAGTCAAAATCTCATCATGGGTACAGCACTTTTACACCTACAAAGACATGAAATTTGACACAATGTTCTCCAATTATCTGAAAAGTGATTGCTGAAACTCAAAAGTAAAGCTAGGCCAAATAACAGAGCTAGGGAGGAGAGATATCTAGAGAGACAGTATAGCACCTCTTTTCTCCAGCAGATGATGGATTTCCTGTGAGCCAGGCTTGGCTGCAGATATGTCCAAGGTTCCAGCGTAGATGTCCTCCAACAGGGTGCGTGCAGTGTCAAAACTGTTGTTCATAGTGGTGCCTATCACCCCGACGGGGCCTGTCTTCAGCCAACCACTGCAGTACAGACCTGGGGAGTGGAAAGACAGAGGAATTGACTCTAGTTTGTACCAATTATCTTTACTCATGAACAGGAATTAGACTGCAAATGTTTTTTACGGTCAGATCTAGTTACTTTTTTTTTTTTTTTTTAACAGGGTGCCTGCAAGTTAAATTTAAGGATTTTTTTAAAGATCTTTTAATGCCAGTTAGGGACAAGTGAGATAAAACAACTGTAGACCTATCCGAATACAGGTCTGCGTGACTGAGCTGATTTCTTGTCATAAAAACAGCAAGAAACCAACATTTTTAACACTCTAAAACTGAATTTAAGACTTAAACTATTATATTTACCTGTATTACCTTTAAGGCCTTGAGTTTAGATAATATGAGTTAAGACATGCTATGGCTTTTTCAGCACCTGCAGGCACCATGTTTAAAAGTGCCACACCTAGCATTCTGTGTTTCTCAAAATTACAATGTTTCTCATAAACCATGTTGCTTCATGTACGCGAGAAGGGTAAGAGCAACTAACAGTCCTTGATAACAGCCCCCTCTGAGTGCTCTATATGTGCTTGAACCCTTTAATCACCACTTGTGGCTATAATTGATGTTAAAATGCTACACACAGCACATTTATTGTGTTAAACTTGTGATATACAGACCGTCACACACATACAGTACAGTACCTGCAGCCTGCTGGACTCGGCCCATGGTGTTTGGGACGATGGCTTTGCGCGAGTCAAAAGGCACCAATGGGTCAATGGGGAGGCTCTTGTAGCCGATGCTACTGATGACCAGGCCACAGGGCACATCCTCCACCTCGCCAGTGGGCACTGCACGTGCTCCATCACCTGACCCCTGGGCAGAACAGATAACCACAATGAAACAGTCCACTTGTACGGAGCTGCATGTGTGATTATAAAACTCTTTCTTGGTGGCAGTATTTTGTTAAACTATACAATTTAATGCTTTTATACTTAGGACTTGATGCCATAATATAAGGGTAAATATAGTATTTGGCCAAAAAAAAAAAAATGTTTTAGGCATGTAGCAGATGCACTTATGAGTGACTTACAATGAGTAAATAAGCTTTCATTCTTATATCATCAAAAGAAAGAAAACAATATAGGAAATGCAAATAATATTCCTGTGACCCACAAAGCGATCATGTAAGACAGAGTGCTAGGAAAATAAATAGAAAAGGGAAAGGGAGGGTGAGGGAATTGGATTTTTTATGAGTGCATGTAGAGTAAGTAGCGGGGGGTAATCATTCAGAGGGAAGCAACATCAGGTGCTTCTTGGAGAGTTAAAATGGTGGAGGGATTCTGGTGTTCTGACTGGAGAGGGAAGGTTGTTCCACCACTGGGAAGCCAAGACAGAGGAGAGATGTCACCGAGACACAGAGAGGAGACAAGCCTGCTCACCTCCAGCCTGTTGATCGCCAGCCGGATGCCGGCAGCTCTGGTGAGGTCGGGGGCAGCCAGAACCTCGATGGGGCTCCTGAGGAAGCGGAAACCCCAGGTGCGAGAGGCCTCGCGTTGTCTCTCTTGCTGTTTCTTTCCGGGGATCTCCAGGGCAGCCTTCAACATCAGCTCTGTCAGACGCTTCCTGGGCCTCGGCAGCTCTGACAGCAGATGGACACAGATAGGATACATAAACAGGGGCTTAGGAATGCAAACAAGTACAGGTTCTGTATGATCCCACAGTGCATTTGTGGTAATGATGTTCTTTCTGAATACAAGAAGAGGATTGTGCAGTTGTCTGAAAATTCACCGCTAAGCTGTGAAGATTCATCAGTAGAAAATTATTTCCTACAAATACACTGTGCCAAAGGTCGACAGCTCCCAGGTATTTTATATTTTTCACATTTCGTTTTTTTGTTCTTCAGAACACAAGTTGTTTTTCACAGATTTCCTGTGACTGCACACATTCATAGGCAGCCCAAACCATGAACCGCTCATTATTGGATGCAGCCATAGAAGCGTAACTGCTAGTTGATACTAATATAATTCTGTCCTCGCTGCTAACTGAGTTGATAACAGAAAGACTACAGGACAGACAGTTCTAACAATTAGCCATGGACTGTAGCAAGGAGAGTGTTATCACTAAGCCTGAATATGCTGAGCAGCATCAAGCCCAATGCTGTTCCACTATCAAGGACAAGGACTAGAACAAAGGTCGGTGGGAGGAGCATGGCAACGGCAAAAAACTTGTTTTTCTAAACCTTGTTGTTTTTTCACAGCAGTTTATTTATATATATATATTTTTCCCAGCAGTTTAAAGTCATTACTTACTAGGGATTAATAAGTGCATTCTTGAAGAAAAAGCATTTCACCCTTTGAACACTGGAACATTTGGTAGATGGTAAATCTTCACTGGGTTAGACACCTTTAGCAGTAGAGCAGGACACGTTTACTTTCAAATCACCCTGCAATAGTCATATGTCTGACATTGAATATGTTCATAAGAAACAATGCTTTATTACTACTTAAATAGTATTGGATGTTCAGGTATGCTGGGTGTTGATTGGATAGAGGCGGTCATGTGTAATCCAGTAGTTCAGTCTCAGTGCACTAGCCAGCGAGACCTACGCGTCTATACTTAAATAAAATGAGGCATGCATAAATAAATGTTTGGATTGTGCAACGCGTCGTCATCCTGAACCTTTAGTGTACAAACTGTACAAAACAAGACACACCCTATATGGGCTAAATGGTTAAATAGGTTACTGGCAACTTGCAGCTCTAAACCACAGCGTATATAATTTCCTTCCTACTTCTCACAGCTTTTCACAGCCAGACAGACTCACTACATTACATTAGTCATTTAGCAGACGCTTTTATCCAAAGCGACTTACAAAGGTGATAGCTGACACTATGTGGGGACCGAACCCACAACCCTGAGACTGAGAGTGTCATGCTCTACCGACTGAGCTCCTATCTGAACTCACACTTTAAACACATTCATCTTTTATGTTCTTAATGCCAGTGTGCTGGAGGGAAAACTTTTAATTCCTCTTTAGACTATTCTCTTTAAGTTGGCATCGCATTGTTTTGTCATATTTTGTATAACCCTGACTCAAAATGTGAAATATCCAAAATGCAAGATGATGACTTCAATACTTCAAGCAGATAGAGTGGGCAACAAAGAGGGAAAATGATCCTCAGAAAGCGGAATATACTGAGAGGAAATGTCTCTCACCTTTAAGAGCCTCTGCAATGCCATCAAACTCAGCTGCCACCATCTCAGGTCTGGTGTCTGGCATGTTCACCATTTCTCTAACCTCCTAAGAAAGAATGTGATAGCTGTGTTAAACTGCAAAATCCTTTGAAACTGAAAGAGCTGGTTTCTCTTGGTGAACCTGCTGGTTTGATACTGGAGCACTTATATAGAAAATGTACTCTGTGTTCTGTGCTGTGAGACTTTCAATGTATACAAGTCTCCCTTAAAATATATTCTTGACCTCACTGGGACTAACTCGCTAAATAAAGGTTAAATTAAATTAAAGGGTTGGGTTTATTAATGCAAGATGATGGTGACAGTTAATGGTTTCTCGGTTTTTCTAAAAGTACCCTCTAAATACCAGTAATGCAGTTACATTTTCCTACTGTCACATTAAGGTGGAGCTTGGCATATGTACAAAAAAAATAGTTTTCCACTGTTTAATTTCAAGGCTTAGTTTAAAAAAAAAAAGAAAAAAAAAAAAATTTGTTGGACTTCCTCTTTACAGTTTTATGACAAACCTTGATTGTGCAGGCCACTTGCATAGGTCCTCTCCTGCCCACGATCAGCACCTTGCGGACCCGGCTCTCTGCCAGGGCCTCCAGGGCAGTCTGGGTGATGTCTGTCTTCTGCAGACACGGGAGAGACAAAGAGCTCAGTCACCACATCGCATTTATAATACAGTCTCTGCAATCACAATTACCTCCTCTACAAGCGCCGTGTTGGGGCAAACATTGCATCATGTCATTTTGGTGTAACTGCCATTTGGGGGAAAATAGCAAAACAGCTGTCTCAGGTAGGTAATCGGCAGACTCATGCTCTAAAATCAAGACCCATTTGTCCAGGGATTTCTGAGAGGTTATAATGTTGAAGTTGTTTTCAAAGTGGAAATAACAAGATATTGTTTTTGTTTTTTTTGGGAAATCTTTGGTGCTTGTGGCTTTTTTTTCACTGCATTTACCAGAGATCACTTTAATTACCGTCAATTAGCATGTGGCCAGTACTGTGACATAGTTTTCCTTGTATTTTCTATTGATGGGAGTTTTTCTTTTCTTTATCTGTTCAGCTATGGTGGCTATTGTGGCTATTTATTATTTAGCTTGGACATAGGAACATTTATTTACACATGGATAGGCCAGCTATGTCATGTAGCCATAAGACAAATCTGTTAAACACAGTGCTTTATTGGAATTTTACCATTTATGCTTGCTATGCTCTTTTACATGGTGGTGTTAGTAGAAAGTCTGGGTAGAAAGCATCGTTTCAGACGGTCGAATCAGGGAAAAATACGGCAATCGGGATCAGCCCCAGAAAACCTGACAGGTGCATATTTATTAATATGAAAATGCTGTGGACAGACATGAGGCTGTATTTCTCACCTTCAAAATGTCAATGGGAGATAGTAGTATTCTGGCTAAATCCAAGGCCACATTGCCCTGTCCCAGAATCACAGCGATTTCACAGCTCAGGTCTGGGCTTAACTGGATAGAAACAAAGAATATAAAGATTTATATAATTGATTTGAGTCAAAAATACTTAGACAGAGGCTAGCTTTTGACTTATGTGATAGCAGTGCTTCTACATTTCATAATACACCATATGTAGTCTACATTGTGTTTTGTGTATCTCTGTGGGGGACGGAAACTTTGATGTCATGATAAAGAAGCAAAACAGAAAATAAACTGAATGGCTAGCATATAAGGTGGTTGATCTTATCTGATGTACCTTTGCATGCTGTGAGCTGTGCAACAACACTGACCTTTCTAGAAACATCAAGAGAAACATCAGCTAGATTGGTAGAATCCAATACATACAATACCTCTCTGTTAATGGGAAATCCATTGTACCAGCCCACAAAGTCTTTGGCAGAGTACACACCGGACAAGTCTTCCCCTGGCACTCCCATACTCCTGTTTCCTTCTGCTCCATAACTCTGCCAGAAAACACACATAAACCAATGCCTATGCAAGCTTACATACACATATACACATATACACACACACACACACACACACACACACACACACATATACACACACACACGCACATGCACACGCACACGCACACGCACACACACACCTACACCTTGAGAGCTTTTCAGGTTGGACAATATGAAATAAATGTGAGTTTACACCTCAAAACCCACAACTCAGTGTGTTTGCACGTTCTTACCAGTACGACTGCATGGTAGGCTTGCTGCAGCTCCTCTACACTGACGTCCTCTCCCACATTCACATTACCATAGAAACCACAACGTGTGTGCTGGGCTGTCTGTGTAAACGTGTTGATGACGTTCTGAGGAGATGAAAAGAACAAAACAATGAAAATGAAAGGCCAATGAAGAGATGAACGAGTGGGCGATATTTCCAGAGTTTGTGTTTATAGCAAATGCCACACCAATCTGATCTGATAGCATTCTCTAATCAGGCTGTCAAACCTGACTTCTACATTGATACAATCACTTGACTTGTTTGTCTGACAAGTTTACTTTCTGTATGACAAGTGTCTGTGAAAGGTTAAGTTTCTATTTGATAATCTCTAAGATGAAACTTTCACCCTGCACGCCCTGAAGGATTCTAGAAAGCAGGTTACTGGTTTGGTACTGGTTGTTTATTGTATAGTGATGTGTGCCTCTCTCTTGTCTTGTACTGCTGCAAACTGCAATTTCCCCTCGGGGACAATAAAGAGCCATCTATCTATATATCTATCTATCTATCTATCTATCTATCTATCTAAGGCGTCCTTACAAGAGTTAGATATTAATTTGTTTGATTATGTCAGCACGTTAATTATACTTGCATTGTTATTTACTTTGTAGCCCACAGTCAGCACAGCACAGCACAGCACAGGGCAAAGCCTACAGCAAAGCCCTAAAGCTACTACTTTTCCATCTAGCTGGCTACTCCAAAACCTATTGAGAACCCTATTCATATAAATGTACTACATAGTGCCATTCAAATTTCTGTTCCCTGACACCGTTACATGTCAGCATGAACCGCAGACCCAACTAAGATTCTGACCTTAACTTCAGGGTGGTCAGGGGCCACCCCGAACCTGACCAGGCCAAAGGGGACAGGTAGCCGCTCATAAATGTCAACCTGCACATCTTGACGGTTCTGGGAGGACGAAAAGGCAAAGAAAGGCACAGCACGTAAAACAGAATTCATTTTTACTGATTGTAGGTGGAAATGTGCATTCAAAAATGATTATCTGTCCAGATGTGTTATTATAGCTTGGTGACTCACAAATACCAACTTGGCCTATCTACAGAGAGATGACGTCTGCAAGTCATTTCCTGTGCAGCTAGCAGCAGGCCCATCGTTTAAACTGGTAAACATGTACATCAACGGAAAGTTGAAGTAATCAAGGTAAATGAGGGAGTGACAAGCGTAGGTGTTTTTTTTTTTAACATTTTGTTTGTTTCAAAGAAGTTGATAGGGCTTCCTGTTAGAGGGCCTAACGTTGTTGAAGTATATTCTATTGTTCAAGACCTGTGAAGCATGTAACAGTGGGAATTAGGGTAGACTGATTTGGGGTTTTGAAGGCTGATAGATATTTTTGTATTGAAACTACAAATAGCCAATATTTTGTGCTGATATTCTATAATATTCTATTCATGAACATTTAAATTGTTCACCGCGAACTAAAACTATTTGATTATTTACAGTATTTGAATGTCTTTGTTCCACTGATACTGTGTTGAACCTATATGTCCCTACATTGTGAAAACTGGAAAATACCTTGATCAGGTGCTGGGCTGTGTAGAAACCGGCTGGACCACCTCCAACAATACACACCTTTGGGCTGGAAGAATGAACAGTTGCCAGCCCACGCCCACACACAACTGTCAAGTCATTAGAAAGAATAAACACTGAATACCGAAACTAAAGGGAACAACTATTACATTTGATTCACACAGCTTGTTACCGCCCACCACGGTTTATGTTGGCGCAGGGCGATTGTGGGAGTGACAGAAACAACAGTTTTATAAGTTTATACGTTTTTCAATTTTATTGAATTTTTTGGTGTATAGGATATATGCCGAATTGAAGAGTGGACCCTAAACGTTCGTAAAGGGTTTTGAGACATGCTTTACGATGTATGCACGCTTGCCGGAGAGCAAAGAAACATTAAACTGAAACATTTTTGTATGGCGTACGGTGACATTTAGCAGGGCTACTACCTACAGCTAGGTTAGCATACATGTCCTCTCACGCTCAGCGTCACACTGCCTCACCATCATGAGGTCCCTCTATCCAGCTACGTCTTCCTGAGGTCCAGAACAACTTCAGCGTATTAGTCCTGCAAAATATCAGTTTATGGGCATTCATCTTCTTTTCGGGTGTCACAGAATTTGCTATTGTTTGTCTGTATTTAAGCCAAGAAATAGCCAAGTCGGGAGCGTTGTTCGCCTCTGGTGTGGTAACCAGCTCCACATCACGTTAGCTGTCCCAGCTTTGAGCTTTGGATGGTAAACTGGACTGAGAGCAAATGTCAAGGTGAAAACTTTTATCTTTCCTGGATAGTTTCCACAGACAGGTGGCGGCGACAAGGAACCGTTTCTCTGCTCTCTCCAACTAACGTTAATAGTTAGTTATATACGCGTTTTGAGCCAAATGAAACACTTTAGACAATATCAAAACAGACTGCATTCAGGGAGGCACCATGTGTTGCATCCAAAACGGTTCGCACAGAACAGACAGTTTAGTACATAAGTTCCGCACGACCACGCTTTATGCAAATACAATCCAAATGAGTTGTAAATGTAATTTAAATGTACATTTGCACTCTATGGATTTGTTTACTTGCCTTTGCCTACTCTATCTGATAGGGTGGGTACTTGATGGAGCAGATGCACAAACTACAAGGTTGAATAGTGATCGCCCCATAGAACAGGCTTGGCCCGTAGTGGGATAATCCAGGCATGCTGACAACAGTATAATTGAAGACCACCACAGAACAACTTGTTATCCACCCTGGTTTGCATTCCAGTCAAGGACCAAAGGCCGAAGTAGCGACTCTGTTGATGGCATTTTTCATAAATACACTTCAGAGGAACAGCAATATTGAAAAAAAATATTTATTTACTATTTATTATTTACATTTCACATATGACAAAACCAGGATGACAATTTTGGCATATGTCTAAACAGATCTCTTATTGGCTAGGCCCAAATGTTGCAAAAGAACATAAGAAAACAAATAGAATGAGCACACTGTAAATTTGTCTAGGCCAGCTACATATACTGTATATTGCATAACAGAAGCCTTTACAATGTGCTTGATATGCATTTTTGCCTCAGAAACACTGTTCACATGCATTAGACCTGTATAGTACACATCAGCCAGGATGTGGTGGCTGGTTTTCGTATCACAAAACACAAATTTATACACGAGAGGAAATGACACCAACAATAGGAAAATAGACATTACATGAGAAACATTTCCTGTGTTGATTGCATTCTATAATTCAAGAGAAAGCTGCTGACTCAAATGTCACTCATGTCACTCATGTTAAATAGATTGATAACCTATACATCAAGCCAGTGACACATTTGCCCAGATTCAACAATTTCGAATATCATATAAACTGTTGCAGAGAATGTTCAGCTATTTTCATCATCATCATCATCATCAGTCATAATCACCCCCCTCAGTATTACAGAATGCCTCTGAAGCCAAGGGTTTCAGAGTAGGTAAGCTGTTGGCCTCCATGCTGTGGACAGTCATGTTGATGCGTGTTCAGACTGGATCTTAAAGGTCTGAAGTGTTTTTTAAACTGTAGAAACAGAGAAAACATGTTTAGTACAAATCTCTTGGCATCAACGTATGTGTCAAACGGTAAAGCATTGGCCTAAGAAGTACAAAAGGGGATCATCATTTAATCAATGAGTTCCTTTACTGTAATACTCACTCTTCTGCATCTCAGTATCAGTGCTCCAATGAATATGAACAATGTGACAACAAATGCTGTGACACTTAGGCCAATCAAGATGAAATCCACAATATGGCCATCACATTGTTCCTTGGGATCCCTCTCTGCAAAGTGATGGGATGAAATGGGCAGATGAGGAATTTGGCAGGGGAAAATGAAAAGGAAATGAATTGAGCATTTGATTTACTTGCTTGAAATGTGAAGTTAAATCATATTCTGCAAGGTTATGTAACTCTTCCTATAGGCATGGACAGTGTGTGTGTGTATGTGTGTGTGGGGGGCTATCTTAAACTTCATCAGCTGTAAAACTCAAATTATTGATTCTTTTTACCTCTGACAATTAGAATGGTGCCATTGCTCTTGTGCTGTTTGAATGTAAACGTCTGTGTTTTGTAATATTTCCAGCTGCAGTAGTACACATCTGTGTCCGCCCGCCCCAAGAGAGACAGACGCAAGTTGAACCCACAGCCCTGTCTGGCTGTCAGGTCGGGAGATGCATCAACTCTGCCTGCGAAGTCTTCATGTATGGTCGTCATTTTGACTAGTCCCTTTTCCAAGAAGAAGTACGCAACTTCTCTGTCACCATGGAAATGACCGTGCAGGGCGAGTGCTGTTGGGTCAGGCAATGATGTGGAGCACAGGATTTCAGCAGACAAGTTTACTCTCATCAGCGAGATGACAGGGGGATTTTGAGAAGCTGTCAGGGAGAGATGGATCATTATAGATTACCTATCCTGGGGCAGTCATGAAATGCATAGTGCTGGATATTTATATGTAGACAAGAGAGAGAGAGGTCATATGTCCTGGAGAAACTAAAAAAAGAATAAAATCGTCAAATCAAGCTCAGTTTCCTGCAATTGCTAGAGGGAAGTCATATGAAAAGAGCTAAGAGATGTTTTCAAAGACACACTGTTCAGAGTACAAAAACAGGCTGGGAGTCTTTCCTAACCCAGACCTGTATCTGAAGACAACTTCATGAACCCAAAACAAATCCATCATTTCTCTCTCACACACTCACCTATCCAGGGGTTGAGTATTACCTCAGCAGGCATGCAGAGTAATCCCAAAAAACAGCTCCATTGATGGGCTTTCATCCTGCAAGTTGTGCTGCAGGTACCTCAGCGCCACGTGTCTGAGACTCTTCTTCAAGACGCAGCAGCACGACTTAAGAAGCTCAAAAGAAGAGGTGGGACATACAGTACAGAGGAAGTGTGACTGATACTATCTGTGGCATCAGTAGTTATGAGGAGTTTCTGTGTTGGCTATCAATCATTGATCACTGATGTTGAAGTATTTGTTATTTACAAAACTTTCTTTATTTTATTTACATTTTTAAAAGAAAATGCTCCATGACCCATTACAATTTCATATATAGTGGTGGTGATATATAGTGGTACAACCTACAGTGACAGTATACCCAACAGCATTATCTATCTAATCAATCTAACTTTATACAAATATTAGATACTATTTTACTTACAAAGTGCTAATGAAGCTAATAAATATTTTTTAAATAATCTATCTGCAAGGCAAAGCAAAAGAAAATTGGATATTTAACATTTCACATTTAAAGCCAGTCTGAACAAAGAAAAAAAAACAACTCATGTATATGGGTGGCTCTCCTCACTGCAAGAAAGTCATGGGTTTGATTCCCGGCACTGGTCCTTCCTGTGTGGAGTTTGCATGTTCTGCCTGTGTGTTCATCTGTCTATAAGCAGTTTCACTCCTGGTGTCGGTTCTGTTGTCATTTTGTTCCAGATAGCACAAGGGATTTTCCTGCCTCTCTCCCACTAAATTGCGAACCAGGCATACCAAAACAGCCAGAAGAGTGAGGGTGCCAATAGTGCCAAACAGGGCAGCTATCACTATAGATCCAGATCTATTTGCGTTCCGTTTATCTGAGAAGATAAAGAATGCTCCTCTTAACATGTGGATTAAACCCATGCTACACATATGGGCAACTTATCAGACAGTCTTGCTTTGACTATTTCATAAAATGTCAGTCTGCTGTGGTCTATGTGTGAATCTGTACAACGACATTTGCAGAAAGGCTCTAAGACCCCGTATGATACTCACCACGAATGGAGCATTCTACTTTGGTAGAAGATTGACCTGCGCCACAATCTGTTTGCACTGAAATGTGGTAAGTTCCATTTGAGACATTTGAGATGTTGAGATACAGCGCATGCATGTCCAACCAACAGGTGTATGTTTGCTTTGTTTGGTCTTGTATATCTTCCTCCATCTTATCACATATTATGTCGCTTGACTTCCTCCAGACATACCGATCCACTTCACATTTGTTATCAACATCCATAGTGCAGTTTAGTGTCAGATTATCCCCAAGTTCAGCCTTTACGGTATCCTCACACTTTATTTGAATCTCTGGATGATAAACAATAGCATTAATTGATGAATGAATTTTTGAACTCAATGTATTTATTACAATATATTTATTCTTGTATTTGCATCATCATAATAAATAAAAGTATTAGCCATTAGATTCACTATAGGGTTACCTTGACTTGGCAAAACAGTACCAATCAAGAGCAGATGTACACATATCCATAGTTGGGACATCCTGAAAGTCCCTCTGTCTTAAGGAAATGGAAGACAAAGAAAAGAAAGAAAATGAAAGGCCACTTTTAGTTTTACTGCTCCACCTGAGTCTGGTAAATCTTGACATGTAGCCACATGTGCTGAAATGTTCGAGAATAGTTACATACATTTAGAGGAGATCGGGGTGGGTTGGCATTTTCTACTATGATGTATTTCTGTGGCAATACAATGTATTAAGATACCAGCAGCAAATGAAACACTAAGAACTGAACCAGAAAAGGAGAATTGTTGTTGCACATTTATGTCTAACAGTTCTAACATGAGGTTTGTGAGTTTATGGCATTACAGCCCATTATTTGATAAGCTTAATGTGATGTGTGATAAGCTTTATCAAACATTGATTCTTGGTTAAAGAATGACCAATACCAATCACCAACTCAGTGGGTGTTAATGTAGGCCTGTGCATTAGCTTTTAATGTGAAACTGAAGTTTTGTTTATATCTTGCTTGTTCACATTATCATTGTTTATGATTGTTTATGACAATCACATTTCTTTGCAGAATGCTAATTTGACAGACTAGGTTTCCTACAATGCAGTTTGGGTGAATGAGGACATTGTTAGTGGTTAAAATATAGTTATCCTTATATGGTGAATTACAATTTAACAGTAACTTCCTCAAGTAGTGATTTCTGTTACAACATAGGATGTATTTAACATAGGTTATGCACTGAATGTGTTCGCCATCTTCTTTTTTTATCCTAAGGTCTCACGGTAGTTATTATGACTAACCCGTCAAAATTTGATTCCAAATCATTTGGCTGTTTTCTGTGGTTGTCCAGCAAAAAAAACACAAACGGCTTGTATATTCATACAATTGACCCACAACATTTGCCCTGACTGCCCCAATTAATCCCTCTGTGAGATTAAATCAGCCTTGAAATGACTCACTAGCCGCCGCAAGGACAGCTTAAACTAATAAACATGCTCATGCACACACATACAGAGAACAAAAAAGCATATAATCAGCTACTTACACAGACCGCTTCAGAGAGTCCTTATTTCAAAAGATAGGATTGGGAAATGTTTTCCAGAGGAGAGACTTGTTACCTCCAAAGGACACACGCAAGCACCCACATAAACATTAACGTGCTGTAGACTTTTGGTTTCATATTAGGAAGCAAAATACTCCAGAGCAGGGAGAGTCAAGCATGAGCGCGGGAGAGAGGCTGTTCAGTGAATAACGGTTACATTCCAGCCTATCCCCACTTTGACACAAGACCACACTTGTCGTTGTCTTGTTAGAATACTTTAGTGCTCAACCTGTATGACATGTATGAAAAAGAAAAACAAAGAAAAAAAACCCCCATAACCTTAAAAATACTATTGGTGCTTTTTGTTTGCGGAACAAGAACAAAGGGTACAACTTTAACAGTGGCAAGGCAAATGAAAGTGTCCAGTACCGCTGAGAAGAACTGCTTTGATTCGACAGATTAACAAAACACTGGGTTGGTAAAAGCAAATAAGCAAAGACTTACATCATGTCAAGTCATGGATTTTAGTGCATGTTGTCAGAGACCATTAATCTATTGTATCATACAGGAACCTTTCTCCCTTCAAGTATGGTAGACAGAGTAAGACTACTGTACAAGACATTTTGGCTTCATGGAATCGTTAATATGGACACGTTTGACACCTCAAACTAAAAATGTGTGTTTCATGTTGGACATTTTGATTTGGAACAGGTTCCCGAACATACATTCAGTGTCGAACAGTTTCACACGTTCCAGTTGTGCTGAATGCTTCAGAAATGTTTTTCTTAGTGGCTTATTGCTCTGCAAAGATTGGCATAAAGAGTTCAAACCTATCAACTTATGTCTCAGAAATGTTGGGGCAAATGGTTACCAGAGAGCTCCTCTGGCCTCGTACCAAACTTTTTATTAGCCACTTTCACACTATACAAGCGTTTGTATAGGAGTGCCGCGTAGAGATGCTACTGACATCACGGTTTCCTTCTGCATAAAATGTATGTGGATTGCTGGACTCTGGTCTCTCACTTTCCTTGTGGTCTGATTTGGCACAGCAGATCTCCCACCACTTTTAAATTTGCAGTGCAGCATGGTCCACAGGTTAGATGTGCTTAGTGGTGCCAACATGAAGAATGACCTGGTCTTCTAGACACAAAGAAGCAGTTGGAGGGAACATCCTGCTTCCAGCATCTTTTATCAGATTTGTAGTCTGAAACACACTTTACCCTCACCACTGCATGTGTGGGGGCTGTGTGTGCATCTGACTCTGATGCCTGTACTGGGTGTGTAGGACGGTGTTGGCCTGTGGGGAGTCTTGGCCCTCCAGCCAGTCTTGATAGATGGTGTGCAGGGCGGGGTTGATCTCGGGGAGACGGACCGGTAGGCTACTGTAGGCCTCCTCCATCTGCTGGACCAGGGCCTTATCCACCTGACCTCCCACCTCCCACTCCGCCTGACCGCGGCCACTCAAGCACCCTGAGGAGAGGCATGGGAAACATAGGAGGGCAGTCAGCAAGACAGCTTTTACTGTTGGACGCACGGTGAAAGTTTTGTAAATTGATTGCAGATTCATATTGAATAGTAGAACGTCAATAAAGCCCCCTGAATAAAGCCATCTCTCAATACAGTTTGAAATCAGTAGATGAGAAAAACATTCCTGATCACAATGGGACTAACGTGGTGAACAGGACTGGGATCATGTTAGTGGTAGTGATCGTGTTACCTCCAGGGCAGGACAGCACCTCCACTAGCTGGTAAGGCACGCGTCCCTTCCTCATACGGTGGACCAAGGTCTGGATGTTCCTGAAACCATAGACGGCAGCAAACTGCAGTAGCGTCTCCCCGTCCCGCTCCAGAGTCACTTCCTGGAAGTCTCTGTTCCTACAAAACCAGCGAGGGGCACCAGGGGATAGTTTTGAGACAAGGTTGTATCATAGAGCATGTCCTGTTAAGATTATTTTGGGGTATACAGTAAGAGGCAAGTCGTGCCAACCTAGAATAAACAAGGTGGCAACACTGAACCAATGAAAAGTACATCAGGATGCCTCTACACCTGAATGTGTTTTTTTCCTCTGTGTGAATATCGGATCATCCAGGACCCGTGTTACCGCTGCGTCTCGGTCTCTCTCACCTGAGGGTCTTGTATGTGATCTCATGGACGTCCAGACCAAAGAGCTCTTTGGCAGCGTGTTTGAAAACATGTTCCAGGAAGCCTTCAGAACCACGTCCGTCATGTCTCACCAGCCCCACGTCTCCAGCCTCTCCCAACCTACAGGACGCAGTTCAGCTGCCATTAGACCTGTGCTGCTTTAATGTATATTACTTACACACAGGGGTCCCACACTCAATGAGACATCAAATTCAATGACTTTTCAATAACATTCAAGGTTTGGTGAAATTCAAGGATTTAAAATGGGGAAGCTTTAGGGTAAGACATGATATGGGCCAAAATTTGACATCATAGAGGCCTCTTATTTTACTCATGATCTTGTCAAGTCAAGAAATCCTCGTGAAGCCATTCATTTAAAAACTGATTCTATATCAACGCAAATATTCACTTAAAAAATGTTATGGCCTTATTTTATTTTTCTCAAATCCAGAGCACAGAGCACAGCTATGTATGTACAGTAGTATGTACCTCCAGAATTTCCCCCCGGAGGTCAATAGAGTATCTATCTATTATAATAAATACATCAGTGCTGGGCTCCTTACTTAAGGAAAGTAATAGATTACTCATTACTTGTTTAAAAGTAAAATTACTTTACTTATTACTCCCTGGCAGCAGTAACTAGTTACACTTCTCGTAGTATTACTTTTCCATTACACATCCAAGCTGATTGCATCCTTTCTTGCTTTCAAACATTCAGATAACTCAATTGCGCCTCCTGTGGGCTTCTGTGTGAATGATCAGGCAAACCAAACAGCATTGATGTTCAATGTTCTTGATGTTCAATTCTTTTTGCTTGATAAAATCAAAGTAGTGGGAATATTTCTCTGTCAACTGATAGGACGACAACCCGAGAGATGGGGATACTCATAGTTTTTGGATAATTCAATTTCAGTCTGAGTAACGTGTTACCACCCAACACTGATTACATATATTATACGTATATGTTGCATTCACATATTCACAGCACACTGAGACATACAGAAGCTTTAAGTTGAATCTAGTTAGAGCACTCACACATGGTCTAGTGGAACTGAGTCCAGCTCCTCCACTGACACCTTCCTCCGCTCCATCATGTAAAAGATCTCCCCTGAAACAGAAATTATAAATTATTATGATCAACTATTTCCATTTTCATTTTGCAGGGCATGCAAGAGGGTGACATGGGGATGGGGGATCTACGAAAAGAATGAAAGGAGAAGAGAAATAAGAAACCATGTGTTGCATAAGAGGGACACAGGAAACAAGAAAACAGAAAATGAGAGATTTAGACAGAAAGACAAAGATAGAACATGAGAGTGGACAGACCAAGAGAGAAAGTGAATCAGAGAGATAATGGAAAGATAATGGAGCGAAAGTGAGAGGGGTAGTGAAACCGATGGCCGAGTGAGAAACAGTCAGAAAGACAAACAGTTTAATGGACTTGGGTCAAATGCAGTTCATGGTGTGTTTTAGTTTCCGGGTAGGTTTGCCACTTTATACAGTCACAGGAAAGTATTTGAATGTCAATCAAGCAAACCTATATATACCTATATTTGTCAATATTATTTGCCCAGGCCTGCAGTCTATAGGAGAGAGAGAGGCTCAAACCTGATGTGAGGACACAGTCCACATCCCTGGTCTCCAGCAGGCTGTTGTAAAACTCCTCTCTGACTGCCTCCAGCTTCTTATCGAAGCAGGGAGCCAACATCACATGGTACACCGTTTCTGGACTCAGCTTCTGCTGGGAAAGAAGAAATGCAATCAAGACAGGAACTTGTATGTATGTACTATATAATAAAGGTTTTTTTTAAGTTTTTTTTTACACAGTACGGCTCAGTACATGAGCCACGCTGACCTGCTGCTTGGAGAAGTAGTCTTTGACCAGGCAGCCCATGATCTGCTGGGGAGACCTGGCCGTGCAGATATGAGGGGTGACCAGACTGCCCAGGACACGCTCAGAATACCGGATCCACCCTGTACACATACACACACACACACACACACACACACACATATATCCTTGTGTTGTTTTCATTTCTTGTAGTAAAATTTGGACCTCAGAAGATGGTCCAGTCAAAAAGAGTAAAACATCTTACACACACACACACACACACACACACACACACACACACACACACACACACACACACACACACACACACACACACACACACACACACACACACACACACACACACACACACACACACACACACACACACACACACACACACACACACACACACCGGCCTGATGTAAAATTTCATGACTTCTCTATGACTTTCCATAACTAAGTTGGAGCGCTTTCATGACCTCAAAATGTTTTTCCTTTCTGCTTTGTCAATGTTGTTTCCCAAAGGGGTGAACAGTCTGGTTTCCACTACAGCTGAGCTGAAAGCCATCAACTAATACAATGAATGTGTGTTGGAAAATTGGAAAATACATTCTGCTAAATTCCCTGATATTCCCCAACTTCCTCAGAGAAGTGATCAAATTCCCTGACTTCCTCTTTCCCACCTCTCAAAATTCCACGATTTTCCAGAATTCTATCAACCTTCAGAATGATGAGTTACTGAGGCAGAGAACATTCTCCACTCCTGCTGGCTCTATCTCTGATGGAGGGAGGGGTCTATCTTTCCCCACCAGCCCTCCACTGCTATCTCTACTTCTAAGAGAAGATCCATCAACTCCTTTTCAACACACAAACTCTAGGAGTCAGGAGCATGAGCAGCAGCGGGAGGAGGGAAAAGCAAAGCAGATGAAAACGGATGCAAATATTAGGGGACAGAGGGGAAGGTGGTAGTTTACCTGGGCAGGAGGAGGTGAACATGGGCAAGGCGTGGGAGTCATGGTGCCTCCTGCGGTACCTCTGAACAAACTCCCTCTGACTCTCCAAGATACTGAAGCCTGCTGCCAGAGTGGTGTCAAACACATACTGCACTCCTACAGAGCGACAGGGAAGAAAGAATGGAGACAGTGAGGAAGAGCGTGGCGGGGGAGAATGTCGAGCATCCGTGATAGATGCCGATGAGTAAGCGTCGGTTTTTCCACACACACACAATACAGGGTATCTGCGGGGTTCAGAAAGCCACATGTTAGACTTTTTAATGACAGCTCTGAAAGTATAAATGGGTGGTATAAGAAAAAGGACTCCGGGAAATTAATTGTTGACGTCCAATTGTAAAGCAGATACAATAAAAAATGTAATGTACTACTAGACCTTAAATTTAGATATCGTAAGACTTTTTAAGGACCCGTGGATACCCTGTATTATGTTCTAACACAGATAAACACAGACACACAGACTCCACCGGCTCACCCAGGCTCTTGAGGAAGCCGCAGAGTTTGTGGGCGGCCTCCGCAATGTCCAGGCCAAACTTGACAGCAAAGAAAGGCAGGGACTGCGGACACACTGACACGACCAGCACCTTGTGTTTCGACACGTCACACTTCTGACAAGGACAGAGAAACAACAGGGAAAAGGAACTTGAGTACACAATGTAAGTAAAATGTTATTGTATTCATATTGATGATTATTGTGAAAAACACCATCACATGACTTCCCGAGTTCCTCATTCCACTTTGAAACAGTCAAAGAACTTATTGTCAGTAGACTGTCCTGGTGTTTTTGGGCACCTTTATAAAAACACTTAGTTCCTTTGTCGGTCATGTCTGCTGAGTCTTGTTAGAAACTGGGAAATAACTCAGTAAAACCGCAATGTTACATTACAGCAGACAAAAAAGTATCAAATTATCAATTATGCTGCACCGGTATTCTGAATACGTCCCTCTCATCAGGCTAGTTAAGCATTGGGTGAATGTCTGGGTGACAGAGACATCCTGTGTTGTACCTTATTGAGGGCCAGAACCCGGTCCACTTGCTCCAGGCTCTGTTGAGAGATTTTCAGGCTCTCCTCCTCTGACACACAGCCCTCACAGGACAGACAGGCACTCAGCAGCAACTGAGATCCTTCATTCACCTGAAGGAAGGGAAAGGACAGGTGAGGGGTTATGGTGAGAGAGCAATTTTACATATATATATACAGGCAAATGACAACCTGGTCATGTATTCCTTTGAGCCATGTACTACAAAGTCAGGATGAACTAAAAACTAAACAGTCATTACCTCTTCATTGGTTTCAACTTTCTCCTGGAGGGAGTCGACGCCGTCATCACTCTGTTTCTTGTTGCACTGGAAGTAGAAATAGTAACAATTTCACCACTGGCAGTGAGGAACGGTCTTGCAAATCAAAAGTGTACTAGAAACCTGTTCTCATTTGAAAAACAACTGCTTTAGGCAAATAGGCAACACGCTGGTGCAGTTTCACAAGTTTAGCTTACCTGTTTGGTGCAATTCTCACACTTCTCCTTCCGCTTCGCTATGTTGACCTCTGACATTTTCCTTGGCGATTACCTGTGAATTGGATATGATATGGAGGCAAAATCACAACCAGTGTGGCTCATGCATGTTTTCTCTGAAGCACTGACATTGTGACTGTGTCTGCAGCCTGCTGGTGTGTTTTGTCAACCCCACCCTCCACTGACAAGTCTACTGTCCAATCAAAACCAGTCTGCTTATCATGACCACAGCAGGTAGTCAACTTTATAACAGTGGGAAATTGCCAATGAAGCTAAACTAGTTTCCTGTCATCAAAATTAAATGGATCACACTAATTATATACTCAGATCTACAAAGCCCATTACATCACATTATGGCTGTATGCGGTACAACAAGGCAAGTATGGGCTGGAATCTATGGTGTTGTGAAAACCCAAATAATATTTCAATACCATGACAGTCTCCCCTGACAGCAAGAACCTAGGACCTAGAAAAGCATTTCATTACAGCCTGTGATAATTAGAGTCCAGGGTCGCTAAACACATCAATAACCAAATCCAACATAAGCACATAATAGATTTAAGACACAATATTAAATATTATTATGTCAAAATGCTGTTATGAACTGAAAAGTATACTGTAATTACAGTCCTTTCTTCTGATGGCAGAGAATCTAATGACCAAATCTTCTGTTGGTCTTAATTAACGTTTTAATTAAGGATCTGGAATAAGGATGATGACAGTAACTCACCGGATGATTCCTATTGCACTGCTCTTTCAGACAAAGGCATGAAAAAATGCAGAGGAGACACAGAACAGTCACTGCTAAAAGAGGACAGCACCACTTGATGTTGTAGGGCAGATGAACTCAAATAGTGACTCAGCAGTTACTCTGAATTTAAATCAAATCGCCTGCGGGCAGCGTCTCCGTCACTGCCGCCATGTGACTAGACAATTATTTCAGAATCTAGTGACTAATGCTTTCAAAGGAGTCGGGGTTTCCAATATTCAGGGAAGTCTTGACTCCATTGTGTCCCCCGGTTCGCTGAGAGCGCATGCGTAAAACCAAACCAATAGAAACGGAGTGGAGTTCCAACCCGGAAGCGAGGGCATAACCGGTTATGTTAAAATGCCCACGTTCCGTCACCTCTGACTCAGTCTGTCATCCTTTATTTTGGGTTTCGATAGTATAAGTTTTGTCATTTATTAATTTGTTTGTGTCTGTTGTCGGTTACTGGATTCAGTGTCACCAAATGCCATGAGTTATCTCGCATAGGTACCTGTTTTCTGGACTTCCTGCCATAACCTTCAGAATAAAACCCTTACTGACGAACGCGTTGCAAATGTAGACTCGTTTTTTAGTAATTCAAAGTACCGAGGTGAAAATAAAAAAAAAAAATTTGAAAAAAACGAAAATATATTTTCCCAAAACGCCTTGTTCTCTACACCCAAATGCTTAATTATTATTTTTTCCCCTAAAAATGGCAAATGTTATGTTTTTATTTTGAAGGCAAAAGCGACAGCGAACGTGCCATTTCGCCAATCAAAGTTATTTCTATCCAGGAAGGAAGTAACACCCATTCAGTACAGTTATTGCTGTAACATGAAGTGAACTTCCTTATAATTCAACTCATATATATTTCCTTATACTGCTGCTCTTCTGGCGACTCCACGAGGCCAACATTTGGGAAATTGAAGAGTGTAAGGTAAGCGAAAGAGAATGTGCCAGTCTTCATATTGTTATACTGTCCTAGTGAAGCAGTGGTGTGTGGGGAGTAGTCAGTCTCCATCCATTCTTCACATCCTATTGTATCATCATCGTCATAATTTTCTTCTCGTTGGGTTTTCTGCTATAATTCAGTTTAGGGGCATTATATCTGTGATCATTGTCAAGTTACAACATAACAAATCTTGAAAAATAGACTTGTGATAGGCCTAATCTAGGTACATTTGTCTTGTTTTCGAAGACAGTACATGTCCATAATCTAGCCATCAGTTTACACACTGATGCAGTTGCTTGACTGCAAACGTTTTTCTACTGTCCCTGGTCAATAATATGCTGGTCTACTTGAGTGAGAACAGAATGCTGATTTCATATTTTTGGCCTCTGTTTTCAGATGGGATACATGACAGTAGAGGAGCAGAGCTTCACCCTGCTCCACCTGAAGAGATCCCCTGGCATTCGTTCTTGGTCTCTACTTGTTGGTAAGCACTATACACTTCAAGTCAGTATTGGACTTAAAACGGCCTGAAATTGGACCATCCACCATCCCCTCTACATGAGAACCATGTACCTGAACCTGTGTTGCTTCTGAAATAAATAATCTCACATTCTACTTTCATTGCATTTGCTCTGCACTTTATCCACCGTATCCATTCCCATTCACATTCATTCCCTTTCACACTTATTCATTGTGTTTTTTTAGTATTTCGTTTTTTAGCCCTTTTGTACCTTGCCTTTTGTATTTTGTACATTCTTGTGATACTGTTATGCTGCTGCAACCCCAGAATTTCCCTCCGGCTATCAATAAAGTATCTATCTATCTATCTATCTATCTTTCAGGTATAGCATCTGTTGGGTTGGCAGCTGCATACTACAGCTCAGGTACACAAACTGGATTTGCCCTCATTTATTGACCAATTTGCATCTTTCCATCAATATTCCTACCCATGTTTGCTTACTGACTCTCACTCCTCTTTCCCTTTTGTTCATGTGTCATGTGGAACAAACAGACAGCATCCTGTGGAAGCTTTTCTACGTGACTGGCTCTCTGTTTGTGGCCATGCAGAACATGGAGGAATGGGAGGAGGCCGTGTTTGACAAAACCAAGAACCTGATTGAGCTCAAGACCTTTAGCCTGTATGCCTTACTCCTGACCTTATGGCGGAGAGGGCAAGAGAGAGGTCAGTAACATCAGAGAGAGGGTTAGTTGATCTGAGATCTCTCTAATACATTTCATAACATCACATATATTCTCAGGTGGTGGAGAGTCAATTGTTATGAGTGTTACATAAGTGTTTTTCCGTTTTCATCCATCTTTCTCAGTGGTGTTGGACCTGAGACACTTGCGTGATGTCTGCGTTCAGGAGGAGAAGGTTCGATATTTGGGGAAGGGCTACCTGCTGGTGCTGCGGTTGGCTACAGGCTTCTCCTACCCCCTCACACAGAGCGCTACACTGGGCGGACGCAGGTGGGACACTGGGCCTTGTAGTCTTTTGAGGGTTAGGAGTAGGGTTAGGCCGATATATTGATTTGCTGATATTGGCCCTTTAATTAAAAATCAGATATTGGCCTGTCAGTGTCATCTACCTCTGATATGATGGATATGATGCAGTTTGATTACATATTTATTGTAGAACTGGTTGTCTGTGGGAAGCCTTTAACTTTAACACTTTTATTATAATGCTACATTTTTCCTCCCTGCCAAGAGTACAATTCTAGGCTAACACTGAATACTCCCAATTTTGGGGATTTTTTTGGCATGAAAATGATCAAATTTAGTATCAGTTGTTGTGCAATCCGAAAACATGGGTGTCGGCCTTCAAAACCCATATTGGTCAAACCATAGTTGGGAGAACATTTTTTTTATGGCTATGAGTGAAATTAAACAAGTATGCTTTAAAGAACCTATATTGATGATATATCCCTCTGTTTCTCCACGCTCTTCCCATTCCATCTCTTATCTTAGTGATGTTGAGGCAATGGCTGTCTTGCTGAAGCGCTTCCTGGGGCTGGAGGAGCTACAGCGACGCTGGCAGCAGGAGGAAGAGGCAGAGTTTGCAGAGGAAGAGGAGGAAGAGGAGGAAGAGGAGGAGGAGGAGAAAGATTATTTGAATCATAGCAGTGGTTCAGAGGATGAAGTTGATGAACTCTGATGTCTTCCTGACTTTAAGTCTTAACTTTATGTGGATGGAGTTCAGGGCATTAAGGCAGAGGGTGTGGTTTCTGCCATCATTCAACCTGGCTTAATAATAAGCATGCCATATAAACTCTTCCTCCTGCTGTTTGTTTTTCTGGGTATAGGTAGGCTATGACAGCCTATAGAAGTAGCTGAGACATTTAATTGGGCTGTGAAATGGGATGCAACATTTAATTGGGATGTGAAATGGGATGCAACATTTAATTGGGATGTGAAATGGGATGCAAAACAGACTTTTTGAGGACCATTTAAACACAGCGCAGACATAGCTGCTGTCACTGCACTCTACATGTCCATCTGAGAATCATGTGTAAGCATTTTTTAACGAATTGCCATTTGAGCATCATCCTCTAGACTACCGAGTTACTGTGCCTTCCTACTGAACTGTAATAAGTGTTTATGCCATTGATAAGTGTTCAGATTTTCCCACACTTAAAGGAACACCAGTGTTTTTCTGGACCACCCAGTTGATAATCACCTTTTGCATGTTTATTTATACCAACCTGCAATCCAGATGAGTGCATGGGACTATAAACTATAATCAAGCATGAAGGATTTTCACGGCTCAATCCAGAGTGAATTACGTGTGAAAGGTGAAATGCTTTTGCCTGTTGTTTGTTCATCTGTCTGTGTGTAAACATTTATCGGTGATTTCCTTTTTTGTAAACCAAAGAGCGAATCTCAGGCAAACACTTTGATCGAACTGTTTTCTCTGTATTGAATCAGGGCTTTTTTCACTGCTGTCAAGTGTGAATGTATGCTGCTTGAAAAGGGAAATGACGATGAGATTTTTGGTTAACTGCTGGATCATTTTATTGTCTTTTTTTACTTTGATACATTTTCAGGAATGATATAAAAGTGTTTTGTATGTGAACATTGAGTCCTTTTATAAATTCCTTGTTTTTGCTGCTGCAGGTGTCCAGTGATCATTTGCGCAAGCACAAAATCACAAATAAAATAACTCATGTTCCCATTCCAGTGCTGGTTGCAGAATTAAGGGGACACCTGAATTTAACAACCTGGCACTTTAATACTGTGCCATCTAATTTCCCTCTGCAGAACCTGGACACCAGGATCACTTTTATTGTTGAGCCAGAGATGGCGATTCATTCTGAGGCACCACTTCAAGTAGACAGGCTCTGATATTCTCTGTAATCCTCTGTAGAGGAACCACTACAGGGCTGACATGCTGCTCTACCCACTCCTGGGCTGTAGAGTCTGGATAAAGAAGCACCATCTCCTCCCTCATCGCCTCCACCTTCTGCTCCAACATAGTCAACAACCTGAGGAGAAACGAGCAGGGGAAGAGGGGACACAAAACAAAGGATGGGTGGAGGAGAGGGGCTATGAGTAGAGCCTTGTGAGACATAATTCAGGGTACATACAGGTTTCAGTAATTCCAAGTTTATGACTTTTTAAGATCTTTTTATTGCTACCTGGAATTTAATTTAAGACCAATGTAACAACCAAAATGAAGAAACAAAGCTAGCAAAATCATTTCAGATTGAACATAGCAAATGAAAGTTCTGAAACTATACGTGGTCAGCATAAGAAAAAGGGCAACAGGAAATTTACTGTTAAGGAACAGTCCACTTGTGTTAATCAAAGCAGAAACAATGCATAATTGTATACCTTGTTCAGTATTATCTCTAATCTCTCCAAGAGTGGACATGCAGTGCAAAGAAACCTGTCAGTGCATGGTGTAAAAAATAAGACCTCCAATGACTGTGGTAAAAACATTTGAATAAATTGAGATAACACTTCAGACTTTTTAAGGACCCATGAATACCCTGTCATTTGAAAAAGAAAGAACTGTAAAAAGATGGGGACGAGATTTAAAAGATTCAGGCTTACATTGTTGCTTCAGTCTGAATCTGCATGGTGATAAGAGGGTTGACCATCTTCCTCTGTTGGTGGTAGGGGGTGAACCATCCTCTTATGAACCTACAGTAGCAAAGGCATACAGAAATGTTCAGTCATGTTCAGTCTTGGTGAGGTTGTCCATAAAGGCACTAAGTTTGTGATAGACAAGGCATTGGAAATTAGATTTTGTGATTGTGTTGCTTATAACTTACATGCTGTTTTCAAAATAACGTATGTCATCCGAGTTCAGCAGTGATGAGAGCTCCACAATCAACTCAGCCAGCCTCCTCCCTGCAAACAATGATTCACCTGCAGAGGTCCTGCACAGGGAACGAAATCCAGTTAGGCTAGAGATCCTCATACTACATTGTTTAATGTTGACAGAGTTCATGAAACAGTTGTACCATGTTAGGATGCTGGGTGGGTCTCACCTTTCCATGGCCTCTACCTCCACAGAGGATATACCCAGGTGCTCGGTCACGTAGCTTTGAGCCTCAGGACTGAACTGGCCGTGGATGAGGGTCTGGAGACAGGCTGCTAGTGATGGAAGAGCCAGCGGCATCAGCTCACACAGCACTGACATATGGTCATACCTGGCAATGGGGAAACAATGCATCAGGTAAGAACTACGCAATTAGTACACAGTGGGCATTTTATAAACAAATACTTGAACTACTGTTGACTGAATCCTTTGAAACTTAGACAAAAGACAAAATTTTGTATGTTAAAATACACCTGTCTTTGACTAGTGCAGCAGTCACATACAGTAAATACCTAAAGCTCTGGCAGAAGGACACTACGGTACCTCTCTTCTTCTCGGGGTTTAGTGCCTTGCTCAAAAGGAACGCATTACCTATTCACTTTCCCCAACCACATTTTCCTAGACAGTCTTGCAATTCGAACCAGCCACCTTCTGGTCACAAGCTCGCTTCTCTAAACTCCACCATCCCCATGTTAGCAACCACAAAAATAATAAAGTATTGTCGACCTGGTTAACAACTATAATCCCAAGAATTTGCTTTCATTTCTACCTTTGCCAGCCTGTGAGGGCGATGCCGTGCAGTTTTATGCCAGGGGAGATGGAGGCTGCCACCTTCAGCCACTGCAGGTGGTTGTCCACATGTCTCTGTGTGCTGGTCACACTGGTGTGAACGCTGGTGGAGCCTTTAAAGGAGCTGGCTGCCCACAGCTCTGACAGACCGGCACTACAGTACTTCTCCAGCAGAGAAACTGGAGGAAAGCTGTTAAATTAATATATGTCGCAGTCAAGAGATTCCATGTTAGCAACCACAGTTCCAGAATTACATTTAAGTAGAAAAAAGTGCACTATGTGTCCTGTTTAAAGGATAATATTCTGAGATGTCATGCTACAGTTCTTACCAGTTTGGTCCACGTTCAGATCGGGGTTGTAGTCCCACAACATGGGCTGGACTAGCCCCACTAGACCACTAGCTGTCATCAACAAAAGGAGTAGCAATGAACACTGAACATTTCAGACACACCTGTAAGTGAAAACACATTTGAGTACAATGATACCACTTAAGGCAAAGCATGCCCCCTCCTCCCTTCACCTTTCAGTGTGTCATGGCTCATCCCTCTCAGCGTGTCGTCCCACATGATGATGTTCAGGTGAGGCCACGCCTCCTTGATGGCCTTGGCCAACCTGCTCACATGATTCAGGAATAGTTGCTCCACTGTATGTCCAGGTGACGCCAACCACAGTTTTGACTCCTCCCCCTCACCTAGCAGATACACCTGGATGGAACATGAGAAGACGCTGTGGATCTCGGCTGCACATGGCTGCTCTACATAAAAGGAGGTTGTTGATACTTTTATGCTTGGACAAGATACAACTAATTCATATAACAAACAGTATATAACACTTCTTCGAGTCACATCCACAACCTTTATTATTACAATCAGAAGCTGGGGTGCTGTAGGGTACTGACCTCCCAGGGTTAGGGCCCCTAGAGTGTTTGAGTGTTAGAGTGTCACCTCCTGCACAGGGCCCATAATTCCTAGCTACGACCCTGATCAAAAGACCTTACCTCATCTGCTCCAATGTGCAGTGTGTGTAGGCCCGGATGCAGCTGCACCACCTGCCTCAGCATCTCCATCACCAGCTTCACCCCTTCTTCTCTATGGGGATTCAGGGTGCCCAGACATTGCGCCACCTCTCTCAGGTGCCACACGGACCGGTGCTTCAACACAAACTACAACAAACGGAGCAAGAGAAATATAGAAAATTAAACAGTTACAAAGAGTTATAAACACCAGTAGAGTAGGATGGGTGTTGCATGCCTGCCTCACCTCCATGTGACCAAATGTCTGCACCAGAGGGATGACCTCCAACCCCTTGGATTTGGCAACATCCTGGATAGACAACACCTCCTCACGGCTGAAAATAGAATAGAAACAGACGGCAGGAAGGAATTCAGTTGCCATATTCAAGGCTAGGAATTTATCCAAACCATCTTTATGACCGGGCAAGCTTGTACATACAGGGAGTTCAGCTGAGGTAAGCATTACAGTTTTATTACAGGATCTCATAACATGGTTGAATCTCCTGGTCTGAGTAAAAAAGTACAAAGTGCAGCCCCAGGCAAACGATTCATACAAAATCTAAAAGCGGCACAAAAAGACAAAAAAGGAGACCACCATGTCGACAGTAGAAAGCAGGGGATCATATAAAAGGATGCCAACGTGGAGAAGTGACCCGTTAAATGCCCACATATTAAAAGGGAAGAGACATTGTGATGTGCCTTTGTGAATATCAGTGATAACATCAGTTAGGAGGGGGAAAAGCAATGTCTGGTGTTTGTGTGTGTATGTACGTGTGTATACAGCTGCCAAACTCCACCTGTAGGCAGGGTGTGCTGTGGCCTGCAACAGGTTCAGCTCCCCTCCATAAGGAAACATGTCCTCATACTCCACCAGTAGGCCATCAGCTCCCAGATGAGAGAACAGCTCAATCAGCTAGGGAGATAGAAGACACAATATTAACAGACTGACAAATGGTTAAATGTAGGCTACCGTAGCTCAGAGACGTCCCTCTGCGCCCTTACCTTGTGAAGGTATTCAATTCTTGGAGGGGCACCTTTCAAATCCAGGTGAACTAGTTTCTTTCCCTTTGGCCATGGTGAAAAATTCATTCTTGCTCCAATCCTTTCCAGGCAGCAGGTAGATAGGTGTGCATGTGCGTTAAGTCCTTTGCAGGAGAATTTGTTTGACTCACCAGGAATGTAGAGCAATGAACTGATATGTGTATTATGATGAAGTTGCCAGGTGTCGGACGGGTTAGGTCTATAACCCTTTCACTTATTTCGAAACCTAACGTCCTAATGTAGGCAATCGATTATTTTTGTCTCAACTAATCAGTCGATGAGAGTTGCATCTGTTGCATTTTATAACCATTATAATTTCGTATAACCCAGGGAAGACTGTCTAACACAGCACTTAGATTATACAGTCTGTATTATTTCCGTATTTCTGAGTGTATTTGCTGCAGCGTTGTGGAACTCGGTGACGTGGTCCAATTAAAACACTGTCTTCTCTTCCGAAGAGCCAATCAGGTGGGCCGATACGGCGGCCACCAGGAAGTTACGGAGGGATACAAGCTGTTAGGAGGGTCCACGGTGTGTGTAGACAGAAATTGCGTTTAATTTTCTGTTTGCATTTACTAAATGCTCTGTGCCAAAATTGTTGAGACGAAATGACAATACAGCGACGAGGAAATACGAAAGTTGCGGATGCAAATGGTATTGAGAAGAAAATCAAAAGGTAAGGATATAAAGTAATGCTAGCCTCTTGCATGAAGCTGAGGAGGAATGGGCACACCAGTCAGGTACTGTCAGCAGGAATGTAGAGGATGCTAAACCCACCTCAGCTCAATTCACCAAACATTTTATTAGCAGAATAGAGTTCATCCACCGTTTTAGGCTGATATAAATATCTATGAATGTAAATTCATAGTATAAATCATAGTAAGTAGTAAGTTTTACAAGGATATGGTTTTGTTTTAAGAGGAAAAAAGCATAAATGAATGCTTTTGTGAAAATATAATAAATGTTTGGTCTTTCTTTGCCTTATGATGATGATCACCAACTGGAGGTCATACTTTACCTTTTTTTTTTACCACTACATCAATGGTACCAGCCAAGTACTACCACACCCTCCATTCTCCTTGGTATGTGTTGTATGTTTCTACACAATAAGTTGCATACAGTTCACATTATGTGGTTTAGGTGTTACCAAACCAAAATAATACATGGAATAGATTGGTGGATGATTGAGAGACTAGATGTTGTCCCTTTCAACCTGCTTCTGGCTCACAAACATCTAAAATATGACCCTCCTCTAACTCCAGTCACTGATCGTCCAGACCTGTTTACTCTCGTCCTCAGGGGTCATGCCCTGCGGCAAGCATCTGCATGGAGAGGGTCCCGAGGGCCTCTGCTCTTTCTGCTGGGGGCTCTGGCTGTGTGTGGAGTGGCTACTTGGCTGTACATCACCTCACAGGACAGTGAGATCACAGAAACACTAGTCAGCCAGGGTGAGGTGGTCTCTCCACAGCCCAGAGTCTACACCGTCCAGTGCTCTGAAGACTATGAGAACTACAAACGCTACCCAGGTGAGTCTCTGGTCTTGGCGTTGCAGTGTGTCATGTATTCAGCAGCCACTCCTGCTGTGTAAACATGACTTAGATGATATAAAGCCTAGCAACTTGATAAATAACCTCCTAAGCCAGTAGTACCATTCTTGGTGTTGGATTTCGATCATTAGGTCTGCAGAGCAACCAGACCATGACCGGCCACGTCCCTCGTAATAGCTATACAGTTAGTAGCTTCACACAAAAACATTAAAGTAATAATGTGACAATCTGTGACATTCTCACATTAATAAATGTCTGTTTTGCTACTCACAATAATGATTCAACCTGTAGCCATGAAAGTTTTTACATTTGCTGTTCTACACACCCGGTGTCAGGTAAACACTCTGGTGCACAGGAAGTGATGTGTTTCAAGGTTTCCGTCAGCAGCAACAGCGGTTTGTTTTGAGTGAATAGAAGAAGAACTAAGTAGTTAGCATGAGCAACAACAATAGCCACCTGAACAGACAGAAAAGAGCGCCACCTACAGAAACTCAGACTTCATTAACTTTACTAAAGCTTAAAAGGTCTTAGCAAATGTAAGTGTTAATGCTAGTTGGACATGTTTAGGTTCCATAACAATGGAATTAAAGTATTTGGCTCCTCTCAACTCAACCCATCAGTAAACCGTAGAAACATCCAAGAATATTGGATAAATATCTCTATCTATATGTCTGCCTGGGCTCTCTTGTGAGCAACGAGATTTGAGACTAAACCTGGTAAATAGTGAAATAGTGCAAATAGGAAATTTGTCAACACGTAGGCTGCTAGGAACTCAAACTGTGTATCTCAAGTGTCTGAAGTCACAGTGTGGATTCAAGCTTAAAGCAATGGATTATGGTGGTCAGGAGGTTGGAGGGAGGCCCAGGAGTTTGTAGTGTAGTGGGTAGAACCCCCACAAACTCCCTACCTGGTATTTTCTCTTTCTACCTTCCACTTTTTTTACTTCCTCTTTCTCGTCCTCTGGCCACAAAGCCAGAAGAGGATATTGCATCAAGATATACCCAACCTGTTGTGCAATTTTTACTTTCTCTCTGAATTTATACCAAGACAATAGGAAATGAATAGGCCCAAGCTACTTAGTGATGATTATTGGTGATGGTTGCACTGTGCTGGCCAAGCCTTACACAAGCCTTACACCCCCGCCCGACCACTTCGCTCTGCTGCCTCGAGGCGACTGGTTGCCCCGTCGCTCAGAGGTCCCTGCGGCCGATCTACACGGTCACGGCTCTTCTCTGTCCTGGCCCCGCAGTGGTGGAATGAACTCCCCACTGATGTCAGGACAGCAGAGTCGCTGCCCATCTTTCGCCGCAGGCTGAAAACCCACCTCTTCAGGAAACACTACCCTGACTCTTCCTCTTAGCCTTGCCTATTTGTCGTCAATTATGTGTCTGAGCTCTTGTTTATTGGCTCTTGTTCATTTGATACACTTATTTGTCTTAGCTCTTGCTTATTTGGTTCACTTATTTGTCTTAGCTCTTGCTTATTTGATTCTCTTATTTGTCTCATTTGTTTAAGATATAGTAGGTTGCTAACTTATTGCACTCTTACCTTAACACTAGTTATGCTCTTAGTTGCTTGTTTAGGAAGGAAATGCACTTACGATTTCTGGTGACTAGTAGTTTTCTTGCCTACCTATGTTGAATGCACTTATTGTAAGTCGCTTTGGATAAAAGCGTCTGCTAAATGACTGTAATGTAATGTAATGTAATGTGCTGGTTTTGTCTCCTATCTAATCATCCATGCCTGGTTGTTTCCCTCCCAGGATGCACTCCTCAGAAGTGTGGCCGTGCTGTCACAGACAGTGTGGTGACCAGGGAGGAAGCTGAGGTCCTCAGGAGGTAAACAATATTATACAAAGTACTGCCTGTCTCGCCGCCACCACCATTCCCCTCCCTCACAATTATTTTTTTCCCATTCACTGTGTTCCTTGTTGAAAAAAAATCAATTACAATGAATGAATGGGTAAAGTAAAATTAATGACTAGGAATGGGCAGGTAAAGGAAATTAATGAACAGGAATAAGTGGGGAAATTGAATAAATGTGTTCCTTCTTTCCAGTATTGATGAGTTCCTTTGAATATTTTCTGTCTCCATTGCACAGGCTGGCTGAGAGGGGGCTGGCGCTGGCTGGTTCAGAAGGAGGAGTGAGTACATCCTTAAAAAAAAACCTTGAATGTTATTAGAGTAATGGTGCAGTGTGGAGGGTATTGAAGAGATACAGGAAGATGGCATGCTCTCAATGAATAAGGCGAGAGCAACTACTTCTAATAATAATAATAAATAACCTTAACACATGTCATACATGTCATTTTCATTGGTCATGTGACCCTTACAATATACATTATTATTATTATTATTATTATTATTATTATCATCATCCTGGGTTTTAATGGTGACTTTTAGTGTCCAGTGGTCTAGATGCCATTTCAGAGGTTTTTGCACCTTGCCAAGAATAATATTCTGGGGGACACTTTTGCAATATTTTGGTCAAATTTAAAAAATGGTCAAATTTAAAGATACTGAATATCGGCACAAATATAGGTTATTTGCAGCTTCCATCCAAAATGTAGGTTGAGCCCTACAGTCAGAGAGCCCTTTTGTGCAACACTGTTTTCAACATTGTTTTCCTGTCTCCCAACTGTATGTGCCTTCTCCTGGCACTAGAGGGCAGGCTCATACAATAGGCGGAGCAGCCGGCTTGAGAAACCCTTCTGGCAGATAAGAGAGTGTAATAATGTTGTCCACGGGTGTCTGGATGACCCTGGTATGCCTTACCCCCTGCTCTCCGTCCCCAGTAGGCCTTTTCCACAGCCAATAAAGAAAGTGCTTAAGACATTCAGCTAAATGGAGGGGAGGTGACAAGGGACTTCTGAAAAAATGACTTATTTGCTGGCTTGTGAAAGACAGAAGAGTGTCCCAGGGCAGTTGACAAGCAATAACAAAGTAAAGGGCAGAGCAAGCGGACCAAGACCGGCCAAAGACAAGTTTTAGCAGCACTTCATCATGTAGCAATGATATTCCCTCGCCCAGAGCCAGTGACCTGTATTGGAATGAACATCAGCAGCCAACATTTATTTGCTGAGCAGTGTTGAGTGTCAAACTGTAATTTGTAATGATTCCTGTTCCTCATTTGTTTCCTTCAGGCCTCTATCCTGGACTTGCACTCTGGGGCGCTGTCAATGGGAAAACAGTTTGTTAACATCTACAGGTGGGCAATAGCTTTCTCACTGTATTCTGTCCTCCTGTGTGTCTCCAGTATTTTTTTATCTATTTATTTTTACATTTGTACTTGTACAGGAATGATTTCTCCCATATGCACTGTGACAAATAAAATAGACAATACAGATTATTCATCAATCTTACTGATGCTGGTTCCTGTGAGCTGTCATCTCCAGGTCCAAATGGTCCCTGATTCATAATTGTCAGTGGAACTCAGTTTTATTTTGATTGTCTGCTTCTCTCTCTCTCTCTCTCTCTCTCTCTCTCTCTCTCTCTCTCTCTCGCTCTCTCTCGCTCTCTCTCGCGCTCGATGACCCATGGGTAATCGTGCACTGCGTCGTGTTCAGACTGCTAATGTATCCTAATGGATCTGATCTCTTCTGCCCTCCCTCCCCCTCCCTCCTCTCTGCCTGTAACCGTCTGTATGTGTTTGTGACTATCCGTACGTGTCTGTTCCTGTATCTCTGCTTTGGCTGTGTCTGGCGGTTGGCCGTCTGTGATTGGCTGTGCTCGTGACGGCGGTGTGGTTCCAGGTACTTTGGAGATCAGATCAAGGATGTCTTCACACAGGATTTTCAGCTTTACAGGTGACTAAGGAGCCTTTATTAAAAACCATCCATGCATACAATTGAAAAGTTTGAGGTACCCACCATTTGAGAAGAAGTGACACAAAAACTGGAAAGCACAGATGTCCGCCAACCGTGAACAATTCTCCAACTTGCTGTTACACCCATCATTCCTATCATTTAAATTACATTTCTTGACCCTGCAAACAAACCCATAGGATGGAAATTTGTTCATGTTTTTTTAATATATCCTGCTGCCAGCTATCTAACAGGAGTGAGAACATAACTCCAAATGATGGTACATGTTACAGGATAGTTTCTAACTTACTTCCTTGGTTGACTAAATGATAACTTACAGACTTGCTCTTTTTACACCTTAAAGGAAAACACCTTTCCGATACTCTTACACTGTTAAATTTCAACTTTTAGAATAGGGTCGCCACAATCTCTTTCCTTCAAACTATACCGTGGAGGGTGTGGCAGACTGGGGAGAGGGTGTGGGTGAGGCGTAGGCAGGATACAGGAAGAATCAGCCCACTAGTTCAATTCTTGCCTGCAACCAGCCTAGCCCTCGCACACACAACAAAGTAATGATTTTAAAACTTATGTGGTGTTTTGGAATAAACCTTTTCAATTATCCTTACACCAACCGTGTATGTGATAGAGCACACATCTTGGATTATGATCATCCTAGATCTTAGATTATCCTGGGTGTCAATGGAGAGTGCCTGTAAAGTTGCACAGTCATAACTCATAGTATAGTCTACTCATAGTTCCTTTATTCATTCTCCATATCAGATATTGGCATAATAAGCCTGTAGTGTGTGTGTGTTTGTGTGTGAAACTGACAAGTGTGTGTGTTTTCACCACTTAGGGATGTACGTAGCCGTATCCAGGCAGTGATTGCCGAGACGTTTGGTTTGGACCCATCTCTGATGTACCTCACCAAGCCCACCTTCTTCTCCAGAATCAACAGCACTGCAGCCAAGACCCAACATGACGAGTACTGGCACCCACACATAGATAAGGTAACACACACACAGACACACACACACACACACACAAAAAGAGCCATGATTCCTCTTACCTTGGATTATATAAATAAGGCGTCATCCGTCATTGCTTGAAGTATGCCAGGTCTGGGAATTATCGTGACATCTTCACAATGTACTGTATCTTTACACTGACATCTTCTTTAGATAGTTTTCCCTGATTGAAGTCATTTGAAAAGTGGAAAGTACTGTCATTTCACTACATTTACATTTTTCCATGTTTTTTGAGTGGTATCTCAGAGAATCCTCTAAAATTACATCCTTGTCTGGAGAAAATCTCATTGGGTTGTCTCACATACCATCTCTCCCAGTTCATACTTAACGGAGCTGCTGCAGGCTTTACATCTTGTTGAACCTCTGGACAGTGTATAGAAATTCTTAAATTGAGTGGCGTTCCCCTTCAATGCCACCTATTAGTTTCCTAGTCTATGCTTCCATTCTCTTGTATAAACTCTTCACGTCTCACATGGCTGTTCATTCTCTATAAATATTCATTCACTGCAGCTTTGTGTCGCCGCTTTAATCTTAGTCTGTAGTCTGAGTGTGAAACAAGATCTTGAGGCAAGTTTCAAACAAATGGGGAGTCTGTCTGGGGGGAAAAGTTACAATTTTACTCAGTTAAAAAGTAACTAAAGGAATTCATAAGGGTGGGTTAGTCTAACATTAAAGGGTATTCTAATGAACGGGAGTTTCTTTGATGCTCTACAAATGTTTCTTCTTTTTGTCTAGCTAGTAGGCTTATAGACAAAATAGATCATTGCGTTTGACACCAATGCATCTGAAATTTGCTCTCGGTGTTCTAAACCTTTTGAAAATCCTTTTTTAAAAAAAAAAGATTTTCAGATTAGAGAGAGCGATATGTTTATGTACAACACATCTGTTTTGCTTCTGGCATTTCTTGGAACATTGATTGTTTGCTCGAGCTTCGTCCTTTGTGTGCACAGCCTCCTGTGTGTTCCTCGGCCATATTCATTTCTGTCACCTCATCCCGTCCTCCTGCCCCTCGACAGCTGGAAAAATTGAATCCAGAAGCACCCACTCTCTTCCCCATCTGTCTCCACCGCCATTTAGGGGCTAATTGGCTAACCCAACCCTCATTTAAATGTAAATGGACTCTGACATCTTTGGGGGTAAATTTTCTCCCCATCAATTATATTGCTGATGTTGTCATTGTACATTCGTAGCATGATAGGAGAGAATTTTTTTTCCATTCACCACAGAAATAATCTCGGCTTCATAATGAAACTGAATGTTAGATGTGGAGGATAATGTGAAATTGCAGGATGCCTGTCCTTGGCTTTGTCAAACTGCTGAAGCAAAGAGGTATGTCACTTTTGAAAATATTAGCTCAGACACAAATCAAGGCAAATCAAAACTATATGCAACTTTTTTTTATCTTGAGGCAGCAGAGTTTATTGCAATTGCTCATTTGGTCAATGTCAAACCCCAACACTTATAATATGTAAAAATATATACTTATACTGAAATATACTTAGAATATATTGTAAAACTGTAAAATATACCATATTTAATGTGGGGAAAAAGTTGCATAAAGTGTCCTCCGATCCTGATTGGTTTGAAGCTGTTTTCAGTGATTCACCTGCTCTCATCAATTAGTGTACTCACAATTATCATTGTTTTTAAAGCAAAATAACATTCTTGAAAATTCAATTTTTTAAAGCATTCCACAGATCTTTGATCTTTTGATCCTTCTTGACCTCAGTGCAGCCTTTGACAGTTGACAGCTCCATTTTACTAGACCGTCTGGGGACATCACTGCTCTGGACTGGTTCTCCTCACATCTTTCTGACAGAACTTTCTCAGTTTCTATTGATAACTCATCCTCATCTTCTGCTCCTATATTCCCTGTGAGGTTCCTCAAGGTTCTATTTAAGGACCTATCCTCTTTTCTTTATACATGTGGTTTAAATGATTCAAAAATATAATATCTCCTTCCATTGCTTTGTGGCACAGAACTTTATTTTCTCTAGCTAAATAAGGATAAATCTGACATTATTTTATATGGTCCTCCTGCCTCTAAAGTGTAATCTGATACATTTGGTGCCCCTCTTAAAATCAGCTGTGAGAAATCTTTGCTTGGTCTTTGATGGCGCCCTGAAGTTTGATAAGCAAGCAAAAGTTAAGACCTTTTTGTCCTTTTCAGACTTAGAAAAAGTTATTAATGTATTAATTTCCTTCCATCTTGATTACTGCAACACACTGTACTAAAGCAAAACTTCCATTTCCCATCTATAGCTGGTCCAAAATGCTGCATCTCCTGTCTAAATCGTCTAAATGTGTTTTTCCATGTTTTTGCAAAGCACTTTGGTACAAATTGTTTTTTGTTTTAAAGCGCTATATTCTGGATTCCCATCAACTCACTCAATGGTGTTTGACTTGGCATGCAATCTAAGTCTGTCTCAGGCCTTGAGTCCATCTTCAGTGTTTCATTACCAATGCTACGTGACTGGGCTGATGGATCTGAGCATCAGTCATCAGTACTATTGTAACTTGTGCAGCATAAATAGTTCATAGTACAGACCACCTATGATGATCTGATTGAATTAACAGTAGGGTGGTAAAGAGGTCATGTTTTAATGTTCTCTCTCTCTCTCTCTCTCTCTCTCTCTCTCTCTCTCTCTCTCTCTCTCTCTCTCTCTCTCTCTCTCTCTCTCTCTCTCTCTCTCTCTCTCTCTCTCTCTCTCTCTCTCTCTCTCTCTCTCTCTCTCTCTCTCTCTCTCTCTCTCTCTCAGGTGACCTATGGCTCTTTTGACTACACCTCTCTCCTATACCTATCTGACTATGGCTCGGACTTCACTGGAGGACGATTCATCTTCATGGACCAAAATGGCAACCGGACGGTGGAACCACGGGCAGGTAACCACCGGCTACGAAAAACACTTCCTTAAGCTGCGTAACGTAGGGGCATATAGTGTTGTTTCCGGCATTTCAAATCCAGAATATCAACAGTACTGCCTGGCAACCAGCAGCTTCATCTGTATAAGCTTATTAACCGAGACTTCAAATAAATGATGTAAGACAGGTAACGGCTTTCGCAAACATGACTGTGCTTAAAATTGTAATTGCTGTACTCAGCTGTATTATGGATTATTATGGATAGTGGAGCTGGTTTGAGCTCTCTAAAGTGTATTAACGTGGAACAAAGTGCGTGTAATCCTCTGCAAGTGGGTAATCATCAGTACAGACCTGGCTGGCTGCACACTTGAAGTGCAGAGGGATTAGGCTTCCACTGCTTTGTGATACTGGGGGTTTAGATATAACAGCATTTTGATATCCTGGGTAACACTGGTGATCCTGTTCATACAATGTGCCTGTTAATAGAGTGTGTATATGTACCGATTATAAAAGAGATAATGGTAAGGATTTGTGTAAATGGTATATATCTTCAGGTTTTGGGTAGAATTTGGGTAAGTCGTGGAATAACAGGACATTTTACAAGTGGGTCACTTTACAGGAATATACCAGAATGTAAGTTACAACTGTTTTTGATGGTTGATCTGATTTTTAATAATTGCTAACAGCACTTAGTGGCTGCTACCATTCTCTATGCTCAGCCGTTTTTTAGTAGGTGGAGGTTGTGTGGCTCAGTCGACATCCTTACCACCCCACCTCCCGCTGGGTTGCCGATAACGTCTGGATGTTACCCCCCCCCCCCCCCCCCCCCCCTCACTGCCTTACTTGCTCAGCTCCCTCCTCTACTTAACTCTGCAAACTGTGTTGCGAGGCTTGGTAAACCTGTTCAAAATGGGAAACAGCTTCTGAGGCTGGTGCCTCTGCTTGACAGCATCACTTCCCCTCTGTCCCACCTGACAGCAATCCTCCTCCCTCCACCCTGTTCTCAGTCTACCCTCTCCCTCTCTCTTCACCTTCTTCTCCCTTTATCTCACCCTGTTGTCCATCATCTCCTGCCCGCTAATTGAACTCTTCTGCCACTTTTAATGAATCAGCGATTCGGTAAAGCAGCCTGAAGAGCCACCTGCTCCCTCCTCCTCTTTGCTCTCCTTCTCTTTTTCATTTTTCCTTTTGCTTCCTCTTTTATTTTCCTCTTATCTTCCCACCACTCCATCTAACTACCTACGTGCCGGTCATAGGTGAGCCTCTTACCCAGTCAGTGAGCAACAATGAGCCATTCTAGGCTGTGTGCCTGAAGGACGTATGGTAATGGAGAGCGACTGCAGCCTGCCTGCTGCCTGGTTTCCTGTGAAAGGCCTGTTCAAATACCCCAGCCATCCTGTATCACTAAAGTGAGAATCACCGCCACAAAACCGATAGAATGGGGACAGCCTCATCTCAAACCTGCCGTAACCTGCTGGGGGAATCACAAGCCAGGAGGACAAGTGCTGAGTCTCTGCAGTCCTCCTTGATAGATTACCGTTCCTCAGGGGAGTCGGACCGTGTTAGAGAATCTGCATATGATGGATCTGTCAAAGTTGGTGAAGCTGAACGTCTGTGATTATGACTGTCACCGTGCTTTTTTTTAGAGAGGTGCATCAAGCGAGACATGGCCATGCATAATGCATCAGTAGCCAGGATGTCTTTATTTTTCTGCTAAAATGCACACCTGTCCTCATTTGGAAACTCTTGCAGTGGCATGCTGGGCGGTTGACTGACAGGTTTTGACTTTGTGAGAATCCGATCCTTATATCTGGACCGGATGTTCAGTTCAGATAATCACGGCTCTTTGAGGTGGCAGTGATGAACGAGGTGCAATTAGAACTGCAGGAAGCCAATCAGGACTCAACTCCCTGGGAGAGCAAAACTGCAATCTAACTGCAGTAAGCAGCAGGCGGCAGGAGGAAGTGGTGTTCAAGGAGAGGAGGAGGAAAAGGATGGAAGTAAGGAAAAAGCGAGAGAGCGAGAGTGGACTGATGGATAGACTATGGAAAAGCGAGCCCACAGGGCAAGGAAAAGAGTGATGGACATCAAGACAGCAAATAGGTGGGAGATAGATAAAGAGCAGATATGGCCTATGTGATAGAGATATGATGCATGCAGCTGAGAAAAATAGATATAAATAGAGCGCTGGGGGGGGGGGGGGGATGTCAAAAAGGCATGTCTGCCAGTCAGGAGAGCCGAATGGGGGTTAACCTTGCCGTCTTAGAGAACCACAGGTGAATTAGATGACCTCTAGCTGGATTTGGTTTTAAGCTGCCTTAAAACCACCAGCTTGACCTTGGTGGCATACAGGCACTGAATACAATGAGGTTTAAAAACTACATGGCCAAAAGTATGTGGACAGCTGCTCGTCGAACATCCCATTCCAAAATCATTCAGTTATATTCCTGATTTTTTTTTATATGGTGTTGATCCCCTCTTTGCTGCTATAAGAGCCTCCACTCTTCTGGGAATGCTTTCCACTAGAGGTTGGAACATTGCTGCAGGGATTTCCTTCCATACAGCCACAAGAGCATTAGTTTGGTCGAGCACTGATGTTGGGCGATGAGGTCTGGCTCAGTCATCCCAATGTGTTGTTACCGAGGACAGATGATTTTTATCCGCTACGCGCTTCAGCACTCGGCTTGTGTGTCCTACCACTTCAGCCGAGCTGCTGTTGCTGCTAGACGTTTCCACTTCACAATAACAGCACTTAGGGTTGACTGGGGCAGCTCTAGCAGGGTAGAAATGTATCAAACTGACTTGTTGGAAAGGTGGCATCCTATGAAACCTGATGAACGTTAGCTAGTTACTTTGTTATTTTTCTAGTTGTTAAGTTATATCAGAACCACCATAGTTCACTATTTAGAATTGAATAGTTGGAGACTAGAATACTTGGAGACTAGCCTACGTCGCCTATCAAAAGCATCAGCGGTGGTGTGTGTAGGGCCTACAGTCCTTGCACTTTTGAGGCAGAGATATACGGAGTCACTGAGTGATCCAGGTAAATGCATGTTCCACCCAAGATCTATCCAAAGTATTCAATCCCCATTTTAGTTCAACGCCAACCCACACATCTAGCTTGAACTCCCACACCTGACGATCGGTATTCTTCTGCACCAAGGCTCCCTGGGGACATCATACGCACGACGCAATTAATCTTCCTGTAATTAATTATGAGTCTGTGGGAAGAATCTATACAGTGACAGGAAGGTGTATCGATGTGCTGTGTGCCTTGTGTCGGTGTTGCAGTTCTTTACATGCAAGGCGCTGCAGCAGAAAACGCTGACATTGACCTCACACGGTATACAGCATCTTGTTAGACGTACGCTCTCATCTCACTGATGCTTTATGGAGCCTCTGAAGTTAAAGACCTCATTAATTGGAAATCACAGCTCTGTTCATGACCTGCGACACTAATAAAAAGGAAAAACAGAGAGCATTGAGTTGGTGATGATGATGATGAACACCGAACTGGCTACACACTATTTTAAGAAGGTGGCAATAAATGCAGAGGCAGTGATAAAATATGATTGTAGGCAAGGTGGTTATCCAGATCCTCCTTTGTTTTATTGCCAATGCCAATGTTTACTTTTGGCTTGAAGATGGTTGCTTTCCTTTTGACATGCTAGCCTTCTTTTCTGCTCTTTTCCTTGTCTTTTCAACCATGGTGGCTGTCGCTGGTCATGCTAACTACCCAGTTCTTCTTATATTCATCCCAAACAAACTGCTGTTGCTGCTGCCAGAAAATGCGTTTCATGAACTAGCTGTACCCTAAATGGCATGATAATCTGTGGTAAAGACAAAAAAACATGACTTTTTGTACATCTTACTTTTGTACAAAGTACCTCAAACTAGGATGAGTAGGGATATCGTTTTTAGATGATTCAAGTCTGATATTTATAGGGGGTGATAACAAAAGGAACAACTTGTAACTATAATATTACTGAGTTTGAAAAGGTAATTTGTTACAGTATCTGTTACTAAGAAACGTTACTAAATACTAGTAATAATAAAAGTAATAATATTACAATAACATTATTATTTTTTTAACACATTAACTGTTACCTCCCAATGCTGCTCATAGGCAGTTTTTTCTTTTACATGTTTTTCTTTATATCATCCCCTGATCATTTAACAACTCATGTTTCACTTCTTTAAGCCTCAACATTGGAGACGATGCACATTTAAGACTAGCCAAAAGTGAAATAGCCCCATCCGAAAATACATGCAGTGACAATAGAGAGAAAGTTGGTTTTCCAGACTGGCTTACTGGTTTGAGTAAGCCAAGAACTTCCATGGATGTCTACTGAATCCCAGTTGGATAGTTCTCCGTCTATATCCCTCCTTTGTGTAGCCACTAATCTGCTCTTCTGAAGGGCCTGAATATACTGGGTCTTTCACAGTAAACATTGGGGATGTTTATATTGACAACAGTGAGGGATTATTTTCAAAATTAATTTCATTGTGCAGTTATTTAAAGCTGTGTGACCAATTTCAGCACTTTAAAATGCCGTCCTTTTCTTTGACGTGAGAGAAATGGAACGCCACATGCTGTGTGTCGCTGCTCGCGCTTTCTTTTGTTTATGCATTTATGTAAGTAATTCTTTCTCTTCTCACTTTGCCCTTCTTTGGGTTTTTCAGAGTGTAAATTCCGTTACTTAACTCCTAGCACTGATTTCCCCAGACATCCTCAGCTAAAAACCTGCCAGGGGATTTTACACACACGCGCGCACACACACACACACACACACACACACACACACACACACACACACACACACACACACACACACACACACACATACACACACATATACACAGTGTAAGGCTACAGCTTTCGCCCTAGGGAAAGCTGAACAAACAAACTGGGGCATGGTAATTCTAGGTTTTTATTCATATTTATATATGAGATAAATGTAGACGAAATAAAAACAATTGTAATAAAACAAGAGCCTCTTTTTTTTTTATATATAAATCTCTTAATTATGGGTTACAATTGCAGACTAGCTATGTAACTTCATCAGCTGGTCCAGCCAAGCAAAGCTTCTGTTAAATGACCACTCTCCAACACAGAGCTCCGTCACACTCTGCCCTTATAACCAGGGGTGCACATTACATCTTGTCCACTGCTGTGACATAAAAGTTGGCTATTTAAGTGAAAGCAAAAAAAACTGTCTGCATGCAACCTTGCTACAGTATTAACGTTCAATTTAGTGTCTGTTTCACACACTTCGACACACCACATCCCTTTGATACTGGGATCTCATGTCAACAAGGTTACAGCTTGTTAGTTTTTCAGTGTGATATGCTGTTAATAAGCATTCATCCACCTTGCTAATAAATTAAACGGTGGCGATGGGTTGTCAACTCGCTTTGCAAGCACACAGGCTAGATTCTCTCCGTTATTATCGTTATTTCACCGGGAAAAAAAGATTCACACTGGCGTACCACGTATGTGCACCCCTGCTTATAACAGTAACCATTTACTCACCTTACTGACCTGGTGTGTTGATGAAATGTAAGTACATTGCTGCATAGACATGAGGATGCGTATTTCAGTATATTGCAACCAAATGGATTGTGGTAGTTACTTCATGGATAAAACAATATTTTCACAATTTCTGCTCGAAATTGCCGTTCAATCAAAAAAAAAGACGGCTGATTGGTCCCGCCCTGGCACACCAGAGCCTCGTTTTGGCTGGGGCTGTGATTGGGGGGAAATAATCAGATGTCACTTTTTGAAATGCTTTCCGAGAGGTTTATACATTTGAAAGGGGTGATACTAGAGGAGGACTTGAAGGAACATCACCAAACTCACATTTTATGTTTATGCCCAAGACTAAGAATTCATTTAATTCAGACAATCAGAAGCATCTCAGTGTCTTGGACTGTAGTCAAAACTAGCTATTGAAACACAAATCCTGCCATCTCTAAAGCCATCTCTTTCCAGTTTATTTCCTTTCCTTTTATACAATGTTCTGTCCTCTTCTTGCAACATGCTCATGGGCCAGTAAGCAACATGTATCCCTCCCTCTCTCTTCAACACATTTATTTCCCCCTCTCTCTTTTCGCCCCCTCTTTCCTAAAAAGTCTCCTTCTCCCTTCCTTCTTCAGGACGAATCTCCTTCTTCTCTTCTGGCTCGGAGAACCTCCATCGCGTGGAGAAGGTGACGTGGGGGACGCGCTACGCCATCACCGTGTCCTTCACCTGCGACCCGGCCCATGCCATCTCTGACCCCGCCCTGCCCGTAGACACCCATGGGTGACGGCACTGCCTGCTGGCCCGGACAAGCCCTGCAACACATAGGGGGGTAGACGGGAACGACAAGGGGTGAGAGAGAGAAGACAAGGGGTGAAGGGGTGGGAATTGGAGAGGGGAAGGAGAAGGAAAGGGATGAAGGGGGAAAAGTGTCGAGGGGGAAGAGAGAAGAGAAGCAGGAAGGGGAAAAGGAAGAGTAGGAGAAGAAGGAGGGGACATTGCTGTGAGGTCCAAAACATGCCATGCCCCCACGGTCTTGATTCTGAATGAAATTCAATTTGTTTTTATATCTTTGGTTTTATTAGAAACAATTGTATAGCTGCACGGGTCAATATCTGTATGACATGTTTTTCATTCTACTGCTGCCTCTTCTTATTGATTGTGATAGAAATGCGCCACATACTTGTGGCCACTCTTTTGTAGAGGTGCTTCCCTATTTGTTAGCATTCCATGTGTTTTTGTCCGTTTTTGAGCACCAATTGCTTTTTTTTGTACCATTATAATCGCTATTATTCGATTGGTGTGGGTTCACACGGGTTTCAATGATCTGTTCGCCTTGATCTTGTTAGGATGGCTGAGCAGAAATTGCTTCTAGACAAAAATGGTTTGAAGGAGGCTGAAGTAGGATGGGTTTATTGTTTCATGTCTCCTGTGTAGAGCTGTCCATTTCCTCTTGAAGAAGACATAGCAATCTAATGAATCACCTACAGACTCAACCCTTCATCCCAAAATTTCCACTCAAAATGGGTCGCACATGAGCACCCATTACCCAGGAGGTGTTTTCTTCTGAGAAGAACCCTCTCTTTGTCCAAGCGTGGTTGATCTTTCCAGTATGTCACCATGTACTGTGCTGTGAAAAAGTATTTGCCCCCTTCCCCATTTCTTCTATTTTTGCTTATTTGTCACATTTAAATGTTTCAGATCATCCGCCTAATTTTAATATAAGACAATGACAATGTTAGTAGACACAAAATGCAGCTTTTAAATGATAATTTCATTTATTGAAGGTTATTCAAAACCTATGTCAAAAATTAATTGCTCCCGTAAACCTAATAACTGGTTGTGCCACCCTTGGCGGCAACAACTGCAGTCAAACGTTTGTGATAACTGGCAAGGAGTCTTTTACATCGCTGTGGAGGAATTTTGGCCCATTCTTCTTTGCAGAATTGTTTTAATTCAGCCACATTGGAGGGTTTTCGAGCATGAACTGCCTGTTTAAGGCCATGCCACAGCATCTCAATGAGATTCAAGTCAGGACTTTGACTAGGCCACTCCAAAACCTTAATTTTGTTTCTTTTGAGCCATTCAGAGATGGACTTGCTTATGTGCTTCGGATCGAACTGATGGCCGGACATTCTCCTTCAGGATTTTCTGGTAGAGAGCAGAATTCATGGTTCCATCATTATGGCAAGTCGCCCAGGTCCTGAAGCAGCAAAGCAGCCCCATCACACTACCACCACCGTGTTTGACTGTTGGTATGATGTGTTAGCTTTACGCCAGATGTAACGGGACCCATGTCTTCCAAAAAGTTCTACTTTTGACTTGCAACTCTCCCATGGATGCCATTTTTGCCCAGTCTCTTTCTTATCGTGGAATCGTGAACACTGACCTTAACTGAGGCAAGTGAGGCCTGCAGTTCTTTAGATGTTAGTCTGGGTTATTTTTTCCTTCAATAAATGAAATCATCATTTAAAGGCTGAATTTTGTGTTTGCTCACATTGTCTTTGTCTTATATTAAAATTAGTTGGATGATCTGAAAAATAGAAGAAATCGGGAAGGGGGCAAATACTTTTTCACAGCACTGTAGTTGATGCTCTGTCAGGATGATTTGAAATAAAATACAGAGAAAAGCTGAACCTAGAAAAGGCCTTGTGTCGTTGCCTCTTCTCTTTCTGTTCTATTACCAGTTATAGTTGTCTCTTCCGTTATGCAACGTGAAACCAGCACACTTCAATATCTGCATTCATATTGCATTTTCATTAAATCAACTATTATGCTTCTGCTCACCACTATTTGTTGCTACTACAGGCTGATTGTGCTCTTCCTCGGTGAGCCAGACCCTTGTGGAATTGCTCGATTGATCAGACACAGTAAACTCTTTAAGAAGTCATAGTGTGGGCCTTTCTTATTTTCCGCACAACTGCTCAGAACAACCCACCGTGCCTCCATTCTCAATTCTGCTTTATAGATTCTGGAGTGAAGGCTCGAATCAATCATTGTATATGCATTATATGTGCTGAGAAAACCCACTTTCAATCTTCCACTTTTTACCCCACAACAGGATAAAATATTCATGGGAGTTTCTTTGACAAATACCATTGAAGCGTGACAGTGATTATTTATCTAAGTGGTATTTCTTAGTGTCACTTTTTCTCATTGTCACTTTTTATGTTGAGGTAGGTGGGGGTCCTAAATATACAGAAATTGTGTCAAAAGTGCATTTGTGGTGAAGTTTTCATTATTCAGTATGAAACAGTTAAAACACGACCAATGAACTGTACAGCAACACTTGATTAGGGGCATCTATCTGTCTTGGGGTTTGTGCACTGGTTCACACCAACCCGATGATTTTGTGATCTTAGAATGCTTTATTTATTTCAATTACTTTGGCATTTTGCTCCAGCACTTTATTTGAAGCTCTGACACATGGTCCAATTTATTGCCACAGGAGGCTGTATCACGAAGTTGCAACTGAGAGATATTGGCTCTGGCCTTTCTGAATTACGAGTGTTTTCAACCGAAATCGCTGCATGACATTCATTCGATGAGTTTTCTATTTCAAGATGTACAGCTTCCTGCCGCGCTTTATAGTATTTCCTAAACTTACTGACTGAACTAGGCAGGCGCATAAAGGTTACTGACTTGAAAATGAATTACACATCCAGCGTGATTACACTGACAACTACGGTGCCTAGAGTGCGGTATTACTGTTCTCAAGGGGCTTATTATCTTTTTCATTAGTGTGGAGACCGGATAAGCAATAGGCCTACACATGGAGGAGGGATGGCAGTGTGTGAAATGAGGGTTGAGCTGGAGATGAAATGTAAAAGAGCAACACAGAATTCATATGCTCGGGGCTTTACACATTGCACATAGTGTTTCACACTTGTCAGATGTTTTGTTGCTGCACATTGTTCAAAGTTTTGTATCTGTTGCTGAACAGAAGCATAAAGTTGGTGAGTAGGAGATTTTCCATCAAATGAGCCACTTTTGTTTGCCGTATGTACTAACCTTTTATAATCTTACTATTTGAAATATCTGAGAATTGAGTTAATACAAACTCAGGGAAGGTCACAAGAAGGTTGGCCTATTTTTAGTCAGTAAGTAATTGCTTTGGCCAACCTCAAGAAACACATCTTCAAGTTGTATTGTTCATTTGCTTTATTGAGGAAGCCTTTTGAAGAGGATCCTTTAAAGGTATACACTTCAAAGCCCATGTATTACACCACCCATTAATTACCTATCAAAATTAATTGACAACAATTTCTGTTTCCTTCAACAGATGAAGCTCTAAAGACCGTTATGACTTTTCCTCTGTAATTTGTTGGCCTGTGTAATTAATTTTACTGTGTGTAACTAATTACCATCGCTATTATCATAGTGCCAAGTGGCCCTATTAGATGAAGTCATCCCATGCCCAGTGGTCTGGATTCACAGATCCTTCTGACTGACTAATCCCCATTTAATGAAACTCATGAACATGTAAGTGTCTGCCACTATAAACAATCCTTAGACCACTGGAAACCACTGGACTAGACCACTTGATGCTGGCCCGGTTGTATTCAGACTGCTTGGCTCCTTTGCCACACTCTTTCTGTGTTCACTAATCTCAAAGGATTGAGTGGGTTTAAGGGACAATGATTACTGCAGCGTCAACAGACGTCGCTGACTAAAACCCTTTCTCACCAGAAGTGCGAATGCCCAAGTGAAGGACAGAAGGATAGGAGATTACAGGCTGTAACTGTTTCACCTGGAGGTGTCCAACTCAAAATACAGAAATAGAAGGAATTAGGTGCTAAGGCTCAATCAATAGTAAAAACATGAAGAAATAGCCAGCACTCCCGCAAAGTTAATCTGTCTTTATTCAGCACTCATAATGAACATGGTTCGGCTATGCAGCCATCATCAGCATACCAACAAACTAATCACAGACATTTATAGAAGAAGGTAACTGAGGATAGGTAGAGCCTCAACCACCCACAGGGCACTGTTTCTCAAAATGCATGCGTTCTTGTGTCTTCCATGACGTATTTGATGTATTGAGTTCATTCTCTCCAAGACAGGAAGAGGTCACAAGTATCGACTTGGCGTCTTGGATTTGATTTACCTACTGTTCTTCAAGTCAAACCCTCACACAGTAACAACAAGGTCAAGGGCAGGGTCACCTGTAACACTAGGTTTGTTATATGCCTGTTGAAATCATCGTGAGTTGGTTTATGTTGGTAAAACCAATAGGGAACTAAAGACCAGGATCTAAGTGCCATTCGCTGTAAGGATGAAAAATCTCCAGTTGCAAGATATTTCATTTTTATGAAACATGATGTATACATGAGACTAACAGTTAGCCCCAGAGGCCTTAGTGACGAGATAGATTTTACTTTTTTACTTTTACTTTTACTTTACGTTTTTTTTGTGAATCAAAGTAAAATATATAGCTTGACATTCAATTGTGTTGGATTCTGGAGTTTAATTTTCAATTCTAGCATGAATTGTACCTTTCTGCGTACCTCTTCTGAATCACAATCTTCTGAATCAGGCTGTGTCCGTCCATCCGTCTGTCAAGTGTTGAAATCTCTGGTGATTCTCAGATACCACTGGTCTGATTTTGATGAAAATTAGAGGGATAATGCATCTTGGCATTGTGTTCAGGTGACTGTTTTCTAAAGGTCAGAATGTTTTACTCAAATGTGATAACTCAGACACCACTGGTCTAAGATATCACGTTGATATCTCAACAATCTCCCTTGTTTGTTTTGGGTCATCGGGTCAGGTCTTGCGGTTGTTAGCCTAACCCTTGGATAAAAGTGTTCAGATATATTTTTCAGATCTTCATTTGTCAGTTTGAAGTTATGACTTGAGGAACAGTGTCTTGTTCTGTCCTGTAGGTGGTCCTTGAGGCTGCACCGACCCTCAGTCACCACCTTGTACAAAGATTGGGTTGATTGGTATGCTTATGAAGGCTGCATAGCAAATTCATGATGACTGTTGAATAAAGACAGGTAGTTAATTTTGGGAGAGTGCTATATAGAGTGGTATTTCTTCATATTTCAGTAATTGTCTCTTTAGAGAGTACAGTGTTACAGTGCAGCAATAAGAGTGCTTCCTCCAGCTCTGGGCCAAAGGAGATTTTCCCTGTTGGGGAGAGAAATGAATGACTCATTCCTAGATTTCTCAGGAAGCCTGCATGCATGCAAGGTCATATGTCCCCCAAAGACCAGATCATAACCAGGGTTTGCATGGGGGAAAATGCTGCAAAGAGTTGTCAGACAAGGTAAGGAAAGTATCAGGATAGAAAGAGAGAGAGAGAGAGAGAGAGAGAGAGAGAGAGAGAGGAGAGGACATGTTATATATCTGTGCCGCGCTGGTGATGTTTGAGGCGAATCTTGAGTAGGACAACAGAACTGGCCGCAATTAATTTATGCATGAGTTTGTGACGTCCAGAACACACACACACACACACACACACACACACACACACACACATTTAGAAAGCATTCATAATTATAAGAAATCTGGCACTAAGGGTGCACAGATATTCATCATATGTGGCCAGAACTATACAAGATCAGTCTTTGTGCTCCTGCCTGGTGATTTGAACCTGTGACTCTGAAGAGTATCTAAATCTGAAGGAGGCGGAGTTGATATACAGCAGACGGTGATCTGAGCTGATACACCCTGACAGGTCAGATTAAAGTAAAAGAGCTTCCTTTCAGCACCAGGGGCCATCTTAATGAAAGAGTTATGGACTCTCCATAAAACATGAGGCACGTTAATGTATCACTTATTAAGATACCTGCCACAAGGAACATCCTGAACACAAGGGCCAATCCTAAAATAGAAATATAGAAGTCTATAAATTCCCTTTCAATGCTGGTCAAATCAGGTATGATGAGCTCAGCGAATTAAAATATAACTGAACTTACAGTGATCCTCCCCACTCTGAAGTCATGGACTTGATAAATTCACAAAAAATATTCAGTTCATGTCATTTTCTCAATGACTGACATAGAACAGGTAAATAGGCCATGGCTGGTGGTCTAGTCCGGTGAATGGAAGGCCAGTGCACAAACCTGCAGTTATAATGGATCTGGCTCAGCAGGTGTTGGCAGTGAGTTTATCACAGTGTGTTTGCCTTTGTGGGCGAATGTATGCAATTCAGTGAAAAAGACTGGACATGCAGGTGGCTTTTTTTCAACCCCTGCCAGGCGACATCTTTGAGGTGGACAGACAAGCTCCAATCAATACTACACTGCTAAATTTAGTCACTTTTCACAAAGCAGTGTATGATTCAGTGTATGACCTGTTCCTAAATCACACTAGCTTTCCTCAGCATGCTGACCTATTGTAATTGACGCTGAGGGTGGTGGGCCTAGTGTCCAACACCGCACTGTAGGATCAGTACAAATCGAAGCCCGGCTCCCTTGAGCAATATTCAGAGTGAGGGTGATGAGACGACAGAGGAGAAAGCATCGACTGTGGGGCTCAGGGTGAAATTGACATACACATATGGGGTTACAGGTTTATTTTGATTTTAGTTACTGGATAGGCTATTGCCTGACCAGGGACTTGGTAGTGTTTCTATTTGGAAAAAACACAGTGAAAAATTAGTTCATGAAATATCATATGCGAAAATATTATCTGAAGCTGTGCAAATATTAAGCACATAATATGGCACGTTCAACAGAACAGCATTATCAGGTCACTGACTTTAGTCACCTATGCGCCTTTACGCACACAATTACGCCTGGTGTTAAACCGGCCTGTGCGTTATGGAGAGGTTATATGCTTACCTTTTGCGGGTCCTAAAGCTTTCTCTTCCCTGCAACACTGCCGCTCACGCTCACTGTCACTTCAGTGTCCCCATCACCAGCGTCTCCGAGTTTAACTCATACTGATTGCTGGAAGACGCCGACTTCCCCCATGAGTACAAGCTGGGCGGCCGCTGCTTAAACGAGGACGTGTACCGGTAGAAGCTCCTGTGCCTGTTCTTCAGGTACTCCCTGTAGTTCTTGGTGAGGAGGGTGTAGAGGAAAGGGTTGATGCAGCTGTTGCTGTAGGTGAGGCTCGCCACCAGGTAGTTGATGCAGGTGTGTGTTTGGGAGGCCATGCCCAGGGGCTTGGTGTGGTACAGGGGCAGCAGCTGCCAGATCCAAAAGGGGAGAAAGCACGCCCAGAACACCAGCACAATGGTGAAAATCATTATCAGTACTTTTTGCTTCGGGGACCGCTTGCCGCTCTTGCTGATGACAGAGTTGCGCTGGGACTCTAAGTAAGTGCGGGCTAACTTGACGTACAGGTAACCGATGATGAGTCCCGGTGCCATGATGCTGGTGCCAAACAGGACAGTCACGTATACTTTATATGCCAGGGGCGCCCAGGTGGGTGCGCATATCCTCTTCACACTCCCCTCCGGCGTGCTCTTCGTGGTCTGGGCGACCATCACCGTCATGGGCAAGGTGAGGAACAGGGAAATCAGCCAAACGCCCCAAGCCAGGGCTTTGCGATAACTCTTGGAGCGTCTGATCGTGTCCAGCGGCTTGGTGACGGCCAGGTACCGCTCCGTGCACATCACGGTGAGTGTGAAGATGCTAGCGTGCATGGTGAGGAGGTCCAGGCTGAGGAGGATGCGGCATCCCACATCCCCGAAGTACCAATCCTTGAGGAAGTAAGTGGACACCACGAACGGGATGGTGGAGAGGTAGAGCAGGTCCGCCAGGGCCAGGTTGATGATGGAGATGTACATGGAAGTGGCAAAACGGATCGAATGACACATCACCACCAGAGTGTACACATTTCCCGACACTCCGATTGTATAGACAATGGTGAGCAGCGTCCCGAAAGTGGAGGTGATAACCAGTTCATGATCCACAGTCCCGGAGCCGCTGCTAGCCCGGGGCGGACTCGTGTTTAAAACGATAGACTTGTTATTCATTGCTCCTCCTGGTGATATCTCCTTTTGTTTTCCCCTTTTCGTCTTGCAATGGTGGAGAAGTTTGGGAAAGATGCGCACCGGTACAGGTTGTGTCTTGGCTCTCCGCCTCTCCGCTCACTGCTGCCGCTCTTTGCTCCTGACGTCACCACTTTAACACTCAAGACCTCTGAATGAAATATGCCTTTTAAATTTAAGTGTCTTATGGCCGAATAAGTAAATCTTTTCTGCTGCTGTTCTAAACTGATCAAATTAATGTGAAATAAATAGATCATGGCAAAGTGCAGTTGGAGATGAACGCAAAAAGAGACAAAAATCAGATCTGGGGCCAGCTGAAGGATCTAATGGTTAAAGAACGACTAACTGAAATGTTTAATTAAAAGTTTGGTATGCATTGACCTTAAACCTGATATCAGCAGTAGCCTACGGTCAAACCTATTAAAAGATAATTGGGAAATGGTTAGTCACAATAGAGTTACTTTTACGCAGACATGCTGGACTAAAGTTTTTATAGGCCTATCTTTAAATGTCTCTCCAATCTTTTTCGTGCCCATGTTGGTCCTGAGAGCGGTAATGTTGTATTGAATCAGTATGGATAATTAAAATGTGAAGATTACAATTTATTTAATCAAATGATTATACGAAAGATTAAATTAATGTCCTCCTCTGTGAATAGGCTACCCTGACTTGAACAGTAAAAAAGAATAAAAAAAGAAAAAGGAATGGCAAGTTCCGCTGATTGGTTTATGCAATTTTGCAGAATTAATGCATTCCTTGATTTGTCTGCAATCCACCTGAAATCAATACGATTAATATTGATTGTAATTTATTGCCGAAGTTATTCAATGTTTGTTATTAAACTATTAGGAGAACATCTGATTTTAAATGTATTTTTTTTGGTCTGAGGTTTCACTCCTCTTAACAATAACATGCATAAACACACACACACACATGCACGCTTTTCAGGTTACCCAAAGATGCTTTATAATAAAAACAACAGCAAATATAATACATTTCCATTACTCTGTCTCATTTACAGATGTAAAGACGAAAAGACGGAGAGCTGCAGCAGGTTGAGAAAGGTGGATTCATTTAAACCTCCCTTCTTCACATACACTATTGCACTATCTCTTATTTTCAAGGATAACAGTCTCTGATGGCCTGGCTGTCATAAAAAAACACCAGTTACCATGCCATTCGATGAATTCCTCTTACACGAGATTCATTTGTTCTAGAAAATCAAGCAACACCGCACCAATATTAAGTGAGCACTAATAGCCAAGCACCTGACAGCAAAACATGGAGGGTTAAAAGAGGTTAAAACACACACACAGACACACACATACACACACACTCACTCACAAACAGACAACACACATGAACATTTTACTCATATATAAAATAAAAGTGTGCAAATAATTTTGTGATCAATTCTATTATTGATATTCTCATTTTAAGTGCTGCAGTGACTGTAATGATTATTCAGTGCTGAAGTTTGCCCTCTCACAGTCCCTCTCTCTTCCTAAATTGATGAGTATGTTGTGAGCCAGTAATCTGGGCCAATAATCTTTTCAGGACACCTCGGTGTCCTCTAATTCATCCATCCTCAAGTAATTGATCCCTGTGTCCGACTATGATACTGTACCATCAATCATCCAAGCCAAACAAGCAACTCCCTGGATTGTGTGCAGATTGGATTGTTTTAGGCTGGGTTGCATCCACATGATGTAATTTAATTTAATTTAATAACTAAGATTAGCGATAATCAGAGTTTAGTTAAACTATATTTAAAATTAATTGGACTTTAAATGTAATTGGACTTTAAATGTAACCATAGTTAAGTAAATCTAATATTACTGATATGGTTAACAACAACAAAAAAGATGTTTTGATAATAGGAAAAAATAGATGAAAAAAAATAGTCCCTGGCTACTTGTGCTGTGAAATTTGATTTATAAATCTGTTATTTGCTATCTGCTAGACAAACATTACATTGTTCTGCTGTGTAAGGTTAATAATTACACAAGCAAACTAACTTCAGGCATGCTTCACTAGGGCTAAAGCCAAGAGCAGAGCGGTCTTGTAGGAGAGAATATCCCATTCGACCGTTTCCAAGAGCTCGGATGGGGCCTCACGCAATACGTCCAACCCCAGAGCCGGCAGGTTTACATAACAAGAGACGGCAGGTTTACATAACAGCCCCATACACTGTACACCCTTCATGAAGTTCACAACCAGAGTGTGACCCCAGAGTTTTCCCCTTGAAGCCCGCATGACCTGCTGATATCGCAGACAGATACACCTTCAGAGTGGAAAAGGAACAGCCTTGCCCTAGCAGCTCCTGGAGGAAAATCAGAAATTCCTTTGAAAAGGAATGATATCCTTCACCTCACATCAGTGCTCGGCTGCTCTGAATAGTGTCTATGATGTTTGGAGGCAAACCTTTGGCTGCTATAGGGGCCAGGCACAGGTTCCAAATCTCCAGGGAGGCACCGAGGGTCCCCGCTCAGGAACTCCTACTTGCGCCAGCGGGGAGCCACTAGAATCATGGTTAGCCTTTCCTGGCATAGTGGGCTGTCCTCGTCCCATGGTGAGAAGAACATAGGATAGTGCACATTTTCCTCTGAGGTGAACAGACCAACATCGGCCCTGCCGAACCAGTCCCATATCTCGAAGACCACCTAAGGATGAAGCCTCCACTCTCTCACTGGGGGATCCCACCTAGAGAGCATGTGTGGCTTTGAGTGACTGCGGGTGTGCACTGCTCCATGTTAGCAAGGTGTGAGAGAGGAAGGAGGGGGAGAGAATGGTATTGTCTGTGTGGACCAGGACATGGTGGCCTGTCAGCATGCCTATATGGTGAAATTGTCTCAGAGCCAAATGCACTGAGTAGAGTTCCAGACAGTTTATATGGAGAGCGCTCTGTGCTACAACTGTCCATGCTACATCTATCGTGCAGCCATTGCGCAGGGCCCCTCATCCTATCAGGGAGACATCTGTTGTGACAGGCAGGGTGAGACGGAGTGAGACGGTTCTTGTTGGGATTTGTTACAAACCCTAGAGACTGTAAATGAGGAATTAGCACTGATGTGTGCGGTGCTGCTCTGTGCTGCAAATCTGTAATCCTGATTGGTTCTAGCGCTGCCTCTGCAAATTCGGTGAGGGACTGTGGCACAGTCAGTCCCACAGTCCCTCTTGTGATCCTCTGTGGGCATTCGTGCCATGCACTACGCGGCTTACTTCCGAACATAATGGCATTAGAGCCTTTGTTGTGTGAAAGTGAGTGACACTCTTTATTGCACACAGAACATGGGGGTGTACACTTTGATTATTCTGGGGCAGAGGGGGGGACTCAGTGGGGAATTTTGCTTGTGCATAACTGGTTCCTTACCTGGGGCCTCTTGGGCAAAAGAGCTTACACAGTATGTGACATGTCACAGTTAAGGTCTGGAGAGACAAACGCCTCTTGCCACCTCTTCCCTCGTCTACCTCCTCTCATGGACATCTCAGTGTCGTCACACTCAACCTTGTCGATTGTCGACAGAGAAACCATCTTGGGCATCATCATTATCAGCAGACAGCTGGGGGATGAGCTCGAGCTGTTCCATCTGGTCCCTTCACGTCCCAGTCTCCATCTGTAGCCGTGTCAGAGAGGAGAAGGTCATGCGTCTCAGCGGAATCTCCCTGTACTTTAGACAGAAATGCCTCACACCTCTCTAAAGTGGGTGAAGAGCAAAAGGTCTGAGGGAATGCAGGTACCGAAGTGTACCGACTGAAAGGGAACAGCGGTATTATGAGTAAACTCAACGGGGCTGTCACTTATCTTTGTTCAGGAATTTTCAAATTGCTGCCACTGTGAAAGTTAAACCAAAAAAAAGTTTGGTCGGTTTAAAAGTAAAAACTTGCTCAGTCTACCCTCTCCTTGGCAGAGGTAAAACTGCAATCTAGCCATATTAAGTTATCTAAATTATCTAGTTCAATGTTTAAACTACCCATACTAGCCTATAGCTATCTAGGTAAGCTAGTTAGCTACCTGCTGACCATCCAAAATCATGAATGCCATGGTAATGAATGAATTATTATTTTACTTTGACCAGAGTTCCTTCTTTGCCACTCAGCTAGCTTGCACTCTGAGAAACTGTGGTTCTTTGGCTCCTACCAATGAGATTATTTCTTCATCCATTTCACATCCATTCTGCACATATTATTAGAACTCTTTGATTCCAATGGCTACGGCAGTCATTCCATTTGAGCCCACCTCCCCGACACACACACATTTTTATATTCAATTTTCCAGGTATATAATTGAACTTGCACTTCCTTTGATGGGAAATGGGATTTGATTTGAATATGCCATACAAATTGTAAATTCCCCAGAAAAAAATAAAAATAGTTGAATGTGAGAAGAGCCTTTGTACTGATTGAAAGAGGGGTGAAGAGGGAATGAGAGGATATATACATTAGGGAATAGAGGAGACGAGAAAACATCAGACAAGTAGAAAGAGGAGGAGGAAATGAGAGGTGGTCCAGAGCTGTGTGAGTGAAAAGTGAGAAGAAAGAATTAAGTGTATATTTAAGTGTATTTATCTGTCTCTGAGACAGCATTGTGCTGTAGAGGCCATGGTCTATTATTAGGCATCCCACCAAGCCTGAATAGTCTTATGCAACAGGCAAAAACATTCTGCATTTTATACTCTGAATGCCAGGAGGAAGGGGTTCATAGATCAGTGTTGTATCATTATGTAAGATTCATTTACAGTTTTCTCTACTGGCATGGCAATTTCTTTGAAAGTGACATGAAGTGAAAAATGACAACATTAACATTAATGTAAACATTAACAGCTAACTGACAGACGTTGTGGAAGCTGTTGCAGAACAGTAAATGGTTGTGCTGCTTCTTATTATTTGAAGAGTAGAAAAGCACGGTGTTTCATCACGCAAAACATATCTGCCTGAAAGTTTAACTGGCACTGATGGGAATGAGACGAGGTATTTATTACGTGATTTACAAGGTGCTTTATTTCCATGTTGCTGCGGGATAATGCAGCACTATGGACACATAAAGGTCAGGCCCGTGGTCTGGGTACGATCACAAGGACCTTAGGAGTCAAATCAAATCACATCGCAGGAATCAGTCTGTTCTTCATTTGAGTGTGTGTGTGTGTGTGTGTGGACATGCCAGGCACTGAGAATTCACAGTATGTACTAAAGAATGCAACATAGAGATAGTGGGTGCACACTAATATCCTGTTGCTATTTTGGAATACCCGTGTTACATCATTTCTGAGTTACCCCAGATAAGCTCTTATCCAAATGATGATAAGCCTAAAGAACATACCTACCATAATAAGGCATGTGTGCATCTCATTCTCTTTATTGTTGGTTTAGGTGGAATCTGCAAGCTTAGTTTCCATGGTGATATTCATATTTGGCTCTTATTTGACATTAATAATACATTTAAAAAGATTTTTTTTTTTGTGTGTAAATACTGTGTACTGTTGCCCTTTGCACATTCCCGTTGAGCATTGCCACTTTTCATTTCACTGCACACCCCGTGTGTGTATGTGACAAATAAAGTTCTTGAATCTTGAATCTTGAATCTTGAATATGTTATCTGAAGATACAGCTGAGACCTAGTGTGGTGCACTGAAAACAAAAGTCGGTTAGCTGCGTAGCGCTGTATTGTCTATGAAATGGTACACAGTGGAAAACGTTCAGCCCTGCTTGCCCAGGCAGCACATACTGTATGATAACACTGAATCGATACAGAGAAGATCAGCATGGCCCCTGTGAAACCGTTCATCTGAAGCCGAGAGTCCAGCGGATGCTAAACCAAAGAAACAGCAGCAAAACTAGACTCAACACTGAGAGCACTGAGAGCCGCTAAAGGACTGAAGCTTCACTCCGACTTGACTTTTTTCCTCCTGGATGTGTGGGCAACATCACTGCCTTCTATAATGTGTTTGTTTCAGAAGGCAGCCAGATGACCTTAGATTTGGCTCAGCTACAAAGTGTTTGCTTTCAGAAACTGTTCCCTGCCGTGAAAAGGTCAGGAATTCATTTAAAGCAGCATTTGAAGCATGGAGATTTCCTTCTTTCATGTAGTCATGTATTGGCTTATTGACATTTTCTACATGTGACTAACTGACCTTGAACTGTGTGGTTGATTTCTGCTGTGGGAACTTGTCATCATGGCCACCTTGACGACTTCTGCAACAAGGAGTTCGTCCAGGAAAACTCTGTGGCCCACAAGGCACTTCTGGATGTCATCCTCAACAAGCATTGGCTGAAGGATGCACACAAATGCCTAATCTTCAGGTAATTCATTGTGTTCAAAAACACTTACATGCTCCTTAAGAAAGCATATTGTATTATTGTCTTCCCTACAGACACTCCTTGACCCCCATCATAGCCTGCCACCTTCACAATTGACTAAGAGCCTGTGGAAAATGCAGTACAACAGGGATAAATGAATGTGCTTTATAAATAATAAGCCGGGGCGCACCGGTTGCTCACCGCGTAGGGCGCGTACTATAAGGCTCAGTCCTTCCCGCAGCCGACCAGGGTTCGAATCCGGCCCTCGGTCATTTGCTGCATGTCCTCCCCTCTCTCTCCCATACCTTCCTCACTATCTCTCTCTCTCTCAAAAAAGGCCAAAAAAATATACTTTAAAAATAAATAATAGCAGCAATGCTTCTCTTTCACACCGCCAGACAAGACATGGCACAAAATGTGAGTATAATTTGAACTCATCAATATTACACAATTAAAGTTCATATTCATTTGTATTCCCCTTTTTCCCTCAAACTCACTTTGGTATGAGTAAAATAACCCATAACTGGCGAATTCCACGACTAGAAAATGATGACCGGTAGCTACACTGACAAATTTATCATTTTACAAGCACCTGCTTTTGGCCCTCTCTCCATCTCTCCATAGGCCTGGAGCTGAGGATGCAGGGGACAACAAATATCTTCTACCTTGCTGACAATGTATCTTACTGTTTGTGTGTAGTCTCAGTAAATATAGTGTATATATTTTAAAAATCATAACAGCGTTTTATCGATTATCTTTGTTGTTTTGCTTTTGCTGTTACTTTTTCCCTCACTGTATTGCAGTGGTTGGTGACCAGGTGACTGTATGTTCTGGAGACTGTAAAAAGGCATTAATGCATGTTGAAATGTCAGCCAACAACCAAGGAGTGAAAAGTATATCCAATAGTGTAAAATAGTAAGAATTGTAATTCGGATGAGATGCATCATTCATGCAACTCACAACTATACTGAAGTTTAGTAATGTGTCATGTGATTTTTACAGTCCTTCAGATTTCTCTATAGAGTAAACGATTACAATAAAATGGTGATATAAGGATTTAAGTCACTCTGCAATCCCAACAGATAAAAACGGTGTTCAAAGCCTCAACTTTGATTTGATTCAATTAGCCCATAGTGCTCCCTCTAGTGGCAGGAAGAATCATTTATTGCGCCTTTAACCAATGATTGAGAGACAGAGAGTTGGCTTGTCAGAGAGAGTGAGAGATAGAAAAAGAGGAGAAGGAGAGAAATCAAAGAAATCATTTGCTGCCCACACAATGTTGAGAATGGGCCAGCTGAATTTGCCAGGTCCAGGATTACAACACGTCTCTTCTCTTGTTTGGCTGATTGCAGTTGAACACAAATCAATGCCTGAGTCTTTGAAGCGCCACAAAAAAACGTGATAGTCCTGCTTTGCTCTGATTTTCCATTTAACTAGCGCTTTACCAAGTAGTTTGCCATGCTCTGTGAGGACCTTGCCTTGTACATTAAGGAGGAAGATAGGCCAAAAATGTCTTTTTACCTTCAGACTCCATTATCTATCAGACATTTTCTTCATCAGATTTCTTGCTATCATGATCGAGGGGATGTTTGCTACTCCCATGCCACTTTCATTAGCCTCCAAATAAATCACAGTATATCAGGGGTACTTTCAGGCCTGACCTGCTTTTGTAAATGTGCACCATGTAGCATTTTAACATCATATATCATCATAAATCATTAACACATTAATTTTGAGTTATTAGCATTGGCAGGAAATCTCACTTGCACTTCCTACTTGTTTGTGAAAAGTACACCCAGCAATCATATAAAATGTGCTTTTATAAGCATCTAATTTTACTTTAAAGGCCATAATAAAAAAATTAAAAATAGTGAATTTCAGTATCATTATCCTAAATGAAGTATTGCTGACCTGCAGTTACAGATCTGCTTACATGTTAATTACTTATTTTACTACATTAGCACTAGTGTAACTTAACTTATTCAGTACTTTTGTTTATCACCTTACTGTTTCCTTAAACATAATACTAGACGTAATACTAATACTGACCTGCAAATAACCTATGAAATTATGACACAAAATAATCGGTCCTTTATGTCTGCTAACAGTATTACAGTTTACAGTTTCAAAATGTCAGTCAGTATGGACTTCCACTATCCATTCGTTATTGTCTTTAAGTGACATCAAAAGAAGGTTTTCGGGAGATTAAAGTCACAGCTAAGGTGTGAATACCTGTAGAAAAAGTCACATTTTCACAATAACATAACTAATTTGTTTTATGAATTATATACTACTCAATAAAGAACACAAAATGACTTTTACCATGATGAAGTTTCAGTGTGCGGTACAGTGGAGTTCAGTGTCTCATTCCAGCACTGTTGCCTACTTGGCAGCTTTGTTGCTTGATTTAGTGACTTCTCAGAACCCCACGGTGGCTTTATTTAAGTGACTAGCAACAAATCTGACTTCCAAAGCATTTAGCGACGAATCTGTTCGGCTGATGCTGATGCATATAAAAATGATCACAGCCATCTGGTGACTTCTAGGGGCGAGAGTTGGCGAGAGGGACGAGAGTTGACGAGAGGGACGAGAGTTGGCAACACTGCATTCCAGTTGTCTCGGCTGATTTTGGCTCTTGAAGACCCACTGCTCCGTGGCGACTATGCCATGGTACAAAGGAGAGGGAGAAAACAAAGATTTCTGTTAAAAATAAATTAGTGTTGTGTTGTTTTGAAGATAGGCCTGGCTGGAGCATTCCTGGGGTTGTAGGGGCTGAAGGGAACACTTCAGCAGCCCAGCCAGGAGGGAGTAACAGTACAGTAACAACAACAATGTCAACACCTCCCTCCCTTCCTCCCTTCTTCACTTCTGAGACAGATTTCCTTACCTTGGGCTTTAACTGTAGGAGCCTTCTTTGCACCCCAACTCATCAACCATATATATGATGTCCAATTGAAAATATCCACTTGCTCAGGACATTTGTAATACATTTCTTCCAGCCTCAGTGAGGTGATCAGTCGGTGCACTGAGGAGCATGACAGGCCGGAAGATTAGTTTGATGAATTTGAAGTTTCTACATCTATACATTCTGCTGGTCTACCCCGGTTGCCATTCAGCCTGTGGAAGAGACTGACTGTAGGAACCTCTGCTCATCCCTGAAGGGGTTTCTGTTGTGTCTTTATGTGTTAGCTGTCTCACTTTACTGGCTATAATTCTCCCTAGGAGTTATTTATTAATTATTATTACTATTGACTGTAATGGAATAAGTTACTGCTGTGTTTGCTGTAGGGAAAAAGACTTGGTGTACTTTATCACTATTATTATTCCATGCCTGGTGTTTGAAAGTACCTATATCTGTATAATGTAGTTATATAAGACCTTCTTACTGTATGTGTTGTCCCTGACTCCAAACCATGTACCACGTGTGCTGCATACAGATCATCTATTCTGTCAAATAAAGCGTTATTGCTGCTCAGGGTCATAACATGAAATTAATCTATGTTGCCTCTTGGCTATAGCTTCCTTCCTTCTTCAAGAGATGTCTCTGTTACAACAACGTATTACTATCTGGTTGAATTAATGGTGGGAAAAGTGTTTTAACACAAATATTCTTTTGCCACTCTCCGTCGTCTGTGTCACTCTGTCTCTCTCTCAGGCTAAGATCTACTTTCTCCCATTCTTAATATAACACAGTGATGACCTTTAGAAATTAGGTAATTTCTAAAGGTCATCACTCTGATATTCAGTAGAGACAGCGGTTCGTCTTCCAGGGATATTTCATATTTTATTTTCCAGAAATGTGCAAGTTTATTTAAATTTTTCTGCCAACTTCGTCACCGACAACAAACCAAGCAAACAGACATTATCACAAGGTCCCTGGTTGGTAAACATGTCTGCCTTGTCAAAAAATCGATGACAGAATAGTGATCCATCCTTCAGTTTAAGTCTACACGCTATCTGTAAGCAGCCGGGCTTGGCAAGCTTAAAACCCAACAAATGCAAAACAATGTTTGAGAGCTCTTCAAGCTGAAGCAGAAAGACTTATCAGTCCTTTTCAGACTGTCCATATAATATAGTGAGCATTTTTCAGATGGCTAAGTGATGAAATAGACTACATTAGTGTAACTTCCATCTTGGTTTGGTGGAAGGCCATGAAGTAGTTTGGCCTACAGAAGAAGGCATCAAACAATTAAACTTCCTGTCCCCCACAAATGTATGGAAGCGTATAGTTAACTTAATTCAAATGTTAATGCAAACTGGAAAATGAAAATGCAATCCCACAGTAGCATTTTCATTTTTCACTTTTGCATGCATTATTTGAATCAATATGGAAATTTAAATGCAATAATTTGACTATGCCATGGTACAAAGGAGAGGGAGAAAACAAAGATTTCTGTTTAAAATCAAGGAGCTTTCCCACTGTGAGTCTGTGTGTAAGTGAGTAAGTGTTGAATTGTTTTGAAGATAGGCCTGGCTGGAGCATTCCTGGGGTTGTAGGGGCTGAAGGGAACACTTCAGCAGCCCAGCCAGGAGGGAGTAACAGTACAGTAACAACAACAATGTCAACACCTCCCTCCCTTCCTCCCTTCTTCACTTCTGAGACAGATTTTCTTACCTTGGGCTCTAACTGTAGGAGCTTTCTTTGTACTCCCACTCATCAACCATATATATGATGTCCAATTGAAAATATCCACTTCCTTTCAGGAACGTTTGTAATACATTTCTTCCAGCCTCAGTGAGGTGATCAGTCAGTGCACTGAGGAGCATGACAGGCCGGAAGATTAGTTTGATGAATTTGAAGTTTCTACATCTATACATTCTGCTGGTCTGCCCCAGTTGCCATTCAGCCTGTGGAAGAGACTGACTGTAAGGGTTTCTGTTGTGTCTTTATGTGTTAGCTGTCATTCAACTTTTCATCTACTGGTATGCACATTCGCTGACAATATTACAATGTTAGTGAAAAAGCCATGTGACATTTCATTTTCAAAGTCATGCCCCGCTTTATGGTTAACAGAATTCAAATGTTAATTCAAATTTGAAAATTCAAAGGCAATCAAATTATTACAACTGCACTTTGTTGTCAAACTCCGGACCGTGTCTTCACTCTGTCCAACTTTATAAAAGGAGCTGAAAACAAGCGCTCTGCTGCCTACTAAATGTCAGACAGTGGAAAAGGCTCAGCCCTGCTTGGCCAGGCAGCACATATAATAACATTGGATCGATACAAAGAAGATTAGCATGGCCCCTGTGAAAACGTTCAGCTGAAGCTGTCAGTCCAGCGGACACTAAACCAAGGAAGCAGCGGCAAAACTAGGCACTGGCCTTACTTTTCCACCGTGGAATGCAGATGCAGTTCTGGCCAAGAGCACTAGCACCCTTGCATTTTATGAAAATAATGTACAACATCTTCTGAAGTGAGTGGAAACTGAAACACGTGTTCAGCCGTTTTATTTAACAGCACATGATCAAACAATAAGAATACAATATAAAACAAATCTTTTATGAAAAGTCTTTCGCAATGACTTCCGAACGTTTCTTGTACCCATCAATAAGCTTCCTGCACCTTTCTGCTGGCAGTTTTTCCCACTTTTCAATTGCAACCCGCTACAGTTCTTCAATGTTTGAAGGATTCCTTTGACCAACTGCACATTTCAGGTCTTGCCATTGGTTCTCAATGGGATTGAGATCAGGACTCATCGCTGGCCACTCCAGAACAGTCATATCTCCCAATTATTTCATCACTCACATGACATTATTGCTATCATCATATTTTAACATAGCATCCTAGTAGTTTCTAGGATCAAAACATGAATTTTTTTTTTCAGAATTAAATTGATGAATTATGAGGCTAAATTCATTCATAGTATACTGTAATGGAGATAACGTATTAATCTGTGCAAACAGCTTATTAGCGATCCCCGGGTGGATGCAGTTGGTGAAACATGAAAAAAACAACAGTCAGAGTAATAACCTTGTAGTAATGGAGCGGTTATCATGCAGGTGTTGCCCTATAGAGAGGAAATGGGTAAGTGTGCACAGTAAAAACTCATTGTGGTGGGGTCAAAGGGTGGTTATGAGCTACATTGTCTAGAGAAAACATCAGACTGATTGTTCAGATTCTCTCAGGGTTTGTGCTCCAGCTTGGCTGAATGACAGCGGGTCACTGATTTGAGCTCCTGTACAAGCGAATTCAGTAGGAGCTGTACATGCAGCTCTTTGTGAGCTGCATTTGTGAGCACATTTGAGCGTGTTTACTCGTGTTTAATTTGGTTAGACAAAAGACATTCAAAATTATTTTCACTTCATCGCTTGTTATTGTTCATACGTCTGTTCTTATTCCAAACTGATTCCATGCACATAATTGGAAATGGTCTGTCCACTGATTTGCTTTTGGCACATTCTCCATCCCAGGCGTCTTTTAACTAAGAATGGAGTGTGGATGTGTGTGTGTGTTTTTGTGTGTGTTTGCTTGCATTTGCACATTTGCATTCAGAAAGCAGTAAAAAGACAAACAAAAGTAAATGGTTGATTTACTCCCACTCATGTGTTTCCATATAGTTGAACCCTTGGCTGTTATTAGTCTTGGCCTGTTTTCTAGTGGTTTTGTCCATAATAAATCCTCATAATTGTGTGGCTGGTAAGATATTATAACCTTCAATTTACTGTGATGAGGCTTCACATTAAGTTACTCATTCAGTAGTGCTATATAAGGATAATAATTATTGATATAATGTATAGAGTCCTCAGTGTAGAGGGATGGTTACTGGCTGCTCGCTTGCTAATCATCTTGACATTTAGTCCTTCATTGAGCCAACCATGTCATTTATCTGCAGCGGCACAACAGTTTTGATAATCTCTATATTGCTCAGTGAGGAAAAAAATACTTGTATGTATTATGTAAATCATTATTATGTATGTATTATGGCAAATCATATGTTATTAGTTGTGTGCATCATATTTTATGAACTAGTCCAAAAAATATTATTAACTCTAATAACTCTCATCAATCTTGCAAATAAGATGGATGCATGGCGCTTGTCTTCCTTCTCAGATGATATGAGAACTAATAAAAGGTATAATTACTTTTTTATCACCGAGTTTTGATTGAAATTCAGAGTCAATTATGGCAGGGTAATTGAGGTTTTTTATATTCCCGGTTGGAGTGAGTAAGAAGTCACAGTTCCCTTGAGTGAAAGGAATGGTGAATGGACTTTTGTCTAGCTGAGGGTAACCATTTTTCCTTGGGAAAAATTCATGAGCTGACATTTGTTCCACACCTTAAGTGCTAAAAATTAAAGGCTACCTTAATGTCACTCTGTATGTGCGGGGGTGTGTGTGTGTGTGTGTGTGTGTTCCGCCATCTCTCTTCCCATCATCCAGTAGTGTATAGAGTGTCACGTCATTATCATTCCCTTCATGTTTCCACTTCCTGTCTATAGGAGTCTCTCAGGAGGAGGGGTCCATAATAAAAAGAGTGCCGGCCCAGTGCACCTTCATTGATTTGAATGACACATCCCCCACCCCCCTCCGCCCAACTGACTGAGCTGTCAAGGAGGTCTCCAGTACATAAATTATGGAATACACAAATAAAGGACACGTGGGTGTTTGAAAAACAGCCAAATACCTGTCATTAAACAGAGTTAAGATGTGCAGCACAACGAGCTTGTCATTGTTAATCAAAGCGGACCAGTCGTGATGACGTGCTTTATTTGGAGAGGAACGTGTTAGAGTCTATTCACTCTCTGTCAACAGCAACTTAACTGATAATTGCATTCACTCTTCCTCCACTTTAACATTAATACATGAATGATTGGATGATATTGCCTTTGGACCTGTGTATAATTGAACTGCGCCCAGGAGAAGCTGATGGAGATTCTTGAAGTTCATAAAAAGATGAAAAGAAGGAGAAAGAAATTAAGAGAGAGAGAGAGAGAGACAGACAGACAAGCTGCTCTCAGGAAGTTAGTGGTGAGTGGAGCTGAGCTCTGATTGTAGTCCTTACAACCTTTCAGTTTGACGTGAACGCTTTGCTGATGTTCAAGTCAACAAGGTGAGATATATTCCTGATTTTAGCAGAGTGCTTAAACTAACTACAGAAATAATCCCTTGAAATTCTTTTAGAATTACTCAGTATTAGATATTGTTGTGTAGTCGGTTCTCATATCAAGTTCATAGTTACAGTTATGAAAAATAAGGGACAGTAATTTTGTTTATCGTACAAATAAACAATATCGTACGAGTGAAACAGGAGGCGGAGGTCACGTGAAATACCGGAGTGAAAATCGCACTCAGTGGCATTATGCTCAGTATTCTGTGTATCCAACTGAAGTGATTATTTGTTACTTTACTCCTGAATTAAAAGTTTGAAAAGACTGATGTACCGTGTGCTGGCAAGTGACTGATGCACATTTGATTGACGGACACCATCTCTGCATGGGTGTAATCAGAGCATCGGATAGCAGGCTGTATTTTCCACACTGATGGGCTCCATCTCGCTGTGAACGCACTTTTATGTGTGTGTGTGTGTGTGTGTGTGTGCACGCGTCAGAGAGAGAAGGAGAGAGAGAGAGATAAACAGAGAAAGCTGCTATGAACATGGCTGATCAATTAATGCCCATTACTTGTTGCTAAGTGTTCTGTACAGACGTGGATTCACCTCATCAGGGTTGATGAAGTCAGTGTGGGTGAGTCAGAAGCCTGGACCTGTTTGACGCTGTAACAGAACATGATACACTCTCTCTTTCACCAAACAAAACATCGGGAGATCATCTACATCTTATTGTTTATTTTTCCTTTGTCTGTAGCAAATTAAATCAACAGCATGTGAAAGCTCTTATCTTCGGTTTGGTTTATGAATAATGCTCCACCCAAGTCGTCTCAGCAAAGAGGAAACCCAAGAGAAACCATCAATATGTATTAGTAAATGTATTAGTATGAATGGTACTTTATATTGCAGGCTGAATACTTATCCTTAACCCTCCAATGATTCCAAACATATTCAACCCACAGCATTCTGCATTTAGCATTCTGCTTTCAAGTCTTATACGCGCTCAGCCTATTGATCTTGTCAAAGCATACAATGTATGTGAATAGGCAAACATCGTGTATCCCTGAGACGGCAGTGGAGGCCATGTGCTGCTGGTATTTTTCTCTCTAGGCTTTTCCTAGCACAACTGCCTGGGGCTGATTGCTGCGGTATGGTATTTTAACATGATCCAACAGGCTTGGCACACAGCAAGCAGAGGTTGCAGGCAAAGGCTTTCTAAATAAGTGTGTCCAATTAACAGCCTGATGCTGGTCTCTTGGTGAGAGGTGTGACCTTCCATCACAGTCTTCCCAGACTTATCCTGAAACTTGAAGGAGCTCAGATGTATTCAGCTGTGTAAAGCTTCAGCACAACAGCTAGAGCTGAATCATCGTCATTATCCACCAAGGATACCCAGGTTCCACATGTACCCACAAAGCAATTATAGGTTTACGTCTGATGCTGGAGAGGAAGTGATTCTAACAAGGTTTTTCTATCAAGGCAGATAACCCACAGCTCAAGAAGAAGTAAGATTGGTGGGTGGAGGGTAAGGTAAATTATAAAAAGAAAACAACGCGTACTGTTATACTCAACACAAGACGCACACCTGCGTGCACACCAGGATAAGAAATTACCTTTTTTTCAGAGGGCATCTTTAGGGGCATTTTGGTCTTTTATTATTGAACTTAAAAAGAATACACTTGCATTGCATATTGGCAAATAAACACTCAATTTGTACCACTATGATTTGTCTTATTTTAAATCAGAATATATGACACTGCTGGAAACTCGATGCAGGCCAGAGGAAGATTGTGTGGTCATAGTCTCCCACAGATCACCTGTGGTGGCCCCTGGGAAACAGCAATCAGTTCATGAGTGAAAATTTGACAACTCAACACAATGGGGTGAAAAACAGGGTGAAATGCGTATTTCATTTCTAAATGCGACTGTGACCGACATTTTTTCATTTACATTAACCGTAAAATTTATCCTGGGAAATGTGTTAAATGAGTGCATCTACCGCCCCGCTGGTAAATGCGCACATTTACTATTTTCCCACATTTATTGTAACATATAAAATGCCCAACGTTTCCTTGGGTGTCCTCAATCTTAGTAATCCTGTGTTATAGCATGATAAAGCCAATATGGAACTGTGGCTGGAAATAGCTGGGCCTTTCTCCTTCAGTACTCCAATTTCCTGTACACATCATCTCTGCTGAGTGGGTGAGGAAGCAGGTAATTGGTAGTCAAAATATATCACAGTGGAATGGACCCTTTGGTTGGAATCAGTTGTGACAGCAGGAAATGAAAAGGAATAGCGCCGCCTAAGAAAATAGAGATATATTCCTATTTTGTGTCATCGTGCTTTTTGTCGGTTTGTTCTGGTTTTCCATGATGAGGTCCACTTAGTCCTTCCACAAACACAAAACACAGAACCATTAACAGGCTCTTGTTGCTTCCTTCCTGTTGACCAGAAAGAGGTAGAAAAGAGGTGCATGGCTACATAAGATCAGTGTTCATAACCCTGTTTAATAATTGGATCTCCTTGCCTGTATAACACAACACCAGCAGCATTTTTCTCCTCAACAGGTAATGGTAGGGCTGGGTATCATTTGGATGTTATCAATTCGAATGCCATTTTTGATTCTCCTTATTGATTTGATTCTTTTTCGATTCCCTTATCAATTCATATTAGATAAATTGTTAGAGGGGAAAACACTACATGAAGCTTTAATAGATAGCCCTAATATCGAAATACATCATTGTTTGCAATCAATGAGAGGCCCAAATGTCTGTTCGCAGCTGGTGGAAAAAAACAACCATCCAGCCGAGCTATCAATAAGAGCATGGTTCTTCAAACCCTGCCCTAGTTAATGAGGTAGCACTTTACATTATAGTTCACTATTTAATGCTTGATTAAGTAGTGATTAAGCATTAACTAACAACGTATTATTACAGCCACCACTCTGCCAGAAGCCAGCCCTTCTATTATTATCTGGAGACCACTAAAGCGTGAAGGATTGAGCGGACCTGAGATGTGTCATCCTATTAAATATAATTTCCTTTAAGATAGCTTTCTAACACTATTTTTATTCCCGCAGGAATACATTACACTGCCTCGTTGCAGTCTACCTGGCTTCCTGACAACCCTGACAACACGACTTCAACATACACACTAAACATGTCAGCTCTGTCCAGGAAGTCTGTGAGAATTAGTGCTGACAGCTTGTCACATTACTGCCTTACATCCACTTCCCGTTTTTTTCCAGACACGTTGCAGTGTTATCAAATATAGACTGCTTTTCAAAAAGTTAAATAAATACATTACACAGAAATAAAACAGATTTTTTTTATTACCTCTTATGTATAGTATACTTCTTATATATAATATAGTAACTATTAGTAACTATAACTAACTATATTAGAAACTACAGTATATAGTTAGACCTAAAAAGTCTAATGATCAACATATTGACTGAGCCATAGGCACTGGTTTATGTTTTTGCCAGTGGGTGCTTAAATGAAGTGAATACCACCAAGGTGAAGATTGTCACAAAATCACTTTTATTGCGCTTGCTTTAGTAATTACCGTGGTGCAGGCTACTGTCATCTGTCAACGTAGACACACACCGAAACGAAATGCAACACTGCTCTGCTACAAATTCATCACTGGTGGTGGATCTTCACTTTGACTGTCTTTACACACGGTATCTCTCTCGGTTTTTTAATTACAAATGTGTACGTTTTTACCCGATCATCACCCGTGTTTCACACTTGCTGTGTCGCTAGCTAGTAGCTACATGATGGAACAACGTTGGTTTAGTCGACTCTATGGTTACATTGGCAGTTGGCTACGTGACTACGCCCCTTAACGTAGCCTACACATGCACAGAGCTGTAACAAGTTTGATTGGATAATGCGATTTGTAGTTAAAACGTTCACCGATAATAATCAGTAATAATAGAATAAATAGATGCGTTTTCTTTTTTTTAAAAGATGCAGTTCAATACAATTCATTTTTTAATTGGCCTTCCCCGTGGGTGCTCAACCTTTTCGGTGGGTGCTCGAGCACCGGAGCACCCACGTGATCGGCGCGTATGGACTGAGCAAAAGTAGAAAAAGGGGCATTGAGCCATTTGGATGTTTGTGGGAAATAATTTAATTTCAGGCATCCATTTGATGGTGTATTAAATTAAATCACATAAAGCAATGAACAAATTGAGGGCAATGCTGTCTCTGAATTAGGGCTCATCAAATTCATAGACCTCATCCCTTCTCTTTAAATTAATGTCAATATTATTTGGGCATTTGATAATTTCCAACACCCACATACACACACACACACACACACACAAGCACAATGGACTAATTAAAGTTAAACTGATAGTTGCGAGCCAAGAATTTGTATTTTCCTCAGTGTTTCATACATTTTTAAAATCTATAAAAGCTCTTCTTTGGCCTGGCAGACAGCCAAAACCTACAGTATGAAAGCAATTTGCTGTAGTTACTGGCATTTCAATAAGGCAGTAATGGTTCAGCTGGCATCTGAAGACAAAACCCTTTGAACCTTTTGAAAAATGCCTAAAGAGATGGCATTCCTCAACCCTAACTAAACTATTTCACATCAGTTAGTGGGAAATATCATGTAATCCTTTATAATTTCACTAGAAATAATGCCGTCCATCCCAATAACCTCCAGCTGAAAAAGGACAATGAACTCCTAAAAGCTGGTCTCTTACAGTGGAAATTGGGGTACATACTGGAGAGCCCATGGGATATATCATATCTCAGCCATGACTTTACTAGCCTTTACTAAAGGCCTATTAAAAGCATAACGCTCATCTTTTTCAAAATAAGTAGAATCATCCAGGGAAAAAAAGGGTAAGAAACCAGAAACGTATAGATTAATATGCAATTATACGATTCTTACAATGAAAGAAGAGCTCAGTGACCCTTCCAACGCACAGCTAATACGAGCTAATGCCGCAGCAGGGCCATGGATTATGTCACTAATTACTAATGTAGACAGAGCATTAATTACCAGTCTGCCTCTGTATTTTCTTTGTGTTTGTGTGTGTGGGGGTGGAGGTGGTGGATGGGTGTGTGGAGACAGAGAGAGAGAAAGAAATCTGTGTTTGTCTGTGCTCAAACACAGATACTATGTTTAAAGGTGGAATGACATCATGGACTGGCACCGGGGCTTTGATATGTGATAATCTGACTAGAAACGTCGCCTTCAGGGTCACATATTACCCATCACCTCAGCTGAAACTAATTAACAGTCCTTCATCGATTTGTTCCGGTCTAAATGACAAAAAATAAAACTTGAACATGATATTTTGTTTGACGTATCAATTCACACCATCAGGGACTCATTCATTATCGATACTTTTCAAAGCATCAGTCACTACAAATGTTCGGAAGTTCAAAGGCTCATGAGGGGCAGCCACGGGATACATGACAGCGTGGCTACACAACCAGCTATGCATTTGTATCAGCGATTATATATATATTATGGGATGTGTTGCCAGGAGAAATGCATATCAGTCACCGTGCTTTGAATCAGGAAGTAGATTGTATTGCCTCCTCCTATAGGCTTCTTTTTTCTTCTCTCTATTTTTTTTTCATATTCCTCATATCCATCTATAGGCCCAAGTGTTGCTGCTGTATATGTACCTTATACACATTCCTCCATCAAAAATGCATGCTATTCCCCCACTGAATCTTTCTCTCTCTGCCTTCCCGCACTCTCTGTCAGATACGTTGACTGGTTTATGAGGGTAGGTGAAGTATGTGTTCCCTTCCTGTCTTCTCTGGTGAACTCCTGTTTCCCACTCAGAGGACTTGCCCTCCCACCTGTCTCATCAATCACTGCAAGGGAAAACATGCTACAGACTCCCATACATGCACTCATGCACGCACACACACACACACACACACACACACACACACACACACATACTGTCAGAAAAAAGCCATTCTCTAACATCAAACACAATAAAAGGAATGTGGAGATGGCTTCTCATTCCCTCCTATTCATGAATCTAGTAAGAAAAAGAGAAAAGGTGGTGGAATGTGCCAGAAACTATAGGTAACCACAGATCTGTGAAGGCATATGGTGGGTCCTTATTTTGGTCAAATAAAAAAGATATGAGAGATCCAAGGCAAAATCTGTTAAAAAGCCTTTATTCTATTTGGCAACTCATCATTTTAAGTTACAAATATATATATATATACCCTGATGGAGGCCATGGGACTGAAATGCATTGGGCGCAGTTTTTAAAGGTGCATTAAAGGAAAAATTCACCCTAAAAAACAGCGGATGTACCTTGTATTTCTGGGTCCATTTTGTTTGGTGGTGTATTTTTCATATTCCTGTGATTAAATGGCGATGTGACATCACGTCAGCGACAGTGGAGTTTAATAGGTGAAAAACCTTCAACAATCTAAAAGATCAACTGTAAATGTCAGGTTTTGGTGTCATTCACGCAGACTCAAAGACCAAGGGCTTCTTTCTAGACTCACCATTTTGCACTGACATCATACAGGGAGAAATCCATTGTAGAAGAGGAAGAGATACCAATTTCTCCATGACAGTAGCCTCAAAAGACCAGAATGCAGCACTGTGACAAGAGATGTTGCATTTTTCTCCACTGAAAACAACAGCTAGCGCTACCGTCATGCCTGTGCGCTGGGGTTTGTCAAAAGGCATTCTGGGAAATGTAGGAAATCACTAACTGAAGTAGAAGTTTTTCAGGATTATCAGAGGACATTTTCTTCAACCAAACCCCACAATCATTAACATTAGAAGCCAATAATCATTCCAGCCTTCTGCCTGTTTTCCTAGAAAAAACAAAAAATGATACCAGACATCACCTCATCTGGCACTTTGGACAAGAAAATTATCCTCATTGTATGTCAATGCATTCATTAGATGGTAATGAAAGCTGCAGCAGATATCATTGAAAGCAAAATCTACAGTATGTGAAGATACAGAGTGCAGATTGCCTGTAAGAATAGTGCAATCAACAGTCAATAGTCATCATCTATACCTTTGTTAAACATCTATCATCTATTTGGACAGGGGCGGTTCAAAAGATGAGGAAAGAATAAGATTTATGCTCTATGTTTCCACACCTCTCCCCTTTGACAGTGTTCCCACCCCTGATTTACATCTATGATTGGATGTCAGTCAGGTGAAACCAGTACGTCCAAGCATGAATGGGAAAAGGTGGACTCTTGAACAAAGGATGAGTTTCAAATAAAGCAGATGGCTTTGTTCCTTTCTGCTTCCTGGGTGACAGTTTTTCCTTCATGTGGACTGTAGGCGTGCTACACATGCAGGCTGCTACCGAGAAAGCTTATCTTATTCAGCTGGTTGTGATGTTTAAGTTATTCTCAAATTCTTTAGTAAATGTGATCCTGCAGTAATTCAATATCCAAAGTACTTTCATGCTATGCTACTTAATGATTAGTCCAGAGACCAAAGTTTTATATATCATCTCAAAAAAACCCTGTAGTGTTTCAGCACACAGTTGACTTTTTTCAGGTATACAGTACACACCAATGTGTTGATGTCTGTGCCTTTCCTTGCGGCTCTATGTGGCAAGGTTAATGTATCATAAGAAAAATGCATGGGCACGGCTGTAGGATGAAAACACTTACGGAGTCGTACCATACTGTGATGCACAAACAAACCGTGTTATGTGGGTGCTGAAAAGGGTGTGTTTTCACCTGTTTTCTAGCTATTGTATGCTATCTTCTAGATTGTGCCTACATTGAGCCGGCTGTTGTGTTTTGCTGTTCACAATTACAATCCTACAACTATGATGAATGAGTTACTAATCCAATACAACACCTGTAACAGGTTAGCTTTGTGTGTTTTCTCCTTCATTACCTCACTTTATTTCTAGCCTACTAGAGGCTGTGTGGCTGGGATAAAACCTGTGATAGGGCTAGGGTTGTACCATCGGCTGTGATTGATGATGAGGCAAGACGAATACAATTTAGATTTGTTTCCGTGTCAATTAGTGTGTGTTCCTGTCTCCTGTCTACCATTGTGTGATGAGATGTCAGCATCCAGTGATGCATTTCTTTTTCTCTATATTTCTCAGCTTCTTTCTGTTTCTATTTTATTCTCTCTCTTTTTTTCTTCCTCAGTCACTTCCTCATCAATGTGTTTTCACAACAATGGTCGTAGGTATCATCAAGACTCACTTACATGCCCATCGGAAAATTAATCAAAACTTTTTTGTTATTCTTAATATGGAAATGTTAAGAATCAGAGCAGATCACTGGATATACTACTATACTACTATATGTGATTGTATGCTTTCAGTGTTTCTTGTCTCTTGTGTGTGTGTGTGTGTGTGTGTGTGTGTGTGTGTGTTTGTGTGTGTGTGTGTGATTTGGCAGGCCCCCTTACAGCCATGTCCTGTGAAAGAAAGAGTGACGGGTACCATCTGGCTCAAAATGGAGAGAATAGATAGCAGTGAAGAGCAGAAAGACAGAGAAGACAAGAAGCAGACTGTTAATGATGCAAACAGCAAGAAGGTGGGAGGCAAAGTATTTCAGTTCAAAATAAAAGCACAGTTTTTCAGAGTGATTTCTTCATGCAAACTTTCTGAGTTATTTTTGTCTGCCAGAAAAAGAAGAAAAATAAAAGTAGAAATGATATACATATCTCATAACCAAGGTGATTTTCTCTCTAGGCTACAATGGTGGGGAAAGAGATAATCATACTGAAACAGCCCTGAAAGCTGTCAAGGGAGGCTCTCTAATCACATATTATTCCTTTGCTGTACAAAAGAGAGGGTTAGGGTGAGCATCTACATCTACAGAACTGGCCCTCTAAAGAGACAGTGTCCAGTGTGATCAATAAAAATAATCTCTTGCTCATTCAATGGATGAGACAGAGTGGAAGTACTCTGTTTTCATGCACTTTATTCCCCATTAATTGTGATAATGAAAGCAATGAGATTGTTTTTCAGGGCATCGCAACTGGCCCGTGGGATTTTGCTTAATGGACCCTCTTGGCTCTCATGTGTCTCCAGGCTCAGCATCAGGCATAATTTGGTTTCCGTTGCTCTCTCCCTCCTTTGTTAGTCCCTTGTGCTCCCTCTTACACCCACACCTCTCTCATTTCCCCTCTCAACCCAAACCTAGTTCGTTATCTCGTTCTCTTATTAAAATAAACTCTTCTCTGTTTGTGTTTTCTCCTGCTTTCTTCTGTTCTCTGCTACTCCCAGTCTACCTCCTCTCCTCCATCTATCCTGCTCCTAGACAACAAACTCTTTTGGTCTTTGTCAGGCAACAAAACGTAATCAACCTTTTTCGGGTGTGCATATATCTTTTTGCCGTCTCTTTTGTCAGGTTTGATGAATGCAGGTGCCAGAGTGACGACCTGAGCAAGTGCATTGTACGTCAGTGCAATTATACCAAAGGCAAGGGACGAGCAGAGGAAACCGTCCCTGGCTAACACTGACAAATGAGCGCTGACTCTTGTTATGCACAGCTATTGTCTCCATCACAGCCAATTGTGCCTCCAGTGATCTCTCTGGGTTGTTGCAACAATGATAGTGAATTACTACAGCTTGGATAATGAGACATGACAAGATGCTCATGATAAGCGACCAAGCTGGAAATGGAGAAAAACTCTAAGAAAAATTCAAAGAGAATTTGGGTAAAGCTGTGGCTGGAGAGAGCGTGGGCTGTACACTTTGCAGCGAGAGCTGGAGACAAGTAGGCTTCATTAGAAAAGTTTCTAAGTTTTTATTTTAACTTTAACTCTTCTGCCTCACCTCAATGTAAACTCTCGTTGGTTGCTACAAGACTTGGTCAGGACCCTGTATATGTTTGGTTGTAATTATCAAACATGTTGGATATTACCGGAGTGGCTCAGATTAGTCTGCGAGTCGCATGGGGAGGTTCAGATTAAATCTATATCTATTATATCTATAACTAATATCTATATCTATAACACCTCACATTACCAGATCATTTTGCCACTCAGTCCCGACCAAGCCTCCGATCAGGGTTTCCTCTCCTGACTCGGAGTAAATCGTCCCAATAATCCTCCAGTGTGTCCCCAGCCTTTCTGTATGCTAACAGAGGCTGCATTCAGTGCCAGCGTCTGTCTTGCTAAACTGCCTTTGTCGCTTGGCACAAGGTCACATGAATGGGTCCTCTCAATGAATGCTTTAGCGCAGCTGTAGACCCAGGAGTGACAGATAGATGGGGCGATGACGCTCCAACAAAGGCTACCAAGTTGAAAAAAGGCACTGATGATATCTGCTGGGATTATCTGCCAGTGAGGCGTAACACTTCAGGTGTTGCTACGGTACATGATTGAGGGTATTCAGCGTATATTATACTATATTTATATTCAACCTGAATGGTGCCGCCTGTGAGCAAGATTGAGAGATATAGAGGCAGTATATTGTGCAGATCTGATAGACACAATATCAAAGAGCTGTTTTTCGCATTCTCACCTCATTCAATATCTGGCCAGTCAGATGTATTGACTCCCAAGAAACTCTGTGACACTGATTGGTCTAATTGATCAAGTGAGATGAACTATGATGAACTATAATAGAATTATAGTTATAAAAACATACCTAAAATAACAGAAATGTACTGGGAGCTCATCACTCAGTTTTTCTGTAATTATCTTAAAAACAGCAATTGTTTGTAATTAAAGATGGATAGTTTCTTTAATGAAAACAGAAAATGAATTGAATTGAATTAAATTGAAATTGATTTCTGTAAATGTATACGTCAATTCTGTGAAAAACAAACAAACAGTATTGAAAATAGAAATGTCTGCTAAATTTACAGTGTGGCTTACTTTCTGTAATTTACCAAAGCAAAGATTTCACTTTATAACATTTCTTTTATATTTTTGAACTGGGTTGTTGCACACCCATGCATTAAGGTGCAAAGATTCATTGTTAAAGTTACATTTTCACAATAATAACACTTATACTTCCTTAAACCAATTAGATACTGCTCAAAATAAACAACAGACATAATTTGCAGGAAATGATTCTGTCAGGTGCTGTAAAGTGTAAACTGAAGTGTGTTAACGCAGTGAGTGGTGGAGTGTTTGACACCAGACTGACTGACCTGAATTTGCCTCTTGATGCTTTTTTTCTTCTTCAAATGCCAATTTACAGAACAATACTAAATAGCATCACCGGGTGTCTTGAAGCCTCTCAAGACTGATTCATGGCTAAATATGTTGCTGCTGATGGAGTAGAAGAGGCAGTCGCAGGGAATATGCTCAAGTCCTCTAGAAAGTCAGTGTTTTCCTTCCAAATTGAAATACACATCATTTAAAAAAAAATGACACCTGCTTTTTCAAAAAACTTGCTGTCAGTAAAGTAAAGCCCATTTGGGGTTTCAATTAAAGTTATGAGTCATCTTGAGATTTCTAGTTATGTTTTTAAAGATATAACTATCCGTTTTTGAATTATTGACTGATGAATTTCAGGTAGCAAGACCTTTCTGAAATCAAGCTAGTGTTGTGGCATAAACACGATTACACTCAAAGCATCCAAACAGAACAAGTTGAATATCAAATATGTTTGTTATCATAGCAGCGCTCTGTGTTTGGCCAGACATGCCATGGAATGCTTGAACTGTAGTTTGGCTCCACCTGCTCTTTAATCATCCATCCATATCATGGCAAGGCCTGTGGGATTCACTGCAGTAAACATTACGTCCAATCAAGTTTCAGTGTAAAGATCAAGCCCCTGAAATGTCAGGAGTCACTCCTTTTGTCCATCACTTTCGGCAAAAATCCTCTGAAATTGGAGTTGATCATTAGCTCAACAAAGCGCTCTGGTGCATTCGACAGTAGACAGTTCCTTACTCCCCATAAGCCATTGCTGTTAGCTGTGTAGTGGTCCATGATAAGAAGCACCCACTTTGTGCATACTTTCTTATGGAGATTATGAGAGACTGCGAGAAAATATCTGTGAATATAGACGTGCAGGTTTGTGTTCGCTTGCTCGGCGTTGCTCATAAAGGCACAGCATTGGCCCTGTGGGCTCAACAAACTGCAATAAGTCTAATGAGTGTCACATCTCCAGGTCACGCTAATCAAAGCAGAGGCCAAATGAGCTCTGGCGGTCTGTAGGTCAGTGTCAGTGTTTTGATACGGCACAGTAACACAGTAAGTCCTTGTTTAAAAGGGCACAAAGTGAAATGAGGGATTGTGGTTCACATACGCTGACCTTTATAATGGTGTGTTTCATAAACACAATTGTCTGGGTCAATGAATCACCTCGTTCAAAGGACAGAGTTGTGATGAAAATTAAAGGTGTATCTACATAATTGGAGCTGAAGTGATAACATTGAGCCAGCTCTCCCCTCTTTCTTTCTCATACATGCATGGAAATGCATTGGGGAGCCAATACACATTAGTTGCTCTCTTTCTTTTGCTTTCTCTCCCTTCTCATCCAATTTTAATCTTTCTCTGCCCCTTACAATCTTCCTCTGTTCACAACCTCAATTGAAATGCACCCACTTTCATGTCAGCCTCATGTCCCCAACCCTTCTATCTTCATGTTACTCAACCACATCTGTCATCACCAATCATGCCTAATGCCTCAATCTTTTCTAACCATTTAGTTTGACCACCCCCCTTGATTCTATCAATCTCTCAATCAGTGGAGCCACTGTGATGAAATGAGGAGGAATAAGCAGTAATAAAACTGAAATCTATGGTAAGTAACATAAAATCCCCTTAAAGTACATTGCTAATCAGCCCATAATGTCAAGCACCATGGCAATCACTCACAATACTCAATCGACCACCGTTTGTGCAGTGCTCACTTACACACAATTTCACATGTATGTAGTTACAGACACCAGTGACTTTTTCAGCAATGTGTCAAATGATTGGTCCAAGGTTGTTCAGACAGGTTCAGGTTCAGGTTCAGACAGAAGTTAGCATACTTTTTTCACTTTTTAATTTTGAGACATTCTTTTCGCTCTTTTGCGATCCACACACAAATAGCTCTTGATCCACACACAAATGTGCCTTACTGTCTAAAGGAAACCAAATGTCAGCAGATGATGTTCTTGAGACCCAGTCCATTGCTCGTTTGAGAGTCCACGTGGAGAGGTTAATTAGGAGGGTCAAGGAAAACAAACTGTTTGATATTGAAATTCCCCTCTCCATCTCAAGGAGCATCAATCAGTTATTCACTGTGGCACGTCTCCTCTCCAATTACCACAATGGACCTCAAAAAGTGGAGAGTAGAAGTCTGAGGATGCAGTTTGCCATAACACACTGTACACTTGAGTACACACTGAGTTAAACACTGTCAATTAGTTGATTAGTTTATGGACATTTCATGAGAAATGCACACACAAAGTATGAAGTATTTTTACAAATTACTAACGATATATTTACAAATAGACATCTATTTGTACAAATCATAGCACATTTATTTAAATGCCAACTTACAAGTCACGAGTAAGGAATTTTGTGTTTGTGGATAGCAAAACACATTTGTAAATTGCACAATATTTGTGGATCATGGTATGTGCATTTACAAATAATTTTGAGACATTTTTCTATCCATATTTACATACTCTTATGGAGTCTGAAATTCATAAGGATAAGAGCTCATAGTAAATTTGATGTCTAATAAACAATAGAAACATATAGGTTCCAGTGGTAAATATATTACAGCCTCATGGAATGTTCGGTTACTAAATGGTTAAATTCCGCGCTCCATTGCACGTGACGTCTAGTAGAGGGCGCTACTGTGGACGCGTCGTCTACTGTGGCGTGCTTATTGATTTGAGACAACCACCTGTGGAAAAACTTGGTGAGAAATCCTAAAAATAATCGTAAAACATGAATAAATTCGGTTAATCGAGATAAATCCTTGCTAATAAGTTACTCTTTAGTTAGCAAGCAAACTATTGTCCAGAATGAGCCAGTCTTTATCACAATTTTGGCCGCTTTTCTATCGGGGGCTCAGGTGAGTTACCATGCCAACACATGTTTGCTAGCTAAAGCCTAGTGTTTGGTAGCCAGTTGGGGTAATGTGGAAGTATTGCGACGTATTTGAATCTTACATTGGTATCATTGTATTTCATGCTGAGCTGCATGGTATTGATAGTCAATGAGTAATTCATGAATAAAGGAAATCTTGTTTCAAAGGGAAATACGAACATGGGAAATAATTTATTTTGCTGTACAGTAAATCCCAGTCTGTTGTAAAACGAGCTTACTGTTAACACATGCTATAATATTCAGAGTATTTTCATAGTCCATGGTTTTCATGTTACTGTAATTTAAATATAAGAAAGAGAAGTTAACAAGGTCTCACGTTAAAGAAATAGAAAGAGAAAAATATCCTAACTGATAACATCTATTCTGCACTATATGTGCTTGATTTTTTTTTTTTTTGTTGATGCTGGATTCAGCTTGGTTTTACTCCATGCCTGAATTTGATGGCGAGCCTGTCCCAGACGCCATACTCCATAGAGGGAACATTGGAACCAGTGTGGCCAACTCTACAGAGGAACCAAACTGTCCGCATCAGGATTTCAGATAAGGAACACAACACATAACACATGCATAGCACATTTTTCTTCTTGACTACCAGGTAGATCAGTGATCAATAGGTCAATAAAACAGAAACTACATAAACTGACATTTTTCAGCAAGATAAACTCATATTCTCTAAAGCACAGGGGAAGGATACTTGAATACATTTTATACTGTTACTTTGAGGAGAAAGGACATTTATTTATTTTACTGGTTATTTTTACTTGCATTTTTATAAAGGAAAGAATTCTATTTTAGTTGGAGAAATTTCTTATTTTATTTTTTTATTTTCCTATATCTGTGGTTACTATTGTAAATGGTATTTTTTAATGATGTATAGTATCTAGTCATTTGCGAAGAGAGGTGCTACACTTATAATGTGATCTTAAAGGGTAATTCCGGTATTTTTAAACCTGGGCTCTATTTGTACATATTAGTCATTTATACCCCAAAATAGGTACAAAAAGTTTTGGAATTGCTCCAGTAGATCGCCTCAGCCGGCAGTCACGAAACGGGCTGCAATGGCTGCAACGTAATCTGCAGGGGCAAGTGCGCGCGATCAAAGTACGTCCACTAAAAGTGCTTGTTTTTGCCACTGACAGGCTCAGATTGTTATTGGAAGTGTCTGACAACATTACGAAAAAGATCGCTACAGAGATAGACCTTTGTTTAACCAGAAAATGAAAGTGAAATGAAAGATTTCAGAGCGAGACTTCTCCTTGAGCGAGACTTTCATTTTCTGGTTAAACAAACCCCCTCTTCGTTTGAGTAGCATAACAGCCATCTGAACAAATTATATGAATTGACACATTGAGCTTTCATTTGTTTGACATATAGCTCTAAGGTTTTAGATTAATAGATTTGCCAAAAAATAATTGCTTGTTGCAATTATTTATTGATAGGTTCTTTCTTTTGCCTTAAGTTTTTCTCTGGCAGATGAAAATAGGACTTTGTGATTGATCGGCACATTATTGCCTATTTTTACTGTATTTATTTCAGAGAAACCTTTATGACTGAAGTTATACCTGCGCCTTCCACTTGTGAAGACCACGTCTAAAGCTCAAGTCAGTCACACATGTGAACATAGACCTGTCCAAAATCCCACAAAGCAGGCTTGTGCATGTTAGGCTATATTTGACCCCACATTGAGGTAAATCCTTCACCCATGGACTAACTGAATGCAATCTTTTTAATAAGCACAACTAACTATTTAAGCTCTACGCCTGAATTAATGTGTGAATCATAGGCAGTCAAGCTGCATCATTACGATCTGATGTGGAGTATGTGATCGTGAGACGCAGAAGGCGATACCAGGAGTGCATATACAGCCGGCAAATCTCTTTATATTGCGTTGTCTGAGGAGGAGTGCTGTGCAGTGCGCTACTTGTGCGTTGTAGGTGTTGTGTTCATACTGTATAAATGGCAGGTAATTTAATTGACATTTAAGTAATTCACATATTTCCTCTTCCCAAGCCAATTTTACATTATCAGTCCTTGGGGGGCCTAGTCATGGTGCCATAAATGCGACTGTGTCGACTCTGCACCTCCTGGACAAGTATATCAGTTTCTTCTTGGCTGAAACTTTTATGGTGGCACCGGTTGGGTCTTGGCGCAGCCATCACAAAATTGTCAATGCGCCATTGTGCAAGTGCACTGCTTTTAAAGGGGATGAAGTGAGCTAATTTGATTGGGGCAGAATTTAAGCCAGCCCTCACCACATCTACTGATAATATACTCCTCTTAATCTAACATTTTGACCACTGTGCAAGTAGCTTGTTTATTGGAGTTTTAGTAACATGTCATCCTGCCAGGCTAGACATTTTGGCAACTTTAGCTAAGCATGATGGACTTGTCTGCACTCTTTGTCGTAATTTACCTGCTCTGATATTAATACCAGTTAAAAACACATCAATATATAACTGAATATGAGCATCAATCCAGACTGTGGTTTGCCCTGTGGTTTGTTTATGCTAGGCTTTCCAAGCATGAGTAACCGCTGGCTATCAGATGTCAACATCTGTCTCCTTAGTTATTCCTCAACTCAGTGGTCTAAATAGATGAATAGACAAGCATTTGAACTTCACAGCTTCAATTTCAAAAATAGTGTCCATCAAAAGTAGCTGGACAGACCAGGGCAAATAAGGAACTTCAACTTGGACACTTAGAGTGGATCTCATCCTATTCTCATCAGACGATGAGAAAATTATAGATCTAATGTTGACACATTCCCTGGTCATTTTCATAACATTTTTTTGTTCTGATCTCTGTCTCTTTACTTTTTGCCCTCTCACTTTCTCTCTCTCTCACACATATACACAAACACAGTGATGCACAAACTGAACAGACACAGTCTCTAACTCTCTCAATGATGAAAGATGCGGAGTCTTTGTCTTTTCTTCTTGTGTCAACATGTTTACAGTGTGGTGTGGTGTGAGATTAAAGCTGCTTTTATGTTTGGATTTTCACACTGGCTAAATCAGCCAGCAGTGGGAATGCACTACAGTGAAACTTTGAGAAAGTGAGGAGTGTCTGACCCTTAAGTAACCCCCCACATTTTCATTCTTGACAGAGTGGGAAGGAATATGGAGGTAACTGTCAGATGCACATGTGATGAATTCTTTAGTCTTTTAGTCTTTAATCTCTCCTTTGCTTTTTTGTTTTGAATGTTGCCTAGATGGACAATCAACCACTATGTTCAAACAGCAGGATCATAAAGCATCTAAAGGAACATCACCTATCAAAAAAGGATTTGACACCACAGTGAATGGATGGCTAACTCTGGTTCCAAGGAGAAAAGTCATTGAGGCATTTATTTACAACACAGCAAAACTACTACTACTGCTACTACTACTACAACAACTATAATAATAATAATAATAATAATGAAATTATTAATAGTAGTAATAATTAGTAATAATAACCATAATAATAATAATAATACTGCAATGGACTGGCGACCTGCCCGGGGTGTTTCCCGGCCTTCTGCCCAGTGTATACTGTGATAGACTCCAGCCTCTCCATGACTCTGAGGAGGAATAAAAAGGTAAAGATAATGAATTAATAAATAATAACCTTTATTTATAGAGCACTGATCAAAACAGTTACAAAGTGCTTTACAAGAAAAATAAAAAATTTAAACAATCGATATGAAAAAAGAATACAATACCAAAGAGCACTAACTTGACAGAACACAGACGTACTTGAATTACAACTAGCAATGATTATACAACTTTTTAGATGACTTGCTGTGAACTTGACTGCGTCAATAGCTTATGGACCTGTTTTGTGGATATGTTGGCCAAGTTGACTATAAAATATAATATAAATATATATAATTCTAAATGTATATAAATCCCTCAAGCAAAAAAAACAAGATTACTTAAATAACTGTCATGCCAGTCACCAAGCCCTGTACACTTGTGCCACATGCCTGCCATTTGTGCCGTTCGCCATCGATTCACGAAAATGAAGCCTACAATGACACAACTAATGTCAGATGGCTGCTCTACCTCTCCGTCAGAGCAGAGAATGAAAGAATGAGGAATGTAATTTATTATAGCTGACATTTACAAGAGACAAGTACATTGTCCCCGAGGCTGCAGATGTGTCTGAAGGGTCACTGCTGCTTTACAGGACTAGTCTTTGCTGAGAGAACAATTAAAGTGTCCATACTGATCCTTTTTAGTGAGTTAAATAGTCCTAAATAGACCACAGACCTGACATTTACTGGTCCTATGGGGATGTTGAAATAAAGGACCAGCTTTAGAAGGGAGAAGGACCCATTATTGGAGACCGCAGGCTCTCAGCTGCTGTTCAACTTTTCTTTCAATTAGGGCATTCCTACCGAATGATTGGTCATTTTGTTATTAGCTCTAGAAACATTTGCCTTACCCCATTAAGAAGTGACTCATCTGTGTGTGATTGTGATTGTGATTGTGATTGTTGATGTGGTAACGATTAGCCAACCAACCCACATCCTTGCTTCTTTCGGCAGTCTTAGTCAGTCTTTTCTTGCACCATTGCTGTTCTCTACTAATATGGATGTCCAGAGTGCAGCGATTATATTTGTAGATAAATCATGATATGTATTTGTAGGCTGGCAGTTTGTTTGGAAACATCAATGTCCTCAATTTTCGAAATCTACAAATTCCTCCTACAAAAGTTGAAAAATTACAATGAGAAGAAATTCTAGATCTACATTGACGTTGACACTGGGAATGAACATTAGGTATTGAGGAACAGATGATCATGTATTTCAGGAGATTTCTCTATTTACTTTAATATGTGCAACACAACTCTTGAAAACAAAAATAATTAAGTAATGGGATGTACAGAAAAAACAAAATGCTTCAAAATTTGTTTCAAAATACTTATTTATATGACATTAAATGTGGTGTGAAGTTCTCTAATCAAACCAACCAAAATAAAGTGTTCTGAATTTGATCTGTGCCTAGTATTTTATTTGATAGAAATCTGATTTATTCTACAAAGTACTGTAATTGAATATTTTGAAATACAAAAATACTGCTTCCTACCTCTACCTTGTGTGTGTGTGAAAGCAAGTGCTTATCGATAAGGGGTGAATCGAGCTAGTCTGTAATCTTCCCTAATCCTCTCCAGATGCCGCAGCCTCGCACTGCATTCAAAGTCTATTGGAGCAAAATGTTCTTCTGGCAGTAGCCTCCATTTCCCCCATGTCTGCAATAAATCCACATCCTCTCCTTTGTGTTTTTGACATTGGTGAATTATATTGCCGTACTAAAAAAACATAGATTTTGACTTTGTTTATTTATGATATTTATCAGGCAGTGTAAAAACAGCCCCCATTTTTTCTTCAGAGAGGCAGCTTCTCATGCCCTAGAGTTCATTTATGGCCTCTGAACAGATTGCACACACCAAATGCAAGAATAGACAAAATGTTCAAATTTAAGAATAGAGTTTGTGTTAAGCAGTGACTGTAGCTTAACATACAGTGCAGTCCGTAAGTATTTGGGCAGTGAGATGTTTTTTGTTGTTTTGGCTCTGTACTGCAGCACATTCGATTTGAAATGAATAGGCTGTAATTCCTACACGGTTCACCCGATATGGATGTAAATACCCTCAAATTAAAGCTGACAGTCTGCACTTTAACCTCATAGCCTCATTGTTTCGTTTTAAATCGAAAGTGCACAGAGAGTACAGAGCCAAAACAACAAAAAATGTGTCACTGTCCAAATACTTACGTACTGCACTGTATTTAATAAATCCCTATCAGTGAACAAACAAATAAATGAATGTTTTAGTCTCTGCCATATACTTAATACTCTGACCTGAGCAAAGCCACCACTTGATTTTTTAAAATATTCACACAAATCCAGTAAAGGGTGTGTACATACAGGTGATGTGCAAGACTCGCAACCCAAATTATGTGAATTGACTGTACAACTGCCAGTATTTTGGTTGTGCCAAAGAATTGGGATTAAAGGCGATTTTGGTCTGAAGGATCCAATTATTCATGATGACACACAGATGTCCTTCCAGAGCTCAGTGGAAGCCAGACTCTTCCCTGGCTCTCCCCTGCTGTGATGGATTGAGGAATCCTCCAGGACATTTGAATAGCTTCAGAAGCACTGCTGTGAGTGAAAACCGCCAGACACTCTCAGATTCAGACTGTGTGTCTGTGTGTGCACGAGTTTGACTTGAGGCAGACAGTCTAAAGTCTGTCAGTCACCAGCCACTCCATTCTCTGATTTGTGGCTTTGAAGCACATTATTCCTCCGCCTTGGACCTGTATGGTCTATAAATGGGAACATTCAGGACTGTCTCCCATTGCTAGAAATGAGAGAGTATGTGTAACACTGAAACGCAGCTCCATAGGGACTGACTGTGACTCAGATGATTTTCTGAAGACAAGGGCATGTTTTCTACTTAAAGAGATGATAACATTACTGTATTGCAAAGCTCTTTGGATGTGAGCATCTACCAAATGTAACAAATCATTATATTTAAGTATAGGCTATAGTGTATATATATAGGGTATATTTTATTCATATATATGGCTAGTATGACATCACAGATGATGACTTTGGTTTTCTGGTTTCCAGCTTTAAAAGAGGGTTATTCACAAATACATCTTGGGTCTCTCCTGGATCATAAGTAAAGGCATGTAAAGTGTTAAATTGAGTGGAATTTCCTTGTAAGGGCTCATAGTTGCTCCTTTTACATTACATTCACTGCCTTCATGCTAATGAATCATACATAGACGACTCAGCAACTGCTTACGAATCTGCTTAACTTCCCTGGTAAGGGTGTTCAGCTGGTGTTGCACATGTTTTTATAAGCAACTTCAAAGTCAAACTGTCAATGTACCACGCACGTGTAGCACTAGTTTAGCAGCTCAGGGCAACACAGTTTGCTGCTTTTTGTTGTTCATCTTGATTTGAAATAATCAGATTTGGAAAAAATGAATTGGGACACTTTCAGCTGCAGTATGAGCATATACCCTTATAGTGAATGAGCAGGTTAGGGTTCAGTGTCATGTTCAAAGACACTTCGATAGGACACATGACTGTTAATGGCAGTGGGGATCAAACCTGTGATCCCCACTTCGTTAACTTGGCCACCCCTCCCTGTTTTTGCATCTGATTTCCCTGGCATATAAAATGTCCTCTCTTCATCCCATAACCCGTAAGGCTCTAAGCCAGATGTGTTTGTAAATGTTTTCTGAGAAACGCGTGGAGACGCTGGTGGGAAAAGTCCATTAAAATAATTAGTGTGGGAACGGATGCAGGATTACAGACACAGGAACGCTTGCAGGGACATTAATTAAATAATGACACAATGTGGTGGGCAAAGAAGAAAGCAGGAGTTATATGGTAAAATAAGATAAACCCAGGAATAAATGTAGTAGATAAACTTATAAATAGATAAAGATAAACAAATTGTGAGTTATTGTTATGAGCGGACCATTTATAAGGGAGGTTCTTGTCGATGAAGGGCGATCATTGCAAGGAGAGCATTTAGAAGGGAACATGTTTTTAGAGATCCAAGATCCTTTAGGGCACTCAGATAATTACCTTTATAAGCACTACCAATTTAGTCGTGACGGAATTATTTACCTCCAGCAATTAATAGGACACATTGTAAACTCCACGGAGCGAAGCTCAGCCCTAACAGTGAGAGGACGTGCCCCCAGATTCCCTCCACCATTGACCTGGTGGCATTGTGCTGCAGCGCAAGCTCCTCAGATGTGAAGTCTGGGGTGAAGTCTGTTTGCAATATATTTTGTTTATTTGATTTTCACCTGCTGCCAGGTCCTTCTGTTGCCGCTGCCAGATGCGCTGGGAAGTCATTAAAAATATTTTTAATGTTACAGTATGGTGACATAAGAAATAAGAAGTCCAAAATATTAGGAGCTTACAACCACTTTAAAATTTAGCAGAATTAAATTAGCCACACTCTTTAGTGAATCAAAGTCATTTAATTTCTCTGAATTTCTCTGTCAGGCTTCTTCCCTCAGTTTAGCTGCTCTGGCAGTGTTGGATTTGCTCGTTAACATTTCATCAACATTTCGTTAACATCAATAAGGAGCTCCTGCTCTGTGGAGCTGAAAAAATGTGCCCTCTCTTGCTTTTCCATGATTTTGGAAATCTACAACCACAAAAAGCAATATAAAGTTTACTTTTGAGAATTAGAAAAATTCTTACTTCTTTTACTTACTTCTTCTTTTACTTTTACTTTACTTACTTACTTTGTGCCAATACTTCTTTTGGCATGTGATTCACCTCCCCTTTATAGCAGAGCAGGTGTGATTTGATGATAGATTGACTAATCAAATCCTCGCAAATGGGAGTAAGCCGGAACTTAATTGATGGGATAATTGGGCTATGGCATGCGTCAAATTATCCTGATTGTTCAAGTAACATACGTGAAACGGGGCCCAGGGAACAATCAACAACTGTCAGGCACTGACTAGTAGTGAGGCGCTACTGTAACCCAGAAAATATATAATTTCAATAGGTGGTCAAAGTGATCAGAAGGTGAATATACCGGGTGTTTCAAGTAGATATATAATTTTTTATGATAATAATGAAAAACCAAGCTGGATGATTTTTGTAATTTTTAATGAATTACTCAGTGTAACAAAATAATTCAACATTCAGTTGATTTATTAATACTACAAATTATACTTCTGGAATAATGTATATAAAATATATACCTACTTTTGAAACTGGTATTATAACCCCTTGAAAATTAGGTTCTCTCCAGGGCTAATTGTGGTTCCCCTGTGGTTAAAAGCCAACTCTTGGTACAGTTGAGTTACTGTCCTTCTGAAGAGTGGATACAGAACAGCCAATTATAACTCATCGGTTGACTGGGCATGTTGACCCCAGTCGATGGCAGTCTTCCCCTAAAAGGGACCACGTGACTACAGGTGGAAGTGAAGGGTAGGGAGTGGGGTGTTTCTCCAACCATAATCATGGTCAATAATTTTACCATAATGACTATCACTAGGGACATGGAAACTTTAATGCAGTGAGCATTGTAGCAGTTGTAAATCTCAAGCTGTTAATCCTGATGAATCATAAAATAAACACTTATGTGATTGAAGGTTTCCAGCCGAGGGGACTTTTAACAAGCAGAAGAATGACAGAAACCAGATAGAGCACAGACAATAAGGGCCAATAAATCATTGAAAGTTTATGGAGTGTAAGTTAGCAGAATTAACACTTCAACAATGGGGTCATTGTTCATTTACTGCTCAGTAAATAGGCAACATTCCGTATTGGAAATCATTCATCAGAAATACCCTGCCTCATGTATCAAATAAACACCACATAAAACTTTCACAAAACAATATAGCTATTATTATGAGGAATGATAATGATATAAAAGCCCTGAGTGATCCATGTGGCAAAGAAACAGCAGGGCCAGAAAGAGGAGAAACCGTTAAAGAGGAGAAAAAATGTACTGCAAAAAAACAGTACAACAACATTTTCTGTTGTACATTAACAAGTCCTTTGAAGTGTCATGTTAAAAGCCAGGGTTCGCAAAATACCAAGTGGAAATGGTAGAACCATACATTACAGAGAAGATTAATTTGCTGCGAGCTGACGGATGAAGTGGAGGGGGTGTAGTGAAGAGGGCAGAGAGCACTACTGCTGTTTCAGTGTTTCAGCAGTCTGACTTTCAGTAATTACAGCTATGCTTCCACACCTGCAGCCTGAGGAGAAAATGAAAAATAGACCAGAAGGGCAGGGGATTCTCATGCTGTGCATCAAATTTTCATTTTCAAAAATATCCAATTGTCCAAAAGTGTAAAGCTCTAAGTTTACGAGGAAACATTAAAATATATTTGTCTCTATCTCTATCTCAAACCCAAGCCTAATATACACATGTGACACCTTGTGTGTGCCACCTACTGCACTCCAAGGCTGTTGCCAAAAAATAGAAATGAAAGCATATATCACAACAGCAGTGTTTTCAAGTGTCCTTAGTTTCATAGAGCCAAATAGGCCACCGCACATCACAAATGACATGCTTGTTCCTCAGTAAATTTGGTTCACTGGGGAAAATCTAAACGTATTGTATCTGAAGCAAAATGCAAGCCTCCTCCCCATCCTGCATAGAGGCTTTTCATTTTACGTTTATATTTTAGGCATTCAGTTGACTCTTATTTAAAGTGACTTTGAATGAGAGAATGAGTGCAACAGTAGAATAAGCCTAAATCCCAAGATCACCAACATTACAAGCAACCAATTGGAAGTAGGCAAAGTGTCTTACAACAAATGGACACAATTGTGTGTCATATAGAAGAAACAAATAAGAGGGTGACGACCGTAGTCTAGAGAGAGGTTACTGCAGTGGGCTTGTGGTAATAAGGTCACCAGTTCAAAATGCAGGGCTGGTCGGGAAAATGAGGGTCGGGAAAGTGACTATGTGACACAGTACACCCTCCCTCAACAACGACTGTTGAGGTGCAGAGTACTTAACCCTCAATTTCTCCAGTGGAGCTCCTGAGTTGCCCACTGTACAACTATTCTACTGCTTCTACTATTGCTGTACTGGGCAGCTACCAGGGTTTGAATGTGTGGAACTGGATGCATGTGAAGCAGGGCATCACTGGAAAAGAGAAAGCATACTTGGTTGATTTTTCCCTGGATAAACAAGTGTGCTAGCGTTTCTAGGTGCTTGGGTGTAGGGGTGGGGTGGGGGGTTATGTATGATTAGTTTCATTCACATGGAAAGTGAGTGAAACTACGTTGACTCTACAACCTCCACCTGTTAACAGTAATGTTGAGAGAATCACTGAATAAAATATTAAATTCATGCATTGACCACTACACTAAATCACCAAGTTACTTCCTGATAGGTGAATTTACTGCACAGCAACCCAGAGCTGCTCATGCTTGTGTGACTTTTACCGTACTGCCTACTGTATGAGTGCACACTGTATTTCCCTCACGCACAAACAAACCAACAAACACTCAGAGTCTGGTCTGGCTCGTATAGAAAAGACCAATGGTGTGAGACTACCTAGAGTAGCAAGTGAGAGGAGGTACAAGCCAGGTAGTCTTCCTGATTTAACTTCTGAATAAGCTTGACTTGACTAAGCTTCATTTTAGCTTGACCATAAAAAAGAAACCATGCATCTGGACTGATACCAAACTTCTGAAACACTGTCTGACATGGGGTCTGTTCATATTCTGTACAGGATGTATGTGCATTCAGAGACCAGATTTATAGGTACAACGTTTAAGGTGGATGTAGTGAATGTACCACAGGGTCTTAATTCCCACTTACGGTTTTGATTATGGCAGCTTTATCTCCGAGACGCCAAAGCAGGCAATGACATATAGTGTGTGGCTGACACTGGGCTTAACCCTGTTGGTGTTCCTTGAATTTTAAGCTCCTTCTCAGCCTCTCGTCCTTCTCTCTCACCATCCCTTTCTCCTGCGCTTTATTTATCTTTTGTCTCTTGGCTTCCTGTCAATATCTCCCTCTGTCTGCCAAACTTAATCCCTCACAGTCATTGCCTCCCCTGTTCTTTGTCTATGTCATGGCCTTTGTTCCTATTGACACTATTACACTTTGCCTCTGTCCTTGCCTGTCATTTTCTCCACTCCTTTTAATCTTTTTGTTTCGTTTCACCTCCCAACTCATAGTAGACTTTCACAGACTTCACTTTTATCGCTGGTTCACTCGTTAAGCCTTATAACGTAACTGCTTCTACTTAAGAGCAAGGTTTGCCCTTTAGTAATAAATGTGCAGTTTGGGTGTCATTGAGTTGTACTTTCTACGTGTAGTCTCCCGTGTCCTCTTGTCTCGCTTTAAACCTGTCATGCTGGGAAACACTATTTAATAATGGTTCAATGAGTATTGCTTTTAAAACAGGTGGCTCTAACCGCGTCTTTTAATGGACCCGTAAGCAATTATACAATTATTCCATGATAAACTACATCCATCAGGAAATTTCCACGTCGTTATATCAATATGTCCAGAGTTACATTATAGAAACATTGCATCAAGTAGGATAAATTATAGTTATTTTGTATAACAAGCTTTTTAAGAAATACATGTTGGCTGTCAGGCTGTGTATAGTGCACACACTGTTTTGTGATACAGTGGCCAATAATTTGCAATTGCATGTTATCTTAGGTACCAGTGTAACAAATTGGCTAGTTACCTAGTTCATTTGAGGAAGCCACTGCCTCTTAGTCAAATTGTCTTCTTCAGCTCCCTGTGAGAACAGTTTACTCTATTGCTCTGACCTGTTTTCCCCACCTGAAACTTTTAGTACTCTAAATGACTCTAAACGTCAACACAGTTTATAGTTAAACTAAATAAAAATAGTTAAATAAAATAGTTATCTTGGCAGATAGTCAGTGAAAATATCGTAGTCCCCCTTATGCTACACAAACAAAACTCTTGCATGAAGTGTGCAATGAAATATGAGAGAATGAATACTGTCATGTAATGTTTGGCTTGTGCAGCACTAGCTGTACAACACAAAGCAACAATCTGATTCATTACCTAGTCTGGACTGTTACAGGCTCAGTAAACCGTTGGACCTCGTTGTCCTGTACACAAAATCATTGAATCAGGCAGTTTAGTGTCAATACACTTGCCGCCAGGACTAATTTACTCTTAAATGCAGGATTGTAAACTGGCATGACCTTACTGCTTGTTTCTCCCTTTCACTATTTCCCATTTGTTCTCACAACACAAATGACCTTGGACTGCCTGCTCTCTCCTGAAATACGACATGGCACAGGGCTGTACTATTGACCTTGAAATGTCATGGATCCAAATGTCATGAGCTGGGTTGCTGGGGTAGTTGCCAGCTCTTATTGATTTTCTGATATTTTTATATTTATAAGCCCCATGTTTTATCACTTAGCCTCTATGCTTTATCTCTGTGCAACTAAAGGTTGAAATACACTAGAGGGGAATCTGGCCGATTTCAGCTAGCTTTCTCTCCTTACGAGAATAGGGACAGCTCCCCGGTCTAAGGCTTATTCGCAACAGAGTATCAGCAAGGATTATCTGGTAGTGTGAGGGTATTACAGACTAAATCAGAATAAATTGAGTCGCAAGCTGATGGGGGGGCCCCCTCAATAATATCAAACATCAACAATCTGTACAGTAATCTTAATCATACTTGAGGAGAAAAGATCTGTCAAATGTGTGTATGTGTATGTGTGTGATACAATGCGTTTCAATGATCAGTTAGGATTTTAAAATTTGTCTAGTGTGTTGCTAGCTTAAGCTAAAAACTATACTAAACGTTTGTGACCTGTTGAGTTAGAGCCAGTGACTCAGCTCAGTCGGTAGAGCATGAGACTCTCAGGGATGTGGGTTCGATCCCCACATAGTGTCAAGTAGGGATGAGTTCGAATTTTCGAATTTTCGAATAGTCGTGCCAGTCTCGACATTCGATTTTCATGTCAGAGTCGGAAAAAAAAATATTATTATTATTATTAGTAGTAGTAGTAGTATTTATTTATTTTTAATGAATGGTTTAGTTACAACCTAAATATAGGCTAATACTACTGGACGCGGAAGGAAAAGGAAGCGCCGCGATCAGCGCAGATCGAGCGAACAGGAGTTTGGTTGTTCGGCGCCGATCTGCGCTGGTTTTCTCAATGTAGGGGTTTGGTGTTTCTCTCTCTCTGTCTCTCTCTCTCTCCATCTCTCTCTGTCTGCTTGTGTGTGTGTGCCTGCTCGTCGCTCTCTCTCTCTCTCTCTCTCTCAATTCAAAAGGGCATGGGAAACATACGTTTACATTGCCAAAGGAAGTGTGAAATAAAAACAAAAAATTTACATACAATCTCTCTCTGTCTGCTTGTCTGTGTCTCTCTCGCTCTCTGTTTAGACACATAGACGGTAAAAGTTTAGACACAACTGAGAAATATGTATATATATTGACTGGATATCCAACGCCATCATCAATCAGGGTGTTTTATTTTGAAATTTGTTATATTTTGGAAATTGATCGGATGCTCTATGCCGTTCCTGTGTCTGACTTCCTGCCCATCTTGGCACGATCGCTCACGAATCGAGAAAAATTAGACGCCGAAACGATCGCTTGAAGTGCCTATTTATGTGCAGTACCGTTTGATTTTAATGATCCATTCTATTAAAAAGAATAACTGAATTTCGTTTTTTTTTCGAAATTCGGTCTTAAGAACAGTAGACTATTCGAAAATGATTTTGGTCAGTCATGCACATCCCTAGTGTCAAGTACCTTTTGTACGCCGATTTGGAAAAAAGCGTCTGCTAAATGACTGTAATGTAATTTGGGTGTGCTTAGAAGTGGTAATGCCAAAAAGTGGCAATTTAGACTAGAGGACAAGAGACAAGAGAAGAGGGAAAGGGAAGAAGACTGGGAATGAAAGATGGAAATGTTTTCAGGGAGGGGTGAGTAGGAGTGAAGTTGAGGAAAGGAAAGACGATATAAACTCCACCTTACAAACACGCACACATCACAACTTGGCGGGGGTATATTTAGCGGACATTGTTATGATCTACACAGGTCTATGTCCAGTAGTGAGGGTCAGGAATGGGTCGTGTAGCTGTCACACCACCATGATGACCTCTAAGACAACTCTAGATACCGCTGTTTGATGGTTCACTGAGCGAGGGAGGGAGAGAGAGAGCAAGGAGAAATTCAAGAGGCGGGAGAGCCATGCACCATAACTTCACAGATAATTGGTTGTTCCAAGGACTAACAAGAGTTATAGATTGAAGCATATTGAGGATCAACACTATAGTAATTGAGATGAAAGAGTATTGAATTGTTCGTTAACCCGGTGTGTGACATTTATAGATTAGATTAGATGGCTCTTTATTGTCCCTGAGGGGAAATTGCAGTTTTGCAGCAGCGGATGTACAAAGTAACAAGAAAGAAGCACATTATATATAGAATACAATATTCTAGTTTTGTGTCAGCTGCGCAACCCTTTTGCTGTAGCTTGATTGGCTGATTGTGTTGAAAGCAGAGGTTTGATCTAAATATGGACCAGAACCACTTATTGTTTGTTTTTCCTGATAGATATATATATATAGAGAGATGGTTTTATCGCCCAGCCCTACTTTGAGGTACTGGAAGCAGTGCCTAATTTGCCTGATAGAACAGTGGCAGACTATGACGCATTCGCTGGTATTTGATCTTTGATCAACTCTTAGCCTTCTGACAGTGAGAGGCCCACTTCACCTTCTGTTGAATAGAAGTAGAATTGATTACTTTCACTCCCTCCTATCTACTTATTGCAACCTTTTTGTGCCTCCTATTTCTCTCTGCCCCCACTACCCCTCCATCAGTGAAAGTAGTTCAATTTGAGAACTGCTCCACATATAGACCTATCACATTTAAAGCAAAGAACCATGGAAAAAAATACAGAGAGAAACAGGAGGGTGAGTATTGGACGGCAGATCAGGCTGCTTTGTTAAAAGAAATTATATCGGTCAGTCCTCCAAACCCTATCCAGAGGATTGCAGTAAGGTCATGCAAGGAATCAAACATCAGTGTATGCCATCCCTATTTGTCACTTAATTTCTATCACTTAGTCAAGATTTTCGTCTGAGGTCAGTAGATGGAAAGTGTAGGCTCTCGGAGGAGCCAAGGGAGTGAGTGAAGCCACATTAAGCTCAGACTGTACCTTCACCAGTTCTCTTGGGGATAGGGACAATCACTCAACTTCGTCTCCCCTCATCTTATGCTACCCTTATCACTTGCCTTCCCTTCATCAGATTCCTAGCATACCCTTGAGGCATCACCGTGGCAACAGTTAATTAAGTAAGTTAGACTCTTTGGTTGTTTGGGATGCTTAAGTCCATCACTACATACCATTCATCAGGGAAATCACTCTGCCGCTCTTGCATCTTATGGAGGCAAAGAAAACACCACTCCGGATGTACAGTATGCAGATGGTTCCATAAGATCAACTTCTGAGACTGCCACTTGTTCTGGATTTTTCTAAGTCTATTCCCAGAGTTTGAGTCAGCTTTTCAGTTTGCTCAGTGATTATCTCCTTGACAAGTCTAGGTTTTACAATTATTGGGGTTGGTCCTTAGAAGAAATCTAAAATAGCATAGAGAGATTTTGACTTTCGGTGTGAACTGTGACACGGTCTTTCTCTCTCCAATATATCTGTACTATATTTTTGTACTTCAACCTATCAATGTTTTGTGTGCTTACAGGCAATTTTCCACAACACTTTCAATTTTTGGATTGTGATTGCTTGGAAATTTCAGCTCAGCTTGGTGTCTGTGTAAGGGCTTAGTGAGTAGCACTTGGTGAAATGAAGGCTAGTTTTTCAGACCTTCATCTTCAGAGGTCATGCTAAGGCCATTGTCATGTTCAGTTGCAGATGATCAACAATTTAAGCTTTCAGGACAAATAAGGCCTCTTTAAAGTAATAATCTGTTACATTTTGTGTCTGTATGTTTTGCTACTCTTTTTTTATTGCCAATTTATGTAACAATAATGATTCAACCTATAGACAGTTCATGAAGTGATAAAAAAACAAGTTTTCTATATTGGGTATGAGTGAGTAAGAGTAACACTTTTGAACCTGTTTTGTGTTGCAGGAACAGAGTTCTGTGTTGAGTTTATGAAGACTGATGAAAATACATTTATTTTGCTACATAAAATTGCCCCTGTCAGTTCTAGTTATGAAAGAACAAAAGCTTCTTGTAACAAACATAAGGTTGATCTTTAAAGGGAATGTACTATAGCTCTAAGAGTCTTTTAAAAAATGCACCCATTCTGAGCCATATTTCAAACATCAGGCCTGAGTTTTGATTGCCAATAAGGGAACCGTCAGTTTAGGTTAGATCAAAAGAAAGCAGCTCGGCGTTCTTTATGGGTGACTGTATGAGAAGGAATTGTCTGACAACAGTCAACAAAGTAATGGTACCCGTGTATAACCTAGTGACTTGTCTTATTTGATCACAAGACCATTTTTGGGGTTACAAATGAATGTGTCTCTCCAGTGATGATAAATCGAACTATTCAAGCGTGAGTGCAGACCATGGACAGGTTTCAAAACCAGCCTGCCTTCCCTCACAAACAGCTAACCATTTAATAATAATAATAATAGCTTTCATTTTTGGAGTGCCTTTCAAGGTACCCAAGGCAACTAATACATAGCAGTGCTCTCAACTCCATGTCATCCTCAATAAGAATCTGTCAATGATTGGAGAGCCAAAGAATGTATTCCACTACAGAGCCAATTTTCCTATCACCTCTGATCAGTTGTACTGTTCAGATGGCAAGTAAAAGGGAAAGTGTGGAGTCTTGATGTGTCCTTAGAGATGCTATACCCTGTTGGATAGTGCCTGTTGCTTGCAATTCAAAAGACTGTAAGTTGTGCAACAACTGCTTGCCTTTAAGCTCAGCGATAGGGACGTAAGGGGTCAAGGGGCTAAGGCGAGGCCTGTGCACAGACCAGAGCTTTGGAGTTTTAATTATGTTTACTTGAATGTGAGGTGAGTTTTGAAAGGTGAAGCCCCCAGAGAACAGCTCCAGAGTGCATTCCTCACCTCAGTACGCAGTATTCAAGTATTCGAGTGACTTCAGAGGTATTCAGATGAAAAGAAAAGAAGAAAAGAAAATGAAAAGATAACTCTTTGCAAATGTAAATCAGAAATGACTGACAGTAGGGGTGGGCGGTATGGCCTAAAATTTATATCACGGTATATTTAGAATTTTGGACGGTAACGGTATATATCACGGTATAGTTGTTTTTCTTATAATAATAATTTAAAAAAATGCTTTAGGAGCAGTACAAGACTCTGGGATGGTAACAATTTCTTCCCGGGGGGTTAACTATGAGGTTTCTACTGGGCTCTTCCATTAGTATTCTGTAATCTGTATATTATGACAAAATTGACATTGAACTTAAGTGTTTATGAATGTTTTATTGTGCAAAACTGCACTGTATTAAATATAAATAGCACTTTATATGCAAACTTTTTTCCAAAATAGGTTCTGAACAATACTAATATTAAAATAAATAAATAAATAAATAAACATAAAAATGTAAATTTCAAGTATTCCAATACTTCAAATAACTTCTACTGTATATAACAAAAACTTCAAAGGTTAGGCAACATGCCAAGAAAATAATTATAAAGATAAATAGCACATTATATGCAAACTTTTTTCCAGTTTGGCTGAAGTGTTTTCGACCTGGCATCACATACCTCGGATCCAGTGTTTTGATCAATGCCTTAAACCTGTTTGTATAGGAACCATGTCCTTACATAGGTACTCCGTTATGGAATGTGTAATGTCCTTCCACCGCTTGCTTTTTTTTTGTCATACGGATAGCCACTGGAAAATGACTCGGCTAGCGATGTCTGCGTTGTGGTTTTTCGTTTAGCACCACTTGCGGAGGGACTGCTTGTGTCTACGCGCAGCCTAGTACTCTCTTCATACTCGCGGACATGTTTTGTTTTGAGGTGATAAAACAGATTGCTCGTGTTACCACCGCCGGCAACAACTCTTGCTCGACATTGCTTGCAGATAATAGTTTTCTGCTCAAGGTCTGACTTTTTAAACCCAAACCAGGTCCAGATGATGGACGAAGCACCTTTCTTTCTAACTAATTCTCTTGTTTGCATGGGGAACGGGAGCTCCCGCATCATGCTCGCTGCCTTCCATTTCACCATGCATCTTCAGAAAGCATGCGTCTGTTTACGTCGAAGTTTACGTTGCACTACTCACTTTTTCACATCGTCTTTTTCCACAAACTAGTTTATTATCTTTAAATGGCAGCGCGCAGTTCGCTAGCTTTGTGTGTTACGTTTGTAAATTTGAAAAAGTATTTTTACATTCAAAGAGCCTAAAGGTAGCCTTCTACCGGTACATCCGGTAGAGTCAAATCTCTACCGTGGCACGGATTTCTACCGGTATACCGGTTCAACCGTTATACCGCCCACCCCTAACTGACAGTGTATCACCAAGTTTTCTGTCATCCTTCTCCTGCACTCTCCCCATATTCTATTCCATCTCTCTCTGTCTCTCACACACGCTCACATACACACATACTTTTCATCTTCTTCATTCCCTCTTTCTCCTTTTATTCTCACCTATCTTTAAGTGACCATGTCCCTCCGAGATGAAATACGGATGCGTCTTTTCCCCCCATGTAGATAATCAATTCTTTCGCTATTGCTCCTTATCCATTTTCGTCTTCCCTTTCTCAATTTTGTGACAAGAGAAACATGGTGCCCTTATGCAGTGGCTTACTGATTGTGTCTGCTCTCCTGTCACCTTAATAGCAGTGATATCGGTGACAATGGCTCTACCCATAAGGTTTGCATGATTTGCCGACAGCTGCATCTGACTTTGATAACGTAGCCAGAGAGAGGAGGAGACAGTGCATCTAAAATCAATCAACCACACTAAATATTGCATTAGGAATTTAACAATTTACTGGTCTCTCGCACAAGATCTGTATCCAGTGGCTATTTCACACGTAGAAAGAAGAGAGGGCCTGAAAAATGCTTTTGGTGAAATATGCTCCTCTGCTTGGGCTTTCATCAGCAGGTATATGATACCTACCTATGGATTTATAGGCCAGGCAGTTTGGGGTTTAATATTTGCTCGTAGATCTAATATGTGATCTAGTATCGATTTTCCTCTTCACTTCCCCTAGATCAGCTCTCTGAAAGACAAAAACTGACAAAACAAAATGAAAATGCTGAGGCATGTGAAGAAATATGTGTACCAATAGATTATTACATTAGATTTACTGTTCAGCTTTCTGGTTCCTTCTTCATTCATTGCTTTGTTGTACATCAAGAAGGAAGATTATACTGTATAAGTGGGGGAAATAGAAAAAGAAGCCTCTATTAAAGAGGGATAATAAATAAGCATATTATCAAGCTGTGAACCCAGAATTCACGAACACTGTTACATAAATAAGGACATCATCTGCTGTGGCATTGCTGTACCATCTCTTATTAATGATACTGATGAAAGCACTATTTCCGAAAACAACAGAAGGCCTAGGATATTGTATTCTCATGAACAACGTGGTTATGGAGATGGGTATGATCTAATAGATTATGCATCACATTATTCCTGACTCTTGTTTTCTGAATCTGATTTTATTTAACCTTCCAGATGGGACAACACACCTTATACATTTTTGATGCAGCACTCTGTTTTCCACAGATGTTGAGCACAGGGATGTAATGCATTCCTACCTTTCCACTGCAACCTCCCTTCTAAATTGATTTATCCCTGTCTCTCTCTCTGTGCTTTGTTCTCTGTGCTCTCTACCTTCTACTTTATCGTGAGAGAGCGTGTCCTTCAAAGTATTGATCATCGCATTGCAAGTCCACCTGTTTTCTAATGTGGAATTAGTTTCTCAGAGCAACACAATGTCTTGCTCATGCATAATGCAGTTAGAGTTTTATATTAAGTTTGTCGTCGTCTTTGCCCAACCAAAAGCTGTTGAGCAGTTAATTATGTTTCGGCTTAGTGTAGGCAGCGTTCATGCTAATCAAAGTTGACGTGGCTTGTTGCCTGAAAACAAAATGCAGTCCAAAGCCGTCCTCTGTGGATTCGCATTCATCAAATCATCTACAGCTTCTGTAACTTAGTGACAAGAACAATGCCAGGTACACAGTAATGACCTGTTTAATGGATACCTGTGGGTCAGGACGCTGGCCCTCATGTGGATGCAGTGCTAGTGAAGCCACTGGTTGAGAGACAGGGAAGCCCTCATGAGGAATCCAGCCTTAGCAGCCCACTAAGTCCGTCCCTGACGACTGTCATTAAAATCCTATCAGTCAAATGTCGGAGGATCACAGGGGAGTATCAGAGCTGTAAAGCTCTTTGGGCCTTTGGGTAGAGACAAATATACATGCATACTTACACGTGCCTGAATGCATGTGCAAATACAGATTGAGATACAAATGCATACACACACACACACACGTGAACCCGCTCTCAAATATGTTTTGGGACTCCACAACTATTAATTAACTTTTGTTTATTTGTACTGGAAGGGCCACATGTAATAGGAGAGATAGGATAGTAAGTGTTGTCTTAACAAAACTCTATTTTCACATTATGGCACCTTTTATTAAAAAAAAGGTAAATTAAAAAAACGTAATTAACTGATAACCCTCTCAGGAAAGCAACTAGTGGGTTAAAGAGTGGACATCTTATGAATCTCAGCCACTGCAATTTCATAATTTTAAAATTCCCAGGTGCCATTTAGCTTTGGGGTTGCCTGAGGAAATGTCTTGCTGCTGTGGTATGCTCTGCAAATCCATCAGGCCTGGAGGACTGTCCAGGTCTGAGAGAATGCCAGGTTTCATTTTTGTATACTGACTCTGTGTCTCTGAGATAAGCTGCTTGAAGCGCCAAAACTCATCCCCAAGTCAAACTAATGGAAACTACAGGCTTTGTCTTCCTGGATTCTCGAGGGGTGGTGAGCAGGATGGGCAGAGGGCGAGCAGTGGGTGGGCGCAGTCCCACTGCAGCCAGCAAGCACCAGTTGCTACTCAGACACTCCCATACAACCTTTTTCAGCTAGTGGGTTTTGGAGGCGTTTTTCAGGAGTTCAAGCTGAACTGGAAAAGACAACCTACACACACATCTATAAGATGTTTTCATTGCTCTATGGTATGCCCACATGAGTAGTGCATGTACATATGAAAAGACTTTCAAGTAATGGAGCAACTTTGTCAGCTTTGTTTGTTCATACAGTGAGATTACTCCACTGCAAAAAAAGTTTTAAGGCTCAACACCCTGGGCCTCAACTTCTCATGATCCAGGCTCATCAATACTTTCTGGGTAAAGTCAAATGTATTGGCCAAGTGTTTTGGGTAACTTCACTAAACTAAATCAGTGCAAAAAGTATGACAAATGCATCAGCCAATGTAGGGAGATTGATAACTATGTTACCCTCAAGCACAACCGCAATCCTCTCTGGGCAGAAGAAAGTGGCATCTGTAGAATTGGCACTGATCAAGAGGAGCCCAACCGGTATGTCATCAATGTTTGGTTCATCAGAATGCACCACCTGAAGACAAGAACAGAGAACCATTACCCCCAGATTGCCTAAGCTATCTCCAAAAGCATCAGCGGCATATCAGAAGACAGTCAAAGACAGACGTCAAAAACAATTAATCACATTCCATAAATGTCAATCAATATGAAATGTAAAATAAAACTGATGTTTATCTTATCAAGTGTACATTGTGTTCACATGTAGCACAGCAATTGTGGTATTAAGATCAACCTGAAATTTGGTAATTTTACCATTGTTGTGCAGCAATTTAGCATTATGGAAACATTGTGTTCTGACATTTATTAAATGTTTTCCATATCATCACAGTAACCAGAAGATCCTGTTTATTTTGATGTAGTGATACATTTAACTAAATGAAAACGGGTGTATTTAAGACATCCATAAGTGGACATCATATTCAACACATATTCACTGAATGTGAATATGTTTTCTGATTTGCATCCATTATATAACCTACAACAACTACAATTCTTATGGTAATATTCAAAACCTGCAACTAGAACCTGAATGAGATCTGAGCAGCACAAGAGTTACAAAAATGACTTATTCCTCAGTGACACCAGGGGCCTCATTTATAAAGGTTGCTACGCACAAAAAAGTGGCGTTAACGGGGGTGAAATGTGCGTACGCATATTTTACCGCAAACGTCGGGATTTATAGAAAAATTCTATGCGGTAAAAGGTGCGCAGTTCTACGCATCCTTTCACCCATGCGTAGAGCTCACCGCAAAGTTTTTCAGACACGGGAATCAGCGACGCCCGATGGGGAGATCACAAAATAAAGCTCAGTCCTCTTAAAAACATAGTTTTATAAGTGTGCTTTCACAGGGATTGTGGTCTGTTGTATCTGTTAAGCCACTACTTAAAACCTATTTTTATACAAAGCCATTCTCTTAACTCTTATTTTATTGATTATTTTACCGGGCCGGCGCCAGGATGAAGTGACTGAAGGGGCAATTTTTCATAAAATAAAACTCAGTGATTTAACCATGCAACAGCCTCAGAAAGGCTAAATAACAACAACATGAGGCTACTGTTCAAAATCAAAGAATGCATTTATTAATCAGAGACTCACATAAGAACGGAGCACTGCAGAGAATTTATGAACGATAATGATTCTGTCAAAATCAGCAGGGGGAGGCGCGTAGAAACAGCAGTTTGCGGCTTGCATCTCTCTCTCTCTCTCTCTCTCTCTCCCCCCCCCCCCCACAATGGGGGGAATGTATTTACCACCACGAAAAGCAAGCAGGCTGAGAAACCGAACTAAGTGACGTGTCTGTCTATCGATCTCCTCAGCTCCGTTTCAGTGGGCTACTATGGACGCCCTAGAAATATTTTTCTATAGATACATAAAGCTTAAACTGAGGGGGCAAAAATACAACTGAGGGGCTAAGCATATTTTACTCTCTCATATGTAGCTCCTTATGCTCAATGTTGTTGAAAACTGTTTTTAAATTGTTTTTATTATTTTGTTCATCTTCAGTTTGTCTACTATTTTTATTTTGTCTTCTAAAGCACTTTGTAACTTAAACTAAAGTTTATTTTTATTATTATTAAGGTGTGCCGGATTATTAGGGCTTGTGCGGTTCTCCACAATGTGGCACAGATGCCTCTACTGAGCCCCCAAACAGAGCCTTTCTTGCAGTTGCCGTCTCTCCGTCTTTCCCTCATTGATAGTCCAACAAAGGCTCCTTAACAACGTCGGCATATTCATGACCTATTTAGCATTGACCATTTATGGATGATTGTGGGACGACACTGGGAGGAGTAGTGGGAGGACACTGGGAGGAGTACACGAGCGCACAATTCACCGCAGGTGGGTATTTATAAAGAGAAGACTGCGTACAGGTGTGCGCCGCACGGTTTTATAGATCTGAATATTTTCTTGCGTTAGTAGATTCTGAGGTTTGTGCGTATGCAATGTTTTAGGATGGAATCTACGCAAAGTTTTATAAATGAGGCCCCAGGCTCAATGCGGCAGGGGGGTGTTGTTGTGCCAGCAGCTGTGGGCAGAGAGAAGGGGCAGGGGCTCAGCGGGGAGGTAGACGCACCTGTGAGTGGTTTGGCTGATTGTACGGTAATTAACGTGTGCTTAAATCCCTCACAGTGAAGCTGGGTCCGGGGAGGAGGCACATGAGAGACAGCGCCCGCGCTATAGAGAAAGAAGCTCAAAAAGCCTCGTGTTTATGTTTGTGTGCTGGCCTATGGGCCCTGGTTGTCGGAACCCAGTAAATCCTCCCGGGTCTGAAGCGATGAGAGTTCTAACCCAGATAAACCAAAATCCACTGTAGTATCATTATCAAGTACCAACTCACCTGGAGGTCATAAGTGCTGAAGATCTGACCCAGAGCTTCGGCTACGTTCCCTGTGCATGCAGCCTTCTTCCTGAACAAGCTCTGAAGACTGGGGGGCATGTCTGTCCAACTCAGCATAGAAGTGGTTCTTCAGGTTGATGTTTGTAATTCTGTGAAACTCGGCACAAATCTGTACAAATATAAAATGAATGTTTAAGTCAGAGTATAGTGTATATGTGGCCCTGTAAAAAATGAAAAATAAGATATTAATATGCCCGGTAATAGCAAAACATTGACCTTATACTATAGCTGCTTGTCAGATTTGGGGAAAAACATGCAGATCCTTACACTACAAAATCATTTTGATGTTTGATGTAAGTCTGAGTAAACCTTCCAAAGTTATCACTAACACAGCCACACAAAATAATTAAATTTAATACATCTGCTTGAATAGGTGTACTAAGGAAAATATTTTCACCTGTGACTCTATTTTAAGGGCAGACCAGCGTTCCAGGATCTCTCCAACAGGTAGCTCATCATTGATGACCTCGTTGCCGCGCAGGGCGAAGGTGGTCTGCATTCAATTTGCAATCAGGGGAAGGTTTTTGTCACTCATCTTAACTTCATCTACAATTTGGAGTCTCAATTGCTCAAGGCTTGCACCACCTTCACCTTTTGGGAAATTAGGGAGGAAATTCACTTCTGCCCTCTTTGGCCTTTTGATGTTAGTGTGGGGAGCTTGTTTGTCAGGTTTGTTTCTACTCCTCTTGCCAGAATTTACAGCTACTTCATGAAATCCTGCCTGACTCAACTTACTGCGGTAGTTCCCTATCTTAAACTTAGACTATTTTTCCACCCATACCATCCTGTCTGAGATCCTGGCTCTTTTAGACAAGGATGCTTAGTGACAAGTGCTTCTGCTACCATTGAAAATGTCTTATCATTGGGGTATGCTTTGAAGCTATGAATTTTGGCTGCAAGGGTCTCAAGAACGTCATGCTTTTGTCCCCGAGATAACTTAGGAGTTTTTGATGTTCTCTCATATGTAACATTTCCCTCACAGAGTATGAGTTCTACCTCGTAAGATAAAATGGGCACTGGAAAAACATCAGGCCATCTGTTATCCAGTCCTGTCTGGAGTCATAGCATGTGGCAATATTATTGTGCCATCTGATGCTACTGAACTGGCATCACTCTCAGACCTTACAACTTTTAGTACTTCATTTGATACCTTTTTTTTTTTCTACTTAATTCGATACCTATTATGTAAATGGAAGCATTCAGTTGCGTAAAATGCCACCACTCCTCCCCATCCAAATGATTTTTACACGAATACACTTTGAAAGTGTTCAAGTTATTAAAATATTTATTAAATAACTGTACAAATAATCGACAGTTGCGGCGTGTCCTCTTGAGGAGAAGACGACACTGGTGTCGAAGAAGCCATTGGCCTTGCGAACACGGTGCAGCTGTCCACCCTGAAGTTTTCTCCATGCTTGATGAGGTGCTTTATCATGTTACTCGTATTCCCAGTTTTTCCTGAAATAATCCTTCCGCATTTCATGCATTTATTTTTATCAGATGCCACAGGCGTGTAGTATAGCCATACTTTCGAACGTTTTGGTGGCATCTCGGCATACACTGCACTCGACTTCACCACACCACAGACTGTATGGGTTGTAGCTGCTGCGGTAGTGGGCCAATCACACGTTGCATTAAAGAACGCTTGCGGTGATTGGCTGCGAGCAAAACCATACAAATAGTCATTTTTTTCTAGATCTGGGTACAAAAAGGATCGAATGCAGGTATTGTTTGACTGGCGAAGTTTCGATACTACTTGATACTGTGTTATTTCGGTCGATACCTTAAAGGTATCGAGTACCCATACCCAGCCCTACTAATGGCATATTGATTGTGAGATTACACCAGTGTTTGTCATTTTCTCCACACTGCTCCATAGGTCCCCACTTCTAAAAGCATTTAATCCTATAGGTCTCTGATCAAAAATCTCAAATTATCTTAAATGCTCACTGTACCAGCACTCGTAGTTCCTGCAAAGAAAGGAAACAGAGTTATTCACAAGCAGTACATGCTCAATCCTGCTGAATTTTGGAAGTCCTCCAATCTGACCTGCAGAAACAAACATCCATTTGCATACTGTATTTATAGAGACCTTTGTTGTACAGTATATGTTTTGGCTGTCTGTCTTTGTCTCTATGAAGTCTTTTGCCACTTGAGGCAGTGTGGCAACTTGGACAAAGGTGACACTTGAGGCTTGTGTGTGGGGTCTGAAAAATAATGGCGCCCTGAAGTGATACGCCATCATAAACTGTAGCAAGATTTTCCAAGATATTCTTGAAATTGTGTGTGTCATGTATCACCCTTTTGCAAAAGCAATGTTTTCCCTCGAACCTCATGGTCCATAGGTGAACAAGAGGCCCAGAACGCTTTGTCAGTTCTGGGTAGTGCTCAACATAATGATGCTTGGGTCAGAGCTTAAAGTCTGGAAACACTGCTTGAAGACCCTGACTGTGATCACTTATTTTAGTCTGCAGGTACTGGATGGATTCCTCTGTGAAAGATGGAGACAAAACCAGCTGCACGATTTCTTTAAGGTCCATCAATATGGCCCATGCTTCATCTCTTTCAGGCACTTTACTTCCTAACATGAGTGGTAATAACCTCAGCAAAGTGGAATTTTCATGTCCATTCCCGCCAATACTTAATTTGGCTGCAAAATCTTTTGGGATTAGTTGTGGTTTATCAAGCCTATCAGAGTGCTGATATGGAAATGTGCATATTTTTGTGTTTAGATATTCAAGAGTGAAATACTTCAGACAAATCATCTCAGGGATGCACAAGGCCAACTCAACTGGCACATTACCTTCAAACAGGTTGTGAAGTATATCAGACGGGAAACCAGTAATAGGATGAAAATGCTGCAATGCCTTGCTGAGAGCACACTCACCTGTAACACCAAAATGAATTGGATTTTCATCTGAAAACTGTTCTGTAACAGTTAACTTGTGAGGCTGGCATCTGCATAAACAGATGTTTATGTTCGCCTATGGAAAATGATCATTGAATAATTAAATTATTTTGCTTTAAACAAAAAAGTCGACATTACCTGTTGTATATTCATGAAATGATTGCCAAGGTTATCATACCAAAATGTCATCTAGACATCTTTTCAAAATTTAACATGATTTTGCCACCTTGAGTGGTATGGAGTAGTCAAATTTTGGGATAATTGACCATTGTAATGGATACTTATAAATCTTTTACTGACCTAATGCTGAAAGGGCAAAAATGCAATTTATAGTTAAAAAGTTCTTACTGTCATCATGGCAGCCATGTCTTTAAGCTTCTTGCCCTGCTGCCCTGGTCGCTCCTCAAACACCCTCAGCAGATCAGCGGAGTGTAGGTCAAGCTGTGACAGAAACCTTGACTGTAGAGGCGTTGTTGTGAGACGCTTGAACTCTGCGTTTATCTGAAACTACATGAAATCATTTGAGACAAGATCCTTACAAGGACATAACTGGCACCTAAATATACAGCTCTCTGATTGATAATGACCAGTTTTAGTCACATGAAATCTATTCAAATGAATTAAAAGCGCATTCCATGTTCTAAAAGTGTACAGGCAGCTTACATATACACAGGGAAAACGATTATTATTCCCATAATATCTATGTTTCACTCGATAATACTTTAATACTTGGGACCTACTTGGTAAAACTGAGGGGCAGGCCTTACAAAGCCACATTCACAGCAACAATCTTCCACACTTGCAGCACCATTCACTGCAAAAGAGAAATGGAAACAAATAAGGAATAATGTCCAATGACAAAATCATAAAATCTAAGTGTTTCTAATTCAAAAATGTATGACAAGCTGTCAAAAATTATGAAACATCAAACAATCAATAATAAAAAGGGGAAGGTCTAAGTAACAGTAGTGAACAAAGAACAACTTGACAGAGTCCAATGAGGCTTCCCGCAACTGTTTATGACTCACAATAATGGAGTGGGGCCAATGGGACTCTCCCCCTCATCATCCTAAGACTTCCACTGAGTCTATGGGAGTTGTAGCTAGGACCAGTGTTGTAAAAAATATCCAAAAGTCATACATGAGTAAAAGTAAAGACATCTTGCTAAAATATTACTTTAACATTAACAGAGCAAATAAAAAATTCATTCTCACCACAAAAAGTTGAGCCCACAGTGAAAGCGCTGACTCCAGGAGACACGCACGGACTGAGTTTGCTTGTCAATCTGCAGCAACAAAGAGCAAGAGAAAAAACACTTAATCAATGTAAAGCTGTATTTCTCTAAAACACAAATAGTATATACTAGAGGTCAACAGATTGTGTTGGATGGCTGATGCCAATCTTTTTATAGCAGAGCAGCAAATAGCAAATATGTTTCTGCATCTGAAATGTAAATGACACCATTGCTCTCTTCAATGTACATTTATAACAGTTATACTCTCCACAAAACCTTCAGAGTGTGAGGCTGGTGGTGAGCTGCAGCACCAAACACATTTTGAGAAAAGATACAGACTCACCACAGAACTTGAGCCACAGCGGAGGCACTGTGCACTTCTGATGGACACCTGCAGCAGCAACAACATTAAAATACAAAAAATAAAAAAACACGTCTATAATCCAAAACTGACTTTGAGACTATCTTCTCTTATTGGGGCCTGGTAGTAACCAGGCCTTCGGTACCGTACGCAAAGTTTCCTTCTGCCCATTTCTAGTGTGACCGCAGCCTCACTAAAAGCACGAGCAATCTAACACCGGCCCAACCCTTACAACTAACGTTACCCTGCTGGCCGTCCGACCGGTCACAACTTCAGCTGGCGTTACTTAACTGAGCCTGCCAACTCGGTTGGCCTCGCGACTGATAGGCCTAACGTTAGCCACCTTTACGTTATGTAGCACCCAACAATGTCCTTAAACGCTGCAAAAATAACTAGATAGCCTACCATTAACGGAACTAGCCCAATAAAGTAATCGATACTATTGGTCAAATGACCGCAGCAAAGCCCTCGTACTCCTCCTTGACAAAAGCTTATCCTACCTTAACTATTTTTGCTAACAAATGCTAACTTAGCAGATAACGTTACCTAGCTACAAACCTACACGTTGCCCCCGGGCCCCACCCTACTAACTTAACTGATGCCATTATAACTGCATATTTGTACTGTTTATAAAAGGAATTTAACACAAACTCGTTCTATATTCTCTCGCTATTACGGTCGGCATTCACACAGAAATGAACAGCGCTGCGTTCAGTTAAGTAACTTAGTAACAGTAACGTTAATGGTGTCTGCTTGGAAGTTTTCACAGATTAAAGTGGCAGACACGGCGATTAAACAGCGCAAGAGCAAATAACCTCATGGCAGTTCATTAACTTATGTTGGCGACTCAAGCCATTATACTACATATGGTTACGTATTAGCCAATATTGAAATTTATTCCAGCCATCCATACTTACCAAGCTGAGCTGAGAAATGGCGGCGTGACAGGTCTGTCTTCTTCCTCAAATGCATTGCGCGGGATATCGCGAGGAAAACTGGTATTGATACTTGATTGACTCACTTTATCCCAACATGAGCTAAACAAGTTCATGTACTCTCTCTGCATATAATGTAGATTCTACACAATACTATTACATTTTGCTTCAGAATATGAAGCAATTGTGTAAAATGCACAAAAGATGCTTAGATAAATCCAACAGATGGCCAGTCTCCTTTTTTTCAGTGTAGTTCAATGTCATCCACATACAGAATCAGTGACAATTTCAGCTCTCCTGCTTCTGACAATAACTGATTTTTTTTGAAATATGTTCCATCTTCATGAGACACGATGGTTTGGCTTCTTGAATCTTGTCAAGAAGATCAATATTTTTAAACATTGTTTGAAGCATCTGGAGTATTGGAACATACACTGCTGTATAATGCACTGGCATTACCATAGGGTAGTTACTCCTTACAAATGTTTTTCATGATAGCTTCCACTAATTCATGAAGAAGGGCATCACTGATAGACTGATCATGCTCTCACAAGAGGTTTGGACAATGAGAATATTTGCGACACGTTTTCAACTATGTCCTGTATAGCCATCTCTGCTACATGAAGAACACTGTGCATTTTCAAGAACAAAGAAGCCAAATTGTTTCTCAAATGAGCTTGCAATTCACCAGTGTCATCTCTAGACTCAGGAGGATTACACTCAGGAGAATTCTGAGAGGGACCACCCTCATCAGAATCAACTTGAGTCTGCATTGGTTTGCTGTCAGTTTCTGTCAAGACAAGTGAATTTTCAATGCATTTACTGACTGAAATGTGCAGATCATAGAGACAAGGCAATTGACTGACTGACAAAAAATTGCTATGATGCAAACGGCAGCAACGCAAAGTTTGCACCTCCAAGCCATTGGAAAACTAAACAATATTCCCCCAAAATCCCATTCACAACCCGGAGTGAAAACAAGTATGAGACACGTTTTAGATCAATTTCAGTGTTGTGCATTAAATATTCATTCACATTTTAGTAACTATGCATAAGAAATGTCTATTAAAGCTTATTGTTCAACATCAACATACCAGATTGAAGACTTGCTTCAGTTTCAGCGAAAGAAGATTGAAAAGTTACTTAGGTTGCAACGTTTTCACAAAAGCACTACGTAAAATATCTGGGAGGCATTTAGCACTAAACAGTTAACTAACATTACAGGCATTGTGTGAAATATGGTGCTGTCTCAGACCCCATGATACAAACTTAGGACAACCTAAAAACCTTTTTTTAATTGCTGTTGTTTTTTTGTTTTTTTGTTTTTTTTAAAGTTTATTTTCATGCTGAAAAGTTAGAAGGTGAGGAGCAACACAGAAATGTGACTAACAGGGAGCAGGTAGCTAATGCATGTCAGACGTCAGACAGATTGAGGGAGCGCTGTTAAATTATTTGAGTACAATGACAAAAATGAATCAAAGTGGTTTGGGGATGGATGACCAGAGACCACGGTGGACAATCCATACACACTGACTAGATGACCTCATAGAAAGATAGATAATTTATTGATCCCCGGGGGGAAATTCTGGAAAATGTATTGGCAGTGGTGGGATTTGAACCCACACCCCCGAAGAGACTAGAGCCTTAATGCAGAATCCTTACGCCGGGGACACACTGGACGCGGAAAGAAAAGGAAGCGCCGCGATCGGCGCCGATCGAGCAAGAAGGAGTTTGGTTGTTCACACCTGCACCGAACGGCGCCGATCTCCGCTGGTTTTCTCAATGTAGGGGTTTGGTCTCTCTCTCTCTCTCTCTCTGCGTGTGCCTGCTCCTCTCTCTCTCTCTCTGCTTGTGCGTGTGCCTGCTCCTCTCTCTCTCTCTCTCTCTCTCTCTGCGTGTGCCTGCTTCTCTCTCTCGCTCTCTGTTTAGATACAGACGGTAAAAGTTTAGACACAACTCAGAAATACCATCAATCAGGGTGTTTTATTTTGAAATTTGTTATATTTTGGAAAATGACAGGATGCTCTATGCCGTTCCTGTGTCTGACTTCCTGCCTAGCTTGACACATTCGCTCACGAATCGAGAAAATCTTAGACCTGACGCCGAAACAGTCACTGCAGGCCGCGGCCATTTGGCGCCATTCGGCGCCCTTCCGCGTCCGGTGTGCACGGCCACATTGGTTAACATGGGCGCGGAAAGAATTTTCGTCGGCATTCGGCGCCTTTCGTTGCTGTTCCGCGTCCAGTGTGTCCAGTGTGTCTATGTTATGTAATTTACCTGAACTTTACATGCATTGACAAGGACAGTAACATGACAAAGCAGTAGCTTTGTTTGTGAAATTTTGTACAGCTATTTTAGTTAGTAGTTAATTGCTACATGTGACTTGGCTATACAATCACATAAAGAGTACAGGACAGCGTATATTGGGTCATTCTAACATCTTCTAAACATATTTTAAAATTGATCAGCAAGTTAATAGCTTGGCAAGGCATGGTCCATGGGGTGCTCTCTGAAGAAGTATGTATGAGGCTTGTCTTCACCACCCACTGCTTGGTGTGTGTGTGTGTGGACCTTTTGGATAGGGAGCGTCTCTGGTAAGTCACTCAGTCTGCGTCAGCATCTGTGGAACTACACACAGAAAAATAAAGACACATCTATCTGCCATCCCTTCAGTTCTTCATGACACCACAACCATGTCCAATTTATGAACCCAGCATATCCAAAACAGCTCCAGGGATATGGAGGAGAATCATAAATTCTTGCTGAGCTTAGTGACTCATTTAAGTTTTTTCAGCAGACATGAGGCCATGAATTATAACCTATTTTTCCTTTGCTTTACCCGGTTACACAAACACAAAGTGTTGTGATGTATCTATAGGGCATTATAAGGGCATTCATAAAGAATTATAATGCACTCATAATGCCTTATACAGCTGATGGCCACTGAGCAGCTCCACTGGATCAGGTGGTGCCTTGCTCAAGGGCATCATGGCAGTGGTTGTGAATGGAGGGGACAATGGTATTCATTCACTTTCCCTTCTGGTCACAAGCCCACCTCTCTAACCTCCAAGCACCTGCTTCCCCCATTATATGAGCACTCATAAAACATTAAAGACACAACTTAGTGTGAAAGTGAAAGTGTTTATGACTAGTTATCTATCAGAGGTTGCCTCACAAGGGTTATAATGTATTAGAATAACTTGGATGTCAATATGAATAAATTATTATCTGTGTTAAGTACAATTCAATTAATCTAAACGCATCTGAAATGAAGAATCAAGGTTTTCATTGTCTCGTAACCACGTAACCTGATAATGTTGCGTAATAGATCTTAAAACATGCAACAATACAAATAAAATATTCAAATAACGTACTTGTACTCCGAATTCTTAAATTATATGTATAATATGTCAGTACTGGTATAATGCATTAATTAGTGTTATGTGTTCTTATGAGCATGGTCATAAGGCATTATGACTGCATTATAATTGCTGTTTAACATGTATTATTTATCATAGAAAGTGTAACCAAATTCCCTTTACTTCTTCTTAACCCACTGTAGGATTCCACTATAGAGATGAAGCTAATGGCTTTTGAGTACACTGTTAAATGTGGCTCTAGTCAATCAGCAGTTGCACATAGTAATCTATGGGAGTGAAAACTCAAGGCTTTGACTAAGTGCTCTCTCTCACATTTACTGATGCTGAAAAGCCTATTTCAACTTACCAGGTAATAAATATATATCATTAAGTGTGCGCATCTAATCACACAATTGTCCAACTGCTCATGCTTTGTATAGAAAAATCACTGGCTCTAGCAGGACTGAAGTTAGGCTGTTTATGAAGCATGTCAAAACTGCAAAAACTCTTTATATAATCTGCACTCAACAGTTGCTGGGTACTTTGATGGAGTCAGTCTTGTAAAACAACCAAACAAATATTTCAGTTATGACATCATGTCCTAAAACTTGCCAAGTTGAATTAATGTCTCTCTTTATTTTCCACCTCACAAACTACAAACCATTTGAGCACAGATGAGTTGATTTAAGCCCAGTAGACACGTATCCAGTATTTGTCTTTGTAACTCAGTGAATTTTTTTTCTTCTCATACTTCTCATCCCTCCTTTTGGGTCTCATGACCATTCATTTTATATGTTGTGTTTGGCATACCTGCATTTAAGGCCATGGCAGCAAGGCTTTCCTCTGTTTTCATCAGTCTGCATTTATTGCCGAGGTAACAGCAGCCTCAGCAGGGAGAGCTTCATTCATAGAATCTGCCAGAATTACTTCTTGCTTCTCATTCACTGCCAGTGGAATTTCAGACATTATGGACAGGCTTTTTAATTTTCTTTTACCTTTTTATCCAAGGAAAGACAACTGATCTCCATGTTTTTTTCCAGCAATGCTCTGCTTCACATTTATGCAGCTCTGCTTGAGCAGTTGGGGGTTAAATGCATTGCTCAAGGGCACCACATCAGCGGGTGTTGAGGGAGGGGAGTGCTACTCATTCACTTTCCCCACCCACATCTTTCCAGTTGGTCTGGGGGATTTGAAGCGGTCACAAAACCGCTTCTCTAACCTCTACCACAGCTCTACCACATGGCTACAACAGCCCCAGCCCATGTGCTTGGGTAGTGTGTGTGTGCCTGCACACACGTGAATCTGTACTACACATCTAAAGGTCCTTGTGTGTGTTCTTGCCTGAATTACATTACATTCTGGCCTGGGCTTTACAGTGTTTGTCCAAATAACAGAGTGGGGATGTGTACACCGTAACTGATTAAAAACAGCTCTTTGGGACTGTAGCTGAACATTGTCCTCCATGTAATCACTGGGGATGGCAGTAGTTTTGCATTCAATACTGCTTGGCTACGCACAATTTAGAACTGTACTCAAATCTTATTGCATTTGTTCTTCACTTTCAACTTCATGAAACATTTTACCTCAGTTAATCTAACATGGGTAGATAATTGTTGAATCAGGAAATGAAATAAAATTGGGAAATTACATTTTCAAGAAAATGAATGCTGAAGTTTTGTGCGATAAATCCAAATTGCTCAAAGATTTGTTGCTTCTGGCCTGGAGAGCATGCGTGGGCTTATCAGCAGGGCCCCCCTTGGAGACCAATTAAGACACTTCTTTTAACCACTCAGCACTTCCTGCTGTAAAGTTGACTACACTTTGCATGATGTGACTTTAGTTATTAGGCCTGCGTTGCTAATGCTTTCATAACAAGAAGGAACAAGCCGGAGTTGTGCAGTAGATTGCTTTCCATATTCATTTTGTAAATTTCTCTGTTGTCTTGCCATCTAATGGGCACAAGGGAGCCTCAGTTAGGGAGCCCCAGTTTTTCCACTTAATTACACTGTACATTCTAAATTCATACCAATTTCACATGGCTAATGCCTGACAAGAGTCTGAGTTCAAACATACAGTACATGAGGAATGAGGATCTATCTTTTTGGATCCAAACTAAACAGTTTTGAAATCATTAACTTCAAACTGTAAAAAAGAGCTGCTTCCTTATTATTTACTTACTTCAACCTCCAACTCCATCTCAGCTGCAACTGATTTTTGTGAACACCCCTCGGTTAAGGTAGTGGATTTCATTGAAGTGTCCATTTTATATTTCATATATGTAGTAAAAATGATCGAGAATGAATGTTCTGTCATTTGTTCCTGCGTTACATCTTAGTTTTACACTTTGGACTGATTGCGTCGAGTTACCTTTAACACTACTGTGCTCTCTCTCTGTCTCTCGGGACTTAGGTTAGTTTGATTTTCTGTGTTTCTCTCTGCGGATCTTGGGTCTTTTCCTTCCTTCCTTCCATCCATCCAGTCGAAGCTCAATGTGTCTCAGCAGGAGATGCGATAATGAAAGATTCATTAGAGGAAATCATTAGGGATGTTGGGAAGTTTCCTTCAGATAACACCTAAGTGGCACATAGTTAAATAGGAATTATGATTAACTCCTGATTAGTTACAGAGATTAACACCTATGCGCAATGGGACACAGACACAGCTCAGAGAGGTCAAACTGGGTTTTTTTAATAGAAGAGCACATAATTTACACTACGCATCGTTGGTGGTCGCCTGGGACTTGTTGAATAACAGAGTCATTTTTACCCTGTACCCTAGGTGTTATGCCACCCCACAGGCAAGCAATTACAAATGAGCACCAGCCAAGGGCAGACAAACCCATTGTAATTGGAGTGTGTGTGTGTGTGTGCGTGTGTGTGTGTGTGTGAGTGTAATTACCCCCATACCCACTGTAAGCAGTGTACCATGTTATGATCACCACTTTCAAGATGGCTGTCCTGTGTGGCTACATTAACATGCACAGAGAAATCCATTCTCATCCCGGTTACTCGGGTAACCCAGTTTTGGTCTGTGCCTGTAAATGTCATACCTGGATTAGAAAAACCAGATTAGATTAGAAACCCAGTTTGGATGCCTAGCCTACTGTGGCATGTAAACCTCTTACTCCATTGACTTTCGGTTCTCGCCGTCTGCACAAACCCAGACTCCCACAGCATTATGGGCACATTTTGATGAACATGGAGGCAATCAATATTTACTATCATGATTACTATTGGGATCATTTATTTCCCCTGAGTTAGAAGTAACCTATTGCTCAGTCAAAGAGGGTAGCTGGTTGTTGCAGCTTTTTTTTGTTGCTTTATCTGTGTGGACAGGAAACAACAAGTAGACAGGAATATTCTGTTTACTGGTTTATTCATTGCAGGGTATCAATAGTTCATGTAAACAGCTTAACCTAAATAAGACCTTAACCGGAGTATGGCCAATAGCCAGTTACTCCGTGCATGTAAACGTAGCCAGTGCTGATTCCCCTTGTGTCTGTATACATCTACAAAGCCAGGATTTATAGCAGGAGAACAAATATTTCAGGATCCCAGGTGAGGACGGTACACGGTGTAAATTTCCCAAGATCTTAAAGCTTGTTCGCTCTATAACAAAGAATCATAGGGTGTGCACTGATCCTCAAAAATCCTCAAAAGCCATACAATGTTCTCACCTTGTTGCCTGCTGCATTGGGAACCAAATCAATAGAGATGCAACAGCTTGGATCTGTTCAGACTCTTTGTATCCTTTCTTGTGTCAGAACCGAGGCATCTCTGTCCTTGTAGGCAGTCACTATAAAATGCAGCTCAGGATGAATGACAATAGAAGCATCAGAGGAGCCTCGACGATCTGATAATGAATAGAGACGACGCTCTGTCCCTTTCTTCTCTTCTGGCTTGTGGCTAGTTAGTTGAGATACTGTGAAAATTGTCAGCATTGGACAGTAACACTCAATAGCAGTTATAACATGCAAAGGAATTTAAATACTTGTAAACAATTGTAACTATTAGGCAAAGACATGAAATACAACAGCATCAAGATGTGGGATGAAGAAATATAGCAGGGTGATCTTTTGACTAAACCAATATATTTTGATGTCTCTTGTTACAATTCTATTCAGGTCTTTAATAGCATGATTCCACTCTTGCCATAGATGTAAGGAACACCTGATTTACCACAGTTGAAGCTCTTTTATGGTGAACTTATCTGAAGGAAATATCAGCATCACTTCACATCCATTCACCTCGGCTTGACTGACATTGATAAAGGAGGGCATCTTTTTCTGTTGATGACTTGATAATGTTTCCCTTATCTCAGTTGTGCATCAACAGCAGTACTCTCCTGTTGTCACTGTGTAGACAACTGGTCTTAATCACAAATGAATGACAGTTTAGGAGACACGTTCACATGCACAAGCGCAGGTGCACACACATACACACATTGCATTGTGAGAAAGAGTGGGGGTGAGAGAGTTGGTATAAGAGAAACAATAAAGAATGACAACTATCTGTTGTATTGTGTTAAAGTCTGATTTCTTTCCTCATACAACAGGAAGTTCTGGGAGTGTCAATGTCTGAACAGGATGTGTTGTGTGTGTGTTATAGACAATGCCATACAGCAGCAGCTAACTCCTTATATAGTTCCTGCCGGTCCCCATTCAATACTTCATATAGTCATTTTGTGAAGTCCCCACCCGATGTGGTCGATATATCCAACTCGTGCACAAAAAAGCTTCTATCTTTTGCTTCCTCTTCCCCGGTATCAGTGATGAAGATTTCAGGGTCGGCTGCGTGTCATCTCAATCAGTTTCTTCCTTTCCTCAGTTTCTTCTTCTCCTTTTCACCTCCTCCATCCTTCCATCTTCCTCAGCCAGCACAGTTCCTTTTTTTTCTATCAGTGAGACACAGGACATGGCTATTATTACGCTAGTTGTCAATCCTATAAATACAGACACACACACACACACACACACACACACACACACACACACACAGTTAAATCTCAAAGTAATCATTATGGCATGAGTGAGAGAGCGTAGTTAACAGAATTGCCTGGCGGTATCAGATTAGCTGTGAACAATGTCCATAAGTCAATAAGTCACTGAACGGTACAGACCAGAGGTAGAAGAAGCAAAGCTTTCTTGCACATTTCCACCGCTCTCATCCCTCAGGTGACAATTTTATACCAAAACAGTTTATCCACATACATTATGCAGAATTGCTTCAGGGAAATCAGGTCAGTTGTAAAGGTACTGTACATATATACAACCTTGGGATCAAATTCAGCGCCACCTATATCAGAACCACATATCTTTTTCATTCGTCACACAAGTTTTAGCATCTTTAAATTGGTTAGTTTCAGAATTGATTTTAAGATTTTACTGATCACTTATAAGGCACAGATGGGTTTGGCACAGACTTTTTAATCACAGCCTGAGGTCCTCGTGCAGGTTCCTATTGGCTGTTCCAAAGTCTGGATTAAAAACAAGAGGTAATTGGTTCTTTACCATCAGGACTCCTAAACTTTGGATCGACCTGTTTTAGGAGCTTAGGCTGTTAAATCTGTATCATGTTTTCGGTCACATCTCACTTTTATAGACTTGCTTTTATGCAATGATCTTTTATTAACTGTTTGTGTCCTACCCTCTACTCTTATGTTTCTTGCCATTCTTTTATATTTCTTACCTTGCTTTCATTGCTGTTGATTTTATGTTTTGTCTTATTTACTTCTTTATAAAGCGCTTTGTGTCTGTGCTGAGAAGAGCTCTATAAATAAATTATCAGTATTATTTTGCTTTCAGTCTTCTTGTGCTTTTTCAAAACCAAAGGAATTTAAAGTGGTTATTTACTGAGTGCACAGCAAAACAATATATTTGTTGATAGACAATTCAGTTTTAGGCAGCAGCTTGTAGGTAGACCACCATTCACTTCCAGATCTCACTTTTAGTGAGAAACAAACAGATTTACAGGTGTGTGTGTGTGTGTGTGTGTGTGTGTGTGTGTGTGTGTGTGAGCATGTGCAGATGCTGTTTAACAAAAGCGTTTGCGTCACTCTTTCCATGTGCAGTTTATAGGAGTCCTTCACTGGAACATCTATTGTCAGCCCGGCCTGTGAGACCTCTATCATTAAAAGATACAGGATACACACATGGGCATGAGGATACGAACACGCACACACACACATAAACATACACCTACACACAAACTTTATAGGGAGACGTTCTTATTTCTCACTCTTTCTTTTTCTCTCTCCCTCCCAATCTCCTTCACCAAGTTTATCTGTTACAGACGGGCACCATCAAAGAAGAAGTGCATGGCTGTAAGCTAGACCGGGTGCTTGAAAGCTTGTTTGATATCACCTGTCCCCTCAATGAAATCCCCTTTGGCTGGTTGAGACAGATGTAATTCGTAAGGATTACATCAGAAAACGTCAGACTTCTGGGAGATTGTTCTGTTGGTCAAGTAATGAGAACATAAAATCCCCAGTAGATAATTCCATGCTAACTCTTTAGTTAGTCTATGTTGAGTGATATTAGGTGAGCAACATTATATCAGAAGTGACAAATGCTAACTTGAAGCAGCTCTGAAGCTAAATGGTAAGTAATCTTAATAGTGATGGATCATTCCCATATCAGTCATTCAGTACTTTAAAGTGAACAAGTATAAGTATCTGTGGTTGGACTCCATGCTCTAAGCAAGCTCTCGTACTTGTAAACACAAAATTAACTTTCGAGACAAAGACAACGTTGGAAGTTAGCATGGTGCACCAGAGCGAATGAGCTCTCCCAAAACCTTGGTGTATTGCGTGTTAAAGTGGAGGGGAGCAGGTAGGATGGAGATTCTCTGCAGTTTCCTCTAGAAACACATTTTATGCTTTGTTTGGTGTTTTTTCTACCATGATATATTATGGAAGAATAGAATTACAGTAATCAGATTGTAGCCTGCCTCTAGGAAAAACAACACCCTCAGTCAGCAGTCAGCCATGACACCCAGACAGAGAGCTCCTAGCGTTGCTGATTGCCAAGACGCGCACGCACGCACGCACGCACGCACGCACGCATGTACGTACTTATTTTTGTTACGGAAAAATGCCATGAGGTACATCATAACGTCTAATTGCTGTCCTTTAAATGTTACATAGATTTGTCTATAATAATTTTCCACTTCCTAGACCTTTTCTGAGACAAGACAATAATAAGCATTTCGATTCAGAAGGAAGAAAGTAATTATTATCTGGCCCAGCCGTTTGTTTATTTAGCTATTGATTTATCAGTCCATAAATCAATAGCTTTTCAATTTGGTAAAGAAAACTCTCCCTAATACCAGGTTCTGACTTCCTGTGTCCTTGGCTTTCTATCTGTAACTGGTGTCAAGGTGTGGCTCAACTCTCAACACTGGGTTCACAGCAGTCCTCAGTACTCCCTTGCATTCCACTTTGGTAATGGAGGGCCACTGAGGTTAACAGTAATTAGTGGGTAATTGGTGGGGACACATTCATTAACAGTAGACTACACCGCGATGGCTTGACAATGACATTCATTAAACCAAATCCCTGTTCACATTCTGCACTTCTTACAGATATGAGGCTGAGTATATTGGTAAGTGGGACCAAATCTTCAGATATGGTGCTTGGATCCTCCTTATAATCCCTGAACCCCTCAAGTACACTTTGATGGAAGTCTCCCCATAGTGTCCATACAAAGGTTCAGGCCAATTTGCTGGATCAAGAACTGAATTGTTCAAGCAAGTCTGCATACTGGACCATGTTTGCACCATGCCTGTTGTCTTGATGAGTGACTCAAGGAGTTGAATCAATCTGCTTCATCCTTTTATGGCTTGTGAACATCATATTGTGGAACTCCAGCCTGACAACAGCTGAGAGAGCTTCCTACCTTTTTTCACCTTTCACAGTGCCAGATCATAAGATTTTGGTACTTCTGCTGTAGGTTGGTTGTTACCCCACATTTTTCTTGTGGCACTTGCACCATCACAAGCAAAACCAATTAAATTGTTTTCCTCCAGTGGAGGCAGTTTAGCAGACGGTCTGTTTCAGCTGACTGCCTTTCAAGCTCAACCAAATCAAGGAAAATACATGTTGGTACATTATTTATTATGGAGGCCAACTACACTACCAAAGCAGGCTTCTCAACATGTCATGGACTTTTCAGTTATTTTTATGATTTTGTTGCTATATGCGATACAATTTTGTTTCTCATTTCCTTTGCTGTATGATCAATTATGTTTGTTGCTGCGCATCTGGAGTGAAGGTTGATGCCCATGAGAAGATCATTTTCTGGCTGGAGAACCAGCAGCTCCTGGTAGTCGGTGTATGGCCTATTGTTTTTTTGCAATTAAGTATGTGGTGCGGAACAATGATGCCGTCTTCTAAATATATCTTTCCATTTGCCTCTGTATGGAAACTTCAATATTTTTTCTGCTGTGGAGTGGCTTTTGGTTTTTGCATGTTTATGTATTTTGCTGTTTCAACAGGAAAGCTGATACTTGTGGTCGCCATTGCGGCTGTAGATGAGTTGTGTGTTGGCCCATTCAGTAGGAAGGTACCTTGTCATGATCTGCTGTATAATACATTTACATGATGATTTGCATAATTCCACTCACTTCCTTTATCAACAGCAATTGAGACGTAAATGAGAGTGGAGGCTGTGATGATTGTATGTGCATGTTTTAAGTGTGCATGCATGCTCACTCAGGTGTGTGAATGTGTGTTCACGCGTGTCTATCCTCTTCCCAAAGGCTGTATCATTGATTAAAGTTAAATGGCTTAGCCTCTTAGTTGCTAGACTAAAGTTGCTGGCTGCCTTCCCAAATGCTCAAAGCAATACAGTCATGTTGTTTTTCCATTTGATAGCGGTGAGCAGAAAATAGAAACCTGAATGACTCTGTGCCCCCCAAACACTCAGTCCAGCTGCTCAGTGGGTATGGCACCTGTTGACTTGAGATTGTATGAGGAAAGTGAGGCCTATGTGTTTGGCTATGTGCCCTACCACTCATTTCCCCCCCTTCATTGCTCTCTCTCTCTCCCTCCTACCCCTCTCATCTCTTGCCACTATCCTGTTCCACTAGACCTCCCCTCTCTCCACCAGTCACAGCCAAATCACCTTATGCCTTGCTTGGCAGCAGCAGTCATGCAGCACCATGCATACTTTCCCCTCCTTGCCATGGCCTTTTCATCAAACACTCCAAATGACCACGAATGGATCTCAATATGCTGGGGAAGTAAAGGTTCATTGACTGGGACTGAGAGCGTTTTCCTCTCTCATTTCCTGTACCTCCACAGATGTAAAATTATTAAGATAGGTCAAAGTAAAAAAGGGAAAAAAAACTGCATGCAGCATCTGCAATTTAACCCAAGGAATTTCAGCATTATAATTCATTATATTAACATTTAAAAATGTTTTGGGAAAACTATAGTTACCAGGTTCACAATTAGCTTGGCTGCAGTGCAAGGTATATTAGTAGCAGAGCAGCATAAATCTCCTGGACAGAGCTGGGAGAAAGATCTACGGGGTAATTATTGTGGTTATCAGAGCTGTTATTGTTATGTATTTCACACACCATGGGCCACATTCAACCTGGATGGCATCCAATTTACATTTGGAATAAATTGGTCTACATTTGGATGAAAAATGCCATGATAGGTCCAAAGTTTAAAATTCTGTGTGGGTTGTGCCTGTGTGTTGTTTTGGCTGTCTGAGTAAAAGAAGGGGTAAAAGAAAAGTTTGTGTTCCAGGTTTGCAGGTTTGCTCCTTAAGGGCTTGTGAGTCACAGTTGCCTGCTCTCCTGCTGCTACATCCTCTCTCTCTCTCTCTCTCTCTCTCTCTCTCTCTCTCTCTCTCTCTCTCTCGCTTGCGCTCTCGCTCTCTCTCTCTCTGGTGGACATACAGACCAGGCTTATCCCGCTTGGCTTAACACATTGGCTCACTGTTATCTGCAGCCTACAGCACCACAGGCCCCAGCAACACATATAGCTACTGTAATGAACACAGACCCAAAATAAGATGTATGTTGTGTGTGTTTGTGCATCTACAGTCATAATGGGAAGTTTGTCAACCTCTTGTGATTTTTTTTCTTTTTACCGTGCAATCAAAATAAAGGATTCACCAATTTCATATGTATTTTAGGAAATTGTGCATGTAGCAAAATGAAATTAGTTAATAGGAATTAATGCAGGTGAAGTGAACCTCCTCTTGCATTAGTTAAATGAAGTAGGTAAGTAGATATGGAGTTAACCAAGCCAAGGTCAGATCTTTGTGGAGGAGTTTGGTGTTACCCATGCAGGTTAAAGAAAAACACTATGGCCCGATCTAAGGAGACCTCAGAGGACCTCAGGGAGTGAGTTGTGAGTGTCCGTCTGGGGAAGGTTAGAAAGTTTAGAAGGTTAGAAAGTCGTATCAAAAAGATTAGCACATTCATCAGGTTTGCTTTCTATCTTTCGCATGTTGGAATTAATTTGAAAACCCTTTTATTAAAATAACATATGGCAGTGTATGTCTGGCGTGGAAAGCATGCATATTGCTTTCCACACATGATTTTTAAGCTATTAATTTAAAACTGCAATTACACAATTTTGCTGGGAGCATCTGGTTGGAATGTAGATGTGTAATAGTCACTCCCCAGCCAATCAGAATCAAGTATTCACCCAGGCAATAATATGGATATGACTAAAGTTCAATGAAAAGCTCAAATTACACACTATGAGTACACCTACCCTACAGCGGGTGGACAGTATTTCATATATTATAGAGCAGGCCTATAAATATAATTATAATTGCCTACCCCTGTTATAGAGGAATAGCCTCTTATAATCCGTATCTACACCTCAAGTCTTAATGAAGATGTCACAAATAAAGAACATGCACAATTAAATCTGATATACTGTAATTTCATATATGCCTGTGTGCAAAAAGATGTGAACTCCTTTAATCAGTAAGTTGTGGCACCTTCTTTATCAGCGATGACTTGGAGTAAATATCTCCTCACTGATCAGTCTCTTGCATCTTCCTTGAGGGATTTTCTCCCAGTCCTCCTTACAGAACTCAGCCAACATAGTGAGGTTTGTGGGAGTCTCCCATGAACATCCTGCTTCAGATCCTGCCACAGCATCTGTTAGATTTAGGTCAGGACTTTAACTTGGCCAATCCAACACATTAAGCTTCTTCTTCCTGAGCCATTCTTTGGTAGATTTTCTTGAATGCTTAGAATCCAGGTCAGGTCCAGAGGAACAAGAACAGCCCCAGACCATGACACTCCCACCGCCATTTTGGTCGTGGGATGTTTTGATGCATTTTTGATTCTGACCAAACAGTTCAATGTTGGACTTCTTCTGTGTGGTAAAATATCTTTGTAACTCTATCTGTCACTCCATCTGTGTCTATTAATTTACGGCTATCAGAAATGCAAAACTCTGCCCCATTCGGAAATTGTTTGCGTTTTGCTTCCCTCCTCAGCCACTAAAACGGTTTTGTGAAGACAGGTGGAAGGATTACACTGGTAGTTATGTGTGCACAAATATGCCTCCGTGAAGCCTCTCAGTCCTTTGAACAAAGCCAGATACTAGCATTGGATTATGGAAACGAAGGAGTTGGAGGAGTGGCACCCTGCTATATGGAAAGTGCTAGTGGATCATGAAAGTGACAGAACAGGGGGGGGGGGGCTGGCTAGCTGTGAGTTTTACACTGTTATGCTCTTCTAGGAGCTGTTTCATTTTTGTCAGAGCTCGGTCTTTGTCTTTTGAAGGATTGAGTACCCACAAACACCTGTCTGTGTTTGTCTTGCAGTTTTACAGTATGCATGCAAATATTTCTGTGTGTGTGTGTGTGTGTGTGTGTGTGTGTGTGTGTGTGTGTGTGTGTGTCATGGGACTCCGAACAACAAGAGGGGCATGATAATGCACTCAACTCTCCCTTGTTTGAACTTGAACATCGCTGGAAAGCAGCAAAGATGAGAGGAACCTTTCCTCATGTCTATGTTTCCCTGGACATTATTATGTGTTTCCACAGTGTGGATGAGTCTTTCTTCTTGAAAGAGAACAAAGATATGTAAAAAAGGACAGAGTCACATGAAAAGCTCTCTTTAAGTATGGTGGAAAGACTATGTGATGTTGCTTATGTCAGCGGGAGATAGAGGAGAGAGTTGTGTTTTTGGTGGTTTACTCCAGGAACACGTCAGAAACAGCCCTGACGGGCAACCCTTTACACCTGTCACTTTAATGTCACTTTGTCAAACTCTGTCACATCCACAGAAAACCTAACTGTGGCTGAGGCTAACCCTTCATGAGGTTCCCTACATTTGAACAGAGTTGCTACTGAGCTTTATCACTCTAGCATAGACATATCTAAGCTGTATCAAAGCCTGGGTTTGATCCAAAGTTGGGTTTCGAACAGATTAAAATGGGTCTCTGAGATATTCTACAGGTTGTGTTGATATTTCACACCGTTATGCTATTTTGGGAGCTGTTGAGCTGCTTCCATACGGTCAGAGTTGGGTCAGCATAATGGTTAGTGACTGGGATGAGGTGGCTAGGATTGTTAAGTGGGTCAGGAGGATTTAAATGCTGAAGGTGTTCAGAGGCACAGTTCTTGATTTTGTCTGAAGCTATGGGCTACAGTACATTGTCCTTGCTGAAAGCGTAGCAAAGCGTATAAGGGTTGCTTGAGCAATCAGGACTGTTTTGCCCAAAATAGCATAACTGTGTGAAATATCAACACAAATAATCTGTCCACCTTTTTATTTTTTTCATACACACCTCCAATTCTGCTATTCAACCTGTTTAGCGCTGCAATAATATCTGTGCGGTAGGCCAGCTTAGTTAACCAAGCAGACACAGCACAGTTTGAACACACGCCAACACTGCGCCGCAATAGCAATATCCTCTTTGCAAAAGGAAGCAACGTGGTTTATGGGAAATGTGTCTTCATTTTGAGAAACACATATGCTTCATATACCACCAAAGACCAAACCAATCTAGCCAAACTTAATCAAAGCTCAGTAGCCAGTAACCACACAAGTGGTTTGGAATTCATCAGAGACCAGTTTCTCCTTGGTTTTTTTTCTATAAAACTCATTTTATTTCTCTCATCTCTTCCTCAATTAACTATTCTTCTTCTCTCTTTTTGTCCACACCTGTTTAATGACTGTTCTTCCCCTTTCTGATTTGGTTAGATCAGGGGACAGTTTTATTAGTCCTGTTTTGGTTCTCTCTCACACTCTCTTTTCAGTGTGTGTGTACTGTATGTGTGTGTGTTTGTTTGTGCTTTCTCCTTGGCTATCCATGTCAAGGTGGAAGAATATAGCATGGATATCTTTATATCCACGTTTCACATTTCACTTGACCAAAAGCAAATAAGGCGAGACAAGACTTGCAAGTACAGCATGACAGACACCCTGGTTTTATTTCAGGATGACAGATGCCTAATTTTCGTCAAACATCCATGTGATTAGGTAAGACAAATGAGCAGACTCAATGAAAGTATCACAGTGAGCCCATCGAACATTACCAACTGACATAAATGGTGGTTCTCTGCTTACAAGCCAGTTCTCCAATACTGCACGCTGACTTGTGAATGACAATTTTCCATTTTCTGGCAACTTGCAGTTTGTTCTGAGGCTATTTCCCACAGGAAAGTAAAATCCATTTTTACCTTTTATTTCTCCTAGACACTAATTAGCTCTTTTTAACACTAAGATGAGACTAAACACATTTTCTCCTAGTTCTCAAATCCGACTCAAGAGAAACAACCACATGTAAGCTCATGTTTACCTCACTCTGATCAAAATAATTTGGATGCTCCTTCTCAAACATGCAAAGTTTTTACATATTGCTGATGCATTTTCTTGTTAAGCCATATAGTAGGAGCTTATTACCATTATATATGTCACATGTCAGCATCTTCAAATATATCTCATAAAGTCTCAAGAATTGATACTCTCTCATCTCGTCCTTGCTCCTGAGAAACATTTCAGGTGGAGGTGATCTCAAAATGATCCAAAATTGAGATCTTCCCAATTTCTTAAGAGAAAAGACTAATAGAAGGGCTGGATACAGGAGATAAACACAAAGCAATAGGGGGTATGTGTTTGTGTTTGTTCCCTCACTGGCGATTGATGATACTACTGCTAAATTTGCTAAACTTTCATGTTGACTTTTTAGCCTATATTATGCAACAATAATGAATACACTCTTATTTATGGGGACAGCCTGGGGGATTAGTTGCATTCCTTTCTTTCATTTAATTACTTTCATTTGACTCACTTCTGTTGTTACTAGCTATTCATTTTGATTGCCATTGTACTGTAATGCATTTTGAGATATGATCAATTAGAGAACAGTCCTTGAAGAACCATCCTTGAAATGCTTTAAAGGGTGTTGTCTACTCAGATATGACATTCTGTTTGAATGAAGTGCCTCTGCTTACATTACATGGCTTTGATTTCCAAGGGCAAAGTTGAAAGTTTATTCCTTTCATCATGCACAGCAATAGGCTTTCATCGCTTTTTGTTTCTGTGTGAGAAGTGTTGATGTCATGAGAACAGACATATTCTAATGGTACAAAACTGCCGGCTCAGCAGTACTCCAGATGTCCAACACGCTATACTTTTAAAAGCTTTACTCCAAATTGTTTTTATTTTTCTTCCCATTTTGACTGTTGATGAAAATAATACAGATATGGTCAGATGCTTTTTATGATTTTAAAATATTGCATGTAATTTTATACTTTAGGATACTTTTAGTTATTTATGTTCTGAAGTATTTCTGTATCAGTTTATTTATTTGTTATTAATTTGTTATTTATCAAATCATATTTTATTTGTACTGCCCTTAATCACCGTTACAGTCTCAAAGGGCTTCACAGTGCCCAAAGTGTGAAAACAATAAATGGTTAGTACACGACATCCTTGGACCCTCACAGAGGACAAGGAACAACTAATTTACCTTTTAGGAAAGGTTTGTCTTTGTGTCTTGGTTTTTTGTTACTATTTGCTGCTCTCTCTTTCTCTCCTTTGTCAGCTGAGTTATTTATCTGTTACTCTGTTTTTGCCTTTTTGTCCTTTGCCCTTTGTTTCTTTTATTATCTTCCTACCTTTTAGCCTAGTTGGTATTTTCTCACCTTATCTACTTCCTCTCTATTCCATTGTTAAGTGCCTTGGGTACCATGAAAGGCGCTCTTAAATGATGTTATTATTATTATTATTATTATTATTATCATCATTATTCTGTGGCTTTACCTAATTAAAAAGTAAGATTAATTAAAAAAACTTTTAAAAGTTAAACATAATTGACATTGGGCTAATGATCTGCCTACTGTTTTTCCCCCCTACAACCTTGTTTTTTTAGTTGTAACTGTTTAGAAAGAAGTTTAGAAGGGCTGAAGTTTAGATATTGCTTCGTATTCCATTTTGTCACTTGACAGGAAAGCCGACTGGTATCACATGCTTAGCCAAGGAAGTGAATCTGAGCTTGATTTATTTATTAATTTTTTTTGTGCTGAGACGTGCAAGAACTTTCCCCTCAAGCAGCCACTACATTTTCATGTTAGGGATGTAATTCTGCACATAAGACATAAGAGTCCAGCTTCACCATCATCCCAAACCCATTCTCCCGCTAGTCACAATGGTTGTCCTACAAATCCCACCGCTCTAATTTAACAACAAAGCCTGTGATCAATTACATGTACATCTGTAGCTGTAAAGCCTCACAACTAATTGCCTCCGCTTGTCATTTTTATGTAATGATATGACTAAGGCACTTCTGACCACAGCCCCCAAGCTATATTTACCTTGGATACACCTCTTTTGGCATCCTGCTTTCTGACTCAATTTAGATTGTTTTGGGTTGAAAACAGTTAATGTTACTGTCACACTCTTGGTACCAAAAAATGGACTGATGAAAGGATATTTTTTAACAACTTTTGCTCGACCATTTATCTCCTTAGTAGTGTTCCTTGCGCCTAATGCAATGCGCCTAAGATGATTATGGAAATGGCTCCAAGATTATTTCCAAAAAAAAAAAGTCCTGACAATTATACAGTTATACTATATACAATTATATCAACCATTCTTCACTATACAAATGACATTTTAAAGGTATCTGGTAGATTTGTGAAACAGAATGTATGTTAACACTGCATGGTACTTGCATATGAATTACTGACATTTTCCACCTGACATTTTCCACACTTCCAATTAATTGTGTTTTTGTATCTGCATGTGTGTAGTGCGTACATGTACTGGTGTGTTTGTAAGTGTGTGTGTGTGTGCGTGTGTTTGTGTGGAGGTGTATTCCCAATTAAGGTCCTACTGATGACCTTGCTCTGGTCTGAAATGGCACGCTGTAATAAGCAGCTCGCTGATACCATTCCAGTTGCTTTTGATGCTGCTCGCCAAAAACTTTCCAGCTTATCAAGGAAGGCAGTCATTACACAGAGGATGCTTCCGAACAATGGAAGAAATATGCACATTATCATACATTAAAGGGACTCTGTACTGAGATGAATAGTTGTTTAAAAAATTGTTAAGATAGCTTGCGTTGCTATTCCACATAAAGTAGGATAAAACATTCCTCCCTACCTTCCTTCCTCTCTTCACTCATTTATGAGTGAGTTTGACAGATCAAAGTGGCCTGTGCTTTTGCTGTAGCTCTTGACTGAAGACTTACAATGTCACAGTCAAATCCATCTGTGCCATATTTGCTTGGGATGAGAGAGTAGTCATATATCAGGCATATATTTGCAATTGCAGAATTTTTCACGAAAACTGGATGCAGCGCAGAAAAGTGGATGGACTGCGGAAAAATAGAAAAAACACAATCATATAGAAAATAGCCCATAATTACCTGCAATTGCATGTTACCACCACTAGATGTCAGCAGGGGGCTAATTACCTCTAGTCTGCAGCCATATATTGCGTCCCTATGAGCAATTAGTTCCGCACTCCAAGTCAAAGGTTGGAAATACCTCTGCTGCCCAAAGAGCCCAGTCTTAGAAATATCTCCATGGGGATGCTGGAAAGCTCTTTTGTGCAGTGTGCAATCACATTTTATAAAGTGGGTCAGTTGAATCCAGCCCTCTGATTGGTCAATAGCTGTAGTATATATCCGATATACCACCCTTACTAAGTGTTCCATGTTAATCCGCTGTAAATATCGGCCTAACGGAAAAAAAAACCCTGGCTACATTCTATGCAGGTCGGAGATTAACTTTGGGCGTAGCTTCAGACTACTTTGTCACAAAATAGCATTTTTGTAATTTATTAAGGAAATTTGTATAAGATATTATATGATGAAAACATATGGAAATAATGTTACTGTTTTCTAAACGCTTTGCTGAACGTCTGGCAGATAACACACTTTAACTGTGATATAAATTCCATATACCACGGTCTGCTGTGGATTATTGCTTAATTAGACCACCGTCGAAAGTCAACAATTGACGACCACTTCAAGTCATTTTTTTTAGACTCCTGGGGGCCTCATATATCATTATCAATTCTAGATAATAAAATGTTAAACATGCTGTCATTGAAGTCAGTATCTTTGACGTGGTTGAATTTGCAAATGAAGAATTGCTGTATGCCTGAGAGAGACTGAGATGTAATCTTGCAAACCATGAACATGCCTGGGGCTTTTGAAAATCCACCGCAGTCTGACGCAGTGTAGGACAAGTGGCAAAAAAATAAGTCATCCTGACAGCTAGCAGCTTCAGTATGCTAGGCAGATCAATACAAAGGTATTGCAGATGAACTTTGCATGAATAATGTGAATAGATTGCTTCTGAACCTTACTGTAACACAGAGTGTATACCCTTGACTTACTGTTCATTCAACAAACACATTTCTATAGAGATGATTGTTCGCACTTGCACAATGACACAGGCTTCGTGGAATAATAGGACCATAAAACTCCCATGTCTTACAAAAATTGTAAAAGTATTGTCACAATTATGGCGATTTGGGTGTTCCTGCCATCTTCCTTATATTTAAAATTTTAAAAATTGTATTTTTCTTTAAACAATTAAAATTAAACAACAAATTTTGCCAATAAGGTGAGATAATTCCATTTGTTTCTAATGCAGTTTCAATTGATTCGGGGATTGCGGAGAAACAAATGTCAATATCTTGAAAAAAGGCAGGTCTGTCCACTATATCAAGAAAATGGCTGTTTCTGTGGCTGTTTGGTGTCTCGGCAGTCTTTGAGCAAAACTATGTCAAGAACATGATGGGTAGAGCTGCAATTATTCCACCTGTGATCTCTAGAAGTGCAGTGCGGATTGAAGTTTCTGAACAAAGTGCTGATAATTTTAATGCTAAAAAATGTGTGTGTGCATGCATGTGTACGAGCATCTAACAGCCATATGTCGTGTGTGTGTGAATGCAATTGACTTTTGAATTTTGGCTCTGTGGTAAAGGTGTCTCGACAGGGAGTCAGGAAAAGATGCTGTTAAGCAAATTCTGCTGTCCACCTGAGATATGACTAATAAACTGTACATCTGTCTACCATCAGCCTCTCTCCCAAGCTTTCCTCCGCCACCTCTCTGTCTCTCTTTCTCATGCTGTGTACTTGTCTTCCACTAGGCTCAGACCACTACTCACATATGGGCGCATCATGTCTAATTGCTGTTATTCACCACCTAATTCCAGAGGGTAATCAATTTATCTGGGTGGGATGAAGACTGGCAGGATGTTTATGAGATGTTACATGCTGTGTGTCACCAGAGTATACAGATGCACATACACATGTGTCTGTATGGGTGTGTGTTTGTGTGTTTGGGAGTGTGTGTGTGTGTGTGTGTGAGTGTGAGTGTGTGAGATTCAGTGATATACAATGCCAGAGAGTTGTAATGAGGCTCCATAAGGACTTTTAATCTCTGAAGGACTTTGAAGGGTGCTGCTGGCTCAGCAGGCTAAATTGCACACCATGTCATGTCCTTTCAAATCTGGCTCTGTGTTGAATGTCATCCTTGCTCCCATAATTCCTGTCACTTTCGCTGTATACTATCTAATAAAGCAGAAATCCCGGAACATAAATAATATATATATTTTTTTAAAAGGACTTGAAATTTTTCAATCTCACATTTGACTAGTTTAAATCTCTGACTGCAGAGGTATGACCTACAAAGTTCTGGCTCCCTTATACGCATTTCTGTATTTCAAAGTATTTTTATTGGCTCATTTTTTTTTAAGTCTATGTTGTAAATTTTGCTGTTGGCTGTGGTTCACTTGAAAAGGAGATATTTATCTCAATGAGGCGACCCCAGATAAATAAGTTACAAGAAGAGAAATAAACTGCCGCTGAAAAGAAGGGCAGGTTTGCTGAAACAAGACCGGAGCAGAGATATCATCTGGGTCAGAAGTGCAAACACATCTGCTTGGTTTGGACCAAATGACACACTCTTTACAGTTCAAGGACAAATTAGGAGAATTTAGTGGAGTCACTGAATTCACCAACATCCTATAACTTGTAATAAACCACTCTAACCGTTACTAAATGGAAAACCCCAGTGGTGCAGTGGTAGAGCAGTACACAAGTCTGAGATCCACAGAATAACCTGTGGCTATCTACTACATTGCATAACTCTGCGAGGCAAAGGAAAGGATAAGACAACAATTAAGTATGCTGCTTAGAACTTAGTCACTCCCATAACTTTCTGAACAAAATAAAGACTTAATTCCAGTTTTTTTTAACCTGGGCCTTATTTCACTAGTTTTTCACAGCATGCTGATCAATTTTGATCACAATTCTGTCAGTTACGTCACTGTAGCACTCCAGGTGCCCCTCAGTTTGCAGGGAGCGATGCTTTCCAGTTCTTGCTTTACAATCCAACGGGGCCTACGGAAACTCAAAAAGTCAAACCCAAAATGTTCCCTTATGCACACATAAACACCAGCAGCCAACAGAGTAAACAAGCACGTTTGAGCAATGGCAAAAAGTATCAAATGGAGTATTATAAGTTAAATGTTGCGAAAGAAAAGCATGTTTTAATCGCTTTTTGGGTTTGACTGTTGGATTGTATTGGACAGCAGCACTCCCTGCAAGGCATGTAGAGCTCTACAGCATGATGGCAAAAACTAGCAAAATAACTTGAATTAGCTGTTAAAGGGTAAAAACAATGCACAAACTACACACTCAAGGTTAAAACTAATTGCAGTTTCTGACTTGGTAAATCAGTAGGCCACAGCTGCTTTCTAGTCCATAAATGCGTAAGGAAGGAAGCAGCTTGGTTGTACCTGAAATCAAAATGACAGTCAACTCCACATGGGCCTTCTCACCAATTATATTCTTCTTATTTTCTTAGGAAAACTTGCATGTTGGTTATGGAGACTGCTGGGAATGATATTGTTTGGTTTGCGACTGCCTACATGGGTCATTTGTAAGTAAATTGAGGTCACATTCTCAGAAATTGGGATTGCCTTATTTCCACTAGGGAGGTCTATTTTGAGTAAGATGTCCTTAGAGTGATTATCACTGGGAGAAAACATGTCAGGAAACAACAAGTAACAACAGGTTTACTCTTCATTTGTATTTCTTAAACCAGGTGAAAATTCTGCCATTGGGTTGAGATAAGTCTAGTTGTTTACAAAGACATTTTACTAGAAACTGGTGTTGATATCTTGACCACTGACTCTTTTGAAAATTCTTGAAACAAGTTGATTTGCATTAGACACAAGTGAAAATATGTCACCACATTGACAGATTTTTTTTCACTTGTTTTAAGAATGGACTAATGATAGCCTGACTTCAGAACAGACTAAATGTGTGTCTGTCTGTATGTGAGAAAGAGTCACTAACCATCATTTGTCACTGGAAAGCCTCCTATTTGTATTTGGTATATTAATTGCAGCAATGGCCTTCCTACACCAAATCAACAATTAACCAATATGTTTATCATTGTTGCCTTTTATTGCCTGCCATTGAGCCCCTTAATGTCTAAAACACCTGAGTGTATGTGTGTATGTGTGAGAGAGAGAGAGTGAGACGGAGAGAGAGACCATATGTGTGTGTGAATGAGTGTGTTCTAGTTCAGGTATTAAATTATGAGTGAGATTTTGTGTGTTTCTCCCCTGTCACCGCCGCTGCCTTCCTCACCTTCCACGGCCCCATTTATTGCACAAAGAGCTGCAATGCGCACGGGCAGACCCTGAGCTTTCCTGCCCCTTCTGGAGCTCCCTGCCCTGGGCTCCAAAGCTGCTGAGTTCCCCTTAATCTTGTTTTCCCTACATAGGCACCATGGGGTTCATTATCATTGCCTCCCACTGTTCCGGACTACACAGTAGTGCACTCACCTCCACCAGGATAAAAACTTTACTTTTGCTCAACTACTTAAAGTAGAGCAGAGCTGAAGTTTTTTTCATTGTTTCAAAAGAAGTGAAAGATATTGCTTATATGCCAAGTTATAGACCTTGAGCCAAACTATGAGCAGTAGGCATGGATTTCCAATCACCATTATTTTAAAAATGCTGTTTGTGTTCCAACCTTGGTGAGGTTGATGTTGTACTGGAACAAAGAGCAAAGATAATATACAGTACACTCAGTATCCACTTTATTAAACACACCTCCCCATTTACACAAACAGCTCCTCCAGACAGTGGCTCACATATAAATTAAGTATAAATGTGAAGCATGCAGACGGGGTTGAGAGGTTCAGTTACTGTTTAACTAAATGTGGGCAAGATGTAAGTGACTTTGAACGTGGTATGTTTTTGTTGCTAGTCTCGTCGGTTTCCAGCATCTCAGAATCAGCCGCCCTGCTGGGATTTTGGCGATACAGTATCAGTTTACTTTACTTGTTCAAACTGATGTGATGACTGTTGCTTGGTCTGATGAATCCCAGTATCTGTTGCAACATGCTGATGGCAGGGTTAACAGCATTAATCCATGGATCCACCCTGTCTGGTGTCAGTGTTACGGGCTGGTGTTGGTGGTGCAATAGTGTGGGGAATGTTTTCTTGGCACATATGAGGTAGCTTACAACCAACCAATTGTCGTTTGAATGCCACAACGTACCTAAACATTGTTGCTGACCAGGTGCATCCCTTCATGGCCACAGTCCAACCTTTTTCAGATAGATACATAAGCAGAATAAATATGCCATCGACTCTAGGTTCAAGGCTCCAGCAGCATGACAGTGGCTTTAGTTGAGTCCCCAGAACTCAATGGGCAGGATGTTGTCAGCATGAATATGCTGCTGGAAAATCTGCAGGAAGTACATGATGCTATCGAGTCAGCATGGGTCGAGATCCCTGTGGAACCTTCTGGAGCGAAAAAGGAGGTCCTGCACAATACTAACTATGTACCTAATAAAGTGGATATTGAGTATATTTCTGGAGCATTCATCTATGCTTTTACTCAAGACCAATAATACTGCCACGGTTAGGTTAAACTGTAACTGTAAGCTTTCACTCTTGGGACTGTAAGGCGCTTTAGATAAAAGCATCATTTAACAGATACAGACACAATCTCATTAAGCCCAAAAAGATGTCTAAAAGCCTGATAAAATGCCACTAAATGTCTCCACTTCAAGCCGAGTACCAACATATTGGATGTTTTCCTCTGATTGACAATTTGATCCCTTTATTTGTGGACTTGAGGTGACAGAGCAAGGACAGCGCTATATTTGTATTCCTTCCTTTTCCTTCTTTTGGATAAACCTCTCTCAGGGAGATAAACGAGAGAGAGAGAGAGAGAGAGAGAGAGAGAGAGAGAGAGAGAGAGAGAGAGAGAGAGAGAGAGAGAGAGAGAGAGAGAGAGAGAGAGAGAGAGAGAGAGAGAGAGAGAGAGAGAGAGAGAGAGAGAGAGAGAGAGAGAGAGAGAGAGAGAGAGAGAGAGAGAGAGAGAGAGAGAGAGAGAATTCAATAAACCACGGAAGTAAGGGATGCATAAAAGTAGAAATAAAGTGGAGAGCGAGAGGATAGAGATGGAAAAAGGGTAAGAACAGTGAACGTTGCTGTATGGAAAATCCACATAACGTAACTGCAATTTTGTGATGTTTTTTTCTTTTTCTTTAGTTGAATGTTCACTTGGATATTTAGATCTTGAGTTTCATGACTCTTGGGGCCCTGAAACCTGTCGAAATCATTGTAGATTTTCAAAAATACATGCGTAAATGAGAAACTACAAATTATTTTACCTAATTTAAAAAAAAAAAAAAATCTCTTTTAGGAATTTTCTTTCTAGACACGAAGAGCTTGGAGACGTTGCAATACTCAGCCAAAGTGAAACAGGCCAAATTGATGAAGAGCATCTTAATGGCAAACACATTTAGTATGCTGGTCATCCAGAGCTGCTGTGCTTTCCTTTCCATTTATTACCACCAACCTCCTTCCTTCAAACTGACTAAACAGTAATGTAATTTGTGGTACACTGCTTTCAACCTTGTAGTCCTGTTTCTTTGAATCTGTGTACTTTTTTCAGTTTTCCTAATTGTCTTAAACTGCCTTCAAAAATCAAAAAGCAAAAGATCAAAACATGCAGTCACACTAAATGTAACTCAAAGGCCACATGGTATTTGCTTCTGCAAATGCGTCAATAAGAATTTCTGGAAGCATAAATCAAACGTTATTCAAGATCTGGGTTTGTGCGTGCATAATCAAAACCTTTCATTAACCTGAAGGTAACCTTTCATGAGAGAGCGAGAGAGAGCGAGAGAGAGAGCGAGCGAGAGAGAGCGAGAAGACAAGCAGCCATGCCAACGTTGAGACAGACAAAGAGATAGACAGGTGGAAAACAGATAAAGAGTGATACGAAACAGACAAAAGCAGTGAGTGAAAAGAATAGAGTGCAAAGGGAAACTGGGAGCTCTTCGTTCCAGAACCTCATTTACAGTCTTCACGGTCACAGATACCATACATGATCAGACTTCCTGCAGCCAAGAATTGTCTGCTGAGGGATGACAGTGCCAGGGTCTTAGCCCACTAGCCTTGGGGAGGCCATTACAGTAGATGGTGCCCGTTTTATAGGAATCCTTTTTCATGATAAATAATGCACCCACTTTGACACGATCTGACTTAAATGTAGAGTCTTGCTCCTGTACCGATGCCAAGAAGGTCTCCGAGAGGCTTAGGCTATTCAAGGACAGGGAAGGATATTGTGAATGCAGTTTACCATCAGGAGTAGCCCAGTCAGTTGTTTTAAGAGGTGTATCACTCATTTCAGAAGGTCAGTGTCAATCCTAGAATGCTTGATGGAGTAGAAAGGCCTGAGCCTGGAATAGGGATGGGTCTGCAGCTCCAGTTGCAGCAGTTATAAGGTGCAATCATAACTCATTTTGACTGACACCACTGTAGGCAGAATGTTCATAGTTCCATTCACAAATTCTATTTAGAGGTGATAGATAGCACAACGCAGAGGGCTGACAAAACATAATATCTTTTGTGCTACCCATAAAATTCTGTCACTATTTTTTTTTTAAATGTGGGATTCTCTGGAAAGCCTTCCTGTACTCACACTCAACTGTAAATCTTCCTTTTCTTCAGCGTCAGGTATAAAATACACCAGCATTTCTGTCATGACTGCAGGAAGGGGCCACAAAGGAAACAGCAAAAGCTACCTGCAGAATTGAGATGGTCAAGACGGTACGACACAAAGTGCACTGGGCTGATTTTTAAAGTCTCGAGTGCAGGTGCAGCCTGTGTAAGTGTTGCCACCCCACACTGGGCTGCCAAAGTGTATGCAGATGCCAGACATTTTTGTCCAGGGTCAGAGGATAAGTATTTACAAGCATGTGGGCAGCCGAGGACCTGAGGACTATAAAGGCACACAGCTGTCCTGGGTCCATCACTTCACTAGACACACACGTACACACACATGCACACCAATGCTTTAATCAAAAGTCTTATCATTCACCTATGTATAGCCTACCAGTTTTTTTGTTCTCCACTGTCAGAGAAATCCCATCTATTTTCTCCTCTTTCCACTGAGTCTATGTTCCCCTCCTCCATTATTTTTTTATCATTCATTTTCAACACATTCTGAACCTCTCCTAGTCTTTCTGTTAAATGTCTACCTTATTTTCCCCCTCCCAGGGGCTCATGTGCACCTGACAGCAACAGTAACCCTCTGATGTGCTAGAGGGCATGTAAGCACCGAATGAAAGGCCTTGGTCTGAAAGTGCCCAAGAAGTGGTTAACTATCACTTTAGCACTTGTGTTCAGTAGCCTTCTTTTTCTTCCAGAAAAGCTCCAGCGGAGGACTGGGGAAGCGTAGGGATGAAACACATAATTTGGTGAGGGGAAAAAAAATCGCTATGGGCGAGTTATGTCTCTGTGGCATCATCCCAACTATCATTTGAATGTGAAAAGTGCAGTGCTTTTCAGAAAAGTTGAAGTAGTTGAAAGTTGAAATGCATGGAGCACAAAAAGGCAGTGAAAAGGCAGCTCTGAAAAAAGACAGCAGTTACAGCCACTGATAAAAGGGTGCCAGCAGTGAGGAAAAGACTCAATGCCTAATACAAGAAAATCCCAGAATGAGGAATGAGACACACGAGGACACCTAAACGTTATGTTTTTTAATCAGATAAAGCCAAAGGAGTCTGACCCAGCAGAAAGTGTACTAGCAAAGCAATACCGTTATCGATGAATCAAATCACCAGAGAAGCCCACGTTTCATCAACTTGAGCCCTTTCGAAATAAGGGTTGTAACATGGAATCAGGTAAGAGGACACCCAATCAATCTCAAGTCTCCATGTAATCTCGCAGAACAGCAGCTGGGAGTGAAGCAAGGTGCTTATAGATCACTGTAGTGGCAGGGACCTTTCCAGACAATACAGACTGCAGCCAATTTTGTCTATCATCTATGAGGTGAATGGCTTTCCCATTCCCAAAATGAGTATAGCCAATGTAATCAACTTACAAATAAACGGCACTTTCACTCTCATGAATGAAAGAGAAGGAGTTGGTGTGTGTCTGTGTGTCTGTGTGTGTGTTAGTATGACCTTTTGTGACCTCTGCTTGATTGTGCAACCAAGACACACTCGGCTCAACTGCTATTTCTTTTGGCTGCCTCAATCTAATTTGTATAGAGTAAAACAGGAAAATGGATTAAGATGAAAACCCATTTAATGAGTCCTCTGTCATTTCTTTAACATGCTCTGGCATACCCAGTGGCAGATGAGGATGACCCTTGAGTGGGGGTGATGTGTGCAGCATTCGACATGGGATTACTGCTATTATAACATCAGATGGAGCATGGTAAAATATGTCAAGTCTGTGAGGAATGACTATTTCATGCATACCCAGCTCTAATGATAGTTGAGGCATGTGTTTTTCTCTTCTCATTTGTATGGAATTGTAGATGTACATGTAGAATGAAGATATATGAAATACATTTATGTGATAATATTTGCTAGAGGATTAATTCAAGTATCCATGCATGGATTTCACTGTAAACCTACAGGAAACTGACTCCAAAATCATGGTGTCTTCAAATATCAATGCCAAATGTTAAAACTATAGGTACATTTCTATGGTGGCATTTGAAGTGGTAAACGTCGAGTTCCTATTTTTTACGTTATTTTGTTGACAGTGTGTCCAGTACTGTGACGTATTTTTTCTTGGATTTTCTGGTGATGAAGTTTGAGTTTCTGTAGGTGCCGCTCTTTCATTTGTCTGTTCAGCCATGGTGGCCATCGCTCATGCTAACTACCCAGTTCTGCTATTTATTCAACGCCGGGTTTTTAGAATAGCAAATGTAAAAACTTTCATGGACTAGGAAAAGGTTAATTCACTATTGTGTTATATCTACTGGCTATAGAGAGAAACCAAACTCATGTTCTCTTCTGTGAACTCTGTCATCAAGCACCTTTTCGATTCTGGCCTGGCTGGCCCTATTTGAAGCTAAATACCTCCCATATAGCTTTTCTCAGTATTAAAATTTCCACTTCCTCTGCTGACTAATTTCCTCTCCTTATCTGGGAGCAAAGGTCAGATGTTTAGAAATGCCATTATGACAATGAAAGATGTACTACTGTGTTTTTCCCTTCTGGGAACATGTCACGTTGGGGTTATGTTATGTATCATAGGAACAAGGAGATGATGTAAACATGTTGCATGCTGCATCTGCACTATCTCTGTGTTTGTTTGTTTGGTGATTGTGTCTCTTTCATGCAATAGCCCATGCTGTGTTGTTTCAAGAACCCAGAGACCGCTCCTTTGAGCCCAATCTGATTTTGCTTTGTAGATAACTTCTGAATTATAACTGCTACAGTGTGTGTACCATGTTGCCATAGAAGGGATTGGATGATATGAACGAGAATGGAAAGAATTCCCTGGTTCACTTCATAACTTTCTGAGCATAACTACATATACAATACCCTTGCCACTGTAGTAAATATTAAACCACAGCCCTAACCATAACTAGGTCATAAGAGGCCTCAGCAGTAATTGCTAAACAAACTTGCTTCCCGCTATTTCCTATTGCGCAGATTGTCCATTAGCTGCTTCCTGCTCTGGTAGCGTTGCAGCAATGCTATCTCCATGCATGCATGCACTTCCACATAGTAAGCCAGACAACTGTCACCATGGGGACCTTTCATGTGATGTTTGAGGGAATATTTATGGGCCATTTTAGATTTTAGTGCAAAAAAAAAGCGTATGCTCATAAATTGTCATGGGGCAGTTTTACAAAAATGTATGTGGAAACAAATAAATGGAAGTCGGGTGTGTTTTAAATAGATTTAAGAGACTAGTCTAAGAGTAAAATGCCTTACAACTGCATTCTCATGACCCATTGAGTTTTTCAACAAATCCTAAATTGATTTTCCAAAGGTACTATAGTCAAATCATTCTTAATATGCACCACTTTCCAATAGTCACCATCAACATCGTCAGCAGCACAGATTTAATGTTTTTCTCATACATGTCAGATAGCAGTCGTGAACAGGGTGCTGGTCCTGTAAACTCTCATGGCTGTGGAACTGAAGTTACTTCAGCTGGAGATCAAAGATGTCCAGTAGAAGAGCCAGTTTCACTGAAAAAGGGACCAGAGCCAAGTATGAATATAAAAAAAACAAGGAAATGTCACTGTCAAGATAGGGAGGGAGGCAGTGGGGGAAAGGGGACGCTATCTGGTGACTTAGAACTCCACAATGAATAAAATGCCATTGTGGAAATAGATTAAAAAGGTCTGGCTTTATACGTATTTATTAGTCAGCTAGAAATCTCCATTTTCTATAGTTGTCTGACAAAAGAGATAATATATACATTCTTTTCTCAGTGAAGAAAGACCAGATTATATTGAAGTTTTTCTCTCCTGTCTTATCACTGCTTTCTCCCAGGTTGTTTAACCACGCTGCCTGTTCTGCCACAGAAGGAGAATATCAATGCAGACTCAATGCAATGCAGAGGATTTTCTTTCTGGTGGCTTGCCAAGTTTCTGATAGCTGTAAAATCACGCTCTGTTTGTATAGAAACTGTTTCTATGTCAGTATAATTTAAGGACAGTTTATTGTTGTTGATGAAGGAACATCAACAATGTGATGTTTTCCCCTTGTCGGTTTAAATCACGGCACATTATGCCAGATGATCGTGCTCGGCAGAGTGTGGACTGTACAACGTCTGTCAGAGGAGCTTATGTACTGAAGACATCCAGGCTCTGAGTGTCTATGTTGCATTCTCTGTCCCACACATATTCACCTCCATAGAACCGAGTCTGTGTGTGTGTGTGTGTGTGTGTGTGTGTGTGTGTGTGTGTGTGTGTGTGTGTGCAAATATAGATCCACATGCTGTGCCCTTGTGAATTATGGTAGGTGTCACACATGTTCTAAGGCAGAGAGCAGGAATAGATGACTCACCACTACTCTCTCAATAGGCAGCCCTGGACACACACCACCCAGTAATCAAGGGTAAGCACAACCAATGTATTAGCTGAGTAGAAAGTTATGACTGGGATCATAAAAAATGTTTTTTCCTTCTTCTGTGATTCATTGTAATTCAATTTGACATTATTATGGAACATAAAATAGAGAAAGAAAAAATAAGTTTACTGAATGATATTTTTTCAAATGCCATCATCGGTGTTTCTCCTTCACCACGAGCACGTGTGTCTGCCCCCCCCCCCAACTTCTTGCCCTTCTCTTCACCATTCATTCTCCTTCACTGCATACAGCTCAGCACAATCCCCCAGCTTCCTCTCCAAGGAACTTTTAAGACCAACTTTAATGTATGAGACAGTCACCCAGACGGATCGACACATACATGAACACACACACACGCACACACAGATTGCTTCAGCTGAAGACTACTTCAGAAGCTCTCAAATCCCTCAGCAGCGTTTCTCTTAAACAACGCCCACCCCAGAGCTGAGAAATACGCAATATCCACAAGGATTTCAACCAAGCCACCGCAAAATGAAAAACATCACAAAAGAGAGAGAGAAAAACAAAAAATAATTCAATGGAAAATGAAAACCATTCCTTATAAACTGCTTTGTACAAAAAAGGGCAAACAAACTCTGACAGTTGAAAATGCAGATAGCTGAACCTAGACCTAGGGTGGAAAGACGGCAGAACCTGAAAGGATTCATACTGTAAAAGGAATTGTTGCAGGGAAAAGTTGAGGCCATATAAAATAACTGTGGAAACTGAGTTTTAGAGTTATTCTATGGCTTTGTTGAGATGTGGCCACAGTAATACCATTACGATACTCTAGGTATTTGACAATAAAGCCAGAATTCAGTGGCAACATACAATTCACGTAAATTATTATGAGCTTAAAGTGTCATAATTCATACATGGAAAATAAGCAATTTTTATAAACTAAAAACTGGTGACCCCTTGAGTCCCAGGGTGCTGGTGATTTACATCACTGCTGCAAAGATGACTCACTAACTGCTTGGAACGGTAGTAAACTTGTGTAAGGGTGCAAGATATTTTCCACAGGGCGCAAGGCGTTAGCATCAGGAGCCAAATTCAGGTCAGTCAATTGATTAGTCAGTCAATGTTCAGAGACTTAACCCCTAACACCAAATGGCGCTCTCTCACCTTGTATTGAGTGATGTCCCCCGGTGTTACAGTCTGGCTAATATGTTCTGTTGCCTGATGTAATGTTGCCTATGTACAACAAAAAAATAGTTTTTGCTGGTGAATATTTTAGTTACAACTAGATTGAGCCAGCACAGTTTTGAGTAAAAGGTGTGGACTTTTTGGCTAACAGGCTACTACATATGTGATGATCCTGAAAGACTGCTAACCTACCGGAGTGTATTTACTAGAGCAGTATAGTAGAGTAGATCTATTCTACTTGACAATACATTGTTGGGTGAATGATGTGGTTGTCCTTATTATTCCAGTACTCTAGTAACTGTAGCTACAGCAACTTTAAAATTCAGATCTGTTTACCTCAGTTTTTGATTTACCAAGATAATCATCATGAAAATATGAAATGTCTAGTTGTCACATCCTCTCAGTCCCTGCATCAAAAGCTCAGATAGTCAATCTGTGGGTGAAAAAATATCTTCAATCCACTTAATCAAATCAAAGCCGTGATGCCAGTAGTGGGGCAAAACTGCTTCACCAGACTGGTGCCATATTGCCATTATGGATTAGGGCTTTTAGAGAAAGAGCAAGATGGAACAGATCGTTAGATATCTTTGAGTTATGAATTGGGTAACAGTTCAATGAATATTTATTGTTATTCAAGAGAAAATGTTTTCACCAGCTCACCCCAGTTTCATACATAAACAAGGCACCACTTGTCCCTCGTGGACATGTTTACACTATGTGCCAGGGAACAGGGGGATCCCATACAGACACACATGTTTGCAGAGCCCCAGAAATCTAGCCCGACAACATATGAACCCCCCAGGACCAGACATTCCTCTGCTAGGAAACTCTAACAAACTCATCAGGTCTAAGACATCCAGTACCACACAGGCTGCTGTGGCATAAATGCTACACAAAATATGGAGCGATGATTAGAAATGAACCTTCCTATTTAGGAAAGTCTGGTGATGTTGTTTGAAGATTGCTATGCCTTTGATGGAAAAACATCAACTAACAATTATTATAAATGAATTATAAATGTTAGTCACAAGTTGGTCCTACCTCACAAACTGCTGTTGTGGGTGCGCACGGACACTGTGAGTGCAAAGCTCTCTGTACACTGCTGACTGCTGGATGATGGCGACCTGCGTGGCGAGCGCTGAAAGCGGTTCCTCCTGTTGAAGTAGCTGCCGGCCATCCAGGTCCGCTGGTGCTTCCTCAGGTACTCCTTATAGTTCTTGGTGAGCAGCGTGTAGAGGAAAGGGTTGATGCAGCTGTTGGAGTAGGTCAGACACGTGGTCAGGTAATTGATGTTGCGCTTGGCTTTGGTGGAGAGGGGCAGAGAGGGATGGAACTGACCCAAGAGCTGCCAGATCCAGAAGGGCAGGAAGCAGGCCCAGAAGAGCAGCACAATGGTGAAGATCAGGTACAGCACCTTGAAGGAAAGGAGACCACACACGGATTATTAATATGAATTCACTAGACGGTGGTCGTGGTGGACCTGGTGGTGGTGCATTAGGTGCCTAGTGTCTAGTCCTTTCAAGCTTTGTGATATATGTGAATATCACAAATATGAAAAACCATAAACTTCTTCAATGTCCGTAGCACATTATATTGATTACATTTCTCGGAACAAGAGGAGCAACTGGCGTGATGACTGACAAAATATTATTTTCTGGTCAATGTGCTAAATTATTAGATGTAGCTCATCAAAGTACACATAGATTCACACCGTTTAGAGAGATCATTGGTCCTGAATGCTCTCCTGATCAGATTTGGCTTAAAATGAAATTTCTTTTTGCTTGATCTTTGCTCTCTAGATCAAATGTGGACTCCCTTATGGTAAGGTATGGTGAGTAACACACCTTACTATACCTAACTGGTACCCATGTAGCACAAGGTCAACAACACTTGTCTTGTAATGCACTGACCTTCTGATTGGGTAGTTTCTTGGTCTGTTTGAAGGTCTCTGTCTGTGAGATCCAATAGGTCCGTGCAAGCCGGATGTAGAGATAACCAATGATAAGGCCCGGAGCCACGATGCTTGTGCAAAACAGGAAGGAGATGTAAACCTTGTAGGAGAGTGGTGACAGGGTGGGCTGACACATAGCCTTGGTGCCCACGGTCATTAGCTGAATGCTCACAATCATTGGTAGTGTGAGGATGAGAGAAGCAACCCAGACCAGCAGAGCGATAGCCTTGCGATAGCTTTTGGACCGCTTCACGGTGTCGAGCGGCTTGAGCACAGCAAAGTAGCGTTCCGTGCTCATGATCGTCAGCGTGAAGATACTGGCGTGCATGGTCAGGAAATCCATGCTGATCAGGATCCGGCATCCTATGTCCCCGAAATACCATCCCTTGAGGAAGTGTGTGCAGACTACGAAGGGGATGGTCAGCAGATACAACAAGTCCGCCAAAGCCAAGTTTATGATATAGATGTACATGGAAGCTGCAGCCCTCATGGAGTGGCACATGACTACCAAGGTGTAGATGTTCCCGGAGACTCCCACCAAGCACATGATGGAGAGGATGGTGCCAATGGTGAAGGTGGCGGCTGTGTCCTCGTGGGAGGATGGCAGGTCCAGAGGGGGGTCAGTGGCATTGGGGACCCCCTCCACCAGCACTGCTATAGGCTCCATGGACACTGTGGTCATCTCTGGATGGGTGGAAGGAGAAATGGAGGGATGGATGAGAGGGGAGAGAATGGGAGAATGAGAGACATCTTTAATTGACTATTGTCTTTCAACTTGGCCAATAGATGGTTGCTCTTGGCTGTTTCATTGAAGTGGTTGTTTCATAAACGCTATCATAATCTCAGAAACTGCAATGAAATGTTATTTGTCATCATAATAAAGTCATTAATAAGGACTTCACTGTAGATTAGCCAAGCTTTTTTCAGTGTGAAGCGACCTGTCAGGGTCTATCTCTACTGATACAGTGCAGAATTCTCAATTCTGCACAAAGTGCTTCTACATACTTGCGAATCCACTGTAGCCAACTTGATCACTCTACGAAAAAGGAAATTCCTCATATTACTCCTGTCTCAAAGAGGAGCTGTGGAAGTGGCCTCTAGCTCAGGACAATTTCATTTAGAGTGAAATATAATACCATGTACTGTGGTATTAGAAGGTTATGCAGCAAAAACAGGTTGGGGAATGACATTTTTAGGATTTAGGATATGTTTTGAGATAGTTCCAGTGTTAATATCTCTGACCTCAGATGACCTGATTGCATATGGTAAAAATCTCTCTACTGATTGTGAACTGGATTGGTAGTCAGGGAATATAGTCTGATCCAGAGATGGGGTTGGGTGACATTTAACAAACCAAGCCTGAAAACAACTTGGTGTGAACTCCTTTGTCATTATTTGATGACAATCTGGCATGGGACCTTTTTCGTTGTCACCCCCCCTTCCCCCTCTCTCTCCCAAACTTTTCAGTCTCTCTCTCTAATGTCAAATGAAGGCAAAAATGCCCCAAAAATAATATTTAAAAGATCAGTCATTATCAATGTGACTATAAGGCTTGTTAGTTACGATCTATGGCATGAAATTACACACAAACACACATATATATATATATATATATATAAACAATTCAGAGTGTTGTTTTTTCATTACATAGCTGCTAAGGACAGATTCATATCTTGTATCACCACTGAAATACATTTCATAACCAGATCTTACACTGAATGATACAGTAGTAAAAGTCAAACTAAGTCAGTTAAATTTGAGACACAATGCTGACGGTGATGAGGGGAATAGGTTATAGGTAATATTCAGAGTATTTATTTACTTCATGAATTCCCCAGGATCTCAGGATGATGATGAAATGCACCCGACCTTCTCTGGCAGCATACTGGGAAAATTACGTAAGACTTTTCTAAAACGAACCCCAATTACTGTGAACGTGATATTGAATATTCATAGACGAGAGCAGTTAAGGGCACTGGGGGGAAAAAATAGACGAGAGTATTCCCAGAGTTGATGTAACTGTTCAAAGAACACAGTACTTTTACTCAGCCGGAGGGATCTCTCTTTGCCCTCGTCTGCCTGTGTCTTGACAGCTTGGTATTACTCTTGACAGAGATGAAGTCAGACAGGGTTAATATTACATTTAGAGCCTTCCTACTCACTAATAGACTTGTCTTATCTGCTCCGGTAGAGCGCAGCAGCCCTCAATTCATGCATGCTGATGTCGGTGCGTCTCTGTGAGCAATTATGTACATGCATCTGTGCGTGCTGGTGTGTATCTCCGCTTACCTTTGCTGTCTCTCCGGACAGAAGGGTTTAGCTCTCAATTGCAGTTCCCTGCCTATCAGCCATGCCTTCTCTCACTCTGCTCCTCCAAACTTCACACTTACAGCAAATATTTCACGCTCCATAAAAGTCCCAAGAGGTCCTGAAGAGCATCTGAGAAGTAAAGCATATAAAAACTGTGTCCAGCAGTCTTGAGGGAGCAAAATAAACTAAATGAGTATATAACAAAACTCTCACCCAGTTGAATTGTCTCTCAATAGTAAATAAACCAATCCAAGGTGCCTAGATTGAATAGAAAGCTTCTCTGGTAGCGGCCTTAAAAGTTCTTCTCTTCCATTTCCTCTCCTCTTGAGCACCTTGATAGTATCCAAACCCTGGATATCGGCTCTTGAGTCGGCGGTGGAGAAATTCAATTTAGAAGAGATAAGACAAAAATAAAACAATAACAATCATGACATGAGGAGAAGTCAGGATCACAATAAGCTACATCTGGTTACGGAGAATCCCCCCTTCACTGACAGAGAGAGAGGAGGGAGAGAGAGAGAGAGAGAGGGAGAGCGAGCACCAGAGGGTGAGAAAGCATGTGTGTGTGAGAGAGAGAGAGAGAGAGAGAGAGAGAGAGAGGAGTGCACTGTTAGTCAGGCACTCTCGCTCATGAGCACAAAGTGGGAGGGAGAAGATGGAGAGAAGGGAATAAAGACAGAGGGGAGAGAGAGAGAGGGACGGGGCATGGCTATTGCCAGGTATGCAGGAAATGTGCCCTGTTCTCTCTCGCTCTCTGTCTCTCCTTGTGCCATCTATTTTCATGCAACAGGGGTGTGTTGTGGCACACACACCGCTGTTGCATGAAAATACATGCAGCACTGTGAGACTTGAGACACATGCCATTAACTAAAAAGACAGAGCCCACTCCCCATTTTTATACCCATAGATATCCAATATCCATTATTTTAAATGGAGTGCCAGGGTCAATGTCACCTCCCACTGCGGCAATTCTCCTAAGGACAGTCATCATTCATCATTTACTGTAGGGGGCCGGTCCAAGCTAAATAATGACACCCTCTGTTCGGGTTCATAGGTTCTCGAGAGGGAGTTGACTGTACTGCTGACAAGGATCCTTTCCTGCTTTCACTCCCCCTGGCGCTGCCACTGCTATTAAATGTAAATGTAAACTGAAACATGCATCAATGTAAAAATAAATGGATTTTTCGACAGGAGAGACCAGAAAAGTTAAGCTGTATTGATTTTGAAACGTGTTCCCATTTGCAGGACTGGAGCCACAGATGTACAGCACTCAGGCGACTGCACTGTCGAGGCAAGGGGAATTGTGTCTTTATAAGTGGCTCACATCATATTAGAAGAAGTGGAAAAATGGGACGACATCTCATTGGTGCAATTTGGAACGTTCACATCCAAGACGGTCGCAGCGACGAGAACTCGTTAACCAGTTACTTTAAAATCAACTGTCAGCGAACTGCAGCAGATATCGGTCACTAGAGTTGATTAGAGTTGATTGTATTAGTGTGAATATAACTGATCATGCCAGTGAACAATAAATGCACGTACAAAAAATCCCACATTTACTTGTAATTGGCACTAGGAGGCTAAAATGGATGGTTTATTTCAGTTGGCAGCTCAACAATATATATCTTCTTAATATTATTTTTTGGGGCATTTATTAGACTGTTGATAGAGATAGTTTATAGAGAGACAGGAAACATTGGGGTAGTGAGAGGGGGATGACATGCGACAAAGGTCCCAGGCTGGATTCAAACCCTTGTCGCCTGGTACGTGCCTTAGGCCACTGAGCCACCAGGACGCCCCAGCAGCTGATATTTACACTAAATCCAATACGACTTGAACATTTTCCCCCTATCTGTTGTTTGCCACTTATCTGATCAGAAATGGCCTCAAGGCAGGGACTCTATGCAGAGATAGACAGGTCTATTGTTTTCCTGTATTTACAGCCGTAACCTTTTAACCTTCCATTCTGTAAAAACAGGGCCACTCTATTCTGCAAGTCAATAGCACTCAACAAGCCGGCGAGCCATTTACTGCTCTTAGCTGTGTGCCTGGCTCTCCTGTAAGAAGCATTAAGCCGCATTCATAGTCAAAGTAAGTTCATATATTGGTGCATTCGACGCTAAAGCAGGATTGAAATGATAAATGGTTGCTGAAATCAACAGTCAAGGCCATGGGAGGGACACGCATTTTTGCAAAAACATGTATCTGCTTTTTTCACTGCTGTAAGAATTCCTACCGGAGCCCAGTAGACGCGAGTTGATGTGAAAGTGACAGTGGTAAATGCTAAAAGCAAGTAGTTGCTTTTTTTTTTGTTGTACATTCTTTGTTATTAACAGCAAATAAATTATCGATTGTTATATAATACTGTGTGTGTGTGTGTGTGTGTGTGTGTGTGTGTGTGTGTGTGTGTGGAATGTGGGGTTACATTTATAAGGCTTGTCTGTGGGTTCTTATCACAGCAGTGCCCCTGTAAATTCACTACACAAGGGGGTTGCAAAGCTTCCCATCCCCCAAACTGCATTGTGTGTGTGTGTGTGTGTGTGTGTGTGTGTGTGTGTGTACAGAGGTCATTTTTACAAAAGAGCACTGACTCACTCCAGCGGCTGTCTGTAAAGGGAATAAGGGAGCATTGATGAGCACCTCTTACAGCCAGATCAGGACTGCGGTATCTGTTGCTCACACAACAAATGATGCGCTGCTACTGTCTGTCGGAGATTTCTCTGACTATAAGAAGCTTTGCGGAATGATGCTGGCAACCACCTCCACCTCATTAGCTTTCTCTCACGCAGGCATGCACGCACGCACACACACACACACACACACACACACACAAAGAAAGACAGAAATACAGAGAGACAGAGCATCACATTCCACAGAAAGCTCCAAGTCACACGAACTTAGCTTATTATCCCTGTTATCAGACTGGCAGTGTCTGGCAGTGACACTGTGAACTGAACTTCTCAGAAAAGCACACACACTATCGCATTACAATTACTGTGAGGTAAATGCACTTTGACAGAGCTGGAGATTGTGCCGGCATGTAGGCAGGACAGTGTGTGTGTGAATCAGTGAGTATTGTGTGTATGTGCAGTGTTGTATGAATGTGTGTGATATTGTGTGCGTGACAGGCATGGCGTGGTTTTGTGTGTCATTTGACGTGATAAGAGTATGTAACATGTATTCTTGTTCATAGGCATTAAACACCAGCAACAAGGTGTCTGCTTTTTATTGGTTCGGTGGATGAAAGGATAAAGAGTCTCAGTGTGACACAGAGACAGGAGGAGAGAATAGGAAAGTATAGAAGAAATAAAGTAAAACGCTGTTCAAAATGAAGCTACAATTTACTACGAATCAAAGTAAATTTGAAACACAGCTAATGTAACAACCCCAACAACGTCATCAAGGACAGCAAGAACACGGAGAGCGATAACAATCTGATATTTTATTGTTCCCTCTAGGGAAATTCTCGTTTCTCTTGCCCTTCTCCACAGGGAGGTCAGAGGTCAGCTACAGAACAGCACCATGGAGCTGGTAGGGCTTCAGCGCCTTGCTCAAGGTCATTTCAGCAGGGCAGATGCTTGCTGACACAGGGGCTTCAACCTGGATCTGAAATGAGAGTCTCAAACCACTAGGCCACTCTGATGATTATTGTTATTATAGGAAGCTAGACCTTTCTTGCAGTGAGGAACAAGGAAGGAATTTATCCATCATTTCATATACTGTGCAGAGTTTGAATTTTACGACAAATTGGTTGGTGGAAAATCGGAGTGGAGTCCGGTTCACTCCACTTATTGGGCAGGCTTACAAAGGGTGTGCTCCCATCCGAACAAAGCCGACCACGTCATTACAGGCTCTGAGTTGCTGGACACATCAAATTGGTTCCCACACTTCACTAGAAAGAAGGGGGAGAAGGCAATGGTGAAAAGGACCTGAGAGAAATGAGAAAGAAGTGGAGGGAACAGAGAGTAAAAGATACTGTGGGTCTGAGCGTTAGTTTGGAAGCACCCATGATAGAAAGGACAGTCCTCACAGCTCATTTATCACGCTGACACACCATCACACTCAATCCTCCTACATACACCAGAATCTCTATCTTGGCGCTGGCTGTACGCATACACACACGCAAGGCCAGTGTTGTTTTGTTCAGTCAGCTCACGGCGCGTGTTTAAATCTTTTCCAAATTGAAGTGAGGAAGGGATTTGAGTCAGACACAACAGATTGTTTTGTTCTCTGGTGGCTCTCGTGGCACATCTGGAGCGCATCACACTACCATGCTGCACTTCTCCATAGAAAGTAGAATAACAGACTGAAATCTCAAATCAGGGACAGTCACAATATGAGTGCAGGTGGATTTATAGATGCAATGTAAAGAGATGGAGAGGGAGAGTGGGGAAAAAGTAAGATACAGATATAAATAAGAGACGCCGAACAGACAGTGATGTGAATCTTTAGAATCAGATCTCAAACATATCCATCTTAACAAGTCCTTTATTCTGGTAGTCTTAAAAGCGTAGTTTTCCTTGCAAGGGAAAAAATGTGCAAATGGAGTTAGACAATCACACGGGGAAATATAAAGCGGCCTAATAGAGGGCTGATGTACCTCAGGCAGCCGGAGCCCGTTTCAACGCACATTGGCATCGATTCTACAGTTATCTTCAACACTACTGGAGGGAGGCCATGCTTTCATGAGAAATGTGAAATTGAAGTGGTGGAAAATGAGGCAGCTCTCCAGAACCTCACAAGTGGGTCAGGATCTGGTGGGTGAGAAAAGCAATGGTGTCATTTTTTTCAGCAGCCTTGTGGATGATGAGCATCACCGTGACAGAGACCAGCGCTTCACAATGAACATTAAGGTCATCATTAATATCGTAATAGTGTACCTAACCATGCTAGGAAAATGTGTCTCACTCAGAAAATATGATCCATTTAATCTAGTTTTAAATCTTCAACTCTTATTTTTCTTCAACTGTTGTTTTCTTGATCCTAGTGGAGTGAACTGCCTTAATCTACCTTGTTTCAAGGTATTGAAATTCAGGAAACAAGTGGGATTGTCTCACACCACAGGCAGAGAAAAATAAGATTCTAATCCTAAATATGACACTAAAGGACTTGTGAAGACAGTGTATACTATCAATCTAGATTCTATTTATTTTTGCTTTATTTTAGAGGTTACAAGTCAAGTCAAGTTTAAGTTTCAACAAGTCAAGTTTCAACTTCTTTGTTCAGCCAGGGCCCCTGTAGTTCGGCGTCGGTATTGCAGGCCATATATGTCAGTGTCCTCAGTCAACCGGGGGCCAAATAGACCGGTGTATATAGATCCGGTGTTGAGAACCCGCCAGCACCCACATTGCACATCAGCCGAGGTCCAGCACCCACGTCCCAGATCCACCTCCAGGGAAGGTCACTGTTAGTGCAGGTGCCTGGATGGAGGAGGGAAGATACAGCCAGCACACACATGCAGCCACACTCAACACTAACCACACAAGGCAGCAGACACACTCAGACATTTCCGCATTCGCTCCAACAGGGAGACAATCGGTTGTACTGATGTGGTCAGATCAAGCGGTCGCTCTAGGCTGGTATCCATCTGCCAGTACCTAGACTGAGTCTAAGCTAATGTAACAAGACTGTGTTGATCCCGTGTTACCTGTGTGAAAGCTGAAGGCTTCAGCTCCAACTTTATTACCTCATGATAATTGTATGGAGGAAGATGAGAGGGATGAAGGCAGCGGGGGGGCTGGCAGGGACCCTGTGTTCTAGCACTTCTGGTTTCCACCGCTTAATGGACACCACCACAATAGGGAATTCACTTTGAGTTAAACTGTGTGTGTGTGTGTGGAGACAGATGTGTCCACAGACTGAGACCAGCCATTGTGGTTAGACGGTGGTAATGACCATGGCATAGGAATGACAGGAATATGTAAACAGCAGTATAAGACAAGCCTCCATATGTGAGGGGACTGTGTTGTGTGTGTGTGTGTGTGTGTGTTTGTTTGTGTGTGTGTTTTAAAGCAGTACCCATACTCATTCATGTCTGGTTGTCTCAAACTGTTCAAAGTCAGAACAGTGACTGTGAAATATGTTTTTCCTTTTTTTTCCCTTTTTCATTCATTTCCTTTTTATCCCTCCTCCTGCAACTACTTTCGCACTCACCGCCTGTGTCACATTTACACACACAAGCGTGCACACACACACACACACACCAACATAAACGCACACACACGTAAAGAATGACAAGTACATCTGGAGGGAGAAGATGGGAGATGGAAAAAACAGGTTTTTGGTGGTGAAAGCAAACAAAACAAATGGCCAGACAGTTACGAAACCAACTACAAAAGTTTCTTCTCATAGACAAAACATCTCTATTAAATCTGTTTTTCATCTTCAGCCAAGATTTGCCAAAATAAGTCAACATATTTCAGCGTATATGTGCAGAGTGCCTGGCACGTCAACAGTATACATACGATGACATAATATGAGTTGATCCCTGTGGGGAAATTGGGTTGTTAAACCAGCAAACAGAAATAGGATACAACCAAGAAAAATAGCACATCAATATGAATATATAGGGGGTTATGTAAATCCACTCAACCACTAGAACGTGTTAGAAATGTAGGAAAAACAGCATAGATCACAGTATTATGAGAGTAATCGAAATTACGAAGATGAATGAAATTAATGGAAAAATATGTTGGATATGAAAATATATTGAATAATGAAATATGTGCAGTATGAAATAAGTGAAAAATAATTAAAATATCAATATATATACAATATATAAATGTTCATGGCCAAGCACTGCATATAAAGAAATATATTGCACATGCACACACACATACATGCAAAATGGCTTCCTATGCATTTTCATTCAACCGGTATCATTAATCAAAAGTAAAAGTCAATTGAATTGTGTTGTGAATGGATATACATAGTATACTGGACATCAGGCTTGAAGCTAGACTGACTCTTTTACAGTGCTTCCATTGATACATTGATTCAGTCTAACTCCACACTGCCCTCTAGCACTGTCAAAGAGAACCTTCTCTTTTTTATGTGCTTTCTCTTTTCTTTGAAGTTATCTTTCTTTTGAAGATGTTTTCTTTGGAGGGGCATCATTCCAGCACCAAACAGTCATACCACATGCCAATTTAAAATGCTTTTTATTGTGTTGACAAGAGAGCCATGGAGATCTTTGAAGCCAAAGTAGCGTTCCTCCTCCTTCTATTATTTGCCAAACCACTTGTTTGTACCTGCTGCAGCCTCTCCTGTTGCTGATTCTGACAAAACTAACCATGACAACAGTCACCATGGGAACAGTTTCATGGGTTTAAGGGTGGATTTGACCCCTGAGAGCATCTTTGCAGTATTCTGCTTTTTCTCCAATATGCCAACACTTGTAACGTGCTTCAGCAAGTACACTCTTAGTTACTTCTTTATTCTTCTACTTCTTCTTTTGCTTCATCTTCTTCTTCTTCTTCTTCTTCCGCCCAAATTTTTGGCCCCATAGGAATGAATGGCGGAATGTTCAGAGCAGAGCACACAGGTGATGTCGTCAACTCTCACAGACACAGAGGAGCCGCAGATACACACGCAGCTCTCTACCTCTCTCTGTTACTCCTACTGCCTCTGCTACTACTGCTACTACTACTTTGACTTTTAGTACTACTACTGTAACTAATACAACTTTTAGTACTGCTTCTACTACTGCTACTAATAAGAGGCAGGGTTTACAGTTTACGACAACAACAACAACAACAACCAGAGTAATTTTGATTAATGTGATATGTGATGTGTTTTTTACTGACATTATTTTGTACATTTGTTCAGTTAAATAAATACACTGCAGTGGATTTTAGTACAGATAGAAAACCTGGGTCGATTTACTTATGCTAAACAGTGTGCTACTGAACTAAAAGCAAACTGTGTGCCTATTTCAAAAGCAGAGGTATAACACAGGCCTACAACACAGAAGTGGAGAGAGGAAAAATGTATTTTTCTGAATCAATCTATTAACAGTTCTACAATGATCTGACATTCATACATATATTTTCAAGGAGCAAACAAAATGGATTCAAGAATGAAATACGAGGATTAAAAGCAAAGAAATTAAATGCAAAGAGGAGGAAAACTGTGCAGTAAACACCCAGAATAAAAATAGAGAAAGTACTGGTAGAAAAGTTGGAGTAGTTGGTCCTTTGATCTTACAGAGTCAGAGAGAGAGAGAGAGGGAGAGGGAGAGAATGTGGGAGTTTCTACTAAGTGTCTGAGAATTGACCCACTTTTCATTATCAACAGAAAATGAGATTGAGGCAACACTTTTTCTACAGAAAAAGTAGAATCTTGGTTCTTGGAAAGCATCTGATTTGTGTGTGTGTGCTCTGTTGGCAAAGACCCAAAAGATGGTCCCAACCATCAACAAACACTTTCATTATGTTTTACCATTCCTGTTTGATCTTCCCTCGGTTTATCGGTCTTCTACGGTTGACTGACAGCTCTGCCTCAGTCAGGCTGGATTTTCGGAACGCATTCCTGAGTGCTGTGATTGAGCTGAGGCTTTGAACCATTTGGCGACAACATCAGTTGGCATGTAAGCGCAAACCATTTAGCAGGCTCCGCTTCTTAGCCTGCGTTGTTTTCTTGTCCTAAATATGAAATTTCAATATTATTCTAGCTGTCTGTCTAGTGTAGTTGCTTCCCATAATTACCTCCATGTTCCAGACATACAGCGCTGTACTGTATGACTGACCGATAAAACAGCCAGACACACCAAGGCCAGAGAGGGATGGGTGTAAGGAGGAGAGAGGCAGTGAAGGATGGAAAGAGGAAGAGAACAAGACTGATGCAGGGAGGGTGAGAGACATTGAGGGAGACAAAGGAAAAGCCACAGGGAGAGAGATACAGGTAGAAAGATAGAGAGAGAGACACAGGGAGAGAGACACAGGGAGAGAGACACAGGGGGAGAGAGACAGGGAGAGAGATACAGGGAGAAAGACACAGAGAGAGAGACAGGGAGAAAGACAGAGAGAGAGAGACAGGGAGAGAGACAGGGAGAGATACAGGGAGAGAGAGACAGCGAGAGATACAGGGAGAGAGAGACAGCAAGAGATACAGGGAGAAAGACAGAGAGAGAGACAGGGAGAGAGACAGGGAGAGATACAGGGAGAAAGAGAGAGAGACGGAGAGAGACAGGGAGAGAGACTGGGAGAGAAACGGAGAGAGAGACAGCGAGAGATACAGAGAGAGATACGGGGAGAAAGAGAGAGAGAGAGAGAGAGACAGGGAGAGATACAGGGAGAGAGAGACAGGGAGAAAGACAGAGAGAGAGAGACAGGGAGAGCAACAGAAGTGACACAGTGAGCGATCAATAGTATTCCCCCCCAGGGGGACTATGAAACAGCCCACAGCTGGATGCTGGGGTTTGAGATTCATGTGCAGCAGCAGCAGCAGCAGACCAAGCAACACCAGGGTAAGCAGCAGCAGAGGAGGAGTTGGACAGCTTTAGTAGACTGCCCAATTCGCAATGGCAATGCGTGAGCTCAGCTGACACAGCGTCACTCGAGTTGTCTTCCTGAACTAGCTTCGCAGGCTTCGCTCCATTTCAGTCAAATAACTCACCTATTTATTATGAAATTTCTTTATTGAGAAAAAAATGTACACACAGATTTGTTTGTGGTGTCAAGGCTCTGCTGCATCGGCCTCTGTGCAACGTATTTCCATGATGATCTCAAAACTGGTATCCTGAATACGGAAAGAAATTGCGGTCATGACATTCGGCACATCAGCAGAGCATATGAGGTAGTGGAGCCCATATATCAAATGAAATATTAACAAAAGAAACAACTCTAGTTTAAAAGTGGGAAAGATCTAAGAACAGTTACATGGAAGTGAGCCAATAAAAATGTGCTTCAAGAAGTGATTTAAAAGATACTGAATTAGCTAGCAGGGTGTTCCACAGATACCGCAAATTGCTGTTTCACCTTTACAAACCTTGCTCCCAGACTGATAACTCTGAAATTAGAAGTAGAAAACAAGTCTGAGTGACCCTGGCCGCGACGTTTTTCAGCCTCGTAAGAAGTGGCCCGCGGGGGACGATGATGAATAATGAATTGTGAACTGCTGAGGACCTCTTACCACGAGGTGAAACACATCAGAAATGAAGAGAAACGTAAGTGAATCTCATGAATCAGGACGTTAATCCTGCCAGGTAGTACAGTCACATGTGCCCTTGCTTTATCTCCTTCCCTCTTTTACTCCAAGCCACATAGGATCACACGTTATAGGCAAGAGTAAAATCATTCATATACAAATAAGCAAAGACACCGATGGGGGAAAAAAGGCAGTGGGTGGTGTTTATAATGCTGTTAGGGATGATAAAACACATAGGAAGACATGATGCAAGACAAAAGTGTTTTGAAATGTAGATTGTTCCAGGGTATCGCTGCTTTTTGAGCAGAATTCCTGCCACCTACTGAGCTTTTGTTATTCCTGGATGTCACAAGATAACATGCTTCACTGGAGTGGAAAGTCCCTGTTGGCATATAATGATGAAGCAGCTGTGACAGGTCGGATTGGGGTTGACTATTGAGCGCCTTAATAGATACTGTATGCTAACACTAGCTCCTTGAAAGCTACCCTGAAAGTGAGGGAGTCAAACAAAGGTGAGAGAAATATGATTTGTCTGTAACAACCAGGCTCAAATAACAGGATATATCCAATTGTCAGTCAGAAAAATAATTTCTTCCTAAATACTGGCTGAGATCTGCATCAGTCACTTCCAGAGCTAAGTGCTTTTTCCCAAAGTCATATCGCCTTATGAAAAGTAATAAACACAGTCGATCAAGTCTCATCAAGCCAGTCGTCTCAAGTTATATGAGATGTACTAAAGGAATTTGGGATTCATTGTTTTCTTGTGGGGCTCTTTATTAGTGTCTTTTTATTCTTAGTCTTTTTTTCAGTGACAATCCATCGGTGTTCATTGGAGAGTTTGTTTGTCCACATAGAGCTGATATGGCTCCGGGGTGGCTGTTCAACACTATCTAAAAGTGATGGTGTGGTGAACCAAATCCACGGACAACTTGAAAGTATCCTTTGCTGTATTTTGCGTCTATTAGCTTGTCGGTATTCTTGTAAAAATGCAAAAGTCTTTTAATCTATAGCTGTCTACACACCAAGTCCCAAATGGATACTCCAAACCTCACAGGGCATGCATGAGGCTGATAGAGACTTCATCATCATCTAATTGCCTGACTTATTTTTCCTGTTCTGAATTAGCCACAGGTGTTATCTGAATTTAGCAGCTGCTCCGCTCTCGTCCCTCTGAGCAGCAATTTTGACGATGTTAATTTAGGATAATTGTTCACAGGAAACGTAACCGGGGGACAGTGGGGATGAAACGTTCAAGACAGAGGGACCTGGATGGAGAATAATCAACAACAGCAAGGTGTTTACTTATTTTCCATTTGCTGCTACTCCCCGCGGACTGCTACTTTTGGCTTGGCCACCTGTGTGCCATAGTCTGAATCAGTTAGTTTTCTATTAAGTGAACTCGTAATGATCAGGATGTGAATGGCTATCGGTTCATGATTGTTCTTGGATAAAATACTCAAGTCAAGTCAGGTTTATCTGTGTAGACCTTAATCACAATTACAGTCTCAAAGCGCTTCACACACGCCACATTTGAACATAGTAAATAACACCCCCTCCACCTCAGACACTTCATGAGAACAAAGAAAAATGGTCATCATCGTCAATGTCATCATCAAGGTCTTCATAAGACCATAAGACCATAAGACACCCAGCAAAGGGATGTCAGCACCGTCTCAGTCACCGTGGACCACGGCTACCACCAGAGGCAAGGAGGGAGGAAGAGTCTGGGCCCATGCCACATCCCGACATGCCCAGCCGCAGACACAACCTGGAATGAAAAGAAATACAACACACAAACAGCCGCGCCGACATGGATGACAGATGCACACAGAGTGGGAAAACAAGATGCACAAACGAGATTCCCATTAGCAGAAACCTCAACTAGTGCTGACTCACTAGTTTAACTTTACTCTATGAAGAGACTGAGTCACTCCTAGCAATTGTGCCAAGCTACGGTTGGCCAAATTATAGTAAAAAAAACAGGTTTTAAGTCTGAATTCAAAGAATTTGCCTGTAATCGCAGCAGGGAGGCCGTTCAAAAGAAAATGACCTACCTGCAGTTTTCCTTTTGACTGCAGGGATAGTAGTAGGCAGGACACTAACCAGCGTCTAGCGATCAGAGGGCGTGTGGCGATAGATATGGAGCAATGAGATCTGATAAATAGGATGTTATATGTGTTATATGTTATAGAGTCGGCGTAGAGAGGTCAGGAATCTGGCTGCAGCATTTTGTATGGAATATGATTATGGAAATACCTTCTAATGCAGTGCTGGTCAAAGTGAAACCCGGCACAGTTACAGTAACCTTATCTGAGTTTCAAGATATGAGACTTTCATTCTAAGGATTTAGCTGCTCACATCGACACAATTTATTAATCTGGTGAAAGGGCACCTGGATGCTATGTTTCTGGTTATGAGGCGGGAATAACAGAACCATATATGCACATATAAAAGGAAAGTGATGCCTTCTGATCTGAGTAACATGGGATGTTGTAATGTGGATTTGGGAGGTTTAACACCATAAAAACAACTTATTTGATTTGCAGTGTGCCTGTGCTGGTTTATCTCTCTGTTGTGGGTTCAATCTGTTAAATGTCACCCCTTCCTCACCTTTCTCTGACCTCTACAGACTGACATACAGTGTCAACCATGTAGACGTATTAGAGGCCCTTTATGGTAAGGAGATTGTGGCGGACTGGAGGGAGGGTGGGGGGAGGCTTAATTGGATCCAGGAGAGAGGTGAGTTAGTGGACTGCTTCTTTCCTGGATCCGGTACCAGCTGCAGCCAGTTGGGACTGATTGCAGCTGGGGCCTTTTTAACCGTGTGTGTGAATGTGTGAGGGGGTGCGCGCCAGGGTGAGAGACTGGCTGTGTGACCAGGGAGCCGACGGGGATGGAGGATCCAGTCGGCTGTGTGTGAGCAGAACGGAGAGACGGGCCCAGCACCAGCGGGAAAGACGGAGCGGGAGCGGGCCGTCTCCTGCCGCGGCGTCCAGGCGGAGGTCCGCGGAGGACGCAGTCGGGAGCCACCTGCAAGGGCTGACCAGTCGGGGTTGGGGCAGGATGCCCCTGGAAGCCTGGCAGGCTGGGGCAGCCTTGGGGCTCCGTGGCTGGCCCACCGGGACCGAAGGAGGGCGCCGGCGGAGGGAGACGGCGCCGACGATGAGCTGCGGTCAACCCGGGCCGTTGGTATGATTGTGTGGACAATAAAACGGCCTGCTGGCCCTTTAACTCTCCCCTGCGTGTGTCTCTGCCTGTCACGGACCCCGGTTATGTGGCACCTTGCCACAGAGATCAATGAGCAATTATAGGAAGACTGAGAATCCATGAAAGTTTTGTTTTGCTGCTTGTTCGTGCTTGTGTGTTATCTGCTTTCTTTGTGTGTGTGTGTGTGTGTGTGTGTGTGTGTTGAAATTTCAATGGATGGATGGAAAGGAAGCTAGTGGTAGCAATGAGGAAGAGGAGCTTAAGCGTAAAGTGCTTATATAGCGCCATGAAATCTGCCCTGAATTTAACAGGGAGCTAATGCAGTGAAGCATGGGTGGAAGAGATGTGATGTTTCCAATAATCCGTCTGCCCAAGGAAACTTCTGGCATCAATTCTGGATCCAGTGGACTGGATCAAGTCACAATAACAGAAGATTAAAATATCCAAATCAGTCAGTTGGGTCCATTCCAGGTCTCCTGTCCAAACCGGCCCTGCTGGGTTGAACGCACGGTGACACCAAGGGATTGGGTATGTCTGGATTCTGGTTGTGCTCTACTCAACAGCTGTTGGGAGACGCTGGGACCAACAACTGAGAGCTCCACCTCCTTCATCCCTCAAAGAAATGGAGGCTTCAAATATCCCACTACACCCAGTTCAGGGCTGGTACGACTGGTATGATGTTCTGAAGGCACTTGTTCTTAAGTGTCTCTGTTCACCCCCGTCTTTTCTTTGATGTTGCAAGGTCATGTTTCCTAACCCTTTAGAAACATGTTTTTGAGGCATTGTTATTTGGACAATTAACAATAGAGAGCGACAGGAGATATCGGGAGAGACAAAGGCCCCAGGCTGGATTCAAGCCAAGGACATCACGGTTATGTGGTATGTGCTTTAGCCTGATCAGCCACCAGGAGACACGAGGTGATGTTTTCCATGCTAATCAATATTTCACAATACTCTTGGTATGTATGTATATGTACATATGTAATCTAGGCAGGCTAATATTCTATAGATCAACAGAAAAAAGGGATATTTTAGGCTTTAGAAAATAATAAATAGTAATAATAAATAATAAATCAATATCTTTATGGTTTTTAACCTCTAATGACATTTTCAGTATCTCATCTCATCTCTCATGGTTGGCCTATCTCTCTTTACCCACTTCGCCAAACACACTCAGTTGAAAAGCTTAAATTAAATCATGGTGCGGTATTTGTTCTCCACAAGATTTCAATTATCTCAGTCTAACGGAACCATAATCCTTTTTCCCAACAGCCATCTGTCATCTATCTGCAACACCTACACACACACACACACACACACACACACACACACACACACACACACCCCTACACACACACACACACACACACACACACACACACACACACACACACACATTCAGCCATCATTCTCATTCAGCTTACTATTTATTCCTTGGAAGCGCAGTGAGCATCCTGACAACAAGTTGTTTTTGATGTGCCTGCTGGTCGTGGAGCAAGCTCCTTTATCGACCCTGTCAAGGGGGTTGTTTTTGTTTCGGTGCTCGGTGGAGAGAGGATGGGCTGTGGTTGGCACAGCGTGACGGTTCAGAGACGAGGCCCTGGACCCACTGCAGCGCCCTGCGGGCCCCTCTTCACCATCTCACATCACACTGACATGAGACAAGTTGGATGGGATGGCTCGAAGGGTTTCACACACTGTGGGCTTAAAAAAGAACATTAAGTGGAAGAGGCAGGAGATTGAGAAGGGAGAAATGAGAGAGGGAGACAGATAGAAGGTAGAGACTGGACAGAACATACATGGAAAAACAAGATGAAGAAAGATGGTGGTGGGTTGTATTTCTGAGTCTGTTGTAGTACTCACTGACTCCCTCCTTAACCCACTCACCCAATGTTTGCATGCCACCGTGCCTCAAGAGTCATGAACTCTGCATTCAGAGAAAGTGGGTCTGAAGTCCCACTCAACATAAACACACCATAAAGGATTCATATGCTCATTTCCTGCTTTGAAGTGAGCACACGCTGCGTCCTTGTAACACAGCAAGTTGTCCGTGGGGACTGGGGCATCCTCTGAAGTGCCACGGTCAGCTCCAGCTCAGCTCCTTCCACATCGATAAGAGCTCTCTCCCTGCACTAGAACAATCTAGTCCCCGCTCCCTTGGGTGCTGTCCTTCTTTCTTTCTCCTTCCCCACCTCTGAAGAGCCTGACTCAGGTCCCTCAGGCCAGCCAACAGCCCTCATGGTGTGTAGTGCTCTTTACAATGCAAAAAGTATTAGATCCCCCGCTGGAATATGTAGTCCAGATGAATTCACACGGCAGGCTGTGGTTTTGCCGGTGAGAACTACTGTTAGATTTGACAAACAGGTTAAGAGAGTTGTAATCGTTGAGTTCCTTGTTTTTTAAATGTTAGCGACATCTTTGGTGCTAAGCGCTCATTGCTGCGGTGTTTTTGCACTACACTTCCCAGAGATCACTTGGCGATCAAGCAGTGTGACCAGTACTGTAACGTGTTTTTCCTTGGATTTTCTGTTGATGAAGTTTGAGTTTGTGTAGCTGGCGCTCTTTTCTTTGTCTGTTCAGGCGTAGTGGCCATCGCCGCTACTGCGAACTACCCAGTTCTTTCCCTGTTTAGTCCACTGTACGTAAAACGCATCACTTCCTGTACGCCAGAGGACTTTTCCTGGGACAGACCTACCTGACGCCAGGTGACAGTTCTTCACCATCACGACATGTCTGAAGACCTTAGCCTGTCTACATCTGTATTATTAAATATCCTCCTAAAAATCTCTTTAATAGACTTACTTTAAAGTAGTGATCTCTTATTAATTGTTTTGACCTTCCTGACATTATATTTCTTGTCTTTTATATGGTTTTTATATTTTCTACATTGCTTTCACTGTTGATTTTTATTTTTTACTCCTTTTGTTAAGTGGTTTTTTTAAGATTATGTTTTTTTTAAGATTATATGTATATCTGTTGTAATATGTCTCTGACCAAATCAATGTCTTGCTGCTTCTGTGTTACCTCTTCTAAAGATAGCTACACAGCTACCGTATCTCCTCCATCTGTTGTCCACGGCAGGTGGTGTGAGGGAGATTACTCTTTGGTGAGTGAACACACGGCGAGATAGAGGCGATGTGAAGAACTGCCATGAAGGGAGGAGACGACGGGAAGGAGGTAGGAGAGATGCAATCAGCAGATGCATTAGTGTAATCGCGTAAACGAACAAGACCTTCGCCAAGAAGACTGGCGGCGTCTACCAGCCTCTTTGTGTGCCACCGCTTCGGGTTGGGCATTACCTTCAATGGCACAAAGGGATATTGGTTTCTGGGACAAAGCAGGAAGAGGGTGCTATTCTCACGGTGCCAAAGGAGCTAAAGCTTTCAGAGTCTCTCGCAATGGAAGATAGTGGAAGGAGTGAAAGGCTAATGGAAATATCACAAATACTCTTCAGTAAAGCTTGGTGGTAGTTGGGTCGTGTTTTTAGTCCTTTTTAGCCATTTTGGGTTGAGGTACAGCCCAGAAAACATTTTGACATAGAATTGATGTTTATGCAGCAACATTGAAAACCTGTGGAACCATAGTGGCAAAATGAAAGTTGAGACGACATCCGTACTCATCTGTAGCTGTTAACTCTATTGTTTTGTGGTATCAGTTCAAAACAGTTTCCAAAGCTGTCTTAATGTGAACTTTTACTATGCCATAACATCATATTGTGAAAATGTGGTGTGACTTGGGGAATTCCATTTTTCATCCTTTTATTATTTTTTGTTTCCTTTTTTCTCTCATGTCTTGTTTCTGTCTCCACTTTATTTTGTTGTTTTAAAGTTTACATACAACAGAAAGTTAACATTCCCTCCAGACGTTTCTGTGAAGAACCCAAAACGTGTTGTTTGGTTTGGCTTTGTGTCCAGACTGCAACAAGTGATTTGACATTACATAAAGAATCTTCCTGTGATGACCTCAGACGGGGGTGGTTTGTGTTCATATCAAGAGTCTAGTTTCTGGCAGGCAGCCGAGGGCTTCACAAACACAGTGAACATCCATTGTACTTTATTTCAAATAGAAAACAGTCATGTATTCTATGACAGATGTAGTTATTTTACAAAGTAGTTTCAACTACTTTTTCTAGTACTTTTTCTTCTTCGGGGCAGACTTGCATGCTAACCAACTAGTATCTGGTAGAACTGTTATTTCAAAGTGGCCTCCCCAACACTGCACTGAGGCTTTCACACACACATTTGAATCATTCATTTATCCTCCATCACCAAGGACACGGAGGAGAATGATGCATTCACACATTTTGCAAGACTGTATAGTTACATAATGTGCTCATTTGAAATCGCATTAAAGTAATAACTGCCACCGACCATCATCTTGCCAGCTGCTTGGCACTCATCTGCAGACCCATTATCTCAAGAGCCAGTGTATACACACACACACACACACACACACACACACAGATAACATTAATTCACACGTGCTGTAACACACAAGCTGAGACCTGAGACCCACTCAGACTCGGTCCAACCATAACATATTGAACTTGAGCTTGTTGCTAGAGCCACAAATAGCAACCGCTGAGGTTCTTATCTTCTCAGCCAGTTACAATGCATTCTGCTCAACTGCTCAACTCTGACAGCCTCTGAAATGACGGCACCACCAGGTCATTACGGCAGTAAGATTGTATTACCTGTAGCTGAGCTGTGAGGACTTTGAGGACGTGCCTAAGAGCAGGTCTCTCCGTGTCCCCAGTGTCTCGTAATGTTGTTAACTCAGGCAGGACACGAGTTTATCCTCCTTGTCTCTGCGTCGGGCTTTGTGTGCGAAAGAATGCTGACAGAGGACGTGGCGGTCTCTGGGGGGCGACTGTGCCACGATTCTGCATCATTAACACAATTTTAACTGCTTTTCCATTTCCTTTTGTGGCAGCTGATGCAGGGAGGTTACGGATGATCTATAGCGGACGTCACACACACACTGCTCTGCTAATCTTTGCATTCTTTCTCCTCCTAGACATAAACACGAGAATGTCAAAAGTGGCACAAGAAAGTAGATCTTGAGGAAAAGTTGGGCTGCTTATCCGCCTCCTCTGAAGTGACCTAATTGGAGAAATGCAGCTTGAAGTCTACATGGCATTTCCATGGAGCACATCAAGAACTTCACTTCACTTTTATTATTTATCAACGTAGTGCAGGAGAAACCTTTCATTCTACTACGATTCAATAGGCACAGAGCTGAATAATTTAGCTGTGATTTTTCACACCTCGATAAACCTCAACATTACAGGAGTGTGCTGAATGCAAAGTACAAAACAAAACAGATATGCATAAGAGAGATAGATGGCCTCCAAAACAGAGAGGAGCAGGAGCTGTTACATATGTTGAAAAAAGAGACACGGGTGTGAGAGAGCGAAGAAAAAAGTCAAACTAGCACAACATGGAGACAAAAACTAGACGGGGGAAGATGAACAGGCAGCGATGGAGGCAGACACACCGAGATAGAGGTGTGACCTCAATCTCCACTGAGAAACGTGTCCAGTTTTAACATTCATCTCCAGCACAACCTCTGTCCAATCACGTTTTCCACCTGCCCACGAGACAAACCTCCATTTGCAACATAATTTAATTGATTTTCGTCATTCAGATAATCATCTCTGATCTCTAATCTGATCTTTTAGAACAGAAATCGAGCCTGCCTAATAGCATTTGTCACAGATCTGCATGATGTCCCATCTATTTGGATGGTAGACAGCCGGGTATGCAAAGTCAATGTAATTGCTTAAGACAACATTCCCCTTCATGCGGTGCTGCAGAACGCTGTGGTCCATCAAATAACTCAGTAACTGCATTAAAATTTTCGACTTCGCCAAACAGAAATCAGTGGGAGTAGTTTGTCATTATAGCGAAAACCATTCCTGAGAAACTACTAAAAAAGAAGCTATTGTGAGGCAAATCTCTCTCTCTCTCTCTCTCTTTCTCTCTTTCTCTCTCAACATAATGAACATCATCAGCAGGTTCTTTCTCATGTATCTGGCTAAAAGGGAATAATGAAGTTGATGAAAAGTTAAGCTGGCATGGTCTTGAATACATTTTCCTTTAGCCTTCCTTTTCTCTGGGATGTGAATGGTGAAATATCCTCTTGGGGCCAGACAGTTCATACATGACAGAACTGCAGAGTGATTGCGAAGCCTCGTGTCTTTGAGCAGTGAGAAAATCTGTTATCAATGCATACATTGGCAGAGACTTAATTGAAATATGAGTACTCATGACCAGCTTCCTGTGTCTCATGGTGTTCAGTGTACTCCACGGGGGCTTCGTGCTGAGCGATAATTCATTGCTTATCCTCATTAGCTCACTAATTTAACTTGATTTCAGCTTCGGTGCTTCAGTCTGGCTGCTTCAATCAACCCGTTTATTGACTTGTTAAGAACGTGGTTTATGTAAGTATGAATTTCAAGAGTCTTTGGACCGGCATCGGTACAGGCATTGAGTGCTGTGAAAGGACTCGCTGGTAGCCTGTGTTTGTGCGTAACCATGTGGGCGAAGTAACTATGCTACTGTGATTGGTCCTGATCATTCATGGAAGAAGAATAAAATGTAATTTGTTGTGTTTGTTGTCTCTAACTAAAGGAGATAGTGTTGAGCTGTGACATAATCTACCAGATCTTTTTTATTGATGCATTAGACCACTGACCTTTCACTAGTATAATGGTGTCTCTTATCATTACCTTCAGATTTCTAGACTCCAAGAGTTGGTTTTAGGTCAGACATCACTTATAAGGCTTCAAACGCCGGTTCACTTCAGATTGAAGATTCACATTTTTGGGAGTTCAGACTTGGAATTGGTTTCACCTGTTGGTGTAATTTATTAAAGAAGACATTTTGGTCAGTTGGCTCAAGGAAAAAAACGAAAAGTTGAAAGTTAACCTTTAGACACAGATGTTGGAGACAGCTCACTGTAAACATGACTGAATTGCAGCAGGTGGCATCAGATGAGTTGATCATGTTACTATAGAAACTATAGTACGCCCAGTCGTCTTCACAGCCAGATATCACAACAATCACAATGATTGAAGAGGATTTCACAAATTGTACATCCGCTACTGTTTTTGAAGGGGTCATTATCTGCAATCACAGCAGGGCCTTCCTTCCCTGTCTACAGCACATCACCCCCACCCTCATCCACCTCCACTGGCTCCCAGTCAAGTACCGTATCACCTTCAAAATCCTGCTCCTCACCTACAAGACCCTACACACCCTTGCTCCCCAGTACCTATCGGACCTCCTCCATACCTACACCCCTTTGCCAAATCTCCGTTCCTCTGACACGGGACTGCTCACCACCCCCCACACCAGGTTGCGGACTCTCGGGGACAGAGCCTTCAGTGTGACTGCCCCCACCCTCTGGAACTCACTCCCTGTGGAGATCCGCAATGCTGGGTCCATTGAAGTGTTTAAACAGCGACTGAAGACCTTCCTCTCCAGCCAGGCCTTTGGACCCAGCTGCTGAACTGTGGCCCTGTGGTCCTTTTTTGTCCTTTGTTTGTCTTATTGTCTTCCTACCTTTTAGCCTAGTTGTTATTTTTATTTTAAGTGCCTTGAGTACCATAAAAGGCGCTCTTAAATTAAAGTTATTATTACTATTACCCTTTCACGGAAGAAGACGGTGATGTGAGGTAATGGCCATGTGGTGTTGAGGTCTGAGAGGCCACTGACAGTAGGGTACCTATCTGGCAAGGGCCCTGTTTCATTAATCATCTTAACAGGCTGTCCTCGACTTCCCCTTGATACCTGGTGACCCAGCTCTAATAATGAATCATGATAATAATTACACAGAGCAATGATGTATGAGTTATTATATTTTCTGAATATTGTTATATATTGCTTGTTTTACAATTCTGGTTCAGCAAATTACAAACTATCACAATGTATTCTGGGCAAGTTGTTGACTTGCTTCTTTGGCCCTTGAAGGGCTGATCTCAGACAGTTCACTTGATTTAACAGAGTAATGAGATGGCACTTAAGATGGTAGGGAGGATTCCCCCGGGGAGGAGTGCCGAGGGGAAGTCGACAGGGGGCGTGTTCAAATGACTAAAGAAACAGGGCCGAGGTCTCTGTGGCTCTCTGGGGGTCTGGCTCACAGAGAATCACATTATGTGGTTTTCCAGGATATAACCACACACGCAATTTTTATTTTTATTTTATTTCCCCAACTACCTATCAGAAGCATTTTCCCGCTATTTTTTTGCTTCTATTTTTCCAGCCTCTGGAATCTTGCAAATCACAGCTTGCAAAATCACTTTTGACTCTGCAAGCTGTCGTAACACTTCATTCCCTGATGAAGTGTTCCCCCACATTTCCCTGATTCTGTGTTTTGTGAATTCACTGTGACTGCTGAATCACACTTTATTGAGAATTTCTTTCTGGTTCACACAGCATTAATTCATTACAAAATCTGATCCAGGGTATCTGCAGGTTTCAGAAAGCCAAATTTAAGACCTTTGCAACCTGGAATATGATTTAAGACCAACTTAAAAACATTCATTTTGAACCTCAAAATGAATCAAAGTTTTGAGTTGTTCTGTTTTTTTTGAGTTTTTTTCTTAGATTGAGGTATTCGGTCTTTGTAACTTCCAGTCCTGTGTGCCTTATGCGTCAACTGGTATTAAGTGTTGTTCACCTTTTCGGCCAATAGAGGGCAGTAACACATGGCATATCCTATTCAATTGTATTATTTTATCATTAGATTTTTAAATGGTGACGTAAAAAGTCATGGAAATATAAACATTGAAACAAATATTGATTCTATTTGTCTTTAACTATAATACTATATACTATAAAATGTTCTAATTGGTGTGTATGTGTGTGAGGTTAATTGTTATTTGCACAGTACATGGCCTTTTGATTTAAGATTAATTGTAATGTGGCTTGAGGAAAAATATGAATTAGACCAAAATGGTAAAGAAGTAGACTCAGTATCAGTTCAACACACCATCCTGAAAAGTATTTGCAGTATGTCGAGTTAAGTTTGAGTATTCAGTATATGGGTTACGTATACTTACATGACGATCATTGACTGTGGCTTGTGGCTCACTGTAGCCTGTACAGAAGCCATTTGTCTCGTACAGCTTGAGAGAGCTTGACTTGAGTGGGCGGGGGAAAGGCGGCTAGTCGGACATTGAACGAGCTGCTGTCGGATTCGGTCAATGAGCTTTGATGGGAAACTTGGAGTGGGAGGTTCGATTTACTTGTACCAGGACGTACCAATGCAGACTTTGTCCGCTTCGAACTCCAGAATGATTTGTTCAAAATGATTTGTTCAGGCCATCTATCAGTCTCCTGCTCAGTGTTTGGAAAATCAGATTTGTTTTCCCACCTCTGTCCTTGTTTTGGCTCAGCGAAGGGACCCACCTATCAGCCCCTGCGCCACACTGGTATTTCTTAACATCACTTATTTTCTCACATTTTGTTTATCCGTGTGTTGTTATATTGTGTCACTTTTTTCCAACCGCCCACCTTGTTAGAGAGGGGTTGTTATTTGTAGGCCATCGGGCATCTTAATTTGGAGCGTTGTTGTGTCTCCTGGGATGCAGAGGGGGCGTGGGTGGAAATCAGACATGACGTAGACAGGGAAGGAGGCTTTATCCATAGTCAGATGCACAGTGTTCAAAAACCAAAAAACACAATGCATAGCTCCCAAATTGTTTTGCCAAGGTGTGTTGAGCAACACTAGGACATGGGAGTATAGAGGTGCCAGGAGAGGTGGGAAAAAACAGTGGGAAAATGAAATATAGAATAAAAAGTGCGGGAGGAGAGGAAGATGTCAGAGAAGCTGAGAAAAGGAAGTGAAATTGTAATGAAGATGGGATGTCGGAGGCCCCTTATCGGGATTGTTCAGGGAGAGGAGTGAAGGTGGCAATGCCAATCTGAGTGTGTTCACTGACAGCTGGGATTTGTTCTACAGGTTAACAGCCTTTATTGCTAACAGACAAAACAAACTCAGCACATTTTCAAGCCCCTCCCACCCCCCTACTTAAAGCTGCAGTAGGCAGCTTTGCACTGGTCGGTGGCAAGTGACAGTAGGAGATAACTGTTTGAACTTTTGAACGTTTGAATTACACAGAAATCATGTAACGTGACGTCAGTAAACTGCGCTCTATCCTGACCTATTGGATCAGCCATGGACGGTGAGTGAAGCTCTCTCTCTGGATGGAGCGCTGTTTTGATTTGTCACTTCCTGTGCACAGAGAAGATTTCCCGCCAGTCACATCAGTCACTGAACTTGGGCTCTCAATTAGGCGGGGATGGGACGCTCCAGTTTGTGATTTAGACTGATAAGACGCGTGTAATGTTCATAGAAATGTTGCCTAGTTCACTTTATATGTGAATCACACGTGACTGAATCAATTTCTGTCACCCATCTTTTAGTGAAAGCCACCGTCGTTCATCAACCAGAGGGATTCACTTGTACCCACATTCAGACACAGAGCCCTTTGCCACAGGCTGCTTTTCCATGTATTTGCTAGGCAGGGCTGTCCACACACTATGTGCTGTGCATCAGTGTGTGTCAGCTTGTATCTGCACTGAATATTAGCTGTAGTGTAGGGAATTCATTCATGTGTCCTCGAAATCCTGATGCACTTGAGTAAGCCCTCGAGTTTTTAGGTAGAATTTATACATGGGGTTGTGTGTACAGCTTTCAATCAATCCAATGTACACATGAATACAAAAAAAGAGTATATTGAGATCATGGTGAAGATGAATCAAGTATTTTTTAAACCTTAACCTATGCTGGCAAGGTTTGCTCAGCACAGCAGTACTTCCACAGTCTTCTTGTTCCTCTTCTGCTGGAGCAGTGGAAGGTGAACAACATACCATCCATCCTACCTTCAACAACGTACACTACATCGATTCTAACCAACTTACTCCATTTGTGCCAAGCACTCATCTGAAACTGATCCTGAAACTGTCAAGGCTAGTCAGAAAGTTTGCTGGGTCAAACCAGCCAACCCAAACAATTTTCTGACCCTTTGTGGCACATAAGTTTTAGCCTTGTGTCTCCTTTCCTCTCATAGTTAACCTACATTTGTGTGTGAGCAAATAACAGCTTGCATTGGCATTTGTGTTTGTGCATGCACAGCCGCCTGGCAGAGTCCTGTAGCGAAATAAAAAATAGATGAGCTGATGAAGACAGAAAGAATCTCAGTGCAGTTAACTGATGTTTTGAGTCACACAAGGTTCCCAAGGTGGTTGTTATAATGTGAGCACTAGAATAAAAAAAAAAAGCTGATATGAGCACCAATGGAACTCAATGATAAATGGAAAACACCAAATCATGGTTCTGATGCCTTTCGCCCTCCATACTAATAGAAATATACTCACAGTGCAGCAGGATGCTAGTTTGAATCCCCATGCTGAATTTATGTCCCATGTTATTATCAGTAGCATGAACACTTTTCCCACTGTTGAATAACAGCTATTTGGATGTACCTTGCATTTCAGGGTCCACTTTGTTATTTGGTGGTGTTTTTTCTTATTCCTGTGGATAACTGGCTGAATGCAGCTCAGCTATAATGGAGTTTGATAGCAGAAAATGATTCCGCTAGCAAAATCATTAACGGTTAATGTTTTTCAGAGAGCGAGGGCTTCTTGCTAGACTCCCCATTTTGCACCATTGAATAATAATACAGGGAGAAATCTATTGCAACAGCAGTCTCAATAGACCATAATGCACTGCAGCTACTAACTGAAGTAGAAGTAGACGAGGCAGGTTGAGGGGAAAAAAAACACATCACAAAATAACTCACAAAGTGTTGATATATAAGAATAAGAGTATCTGTGGGTAGATTTCTCTGCGAAGAGTGGAAGAGGGTGAAACCTCACCACCCTCGTATAGTAGCTTAGCCCATGTAGCTTTATGACTTCTGAAGTTCGCTTTGAGAGCTTTTCAATCTTCTGGATACTGGCTCGCTTAGCAAAACCAAAAGTGGGACGTCAAAAGCATGAACATTGACATCAAATCATCCATGCTTCCCCGGTAGATCGTTGGCTCCAGTGCGCCGTGCTGTATACTATGTTGAGTGATGGTAGGCGACTAGCATTACCTCAAGAGTGACAAAATTAGGAATTGGAAAATGCTACAGACCTCCTATCACTCAACATAGTGCATGCTTAAGTGTTAGCATGGAGAACTGCAGTGAATGATCTACCGGGGACACATATAATTCATTAACTGAACCAATCTCCCTTGGGGTATTCCTTTAACTTTGACCCCAACTTGCTGGTAAGGTTAAAAAATCGGACGTCACATGGCCTCATATCAGATATGTAATGGAGATGCATCCAAATCTCACAGTCTGACCCCGTCTGTTAAGACAGTAAGGAAAAGATCAAATCGGCGTAACATGTTCATAAAATAACGTGTGTGTGCAACGTCAAAGGTAGTGTGTCTGCAGTGCTTGAGCCTGGAGCCTGGCAGGGATCACAGTGACAGTAGTGGGGGGGGGGGGGGGGAAGCATTTTCAGACAGATGGCTGTGTGCTGCATGCTGTGTGGATCACTTTCAACGCTGAAGGGGAAACGTGAGGGGAAAAAGCAACTGCAGGACCTGGATCAGCTGTAAATTGGTATTTTGCTTGAATTGTGCAAATTGTTTTTTTCTCTTCAATTTGTGTTCACATCCTCCATCATACAGAGACTGGGGCTGTATACATTCATGCAAGCAATAAAACACATCCTCTACCAATCAAACCACCACGGTCTAATACTTGTGCTTAAAAATCCAAGCTCAGTTTAATGACTTGTTTTTATATATATATATTTATATATTATTCCTACAAATACATGGTTTTCAGCACTTTGAAAAATGTTCACTTTCCTCAGTAAATCAAGAAAGCTAGAAATATCCTACAGTGAAAAAAACAAACAAAAATGACAAAGACAAACCATTTTGACAACAGGAGAGAAAGAAAAGAAATTCACAAAAAAAAGACATGAAAATAAAAATATAATGAAATTAAAAAAACAACTTCTACATCCTGTACAAACACTATGGCCCAATAATTTAAGAAAATAGTGTCTCTAAAACGTTCATATTGCTTTGTACCTCCACTGATGCCCTTCGACCGGGGCGAAGTCCACCTTTTGCTACACCAGGCAGTTCCAATGGCGGCCACAGGGGGCACCACCCACAAATCCCTGGTGCTGAGGTCACTCCAGAGGTCATGGGGTCAACCTGCAGCCAGTGGCGTGCAGGCGCAGTAGAAGAGAAACAGTCGTGTTTGTGGACTCGTTTCATCTTCATCTTCACGTTTGCTTTTGTTGTTCTTTTCATGTTGTTGTTGTTTTGGCAGTAACAATACAAAGACGAGGGATGGTCACACTACTACAGTACTGCACTCCTTATGAAACCAAGGATGTTTTTACTGTTTGGTGTAGTTTTACCATTATTACTCTCTACGGCATTATTACTAGGACTATCACCATCACAGACACACCGAGTGCATCGTGTGTTTGAATGTGTGTGGGCTCTGCATGTGTGTGGAGGGGTGTTGTTCGTCCAGCTGTATGTGTGTGTGTGCGTCTGTGTGTTTGTATATCAGTGTTCAGTGCTCGGAGCTTGTCTTCTCAAAGGAGAAACTGGGAAGAGTCAATAGCTTGGGGTTGGTGTTGGGGCTGGGCGAGCCTCCGTTCTGCCCTGGACCCTCTCCAACTCCCAGGTCAAAGGAGTCCTTGGAGTCACTGGAGGGCGCTCTCCTCCTCAGACAGGTGTCCCGGCTGGGCAGGGGAGGGGGCATCCCCATCCCCCCCGAGTGGAGGCCAGACGGGGTCTCCAGTCCATCGGGGGGATCCACAGAGATGCAGGGCGGGCTCATCTTCTTCTTGCGTCGGGGGGAGGGCAGGGAGGTCTGGGTGGAGGTCTGGCTGTGGATCTGCAGGCTGTCTGCCCGCGACACGAAGCCAGAGGAGGTGGAGGCGGTGCTGCGCTGGGGGCTGGACTCCACCGAGGAGCACACCTCCACCGAGTGCCGCCGTGGGTCATCCAACCAGGAGGAAGGGCGTGGGCGGGGCAGGAGGGCACTGCGGCCCTGCGTGTCAGCACTGTGAAACCTCTTCAGCTGCCTCAGGCACGGGCTTCGGCCAGGGCAGCCTGCGTAACGATGGTAACCATTGTCGCCGCCGTCACTGTTCCCCGGCCCCGAGCCCAGCCCTCCGGCCCTGATGGTCTCATCACTGCTGGCCAGCCCCGCCTGGGTGATGAAAGTCACTTCCTGGTCCACCGAGGCCTCCTCCTCTTGGTGTGGCCTGGCTGGTGGGAGGGGAGGGGGCGATGAGGGCAAGGAGGAGGAGGAGGAGGAGGAGGATGAGGAAGGGGAGTAGGAGGTGAGGTGGTGCTGGTCATGGTGGGGGTGCTGGGTGTGCACGCTGCTGGGGTGCAACAGTTTGGGAGACGCGCCTGGGGTGGCAGGGACCAGGCAGGGACCAGGCTGCTGATTATGATGGGAGCAGGAGGAGGGAGAGGTGGAGGAGAAGGAGGAGGCAGAAGAGGATGGAGGGAGGCCCACAGAGGCTATGTTCAGGACTCCCTCATCGCTCTCCCCTCCATCTGTACACAGGGCCTCCTGAGAATCAGTAGACACTGCAACCTGGAGGGTGGGGGTGGAGGAAAGAGGGGATGAGATGTTGTTTGGGAGGGATGGGGGAGGATATAGTGAGGGGGAGATGAAGGTAAATGAGCAATGAGAAGAATAGAGGAGAGATGAAGAGACAGGGGAAACCAAGGGATTGGAAGTAGGGGGGAGATGAGAGGGGGAGACTAGTTAGTGTGAGGTGACCTAGTGAGGATGACCAATAGGATTTTGGGTCAAAGTGCACAGTCTGGCCTGCATGCACCCAGTGTCCTCTCTGTCTCTGATAGTTGGGATTGCAGTACTTCAGTGACGTTACAGTTTTTCTCCAACTGAAGGTTCGTACTTCCAAAAGAGTTAAACAGACTCTTATTTTGAAAAATAGCCAAATTCCACTGCAAAATGAAGTGCCGCTTTCTTGTCAGATAACATCTTTATAGAAACCAGATACTGACATCCAAGCTAGACACGTCATTATTGATTAGATCACATACTCAGCCTTACCCACACAGGAATACTGATGGTAGAACACAATCCTATTTTCCATGATCTAATTTTGTGGACTTTTTATCCAGAATTTGTTGATGAAACGTTTTCCCTGCAATAAACAAAACATCACAAAACCTCAAAATTTTGGAAATACTATGATATGTAATATTTCACAGTTTTGGTAATGTCATATCTGACATTTTTAAGTGTTTGTCTATGTGTGATACAGTAAGGAGGTACAGTACTGATGAACATAATAAATCACAATTTGCTTCGAAAGAAACCACAAAGTTCTGGTATTAGTTAGTTATTAGTTAAAGGTACTTTTAGTTTTGCAAAAGTATAAAGAGTTAGTCAAGAGCTCATATCTACCATCTTTCTCATGTGGTGTGAATGCAGCATGTGGCCCAGACAGGGTAGAGGGTGTTTCCTACTGCAGTCAGTAGGACAGAGGGACTCGGCCTAGGGAGCACCGGCAGACACACTGAACTCTGAGCCAGACCACTGACCCTTGCCCATTCACCCAAAACCCTGTGAACTGCCGTCAACATGATGCCAAGCCTTCCAAGGGGCTGTCTGCTTTTTCAGATAAGTTTACAGATCAAATTTTGATCGATATTTTCATATCTTTTCCAAAACCACCCATTTTATACCACAGGGTGTGAGGGCAACGGGCAGAGGGTGTACACAATGCAGCTAGGAGAGGAAGGTTTAGTAAGCACAATGGTCGCTAAAACTCATACGATGTCCCAATGAACTCATGGCTTGACCTCATCCCTCTAGAAAGTCAATGATTGCATCCGATTGTGTTGAATGATGATAATCCCAATAAACTCTTAAATCTATAGACGAGGAAACAGGCCATGCATGAGTTTTGGGGCACAGCATCTTGATAAATGTCTTGAACCATGAGTTTCTCTGCGAGAGCATGAATGGTGTGACTATAGGGACACCTAGTGGTCAGAGATATTACAGCCACACCAGACCTATCACCGTCACCGCACAGAATAAGAATACAATAACTGCTGCTGCACCACATAACACAATAATCCATGAGAGGACATAACAGCAACGAGAATCTATGTTTTTCAGAGACTGCCCTGCCGTACGGGTTTTCAAAACAGGGTACTGTACAATAACTACTGTACCAAGGGTAGACGGTTAATCAACAACTAGTCTATTCTATAAAAAAGTCACAAGTGCTCTATCATCACGGTGTGTACAAAATGGCCAAATACATAATGGACAGAACTTGCTGCTCTGTTGCAATCCCCTGAGTTGTCGTAGTTTGTGGTGTAATAAGTGCACTGTATTGTGGGTTCAATTTCTCACGTCTCGGGCAAATTACATCTTCATCTGACTTGAATACATTCCATCATCATCTCCTGAATGACACTGTTACACGTACCTCGCTTGTAAACAAGGAACGAGACTAAATGGAGTATTGTATGAGACGTTAGTACTATAGGCTCTAATGGGAACACGACTGAACTGAAAAATCACATTTGATTTCTCCTATTGCTGTAAGCTACCTGTTAGAGTTGTAGATGCAATGCATTGTGGTTGATGGTTAGCAGTAGACAGACAAACATCTGAATGGGTGAGTGAGGACAGGGAGAAAGGGAGGGTAGTGTGGCTCTATGTGAGTGTGTGTGTGTGTGTCCATGTGACTATGTGTGAATGTTGTTAGAAGATGAAGGTGACGTCCAGTGTTTCTGAAAGGCCCAGTGGTAGCTAAAGTCTGCTGCGTTTCGCTGTTTCAGAAACAGGAGTATCTGTGTTTGAGCAACAGCTCAGGGTCTGGCGGATTTTGGACCCAACTGAGCTGAGATCAGCGAATGACAGATACAATATGGAAGATGGTACCAAGCGACAAACAGCGGGGCAGTCAGTAAGCGTATAGGAAACACAGGAAGCAGGGGAGAGAGAAGGAGGAAAGAAGAGTGAAACCGTTTAGAAAGTGGAACCAGATTTCGGGCAGCTTTGGCCAATAAACGACATAAAGCAGCGATTCTCAACCATGTGCAGGTTTTCATTCCAGCCAATCACAGCAGCTCATTTCAGTAACTAGTTCCTCCTCTCTGGTTGAGAGTGTCCCCATCAGTGACATCAGCTGCTGTAGTGTGAAAACCTTCATACTATCAGGCCTCGATGGCACATAGTTGAGAACCTCCGACATAAACAGACTTCACATTGACACAGACAGAAAAGAAGAGACAGGATTTCAGAGTTAGGGGTAAATGCTTGTGTGTTGTGAAACAGTATCATTTGTATTGCCTGTGTGTGTGTGTGTGTGTGTGTGTGTGTCACCTGTCTGCGGAGCGTGCGGCTGAGTGTGTGTGTGCGTCTGGGCGGGGGTAGGCGTGGTATACTCTCGGAGTCGGAGAGGCTGTGGGGGCTGATGGGTCTGAAGAGGTCTGTGGGGACGGTCAGCTGCTGGGAGAACTCCGGCTGTGAGCGCACCGAGCCGCTGGAGCCTGAACACAAACAACCACAGCATGTTAGCGTTGAGTAACACAGAACAGTCGGGTGTGTTGGTTCTCAGACGAAATGACCTGCATCTTCCAATAGGCCAGGACAAAACAAGGCCCTCCTCTTCTATTCCATTCTAATGACAATTATTAATTACTTAACAATAATACAAATAAATTGAAGTACATTTTTTAATCAATACATTCATTCAATAATTTGGTTTATCGAGCAGCTTTGAGCGTGACACCAATCAGAACTGGGAAGCAGAATGATCCCCCCTCCCCCCTCCACAGGGAGGTCAGAGGTCAGGGACAGCTACAGACCAGGAGCCTCATTTATAAAACTGCGTAGATTCAATCCTAAAACATTGCGTACGCACAAACCTCAGAATCTACTAACGCAAGAAAATATTCAGATCTATAAAACCGTGCGGCGCACACCTGTACGCAGTCTTCTCTTTATAAATACCCACCTGCGGTGAATTGTGCGCTCGTGTACTCCTCCCAGTGTCCTCCCACTACTCCTCCCAGTGTCCTCCCACAATCATCCATAAATGGTCAATGCTAAATAGGTCATGAATATGCCGACGTTGTTAAGGAGCCTTTGTTGGACTATCAATGAGGGAAAGACGGAGAGACGGCAACTGCAAGAAAGGCTCTGTTTGGGGGCTCAGTAGAGGCATCTGTGCCACATTGTGGAGAACCGCACAAGCCCTAATAATCCAGCACACCTTAATAATAATAAAAATAAACTTTAGTTTAAGTTACAAAGTGCTTTAGAAGACAAAATAAAAATAGTAGACAAACTGACGATGAACAAAATGATAAAAACAATTAAAAAATTATTAAGTTAAGTTATTAAGTTATACAACATTGAGCATAAGGAGCTACATATGAGAGAGTCAACTATGCTTAGCCCCTCAGTTGTATTTTTGCCCCCTCAGTTTAAGCTTTATGTATCTATAGAAAAATATTTCCATAGGTGTATGCTAGGGCGTCCATAGTAGCCCACTGAAACGGAGCTGAGGAGATCGATAGACAGACACGTCACTTAGTTCGGTTTCTCAGCCTGCTTGCTTTTCGTGGTGGTAAATACATTCCCCCCATGAGAGAGAGAGAGAGAGAGAGAGAGAGAGAGAGAGAGAGAGAGAGAGAGAGAGAGAGAGAGAGAGAGAGAGAGAGAGAGAGAGAGAGAGAGAGAGAGAGAGAGAGAGAGAGAGAGAGAGAGAGAGAGATGCAAGCCGCAAACTGCTGTTTCTACGCGCCTCCCCCTGCTGATTTTGAAAGAGAATCGTTATCGTTCATAAATTCTCTGCAGTGCTCCGTTCTTATGTGAGTCTCTGATTAATAAATGCATTCTTTGATTTTGAACAGTAGCCTCATGTTGTTGTTATTTAGCCTTTCTGAGGCTGTTGCATGGTTACATCACTGAGTTTTATTTTATGAAAAATTGCCCCTTCAGTCACTTCATCCTGGCGCCGGCCCGGTAAAATAATCAATAAAATAAGAGTTAAGAGAATGCCTTTGTATAAAAATAGGTTTTAAGTAGTGGCTTAACAGATACAACAGACCACAATCCCTGTGAAAGCACACTTATAAAACTATGTTTTTAAGAGGACTGAGCTTTATTTTGTGATCTCCCCATCGGGCGTCGCTGATTCCCATGTCTGAAAAACTTTGCGGTGAGCTCTACGCATGGGTGAAAGGATGCGTAGAACTGCGCACCTTTTACCGCATAGAATTATTCTATAAATCCCGACGTTTGCGGTAAAATATGCGTACGCACATTTCACCCCCGTTAACGCCACTTTTTTGTGCGTAGCAACCTTTATAAATGAGGCCCCAGCACCCCTGGAGCTGGTAGGGATTTAGTATCTTGCTCGATCAATGTAATGCTGGGGTCTTGATCAGTCACTGAACTCAGTGTAGTACCTCAAGTTCTCTCTAAAAGTCACCAGGAAATGACATCACGACGGTGTCTCGCTTCCGTAATTCAACGTATTGAAACAGGATGTCAGGGGTGACATGACGCAGGGATGGGTTGGACCAGAACAAACGTGGAAAGTGACTCAGAGGAACTGGATGCTACTGTGAGATGCTTTGCACATAATCATGAGCTGGCACAAACTCTAGGCCACTAGAAATATTCCGGTTTCCAGGAGGTAAAAGTAATGGGTAAAAGAAACCAAACATGTTGAAAGCTTTCGGCCATTTATTGATAAATACATGTACATTACGATATGGAGAATTAGCTAGCTTTTGTTGTGACTTTAAGTGGCGCTGAACGCTGATTTCCTACGTTACCTGAATGGGCCCTTTGGGTGCCCTCTATGTGCTGGGCCCCCTGGGTCTGTGCTAGAAGCTGTGCTGGAGCCAGGGCTGAGTGGCCAAAGGGCTGCAGGGGAATGAACATGTAGCTGTCGTTGGGCAGGGAGTGTGTGCGTCCCACCGCAGACTTCCTGACACTCAGCAGGTTGTCCTCCAGTGGCTCCCCAGGATCGAGCTGCTCCGTCTGGGGAGAGAGCGAGAGTTGTCAGCCTTCCCTCTGGAGCCGGGAGGGCAGCGCCTACTCTTTTTCTCAAGCGCTCTCTCACTCGTTCCAACACATACGCACACAGTTTTTAACACACACTGAACGGAGGCGGTAGTCATTAGCCCACACATGGCAACAGACAGGACCTTTGCACATCGGAGTTGGCTGGTGCAGAGCTGGCACAGATCACAGAAACAAGACCTTGCTAAATTGAACTTGCCAAGCGCTTGTTTTTGAAGCGAAAGACGTTTGAACTGATTTGAATTTGAACTCTCACACCAGATAAACCATTAATCCCCCTGGTCATATGTAAGCCCGCTCTGTGACTGTGTGTCAGCCGGGGTAGCGTCCTGCAGCCTAACCCGTAACAGACCTCATTCACATCCATCACAGCGCTACTGAAACTCCAACACACTTTACACTCCCCCACCAAACAGCACACACACACACACACACACACGACTAGGAGAAATCACTGATCATCAAAACAGAAGACGGTACAAACGAAGAGAGAGAGCGGGCCGACAGGAAAGGACTGTGAGAGAGGACGCGGACACACATGTAAAGCACATAGGATAAAGACAGAAGACTGAAGAAGAGGAGGAAGGAAGGAAAAGGAAATAGAGTGTGACAGAGAGGAAAGAGAGTAGAGAGAAAGAGGAGGGAAAAGTAGAGAAGGATGAGAGAGGACTGCAGACTGGCAGGCGAGGAGGCGCACTACTCTACTGGACTGGACTGGAACGCAACACACACCAGGCTGGAAAAGGTGGAATGAAAAAGAGAGGAGAGCACACGGGTTAGATACTCCAGGGGCTTTCAACTCCACATGACACTCCTCCACCTCATCCCTCGCTTCCCCTTTTCAGTGTTTTCTCACACACCCGCAAAAATCCAATTAATGATGATTTTAATTTCATGTGCTGGCTGGAGCTTGGGGGTAGCCCTCGCAGGAAGAGGAGGAGAGAGAGGAGACGTGACGGTACATCGATCGGTGGTCGCGAGCCAAGGTCGTGGTGACCTTGTGACATCTAATTACGGCGAAGTGAATCTGAACGCCAACGAGCCAAAGTAACTGTTAATTATTTCTTGACGTCCCTGTGTGACTTTTTCTTTTTTTTTTTTTTAGTAGATAGTGTGGATGTCTTCCCTCTCAATGACGAAGCCTCAGGGGACAGGACGTAGTACATCGTGTCGTCACAACCAGGGATACAGGATTGCGTTTACTCGCTTTTTAGTGCGACACGAGTCATAAGTTCATATTATACATGATCTAGGGTGTCCGAAAAGTCTTGCATCATAAGGATAAATAATAGTTTTTCTTGTTGCACTTATTTTAAGGTGGCTGAACGGTGTCAGGAGCCAGGGTGGCATGGGTTTGAATCCCACTCCTGACGATGAGTTTTGATACTCTGATTCCACACTTTCACTTTTTTTCAAGTAGTATTAAGCTGATGTAAGTTATATTACGGTTTATATTGGTAGTGGTTTTCCTCATGATGATGACCGACTGGAGGTCATAGTTGACCCATCCTTTTTATTTCCCACAACATCCCTGATCGGGTGTATATTGGGTAGTGTGACTTATTCAGCGTCCCGTGGGAACCCCCAACCTAAGCCTGCATACCAGTTGTCGTACCCCAGTAGGGTATGAGCGTGGAGGGGGGCAAGTGGGTTTGGAAGCGCCCCGGGAAGGAAACAACTACTGCAGAAGAGAAGAGGAAGAGGGATGGAGAAAGAGAGAGAGAGAGAGAGAGAGAGAGAGGAACTGTCAGTACATTGCATTCCAGACTGGTTAGAAAGAGGGGGTTAATATCATCAGGAGCCGAGTCGTCGGTCAGAGCTAGGGACCAGGATTTCTCAGAGGCCAGAGACAGAGCTTCCATCTCCGCTAGAGGGATCTAGGCAGGAAGAGACAATGCCTGGTGAGCAGAGAAAACAAACACACACTCCATGCAACACACACAATATGTTACACAGAGATAAAGCCTACAGCTAACAGCAAAAATCCACTGAAACAACAAATACAGAACTGGATGAATGTAGCAGAGAAACATGATAAATAAAAAAATGAATACGATTTTTTTTCAAATTTTTCTCACCCTGAGACTCATTTTAGTATATTACTATCCTTTTCATGTGGGGGTACCAACAGAAATATAAGCACACACACACACCCATACAGTAAAATGTACAGCCTGATGAGCAACGTGAGCAAAACAGACCAAAGTATATAACATGATTGGTTGGACCATAACTGAGAGACACGTTGGTCTCTGATGATGATGTGAGACACCGTGATGTCGCAGGACGGGGGCGGTAAATCTAGGCACCTATAGGCGTCGACAGCGCTGAGTTATCTGAATCCAAGGCACCACTGTTTAGTTCCTTTCTATTAAGCTCTGCATCTGAGTTTGGCTTCTGTTATGGGGTGTTTAGGAGCCTTGAGCGTTTCTGGCTTCTGTAAAAAGGAGCTGCTGTATATTTGGCCCCCGTCCCAACCAGGAGACTTAATAGGGGAAATGCTTTCTGACGGGCGAACGGCTGGGCCAGCCGTGCCGAAAGGGGCAAGGGGGCCTAAACTCGATGGAAGAGGTTTCTGCTAACTTATCAGAGACCCAGAAACAGAGGAGGCCTGTTACTGCGGGGCCAATAACGATGTCTCAATCCGCTCTAAAAGCTTTTACAAGACAGATTTTTGCAATGCTAATGTAATTGGTCAAAGATATTTCCCTCCAAATGAGGAAAAGAGGCACTCAGATGCATAATTCAGTGGTTCAGTGATCCATAGCATATTGATTGAGGCATTATTGTGTGAGTGAGTGTGCGAGTGAGTGAGCGAGAGAGAGAGAGAGAGAGACAGAGAGAGAGAGGCTTACATTAGGAACGTCTTGAGTCAACTTGTGCTTGTGTAACTTGTGGTTTAGTATCTCAAAGTTGCGTGTGATTGATGATTGTGGTATACACACACGCACACACACACAGACACACACGACTGTATAGGGAAAACTCTAAACCATGTCATTGAGGTTGATGAACTAGACCAAAAACCTGTCAAGCATGAACGAGTATAAGTGAGTGAAGACGTGAGCGAGGGGATGAGATCATGGCTGACGCACTGCGCTGTGGTAAGCACCAGGGTCGGTTAGTCGGGGATGCCAATGCAAAAATGATGCCAGTTGTAGGGCTGCACGATATTTACAAAACATCATATTGCAACTTTGCTTTCTGGATTCTATTATATGAACTCCGATGGAGCTACAGTATGGAGCAGCTATGTCTCCTACATAGAGGCCAGGGATTCTGCACACTGCAAACGGTACCCATCACCTGTCATTCAGTCTAGTATCGAGTCTTTAACTCTCAAGGTATTGGTACTTGTTTGAAGAAACCAGGTGAAATTGCATTGGAACCAAGTCATGTTACGATGTCTTTCCACATTGGCAGTTTTTTTCCCGTTGTGTAGAGGAAAACAAGATTATAAAACTCGATACTAGACTAAAAAAAGTTTTTTGCAGTGTGCAGTTATTCTGTGCAGCAGATACCTTGCTTAGGAAAACAATTGCAGCCTCTTGCGATTTGAAAATGTCAGTACTTGCAATATTACAGGTTAAATTTTCTCGTTGTGCAGCCCTGGATGAGGTGAGTGAAGAAAAAAGAGAATACGATCGGACATAAAACATGGAAGGAGTGGATCAGCGGGGGTGTTGGTGGCTATTGACCTTCTTGTCGGCGCTGTGCTTGCTGGGCTGGGGGGGCAGGGCGTAGTAGTGGCAGATAGAGCCGGACAGGTTGTCCATCAGACTCAACTCCCCCTCCATCGAACCCTGGATGACCAGGGAGACCGAGTCAAACAGCGCTCTCCGCTGGACACACATGGACAGAGCACAGAAGGAGAGAGAGAGAGATGCAGAGGGGAAAGGAAAGAAAGAGAAAGAAACATGGAAGAAAAGAAAGAGAGAAAGTAGTAGTGGTAACAGTGGTTGTAGAAGAAGACAGGGACAGGCAAAGAGAAAGACAGTGATAGATGTGAAGAGGAAAGAGACGACAGAGGGAGGGAAAAAAGACAGGAAAAAGAGACAAACAGATATAAAAAAAACATAAACAAGACAGAAGCAACACATCCAGGAAGGAGGAGTGGATTATTCTGTCTCTTCTGCTCTGGGGTCGTGATGCAATATGTCAACCCTAGCATACCACCAAGCTCTCTCGTAACCATTACACTGCAAGAAATGTAAGTGGGAAAAAACCTGCCAGTCAACTTAATTTCACTCGTTTCCACTTCTTCTTTCAAGAATTATTTAAAATCAAACATCATTTTCTTGATACTAGTGGAATGATCTGCCTTATTCTGCTGTGGTTCAAGATGTTGAAGATATTGGAGATGTGTTTGTGAAACTGCATTGGAAACAAGTGGAATTATCTCACCCCATTGACAGAATTTCCCACGTGTTTTAAGAAAAATAAGACTGGATATGAGACTATATGACTATTTGCAGTGAAGACAACCTCCTCTTCACCAACATCCACTTACAACCATTACCATTTCACCACACAAGGGGGCACTACAACGCTGCAGTGGTGCCAATCTCCCACAGGGCTAGGAAAAGAGATTGGAGTTTAAACCACACACATGTTTAGGAGAGCAGGAGGGGAAGATGGATGACATCTTAGAGAGGAACATAACGATAGCGAGACCTCTATTTCCTATCCAAAAAAAGTTTCCCGCTGTCTGGAAATAGCCGTTGAAGTGAACAACAAGGCCCTGTGGCCCAGCTTTCCCATGGCACTGTGACCTGTCTGTGACTGGCATGTCCTCTACTGGGAGCAGCCAGACACACACACACACACACACACACACAAACATACACAATATTTGGACTGGTTACTATTACTGTAAAGAACAAACTGTAAACCACCCTCATTATATGGGAATGTAACAATACAAATCATATGAAAAACAATAAATGTTCCCTTTTTTTTGAAAACCATAAAAAATCCTCAACAATCCTCTACAATATACAGAGGAAATATGTCAATATTGCAAAAATAGACACTTTCATATGTGTTTTGAAATACGACCTTATCTCAGGATACATAAATACATCTACTTGTATTTTGAAATGTGTGTATGTTTTGTGAATATATGCTATAGTGTTTTTTATGAGGAGTTGTTAGAGTGACACAGTAAAAAGCAGATATTCCTCCTAAACATCATTTTGGATTGGGCATCTACCATCCACCGTGCTCAGTGTTGCTCAGCAGGGCCAGAGAATGAACTAATGCTTTGGACTGGAGTCACAGGGGTCATCTGACTGGCCTCCCAGCCTGGCCCTCAGCAGGAAGTGACCTCAGAGCTTCTGTCATGTCACACAGGATACTTCCTGGATGACTGAGCACTGAACAATCTAACCTAGACGTTGTCTGAATGTGTGTGTGTGTGTGTGTGTGTGTGTACACAACCTAGTTTTGATAAAATACAAGATATTGTTTACATGGCTTAATAATAAACTGTTGCCAATACTCTGATTAAGACAATAGTGGGATTAAGCCATTCACGTGGTTCTATGAAGTGAGCAGGCGGTAACACGTTACTAGTAATATTATTACTTTCCTCAGTAAAAAGTATTAAGTTATAAAGTATAAAGTTATTTTCGTCATGACCAAAGAACACATCGCCAGGAGTATTCAGATGGAATGACATCAGGTTGACTAGCTAGCCGACTAGTTCATGAACTGTGGCTGGAATCATAACGCCCCTGTCTTGTGGCTGCATTGCATTCTGGTCTATTGAGGCTACTGTCAGTGCCCTTACTCCTACTAAGGGCATAATGGAGAGTATGGTGTTTTGTTTACATGCATCCTGGCTTACTCACATTATTGTCTTTAACACATTACAGTTACATCTTTTGTGTGCATGTAAACATGGCCAATGACCGAACTGAATGTAGGGGAAAGGATGGCATATGCCTTTACGAGCACAAACAAAACGCTCACACACGCAGGCATACACACATCTGTCTCCTGTCTAGCTGCCAATCAGGCACCTCACCTCCAGTGGTGGGTCCAGGCAGGGAGGGGAATCTGCACTGATGTGTGCTGAGTCTCTGGTTATATCAGCAGGGGGCGAGTCCATCGGACCTCCCCTCTCCTGCTCCCTGTCTCCTCCTCCTCCTCCTCCTCCGATGGACCTCCAGGGGGACCCCCCGGAGCTTGTCCTGTCCATGCCCAGGGCCAGAGGGGTGAGCTGGGGCGACCTCGCTACCCCATCCCCCCTGTCTGCCTGCAGCTCTAATTCCAGCTCCGCCTCCAGTTCCGCCTCCTCCTTGGCTTCCTTGTTGCTTTCCTCCAAGTGCTTCATCAGGACGGCGATGACCACGTTGACCAGCACGAACTGAGCGGTTAAGACAAACGAGACAAAGTAGATAGGAGAGACCACAGTGTTGTAGCAGGTGCCGGTGTCCTGGGCGCAGTCCCTTAACGTGTCCTGGAACGAGGACAAAAACACAACATGAGCACATGAGACAGACCCGGGTCAAATATTCAGTTTATCTCACTGATGTGCCAGATGTTTGCCAAAATCAAACAGATCAAACAAGCTCAGGAAAGTGGAGGGAAAACACCTCTAACTAGCCCACAGGGACATAACATCCTAACACATCCCCCCCTAAAACTGCCTCCTGTGTTCAGATCCAACATGGCGGACTCAGTTTCACCTTCATTATGCCATTCCAGTTGTCTCCGGTGGAAACTCGGAACAGCAGCAGGAATGCCATGCCAAAGTTTTTGAAGGTTGCATAGCGTCCCAAACCCTCGCATGGGTGGAGCTCGTCACAGACTGAGAAGACGAGGAGAGGAGGAAGAGGAGGAGGAGGGAGGAAGACACAGATAGAGGAAGAGATTTTCATAGCTCTGCGGTTGTCACAACAACAGAGGGCTTCGCAATGAAATGATAATGTAATACAATTATATTTCTCTGAACGCTAAAAGCCACAATTAGAAGGATCAATATAGTATTTCGACAAAGGAAACAGAAAGCAATTAACACCAGAGAGATTAAACCCCCAGAGGGGAGAATTCAACGCCAGTGTGTGGCAGCTTTTCGTATGATTGATGTGCATATGTGAGCGAATCTGTGTGTTTTGCCTGACTTGTCTGAATGCACCGTGCATGCACTGTGCACGTGTCCTTACTCAAATCACCAAACAGCTCCACGCCGAGCGCCGCGAAGATAAAGAAGAGCAGCATGAAGAGAAGACCCAGATTCCCCACCTGCAGCGAGACAACGGGAAGGGAGAGGGATTAGTCGGAGGAGAGAAATCCACGGTGACAACACACATGACAAACTGCAGATTCCAGTGAGGAAATAAATGACAAAGCAAGGAAACATGTAAGCTGTGTTAATCAGTAGAATGACACAGTGAGATGATAATAATAATAGTAATAAAATGGATGAGTGGTAATACAGAACAAAGGCTAGGTAATCCAGGTAATCCAGAATCTGATTTTGAGGAGGCTGCTGTAACGAGATGATAGGGAATAGCAGGTTCAATACAGAGGGGGTTTAGCTACAGGTAATGAAGACCTTCAGGATTTGCTGCTGTCGATGCTGATCAGCCTCCATGGCCTCCATTATTGGACTAATTCATTATGAACACTTTTGACAAGCTCTGGGAGGAATACGCCTGAAACAACACTCAATCTCTCTCTGTCATTTGCAGAGACACTATCAGAGACTGAATCCAAAAAATGCTGTAAACATACAACAACGTATTACTTTTACTCTTGTTCTTTCAATCTAAATGTTACAGCACTTTAGAATTTGACTTTTTTATTTAGAAAATGTCTCTTACGGTCGCTGTTTGAAAAAAAACAAAAAAAACGCCAACAACCTGCAAATAAGGGTCTTTAGAGATGACAAAAGGCTCACAGGAAGTTAAGCCGAGAGGGAGGATGCTGACGAGAACGAAACGAAAAGGAAATGCTTCTGGGATGGGATAGGCGTGGTTCCACTGGGCTAGATTAGGATTGGAGAGCTCTATAGACCAAAATATATGGTAAAAAAAAAAAAAAAAAAAGTAACAGCTTCAGTGGTTTTATAACAGGTTTGATTGCGTACCTGCGGCAAGGCTTGCATAACGGTGTCCAGCAAAGCTCTCATCCCCACCGCCATCTTCAATAGCTTCAGTACTGTGAGAACACACACACACACACACACACACACACACACACACAAAATGAGAAAGTGCCCAGGAGTATTAACAGAACAGTGGCATCATGACACTGATCTGACAGAGAGCTATAACAACAGTTCCCTCATCTACAGTCCAACCCTGCTAGGTTTCTGTAGTCACAGATATTTCTTTGAATGGAACAACAGTAGGCTTGATGGGGGTCGCGGTTTGATGAGGTCACTGGCATGGCGATGGCTGTAATTGAAGTATTATTATTTCATTACAAAGGCTGATGGATAATGCACAATAATGCAGAGAGGAGTACTGATGCACACAGAGAGGTGGAGTAAACAACAACCCCCCCCCCCATTCCACTTCCTGCTTTAACATGTATCCTGGGTGTTCAGGCTGTAATTGGATGGGGAAAAAAACACATCAAATCCAGGTGTAAATAACACATTGAAGTTCTGATCAACCAAACCACCTCCATTTGGCAACAAAGTGTGAATGCACCATCATCTCCAATTCACATACAGGAACTAGGTGAAAGGAAATACACTAAAAAAAGCAAATGAAATGAATTGTCAGGATAGTGATGGATGGGTGGGATGGATTTAAAGGTACGTCCTTTAAAATTGACAGTAAACACCTCATCTTGTTTGTTCCCCATCCATGACTATCCTGAGTATCCTAATGTTACGTGAGAAAGTCATGTGTGTGGCAATCTGTATTTTGGCGAGGAAAGGATAAATCTGATTTCAGTATGTATCAGATGTAGTGTAATCTAGCTAAATCATATCTAGACAGGTAGAAAGAAGGCCGGCTATTTCAGCTCGTAGCATTGCATCTGAGCTGCTTCGTAGATTGCCGGTGAGCAAAATGTAAGAATTGATCATGTCATTTTGTTAGCCTGTCATGATGTCATCTATGTGGCTGTCTCCACTGTACTATGGTAAGAATTGTGAACTTTTCCAGTGCAAAAAGCATTAAGCAAAGCAAATGTGTAATCTGCAACTACCTGGATAGGCTGTGTGTATCTATGCACACACGCAAATGCGCAGTCATGCACATACAGTACGACACACACACACACACACACACACACACACACACTCACGATAGCAGGTGCCTGGGCCTGGTCTGCTGTGTGACAGTAATCAATAAGGACTCCCCTGCTACTTCTTTCATTAGACATGCAGTAATCAGACGAAACAGATGAGCTCCCCTCCTGCCTCTCTTATCACCGCTTTCTTCCAGCCCTCCGCTCACTACTCTTTCTCCCCCCCCCCCTCTCCCTTTCTCCCCCCCATCTCCCTCATCTTTTATTCACTGGACAGTAATCAGCACAAAGCACACAGGCAGTTCAGCGTTCTCCTTCCTCTACCCTACCCCCCTTAAACTCAACCTTCCTAATTCTATCCAGCATCGATGCCCTCCTCTACCTCCTCCTCAATCCCTCATCCCTTTACCGCCTCTCCAGATATACTGTATATTCTCTTTCTCTCACACACACACACACACACACACACACACCTTTCCTCCTTTGTCTCCTCATTTCGCTTCATCGCTTTTCCTCTCCTTTCCCTACTTCTTTCCATCTCCTTATAATCTATTTTCAGATCAGAAGTTATTCATCACTCCTGCTTCCTCCTTTTTTCTACCCCTGCTATTCCTCTCCTCTACCTCCTCTTCCCTCTCTCCTACATTGTGTATTCCCTTCGTACCTGGTCTCTGTTTCTTGCTGCTTCAGTCACTTGCTTTCATAATGTGTCTTGGCTCTCGTCCACCGTCCTCTACCGTTCCTCACCTCTCTCCCTACTCTCGCTGTCTCCGTCACTTTCTCTAGGTCTCTCTCAGTGGTGTGTTTGTCAGCTAACTGTGTTTCTCGATACCATCTGGTCGGCTCACACCCCGCCCGAACCCTGCTGAGACCCGCCATGCAAAAATGACAAAAGAGGGGAGTCCCGGGGACGCCGCTGTTTTACAAGGCATCTTAAAACCACAGCGCCGTGAAGAAGAGTGGACTGTGTGTGCATGTGTGTGTGTGTGTGAGAGTGTGTTTTGGTGGTGCAGGGTGGATGTGGGGGAGGGTACGTACCTCGTGCTATCCTCAGCACTCTCATGATGCGGATGATAGTGGGGTTGATGGGCAGTGAAGCGTTGACCTCGATCTCCTCCAAAGTGATGCCCATGATGGACAGCAGCACGATGGCCAAGTCCAGCTGGTTCCACCTACACACACACACACACACACACACACACACACACAGGCACATACACAGATTCGTCAGACTTGATGATGACATTTCAGAGGCGTATCGCTAGAGCTGACGTGTTGTGCTAAGAGACACTTCTTCTCACTGTCCCAACACTGATAGATACTTACTTGTTAAAGCAATACAACGTTTTTTGGGTCAACCTACCCGTTCAATAATGAGAATCATCCATAGGTCCCCGGTAGATCATTTACTCCGGTGCTCAACGTAGATCATTTACACTTTAGCATGCACTACACTGAGTGATAGTAGACGACTAGCATTATCAAAAGGAAGAAGACGGTTTTTACTATCTGGCCTGATAAATGTAAAAAATTAATAAACTAAAACAAATGAAATATCATCAATGTAATACAACTGGTGTAGCCCAGATTATTTTTGGACTATTCCAGGTGAGCAACCACATATTCATCTGCTGCTCAGTGATTTCTAGCTGTACACAGTCTCCCACTGCTCACCACCTGCACTTCCTATGGAAACAGAGAAAGTAGTCCTTGGTACTTCAAGACAGTTATTTTTAAGCTCCTATGCAATACTGCCAGCCTTGGCCACATGCCATGACAGTCACCTACTATCACTCATCGTAGTGTATAAGAGTTAATAATATATTTCAGAATGTAACTTTTGCATGTCCTATATAAACATAACTTTAAACTACACTCAGCTCTACAGTGTATTCCTGTTTGAGACGGAGTAAAGTCTACTACATTAAAGTAAGAGCATTTTAATTTGAAGGAAGACACTTCTCTGGATGACAGTGCAGGCAGTGTGAGGATAATTTCACATGGGCCAAGTGTTATGACGCAGGTCAAGGATATCACTCATGAGGTCCTGGGCCCCGTTTCAGTCAGCCCAGAAATCAGCACAGCAAACGTTTTTCCAACCCCCGAGCAATAAATACAGACCGACCGACCGACCGACCGAACGACCAAAATGTTTGGAACTCGTTCAGTGAGGATAATGGTTGTAGGTTTTTGTGTGTGGGCTTGGTTGAATGGGTGGTCTTTGCCTCTAGTCTTACTAATCAGGTTTGTCAATTTCTAATGTTTCGAGTCCATAGGCTGATCTCTCTCTTTCAATCTCTCTTTCTCTGTGGGCCGACCCCACACCATCGTTTATCCCTCCTGCTCACGTCTAAACACTCAAAGTGCATGAATCAGCACAAGAGCAAATCAACTTAAAAATTCAATGAGATTTTCAGATTGATCCTGGGGGTCTTGGCTGGCCTCAAGTGTGGCCTAAGTGTGTGTGTGTGTGTGTTGTGGTTATTTGAGACTCTGGACAACCGCCAAAAAGGATAATGGTCCAGTCTGGCAAACAGAATGGACATCATGGGCCCCTTGGTGGCCAGCTCTGGTCCAAAATCACACCGCCTCCACCGCGGTGTGTGTGTGTGTGAGTGTCTGTGTGTTCACGTGTGAATGAGTGAATGCGAGGACTTTGTGTACGTGCATGTTTGTGTGATTTTCGGTGGGAAGCCAGGGATTTTAAAGCGATGATATCATCTGAGGGAGTGTGTTTTATGGGCGTCTAATGAAGCCGTTTGTCTTCATTAGGCCCTGCTGAGAGCCGTCCACTAGAGCACCTTACTAAAGTAAACTCAAGCCCTCAGATTTTCCACATGACCCAGAGGGTGAAGAGCGGTACCATCAACCACCGATCAATGTCTCATCCACTAAACTCCTAAACCAGGGGGGTACGTGTTTACTCTGGGGTGGTTTCCTGTTTGATCTGTGTTGAAGACATGGAGACAGCTCTTTACGTCACGGGGCACCAGAGCTGTAAACACTGACCTGTCCTTGAAGAAGCGGCGGAAGCCAAAAGCCACCAGCTTGAAGACCGACTCCAACACGAAGATGAGGGTGAAGATGTAGTTGCAGATCTTCAGTGCCTCGTCCAACTCCTGGTATTAGAAAGAGAGCGAAACGTAGAATATGAAAGATTAATACACTGCAAAAAAAATATACCCAGTTTAACAAACAATCTAGTACTGAGTCTTAAAACAAACGAGTATAAAACAATCTGCCAATGGGGTGAGGTCATTTCACTTGTTTTCCAATGAAAATCAACTTTTTCTCAGAATCTTGATACTGGAAATATTAAGTGGAAATATTTGCAATATGTCAAGAACTAATAAAAGCTGAAACTGCATTGGAAGCAAGCCAGATTATCTCACCACATTAGCAGATTCACTTCACGATCTTCACAAAAGACTAAATGGATGTTTATGGCAGTGTAACATAAATATACGTCCAAATATATATTTTCCTGCTGCATTTACAGTTACTCTTCACATGAAATACCAAAGAACCCATATTGTAAACTCTGTCCACTTCCCCAGAATTAGCCATTTCCCATAATAGATCATCCCCACCCCCCCGACCCCCCTCCCCTCCCTCTTTCTCATTGAAAAGGCCATTGAAATCAAAGTGTCCATTTTTGTCTGTGGGAGAATTCACAGTGCCCATCTGCATGTAAAAACTGACCTTTAGTAGAGGGACGAACTGGACAATTCAGGAGGGATTTCACTAAATCCTCCCTGGTGGCCCCATCAACTTACAACTAAATCCTTTTTTTGTTTTCACTCCCTCCTACTCTACCCCTCTGCCCTCTATCCTACCCCACTACCTTCTACCCTACCCCACTACCTTCTATCCTACCCCACTCCCTCCTACTCTACCCCTCTGCCCTCTATCCTACCCCACTACCTCCTACTCTACCCCTCTGCCCTCTATCCTACCCCACTACCTTCTACCCTACCCCACTACCTTCTATTCTACCCGACTACCTTCTATCCTACCCCACTACCTTCTATCCTACCCCACTACCTTCTATTCCTACCCCGACTACCTTCTATTCTACCCCACTACCTTCTATCCTACCCCACTACCTTCTATCCTACCCCGACTACCTTCTATCCTACCCCACTACCTTCTATCCTACCCCACTACCTTCTATCCTACCCGACTACCTTCTATCCTACCCCACTACCTTCTACCCTACCCCACTACCTTCTACCCTACCCCACTACCTTCTATCCTACCCCACTACCTTCTATCCTACCCCACTACCTTCTATCCTACCCCACTACCTTCTACCCTACCCCACTACCTTCTATTCTACCCGACTACCTTCTATTCTACCCGACTACCTTCTATCCTACCCCACTACCTTCTATCCTACCCCACTACCTTCTATTCCTACCCGACTACCTTCTATCCTACTCCACTACCTTCTACCCTACCCCACTACCTTCTACCCTACCCCACTACCTTCTATTCTACCCGACTACCTTCTATCCTACTCCACTACCTTCTACCCTACCCCACTACCTTCTATCCTACCCCACTACCTTCTACCCTACCCCAGTACCCTCCTCGCTACCCTATACCACTATCCTCTATTCCACCCATCTTATACCCCAACGGCAAGCAACGACAGATGTGATTATGGTGACATGGGTCTTGTGCGGTCTGGTCTGAATGGTGACGACCCAGGATTTGTGTGTGAAAGGGGTACTAGTTTATTCCACCATCACCCCCCCTGCTGTCTGACCTTGGGTTGCTGGTAGTGCTCCATGGCCATGGTGACGACGTTGAGCCCTATGACGATGGTGATGAACAGGTCCAGGTACTGGCTGGTGCACATCTTGTGGATGAGCAGGCGCGTGGGGGAGTAATCGGAGTAGTAGGGCTTACTCTGAGCTTCTGTTGGAAGTGGGATTAGGTGGGGGGGGTGGGGGGTAGGTAGGGGGAGGAGGAGGAGGAGGGGTGGGGTGGGGATGCCGGTTGAAAAGTGAGATAGGGCGTACTGTACTGGGACGCTAAACAGTAGACTGGGCTTGTCGAGGGGTGAAGCCACCATCGCTGGTGCATTCGGCGTCCCTCGGAGAAAAAACGGGTTAATAAGACAGGAAGACGCTTTCATGTGAACATGCACGTACATTCACTCACTATGGTCAACTCACAGCAAGGAGAGGGAGAGCTGAAGAGAGACGTAAAGAGAAGACTTAGAGAGATAGGATGAAAAAAATAGAGTAGAGAACAGATGACAGATAATGGAGGGAGAGAGAGAGAGAGAGAGAGAGAGAGAACTCCAGCCAAGCTCCCCTGTGGCCTCCAGTCAGGACTAATCAAATCGGATCTCCTCTCCTCTGACAATTATTGAAATAAAGTCTCTCCTGAGAGAGCGGGATGGGAGATAAACAGCATTGCTCACTGCTGAGTGAGTGCAAGCGTGTGTGTGTGTGTGTGTGTGTGTGTGTGTGTGTGTGTGTGTGTGAGGGACTCCATAGAGGAGGCTCCTGTCATGATGTTTCAGCCTGGAGAGCTGGTAAGGTTTTTTTGCGTTCACTTTCTCGTCCCTCTCCTTCAGTCTCCCTCTCTCGTTCTGTCATATCTCTTGTGCTGATCATGGCATATCTCAACTTCTCCTCATCTCTCTCGCTCCCCCCCCCCCTCTCTCAAAAGGACAAAACACAGAAGAAAAGTTTTTCGCACTCATCCATCACTTCCTTCCACACCACACCGCCCTCCATCCACAGAGAATGGATGGATGGGCCGAGAGTAACGAGGGGGGAGAGAGAGGAAGCTCACTCCATCTATCACTTTATCACTCCATCAGTGAAGGAGAGGGTATGGGTCACAGGAGGAACGGCCCAGACACACACACACACACACACACACACACACACACACACACACACACACACGTAGTGAAACTCCTTTGGGAGTTGTGAGCTCTACCTCTCTGCCCAATTAGCCCAGGTGTGCTGCTGCTACAGCTGTGTTGGGCTTTGACGAATCCCAAGAGTGTGTGTGTGTGTGTGTGTGTGTGTGTGTGTGTGTGTGTGTGTCTACAGTGTCTGCCTAGTGGTTTCCCTGTAGTACCGAAGTAACTCCACTCCTCCAGAGCCAGTTAATAGCACAAATCCTTTGGGAATCAAACTTCTCCCTGGAGGTAAGTCTAATGAGGATACAGTTACCATGAGCTGATATTCTCACTGTATCCCGTGGTGTGTTTACTGTGCTGCGGTGTTGTGGTCTGCTCACTTAACGTAGGATTTCAACATTTTCATTTTCATTTAATTTTCATTGGAACATTTTGGTTTTGTATGTGGAGTTCAATGATCAAGCACCAATCATATTTCATATAAAGAAAACACCCAATCAGTAACACACGCGATGTGTGTTACTGATTGTTGTTGTTGTGACGTGTAAAATTTTAGCGCCAACCCAAGAAAACAAAGGGTTCAAAATCCTGCAAAGTAATGAACGATGCATTCAGGGTCATCCTTTCTGAGAAGTAATTTTGCCCGCTGGTGATTATCGATGTTGACAGCCGGTGGTGCCGGCTGAACCGCAGGGCGCCAGGTGTTAGAGTATGAACTCCTATGGAGGTGTGTGTGCCAGGAAGAGAGATTCTGGTCTTCTTGGTCTGTCGTGTCCAATGAAGGTCCTGAGACACGCCGCCGAATTTAGTCACTAATCTTGCTTTCCTGTACCTCAGGTCACATCATCGTCTCTACAGCACACAGCTACAGTTCCTCATGTTGTCACGCTGTATTAATTAATAAGGGTACCACTCCACATCTCACTGTATGGCCCACCTAGTAGACAGTGATTAAGCAGGTTTAGCCTGTCTCGGGTGACTCTGGCCTCGTGTCATGGAATCAGGGCGGTTAGGTGTAGCCCATGTGGGATACGACTCTGTGCTAGATACCACAGCCTGGTCCATTCACTGGGAGCTCCTCACTACATCCTTTATCATCTTAGGATGACGGAACATTACTTTTTTTGGTATATTTTGCTCTGTGCTTTGGCTCTGTTCTACTTACTGTCTGCAGGTGCATGGACAGCAAAACATAGGCAGACACACACACACACACACACAGACACACAACAGCAATTCCATCACCTTACCTCCTCCCATATTCTCTCTCGTTCCTTTGAATCAATTGATATTTTCACTACCTCTCTTCCTAGTGCAGTATATGCACCTCTCACTGTACAGTATGTTAAAGTGCAGGACCATAGTGGGTAGTAGTGATAGTTATAGTGGGCTATTTCACAGATGGTAAACCCCACAGTGCAAATTGGGGTCAATGAAAGTACTTATCAGCTGCAGTTCTGCTGCAGGCCAGTGTTTTGTTTTTTTATGGTTCATCACAGGCCGGGTAAATGAAAGGGGTTGAGTTGTAGACTGAGCTTTTAATGTGGGTTAACCGAATGGAGTATGGGACGGTTAATGTTCTCCCTGAAAATTAACCGAGAGAGTAATTTATGGAGACTAGTAAAGGTTGTAAGCACCGCACTGAATAAAAAGGAGAGGGCAAGACTGGACAACAGACAGGGGGATAAGGGAGGAGAAGAGAGAGAGAGAGATAAACCTCTTGGCTAAAGTGCAACTACTCTCCACAGGGGAGGGAAAGGAATGAACAGAGGGGAGGAGAGGTGAAAGTTTAGGAAGCCAAATTGCACTTCCCCGATTCCCTCGCTCCCACTTCCACTACTCTTTTCTCCTCCACAGAGAAACGAGCAGAGCAGCGCTCAGATGGGGATTGGAGTTTACTTGACGGCCAATGCCAGAGACGGCCACTGCGATGCCAGGCCTTTGAGTCAAGCTAAATTAAGAGTCTTCTAAAAGGGGAATTGCCACCTCACTTTCTTTTTTCTTTCTCCACCTCCACTCCCCTTTTCTCTCCTCGTTGCACCCCCTCATCCCATTTCGTCGCTCCTTCACTGATCTGGTAGGTGTGGCCTCCTCTCTCACCTTTGACGTCATCTCTTAGGGGATGGAGATGGGTGCAGAGCTAAGAGGGCAGAGAGGTCAGGACCTCCAGACCTCCCCATGCAGGGCACGGTGCCTGCTCTCTGCATCTCCATCCTCTTACATGCATTTAAAAAGACAAATCCACGACATCCATCCTGTGTACATTTAACAGACAATCTAGGACAACTGTCCTGCAGGGCAACTGGGGATCTTAGATCTCATCTCAATTGTGTGTCTGCTAAAATATTGCACTGCCTAAACCTTTACACAGGGTTAATAGTGTTTTCTTGCAAATGTTTATAGTGCAGGTGCAAGTTTTTCAGGATCAAACCCAAATGCAGTAAATTTAGTCTTGTTATTCTCAGGTCACCAAACAGAAACAGGGTGGGTTGCCTCCTTTGGGTCTTGACAAATGGTTTATGGACACTTCATATTTCGTTGTATTTCTTTTAGTCTTGCAGAATGACCTGCGTTGACTCTTAAGGAGATCTAAAACCCCTCAGCTGCCCAGACACGAGGAAGGAAATAGACACAGTTGTTAGTAAAAAAACAGAGGCGGATGATTCCCTGTCCAAAAACAACACCTAGCCCCTATTCCTCCTTGTGTTGAGGTGCTGAGGATGGGGGGCTAGGGGTTGTTTGTTGGACCCGGCCACGCTCAAAAACATAATCCATACATTTCCGAGGCGGTCTTGGTTGGGAAATACAGACACACTAAGGGTCCCCTGGTCGTGGGACCGGTGAATAAAAACACCACAGCACAGCACGATGGGTAATACCGTGACCGTGTGAGTGAGCTCAGGTTGGGTTGGACTGGATATGTACAGTATGGGTCTGGAACACAGTGGACCTGCAGTAGTACAGTATGTGGTGATAAAGTGAGAGTGTCTACAGTACATTGTGGAGTGGGAGGGGCGTCGTGGCGGCTACTCCGATGAAACGAGGCCTGGACCATGAAGCTCAAAACAACACAAGACTATGACTTTGATTCATCGGTGCAATGGCTGCTGCTGATGCTGGATCTCCTCTGACTGTGATCTGAAGGCTGTATGGGTATGATGGTTACACCAGGAAACTCATTGATGACAGGTAATGGGGTAAAGGAGTGTGGGTCAGATATGGCTGGAGGTGATGGCTGAGGTGCGAGGATGTTGGAAGAGAGAGAGTTTGGATCCTGGATGGGAAAACGAATGGCTGTGAAAGGAAGAGCAGGGCAGTAAAAGCAGCCGCAGCACTTTACGGATAAATACCAGGATGGGAATGGGTACGATGTTGGTGAAGTGTCCACATTTTCTCATATCACCGGTTACGTTTTGGTCGGTTGCAGCAGCTGCTTCCATGCCCCTGCCCTTCATGGTAAATGGCTTAGTAGTAAACCTTAAGACTCAATGCCTGCTGGGAAAAAATGGTTCAAGCACAGTGTCACATTTGGTATGAGTGATTTTAAAGCCAGCAAACATTGAGTCAAAAAACCAACCGTCAAAATAAACAATCAAAAAACATTTAACTGGATTTCCCGAATGCTCTGCTGCCTTGCTTTGATACAAAAGACAGAGAGAGAGAGAGAGAGCGAGAGAGCGAGAGAGAGAGAGAGAGAGAGAGAGAGAGAGAGAGAGAAAAGGAAAAGATAAATTAATTTGAATCGGAGGAGGAGGGAAATACAGAGAGGAGCAGCAGAGCAAATTGAGGAGTCCAGAAGAAAAGAGGCAAATAAATAAGAAATCATGACATCATTCAAAATGACAGGGCATGAGAGCACACACTCCACTTCTCTCTCTAACACACACACACCCACACACACACACACACACACACACACATTGTGCTGGTTCACATGGTAGACTGACACACCTCTTTCTGAGTCATACTTGAGCAGGATGGACCAATTGAAATGGGGGACTGGATGGTGAAGGCAAGCGATTGGACAGCGTGAGTGGAAGGCGGGGTAACAGGGATAACAGTGATGGGCGTATGTTGACAAGGTACAGACCGATGAGAAGCGTTTCAACAGTATAATGACAGCGCATTCCCCCCTTTGTCCCTCTGTTGAGTCCATGTAGAGCCACCACGTCATCTACTGAACCTCTAACTCTCAACTGCATCTGCCAAGAGGAAAGGCTGGTACTCGTAGGTGTTTCTTAATGTCTCAGCTACACGAGTGCCTGGAATTAGATTGATGACGCCAGACGAATCCATTGGTGGTCATAATATTTCCTTTCTATCTTTCCTATACATGCCAAGACTTTGAGTTCAATACCCAATCTCCACGCATCTGTAACCCAAACACGAACGCAAAGTGCCGCAGATAAGTTGGTGAAAATAATTGGTCTGGCGCCTAGCCTAGCCTAGCCTAGCCTAGCCTAGCCTAGCCTAGCCTCGTCCAGTCTGGTCTGACCGCATGCACGGCACATCCGCCACTTGGGCTAGCCTCGTGCCTTTCTCAGCGCTATCGTGGCTTATCCTCGCACATAACGCACACATGATAAAGATAAAGACACACAGACGGAGACACAAGGACACACACACACTTACCCACGCACATGGGCATCGTTTGGCCAGGGGTGGCACTTGGCTTGCCATACTGCCAAGTGAGTACAAGTTTATTTAGTACTTTTTATCATTATAACGGAGAGCAAAGATCAAGCAAAAATTGCCAGAGATTTATCTGGAAGCCATGTCTAAATGTCATAAAGTTAGTCAATATAAGGTTAATATAAGGTAACAGACCAATCCAATCCTCCTCCAGTCTCTACCATCAGTATGTTCACTGCACCAGAGCAGTATGAAGGCAACCTGCCACTACAGAGCTCAGTGCTGCTCTGTTCTCTGTTTGTGGAGAAAGTTTCCAACATGAAACATTCAGTTTTTACCCCACATATTACTTATTATTAGCTTTTCAGTCCAAGTAAGTAATTATTTGCTTTCTGCGATGGTAAAAGTTATTATTTATATTACAACATTGCTTTCAGTGAAAATGAATGAGCTTTGTGTGTTACTTCCTTCACCAGCACAGCGACAGTGTTGGTTATTCTCACTCATCCACTGAATCTCCATCGTTAGTTCTTCACAGATGGAAGAAACACATCCAAAGAAATGAGTCCACGAGGGAATTCATCATTTCCTCATCCACATTAGCTGCTCTATGGATGGAAGTGACATATTTGTGCACAGAAACATTTTGTTTTTGAGTTGTTTATCAGCGATTTCACTTTCAGGATACGGATGTCAGTCAGCGGCGTCATTATGGGATGAGTTCAGTATACATCAACATCAGAAGCTCTTTTAGTGACATGACTTACACCCGCGGGCGATCCCCCGAGCTCTCTTGAGTAACACGGCTCACACCCACCAGTACCCCCTCAAGTTATGAAAGATTCATCACACCGAACACTTGACTCAGCACCGCTACCTGCATCTCGTGGCATCAAACTTTCACAAAGCTGCATCTCCGAGACGTCCTCCCGAGGGCCGTCACCTCTCTCTCCCTCTCTCTGGGTGTCTCTCACCCTTTCTCTCCACCCTCTCTCTCTTACTCCCCCTTTCCCTAATGGCCCGGTGTTATTAATTGCATCCCTACAACAGAGGGATATAAACGAGAAATGGAAAAACTTCCGGTAGATTCATCTCTGTTAGGTCTGACCCAGATAGAGCGAAAGGTGTGTGTGTGTGTGTGTGTGTGTGTGTGCGTGCATGTGCATGTAAATTCATGAACTAAAGGATGAATAACAAAGATTTATGGATTGTCAAGAGTTTGTGTATACCCACACCTGTGTGTTTGCGTTAGCGTGTGTGTGTGTGTGTGTGTGTGTGTGTGTGTGTGTGTGTGTGTGTTTGATGTTAGGGTAAATGATGTAAGAAGGGATTATCACATTATCCCCATCTTCCTGTTGACTCCTAGCCCTGTACCGACCGCACAAATTAACACCAAAACACTTTGTTTACCCTGCTCAGGGGGATGAGGATTTATGAATCTACACCGTGATGTTGTGAGCTCGCTATTTGGCGATGGGGGGAAAACAGTTTATAAGCCTCAATCTGTATGTGGCATGCTTGGTTGAAACACTGTGGCACCTACAACTTCAAGTCATCGGATCAAAGTCGTCTTCTCTAAAATGACTTGATAGACCTGAGATGAAAGAGGACTCTTCATGCTGTACGTGGCAGCGTGTCACCGCTTGTCTGACGTGTATTATGAGGCTGTAAAAGGTGCATTAACGTTGGAAATGTTTGTAAACATCAAAGTAAAACTGTCCTGCAGTTTGAGTTACGAAAGGTTTATCCCCTCTGCCGAGGAGGTTTGCTTTCACCCCTGTTGGTTTGTTTGTCTGTCAGCAAAAAGCATAAAGATATATATTCCCTATATCTAAATTGGGAGAGAAACTGTGGCCAGTTCATAAATGTTTAAAATACATATGATTCCTTCCTGAAAAAAATATTACATAATGTGTGTTCATCTTCCTGCCAGGAATAATTGTGAAAGTGTGTGTGCCAGCTCTTTTTTGATCAGCGGATCTCTTGTTTTGGAGCAGGAAGCAGGAAACAGATCCTGCTAACATCACCGAATTCAACCGGGTATCGACTGCGCCGCTCTGTGCTCTTCGCTCTTGTTAAAGCTAACCTGTCGACGTGAACCGACGTGTCTCTTGACTGAATGAGTTGTTTCGGGCGAGATGTGAGAGTCGAAAGTGTGTTTTTGATGGAGGGAAATCATGCGGCGGCTGACCTCGCCAGAGCTGCTGGGGCTCAGCGCTGATCTGCTCAGCCTGTTGGGGAAGTCGAGGGCCATCTGTTAACATGGCAGAGACGCAACTCTCTCAGAATGAGTTAAAGGAGGAACGCTGGCAGCACACAGACGAGAACATCCACGCACACACACACACACACACAAAGTATGTTAGCTGGCATACATACAGAAATATGCAAACACACATACAAACCCAGACACAGACACAGCATCCCTCCCTCCCCCTCCCACCCACACACACACACACACACACACACATTCAGGATACACACACACAAGCAAGTAAACACATACACATTTAAACACACACATATCTCACATGCACACACACACACACTCACAGAAAAGCTCTGCAGGGTGCAGAGAGAGAACACTGTTCCTATCAGCCGGGTTACATAAGTTCTCCCCCCTGCTGACATCAGTTTTTTTCTCTGTTGCTTGTCTGACACCCAATCTCTCTCTCTCTCTCTCTCTCTCTCTCCATTACCCTCCTTTCTCTTTCCCTCTTCATTTCTTCCTTCTCTTCAACCCTCCCGAGATGCCTGCCTCCCCTCCTCCCTCTCTCTGAGCGGTTAGTTTTTCTATGATACGGCAGCAAAAAAAAACAGCAGTCATCGACTTTTCTGTGTTTTAGAGCATAGAGACTAAACCCACTACACCTTGGATGACATCAATACAATGTAAAATACTAGTATACATCACACTAGGTGGTCTTACTTAATATTGGTGATTGTTTGTTTTATGACAACCACCAACTGGAGCTCATAGTTGACCCACCTCTTTATTTAACACTACATCCCCACTATGTTTCCATGTATGTGTTCAGAAAGTTTCATATCCAACATTGGAGATGAAAATGATTGCTCTGAAATATTGAAAATGAAACCCTTCACTTCCTTATAGGCAACTGCTACTAGCTTACTAGCTATACTGCTACTATACACAGGGCGCCGCAGCCTATAGACCGGGACAGCACCACTGGAAGCATCATTACCGTGATACAAGCTGCTGTCTGTCAAAATCTCCAGCCTGCCGTCTCCTCCGGTCTGCCGCTCCCAGACACCGGGAGAGGATAGGAACAATATTCACAATTTCCAGCATACATCATGTGCAGGGTAGCTTTTCCTGGCGTGTCTGTCACAAGCAGCTGAGTCTGACTGCTGAGTGGATGATTCAACAAGTCAAGTTCACAGTGACCCTGTATGTGTGTGTGTGTGTGTGTGTCTACCACCTCTTTCATTGACCCCTCCCACTCCCCCTTCCTCCCTTCATCTTCAGTCAAAATCTTAATGTCCCTCCTCCATCATCGCCTCTCTTTGTTCCTTTTCACACATGGCTTCTTCGTGTGGTGCAAGCTAAAGATAAGAGGCCACATGCTCACACACACTGTGGACGACACACACACACACACACACACACACACACACAGGTGCACAGGTGACAGCACTACCAGAATTATTCAGTAACAAAGTACCACAGTCTGTAGAGACAGTCTGCTGCATCTGTCTTCAATCTGCCTCTCTGCCTTACTGGAGCATGTAACACATGCAAAAACCTTGCTTGACAACAGAGTGTGTGTGTGTGTGTGTGTGTGTGTGTGTGTGTGTGTGTCCTTGGGCCAATCTCTAATTACCTTAAGGTGAACATATCAAAATAAACACTGATACCATCTTGGTTCCTTAGCCACTGGGAGGCAAAAGGACATGAGGGATTGAAGGAGAGAGAGAGAGGATGAAGGAGAGAGAGAGAGAGAGAGAGAGAGAGAGATAGAGGAGAGAGAGGGAGAGGGGGAGAGGAGGTCTTGCTTCCTCTCAGACAGTGATACAGAGAGGAGAGTGTTTTGGGATGGAGAGCTACTGCATATTTTACAGCCTGTTCTGCTACCATCTGCTCCCTCTGACACACACACACACACACACACACACACACACACACACACACACAGTCGAGTCAAGTTTCCCCTTTTCTAATGTCCCTATTTAACCGATATCTTTTTATATACATACACACGTAAAAACGCACCTCCACAATCGAGTTCGTGGGCGGATTGTCTTCATGTCACACATCAAGTCACAGGTGCCATCGAACCAATCAGAGTGGTCAGACAGTCCTGAGTTGACCTTTGACCCAACCAGAGGGGTTGGATATCGCTGTACCTAATGGCAGCCATGTTGGCTCCACAATCCTGCTCTATGGGCATTGTGATCCTATGACCTTTGCCCTCTGTGTTCTGCAGGGACTCAGCCCTTAAGTCGACATATACGGTATCTCTACAATTTGGAGAGACCTCAAAAACGATATTTCATAAACAAATCATGATGCAATAACGGCTCCTAATAAACGAGATGGATCAGCGTCCACCACCAAAAAAACTAATTAAACCCTCCTGGCAAGTGGAACAAGCCATTTGGAACGTGCCAGTGGAGGAGCTGCAGCTAGAAACCCTCCCACAGTACTGCTGCTGCTCGGTGGACTTTAATGGAGTTGGTTCAAAGTCTAATTTATTCTGATTACTTTCACAGAGTTAGTTGGATGTCTTAAATTAAGCTTCTAAAAAGCCGAGCAGAGAATCCACGTGAACATTACAGAGTGGCCTTGATTGAACTTTTATGGTTCGATGCCCTTTTCGAGGTGGCCATTATTACAGAATGTCAGCCAACACACCAAAATCCATTCATCCAACATGGCGACCGTTGTACAACCTGACACGACCCTCTATCCGCTCTGGCTCTGATCCAGAACCTGAACCTAGTGCAATAACGGTGAAGTTGTGAGACAGAGAGGATTAAAAAAACAGATAGTCAAGATTATTAATCTTGATTTAATCTCCTGAAATAATCCTTAAAAGAAAGAGATCCCCCTCCTTTGATTTGATTCTTATGTCTTTCTTTTCTTGTTTTGTCACCCTTTCCCTGTCTCACCCCCTCTCTCCCCCGTCACCGCTTCCCTACCACCTCCACTAGACTAGAGTCTTCTTCTCTGGTGCGCGGCTGGCGCGGCGGCGCGGCGGCGCGGTACGGTGAATGGGTCGCGGCGTGGAGGAGCTGTGAAAGACAAAGAGCAACGACAGAGAAACAGGTAACAGCATGTCCAGAGGACTGAGGGCTGATGGGAGAGAGGCAGGGGGGCGGGGACGCGGGATGGGGCCCTACCTCCCGTGAGCTTTGAACTTTGAACCCTAGCCACCATGGTGGGTGGTCGTGGTCGTGGGGTGGTGGAGGGGGGGGGAAGGGGACACACAGAACATGCTGGAAACTCTGTACCTTTCAATGTGCCTTCAGAGAGGGCCCAACTCACCCCAGGAACCATTATATCTAGAGGAACGAGACCGTGTTAGTCAGTGAGAAGCAGAAGAAAAGCAAGGAAGGAAGGATGGGTGAGAGTTAGGAGGGAGTCAAAGAGAGAGAAAGAGGGAAAGAGGGATGGAGTAAGGCCAGAAGGAAGCGATGAAAGATTAAGCTGGTTTGTGTTCCTACTTTGGTCTTTCCAGTGATTCTGAGTCCAGTACTTTTGATTGACACTTTTGAAACGATGAGGTTGGGAAGCTCAACCCAGAGGAGACACTCCCAACCAACTTCACCTTAGAAAGCCTTAAAACCAACAACTCATTTTTCTCCTCCTTGGTCATTCTCTCTCGCTATAGACAACCTGTGGTGCTATAAAGCCAACATCCATCCAGTTCTCACACTAAATGGTAAATCTGTTTTAAAAAAAGTTTCCCAGCAACAAAAAAAAAAATCAAGCCAGAGATAAAAGAAAGACAAACTATTCAACCGAAAACTAGAAAAGCAAAAACAAGGCAAAACGACTTGCAAACATGAAGGGTCTTGTGTGCTTTTTCGGGGGAAAAAAATGGGAAGATATTTTTAGAGATATATGAGATATTTCAGTGTGTGAATGTCAGAGAAAGAGAGTGTGTGTGTGCATGTGGGACTGGGAGAGTTTCTCCGTTGGTCAGACACTCTCGGTATAGACGCCTCCTGAAAAAAGGAAGATCCATTTCCATCTGTATTTCTCAAGAGCTGGACAGAAACGTTACCACTACCATTATCATCTAACAAGCAGGAAATCAAAGGCTTATTTCTGCTTCAAGCAAACAAACGGGTGTGTCCACTGCTCCAGGTTCAAATGTATGAAAAAAAAAAGCGGCAAGTGCCTTTGGAATAAGTCGGGAAAATACTGTAAGCATAGGCACTTCCAAAATCCCAATATGTCCAATACTAACAGATGTCAGTGCTTATTTTTTTGGGGGGGTAGGAGGCAGTGGAATAAATCAACCAACCAAGCAGCTTGTCACCAACTCCTATACAGCCGGAGGGGAGGGTGTTGCAGGCAGGGAATCAGCTCCAAGTCCTACAAATCTCCACCAGAAAAAGGAGGGAAGTCCAAGCTGATCAAAGAATCAGCTAAGGGAGAGCTAAGGGAAAACAAATCCACCTTTTCTTCCAGATTTGTGCCTATTCCTGCCCATCCGGCTGTACCAAACCACATGCAGAAGAGGAGAAGGGAGGGGGGGGATCTACTTTTCCGCTGGGGGCGATAATAATAATAATCTCAAACACCCCCTCCTTCTAGCTCTGTACGCCCACCACCATGCAAGCCCCCCGCCCGACAGCACTCCACTGGGCATGCTCCAAGGGGCCGTCCCAAGCACGACGTCTACGGTAGACCAGGCAAGGTGAGGGGGAGGAGGGAAGGAGAGGCGGGGGAGTTCTTAGGGGCTAACGCCGGTGGTCACCTATCCTAGTTCTGGAAAACCCACAGCTTTTCTTTAACGTCCAACTAGTCACCGAGTTGAGGTCGGTCAGACAGACTGCAGCAGAGTCGTCAGAGCCAGACTGGGTGACCACCGGGCTGCATCGGAAACTAGTGGGAGTTGCCTACGAGGAAGGGAAGAGGTCGGTCGGAGGGAGAGGGAGGGTTCTACCGCAGAGTAGCATCTACTGTCGGTACTAGCGCGCTAGTTGCGTTCCTTTCGGCTTTCGGTCAAACCAAATCAAAAAGAAAACAAAAAACAGGCTCAAATCAAGCAGGACTCAGAAAGATGTGGAAAGACTACCGACCAGCCAGCTCCTTCTCCTTACTCCTTCTCTTTTTCTCCATGCGTTTCAGTCTCTTCTCCTCCCTGCGCTTGGCCTCCTCGGCCTCCTGGTGGCGCCGGCACTTGTGGAAGTTCTCCACCACCACGCCCACGAACATGTTGAGCACAAAGAAGGCCACAATCAGCAGGAAGGAGATGAAGTAGAGCAGCATCCACGGGTTGTAGTTCATCGTCGGCTGAAGGGAACATACAGACAAGTTCAGAGTTTCACATTGCAGATGTTCGTTTACTGAGTTGGAACTGTGTTGAGTGACATTTGGCTAGAGCTAGCGTAGTTTACCTGTTGGTCAACTCCTACAGCGTCTAGTCCATCATACATAATATCCACCCAGCCGTCTTTCGATGCCAGAACAAACAGAGACATCAAGGCCTGAGGGAAGATGATACAACACTGGACTAAACTGGACCAGGCTCGTAAAGAACTTCACCCTCAAGACGTTCATCATTTTTTTTTGTCCAAATACCAAAGAGACGCAGGGTGTTCGGACAGCAACCTTGTTACCGCTGAATCCTTACCTGCCCCAGGTTGTCAAAGTTGTACTTGTGTCGGACCCATTTGTAGTTGGCCTGTAAACAGTCAGACTTGTTGGTGATGTTTCGCACATCCTCTCCTTGACAAACAAAGAACTTCCCCTTGAAGAGCTTAGGGAGAGAAAACACACAAACTCGTCATTTGAACGATAATCCAATTTTCTACCAAGAAGAGCAATAGAGGCAGAGAAAAGCCTATGTGGTACAGTAAACCCTCAATAGAAAACTGACCTCTAATGCTGAAAAAGAAAAGAAAAGCAAATGATTAAAGTAATAACCCACAACATTTTCTGTTAAATGTCTGTTTTGTTACTCTCTGGATGACTACTATAACACAATAGTGATTCAACATGAAGCTTTTTCGCTGTTTGCTTTCATACGGAGAAAAAATTCCTCTGGCACACAGGAAGTGATGCATTTTACATGTCTGTCTGTCACAGTTCAGCTTCCAGTCACTGCACAGACGCAGGACTCATGAGTATAAATCGGTCCTCGGGCCGTTAGCCGTGGACCAGCTCAGGTACGTGTCCTGGCACATGAGTTATAACGTGGAAACTGCATGGAAAAGCCATTTTTTTACACTAAGACCCCTGGTGTATGACTACTGGGAGACATGAGAGAGTGAGGGATTGTGGGAATATCTGTCACATGTCGTTGAACGGTTGCAGCTTGATAGCAGGAGGATAATGTTTCTGTGTCTGGCAACTCTGTCTCTGTCTCTAGATCGCCATTTTACTGCCTCTCTGCTTTTTCATTACTTCTCTCTGTAACGCCACCATCTTCCCAGATCTCCTCTGTGCTCCTTTCTCCTTTCGCCCTCCTCCTCTCCTGTCCTTCCCCCCCCTCCCCTCTCCTCACCTGTACTCCCAAGATGCCAAAGATAATGAAGAAGGCGCAGCAGATGACCACGATGTTGCCGATGGGTTTCAGGGAGGACATCAGGGTCTCCACCACCAGCTTCAGCCCCGGGGCTCTGCTGATCACACTGGAACACAGTGTACAATAGGATGTCAGTGCATGTGTGTGTGTGTGTGTGTGCATCTCTGTGTGTGTGTGTGTGTGGGGCACACTTGGGTCACTTACAGCACAGCTCAGACAGATGGAGGAGGGATGCCTGTGGCGTTCCAACCCCCCCAACCTCCTCCACCCTCTCCCCCTCCTACACCCCGGGGCCATCACCCTGTCTGCCCCCGTCTCACACACACACACACACAAACATAAACACACAAACACACACACTTCCACTTTTTTTATTGCCTTCCATTGTTTTGTCGACGGTCAGTAAAACTTCTCCTCCTCCTGAGTAAGTCGTTTCGAACTCAAACCGAAGCTGAAACCATTCGTCTGTTCTCCCCCTCTCTCTCTCTTCTCCCCCAACCGTCTTTTTGTTTGTTCACTGTTTCTCTTCACCTCTTTCTGCCTCCCTTCATTTTTGCATTTGAGCAAACAGACATCTAATTAAGCCAATGGACTGATGAGGATGTTTAATTAGTACCATTGTGGCACCGCAGTGCAGCTGGGCTCCTACGAGAGGGGGAAACACAAACAGGGGCGCACACACACACACACACACACACACACACACACATTGATCTCGAAACAAGCTCACATATACAAAGCTCATACATTCACACACACACACACACACACACTTGCAGACACAAAACACACATGTGCGTGCATGAGCATACACACACTCATTGAAACAGATGCAAGCCCCTTCGATACACACACACCAAGTCATTATGATCAAACGATAAGATGTGGTCACATGACATGACACATGACACACAAGAGGCTGTCGAGGCTGTTCTCCTCTCAGTCTCTGTCTATTAAGCATCATTTTTCCTCTGCATTTTCCAGCAGACAGTTGAGTGAAGGGAGATTCAATAGCACATTAATAGAGAGCACGAGATAACAGGAGCCAAAGCCACTGATCAATAGTCCTGATCAGAGCTGATCGGCCTCCCAGATATTAAAAACAACCCGAGGCTTCACCTCATCAGCTGGCGCCTCCCTCTCTATCATCCACATTCCAAACCACATGTGGGTGCAGTGGCGCAGCTGACCTGTAGGGGGCTCTAGTGTTCAACAGTCTGTCTGTGTCTCTTGGAGGAAATTTCTGGACACAGATATGAGAATGTGTTTGCAATGATTTCGTCACCGATGGTTAAAGGATGCAGGGATGTAGTGGAGACTTAACCCACCTAAAGTCAGTTTTACCACCTTTTGTATTTGACATCTTATAGCAGGTCTCTTAAAGCAGTAAGCATGGAGTATACAAGATAGGTTAAAATAACGTTGAGGCATGGGAGGTTTTGTTTCCCAGTCAGATGGTGAGTTGTAGATACGGTTTCTTGAAGGGTTCAGGTCATACTCAATACGTAACTGTGTGTTTTAGGATTTTATTCTTGATCTAACCCCACCCGCCTCTCTTTCTCCCTCTCAACAATCCAGAGACGTCAAACAAGTCAGGAGGAAAAAGCCAGTTTGAGACGAGCGACATGAGCGCGACGAGGGTGAGAGAAACGAGGCGACGGAAAAAGAAAAGGTGCGATTCACAGGGGAAGTCAGCGAGTTCGTTCAGAAAAAGATGTTCCCACACTTTACATATGAAAACACCGAGCCAGCCACCTTTTTCTACCTTCTGTACCTGGCGCTCTCTCCTTTTGAGCTCAACTCTGACTCACGGCGGAGCAGCAGCAGCAGCAGCGCCGGTGAAGTGAAAAGGCTGATTAAGGAAGGGGGGGAAAAAGCTTCTTACGGCGAGTCAATACACTCTGATGATGTGTGAAGGACTCGCACTCCTCTCCCGTCAGGTCTTTGTGTATGTGGCACGAAAGGGAGGAGGAGGAGCTGGAGGAAAAGTTCGGCACAGTACTTCTAATCTACCTCTGTGCATAATTTCACACCGGCTCACAGCGTGTCCTCGTTTTGTGTGCTATACAAAGGAGTGGGGAAAAAGAGTGCTGAGATGCACAACACCTGCACACACCCTTCTCCTCTCTCTCTCCTCCACCGTATCCCTCACATCGAGAAGAGAACAACAAGTAGGGCAATAAGTGGCAGGCTTGTACCCACAGCGCAAACACTGGGTGTAATTAAACCACACAGAGATAGAAATAGGGGAGAGAGGATAGAGGGAGCAAAAAAATGAGGCAGTCGCTATTTTCATTCTCTTTTTTTTTTTTATATATCTCAACTTCTTCTCTCCATCTTCTTTCTCCACCTTGCAGCATCACTTTCGGTCTCTTCCTCTCCCTCAACCATGCAGCTGTCCTTTCTCGTCAGCTGTCAAAACTCAACCTGCACACCGTTCAGTGCTAAATGAGGGGAATGTAAATGTAAGTTGTAAACGGCGTGAATCCGGATGTCACACAGACACGATCCACGAGTTAATGAGGCACCCCGAGCGCACACGCACACGCACACACACACACACACACACACACACTAGCAAATGGAAGGCTCTGGATAATTACATCATCACCAAGTGACGGATGAGCTCAAAGGCTGAGCCAACAGGGGTCAACAGTGGGGGGGAAATGGTCTGGGATTTATCAATAAGTAAACCTGTCTGGCTGCCTCCCCCACTCCCCCCCCCTCCCCCTCAGGGCTATTTAGATCCTGCCCCGAAGACTGCTAGTGAGAGAGACAGGTACATTTAATGGATGCACTAGTTGGGAGGGGGAGGGGCTTTTCTAGGTTGCAGCTGGATGTCGATGAGGTGTAGGAGGTGTTAGTTGACATAAAAGTGCCATTTGGTGACACGAGGTAGTAACTTCTGGGCCTTCAGCTCCTCGACTGAGGTCGTGGGCTTGATGAATGACTGGAGCGGTGTGTGTGTGCCCTGTTAAACAAAGCTGATGCATCATTCTGTCACCGACACACACACACACACACACACACTCCTGTGGGCGCTCCTCTCTTGTGCCATCATTAATATCTCTAATGAGAAAGAAACACCCACAGACACCTTCATGCACACACACACAAACACAGTCTTACCTACCTGCCACAATTATATTGATATTAATACATTATTATTAGAATTATTATATTATAACTGTAATTCCAGGATGAGTCTAGAACAGACGTGAGAGTTTGGAATAGTTTTTGTGCAAACTCTTCACCTCGTCACTCGGCTGCCTAAGTGACAAGCTGCCAGTGGTTTGAGTGTGTGTAGTGAATATTACTCAGAGTCAGCTACTCAACGCTACCTCCATGAACCCCACGTACACTGTGTCGCCAGAGGGGGAAACACAGAAAGGCTCATATTTAATTCAATTTAATTCAGACTGGGGGTGACAACAAGCTGATATTGTTAGGGATGGAAAAGTCTGCCTTGTGGTTTTACAAGTACAGCGAATTGCATTGTAAGGTATTGGAGAATAACATTTTAACATAATAGGTTATGAGTGTACGTGGTGACATTTCACTCTCTTAAAGATATAGCCACAACACTGCAGCTGTGGCATGTAATCAAAGCTTACAACACTTCTGACATCAGTACAGTATATAACTGAACAGCTGTGGTTCTACAAGTCCAGCTTAGGCAAAGCAAGCTGATCCAAGCCGGTTTACAACCATGATCGTAGTTCCCATTCTTTATGAAAGATGCAACCGTCTGATATTGTGACCAGGCAGCTTGTTAGCTTGTTATCTTTCTTGGTACTGTATCTTGTGCTTTCTCTTCCTATGCATGTGGGCCAATGTGAAGGACATTTTCCGGACACCAAATATATATTTGTACAAATAGGCTACTTGGCTGTTCCTTGCACATCCTGCACCTGCATCATTAAATATAATCATAGTAAAGAATTACATTCGATTAGATTCAACATTACTGTCACTGCTCAGTACAAGTACTGAGACAATGAAATGCAGTTTGGCATCTAACCAGTGCAAATAGTAAAGTGCAGAGTATGTACATATATATAGTGGTAGATAAATATTAAATAAACAGTAGGGCTAGATATGAATATGATATATACAGAATAAACAGTAACACCATTATAAACAGGGTACAACATATCTATAATATATATATATAAAATATATGGTGCAAAGGTGTAAAATTATCTAAAGCATATAGTACAGGTGGCAGTAGTAGGGAGGTCAATGCACTGCTATGTCTAAAAAACACGACTTACATGTGAATACAGCATTGACACCCTTTATTGCACAGGGTCCATTAAAGTCACGTTTCAACATAAAAAAAAGACATGACTGTAATGGAGCCCATGCAGTAGTTGAATGATCTCTATGACTGTAATGGAGCCCATGCAGTAGTTGAATGATCTCTATGACTGTAATGGAGCCCATGCAGTAGTTGAATGGTCTCTATGACTGTAATGGAGCCCATGCAGTAGTTGAATGATCTCTATGACTGTAATGGAGCCCATGCAGTAGTTGAATGATCTCTATGACTGTAATGGAGCCCATGCAGTAGTTGAATGATCTCTATGACTGTAATGGAGCCCATGCAGTAGTTGAATGATCTCTATGACTGTAATGGAGCCCATGCAGTAGTTGAATGGTCTCTATGACTGTAATGGAGCCCATGCAGTAGTTGAATGATCTCTATGACTGTAATGGAGCCCATGCAGTAGTTGAATGATCTCTATGACTGTAATGGAGCCCATGCAGTAGTTGAATGATCTCTATGACTGTAATGGAGCCCATGCAGTAGTTGAATGGTCTCTATGACTGTAATGGAGCCCATGCAGTAGTTGAATGATCTCTATGACTGTAATGGAGCCCATGCAGTAGTTGAATGATCTCTATGACTGTAATGGAGCCCATGCAGTAGTTGAATGATCTCTATGACTGTAATGGAGCCCATGCAGTAGTTGAATGATCTCTATGACTGTAATGGAGCCCATGCAGTAGTTGAATGGTCTCTATGACTGTAATGGAGCCCATGCAGTAGTTGAATGATCTCTATGACTGTAATGGAGCCCATGCAGTAGTTGAATGATCTCTATGACTGTAATGGAGCCCATGCAGTAGTTGAATGATCTCTATGACTGTAATGGAGCCCATGCAGTAGTTGAATGATCTCTATGACTGTAATGGAGCCCATGCAGTAGTTGAATGATCTCTATGACTGTAATGGAGCCCATGCAGTAGTTGAATGATCTCTATGACTGTAATGGAGCCCATGCAGTAGTTGAATGATCTCTATGACTGTAATGGAGCCCATGCAGTAGTTGAATGATCTCTATGACTGTAATGGAGCCCATGCAGTAGTTGAATGGTCTCTATGACTGTAATGGAGCCCATGCAGTAGTTGAATGATCTCTATGACTGTAATGGAGCCCATGCAGTAGTTGAATGGTCTCTATGACTGTAATGGAGCCCATGCAGTAGTTGAATGATCTCTATGACTGTAATGGAGCCCATGCAGTAGTTGAATGATCTCTATGACTGTAATGGAGCCCATGCAGTAGTTGAATGATCTCTATGACTGTAATGGAGCCCATGCAGTAGTTGAATGGTCTCTATGACTGTAATGGAGCCCATGCAGTAGTTGAATGATCTCTATGACTGTAATAGAGCCCATGCAGTAGTTGAATGATCTCTATGACTGTAATAGAGCCCATGCAGTAGTTGAATGATCTCTATGACTGTAATAGAGCCCATGCAGTAGTTGAATGATCTCTATGACTGTAATAGAGCCCATGCAGTAGTTGAATGATCTCTATGACTGTAATGGAGCCCATGCAGTAGTTGAATGATCTCTATGACTGTAATGGAGCCCATGCAGTAGTTGAATGGTCTCTATGACTGTAATGGAGCCCATGCAGTAGTTGAATGATCTCTATGACTGTAATAGAGCCCATGCAGTAGTTGAATGATCTCTATGACTGTAATGGAGCCCATGCAGTAGTTGAATGATCTCTATGACTGTAATGGAGCCCATGCAGTAGTTGAATGATCTCTATGACTGTAATGGAGCCCATGCAGTAGTTGAATGATCTCTGCAGGGCTTTAAGTACCTACATACTATAACTGAGGCACGCTCCCAGACAAGCATGCCAGTGGATTAATATGCCATAGCCTTTAATACTTTGCTCCTCCTTTCAGAGTATAGAGGTTCGGAAGTTAATAACTACCCTCAAAAATCATATTACAGTCTTGCCTTCCTGTAGCTCATCTGCAGCCTCAGCGGAGGCGAGAGCCGAGCTACAAAGCTCAGCAGCTTTCCTTTTTCCTCCTGTCGTTCGTTTTTGTCCCCCCCTGTTTCTCTCTCACTCAGTCTCTGTCTATCTTTTCCCTGTCTTCCTAATCCTATTTCTCTCTCTGCCAGTTCACATTTTTCTCTGGCTGCAGACATCAGGCTCTTAAAAAGTAAAAAAAAAAAAACCTTTCTGTTGCCCTTTGCTCCCAGAAATGTTCTCCCAAACTTAAAATGAGTCCAATTTCTCCTGTGGTTGCTACATATTTTCTAATCTGACTTTAAAACCTTCCTTACTGGACGCTAATACAGCCTCAGCCCTGCCATGTCCCCTGGGGATTAAATAAGGCAGGGCATACAGCAGGAAGACCCAGCAGCATTTTAATATTAGATTAATAATAACTAGATCCACAACATGTCTAAATAAATAGATGTCAGTTTTGTTACGTCATCACTGATTGATGTAACACAATAAACCCTGATGCGCACACACACACACACACACACACTATGAACTCAAAAATCATAGTTTTAAGGGAGGGAGCGCAGAAGCAGTTCTAGCACATTATGTCTTTCCAAGGTCAAAGGTGAAGGATTAAAAAAGTAGAAGGAAGGGGCTGAGGTAAACAGCAGCAGTGTTTTGTGGGTAAATCTACAGGATGAAAATTAATATTTGATTTTTGCGTTCTTCCTGAGAATGTGATAAATATTCAAACAAGGGCAAAGCCTTGAGAGCTTCCCCTCATGAGGAGGCACCAAGCATGCAGCCACACACACACACACAAGTCTTAGGCACCCTCAATTTTGAATAGAAATCTGGTCTTTTTTTGTTTTCTGCATTAGTGTTTTACCTTTCTGCTCTTTATAGTAAATGGTTGGATATTTAGAAACTTTTCATTTTATTATTTTTGAAAGCATCTTCGCTTTACAGATTTTTTTGCACAGACTTTGCACAGTACTGCACATTGTTACAGACTCTCTCTTTTGCTCTGTGACTCTTTCTCTCTGTTACACATACACACTCAAACACACATCTGGTGAAAGTACGAAAACAAGTCTTCAAATTGGATATTTCCGCCTTCTTCTTTTCACTCAAATAAACACAATTGTGTACACGCCGACAATGACACATGCATGAATGCACACTAAAATAAATCTGCGCGCACATACACACACACACACACACACACACACAACTTCCCTTCAATACCTCCCAAAAGCTCTAAAAGGCGGAAGACATATCAACACTGAGAAAAGGCTCAGTTTGTTCCATCCTAAAACCACACGTCCACTTCAGCGCTCCATGTTTGCGGTCGGTTTAGTCAGCTCTACTCATCCCATGAGTCCGGGTAATGGGGAGGCTGTTACCTCTAGAGATGGAGTCAGGCATCATGGAGACAGGGACGTTGTCAGGCACATAAAAGTATTTACCCCAGGGTGAGACTGTATAGAGGGCAAATATTGAGATCGGATAAAGATTAGATATTGGCCAGTCAACATCGCCCCGTGCTGATATGATATGATATGACTCAACAGCTTCAGGGGCGATGAAACCTGCCTCATGCTGCCTGGAAGAGCTGATACTGTTGAAGATACCATGTATTTCAGTTGAGAGTTTTAGTGTCACATGATGGTCTGAATGCTATTTCAGATGCTTTTCAACACTGAATCCTGCCTCTCTTTGTGTGTGTGTGTGTGTGTGTGTGTGTGTGTCAATGCGTGCATCTCTGGGAGAGCCGCTTACCGTAGAGGCCTGAGGGTCCTCAGCAGCCTCAGCACCCTGAGCATGCCCAGTATCTTGGTACCAGAGTTGGAGATGAGAGACACCAGGATGTCAATGACAGAAATCAGCACCAACATCCCGTCCAGCATGTTCCAGCTGCTCCTCAGGTAGGACTTGTCCCCGAAACACCAGCCCAGCGCCACGATCTGAACACAGAGGGGACATGAAGAGTTATGGCGTATGCCCCATCGATGCATAACAAAGATGCATCTGCCTTGAAACTTCAGAAAAACTGCAAACAAATACTGCAATAATGCAATACTGCTGAGGTATAGTGGACATTTTAAATGAAATATTAAATCAAAACAAGTTAGGTTGCATATTTGTGTGCTGATGTTTTTTTATCTATAATATATATATATAGTTATTAGATACTGACTCTATGCATTCAGCATTCACCTTATTTACTTTGTAGTGTAATTGTTTATTTCCTGATTGACAGGTACAGATATAAAACCTGTTAGTTTCTCTTGTTCTAAAAGCTCCGCTCTTCTTTTATTCTGCCCGTAAAGTCATTTGCATTCCAGAAAATAACAGGCTGACTTCTTTTTTTCAGCTCAAACTTATTAAATCAGGACAAACAATGCAAGTCTTCGTGTCTTTTTTTTTTTTTCTTGCTTTCTGCATTTCAAAACAGAACAACAAACAGTCGTACAACAACATCTACTGCAACTCAATGATGAGAAGGAGAGGGAGAGGGAGAGAGACTGAGAGAAGGCATGGTTTAAATATGCTGTGGCTTGTCGATGCATAAAAGCACCAATAGTAATAACATGTCAGAGGGATTAGTAAAGGGGTTGATCAAACTTTCAAAACCAACAGAGACCGGTCAAGGTTACAGAGCCTGGGGTTCCCACAGCCCAACAGCCCCTCCTGCCCTCTGTTGCATCTTGTTGTTGTTTTGTCTCCATCTTTGGTGCTAATCACTCATTGCTGTGGTGTTTTTCCACTTCCCTTCCCTTTCACACTTCCCTGAGATAACTTGTCAAGTGTGACTTTGTCTTTTTCCTTGGATTTTCTGTTGATGAAGTTTGGGTTTCTGTAGGTGGTGCTCTCGCTGCTCATGCTAACTATCTTCTATTTATTCCAAACAAACTGATGTTGCTGCTGCCAGAAACGTAAAATGCATCACTTCCTGTGCACCAGAGGATTTTTCCAGAGAAAGACCTAGCCGACATAAAGGTTGATTGTCTTTTATCAATCAATAGCAAAACAGACATTTATTTATTTGCAAATGTCATTGTTCTTACTGTAACCTGAGTCACGTTACTCCTAGCCATGAATTCTGTTTTGTTTGTCTGTCTGCTCTGTGCATGCTTTCCCATGTGTGATTGTGCTCGTGCATTTGATTGGTGAATCTGTATGTATTTCTGTAGTTGTGTGGTGTGTTTGTGTGTGTGCACGTGCAGGCCCTAAGTGTGCACGTGCAGGCCCTAAGTGTGTGAGCTCATGTTGGGACCAGAAATAGAGACAGAGGCTTTGAATGAGTGACACCCATGAACTTTCCTCCCCTCCGCCTCCACCGGCTCCTACCCACGCCGGCATGGCCCTCCATTCAAAGCTGGGCCATTTGAATACTGGCGAGACGATCCGCATTATGAAACAGCCACGAGTGTGTGTGTGTGTGTGTGTGTGTGTGTATTTTGCATGCACTTTGTCTATTTGTGTCTCGATTTCACCCTCTCTTCCTCCCTTTCTCTTCCTCTTTTCTCTCTCTCCCTACCAGTTGTTGCAGCTTACAGTATAGGCAGGTATCAGGAAGAGGCTGTGTTTTCTCGGAGGCCCCCTGCAGACTCTTTGACAATTTTACATGCCCAGACAAAAATTCTCATCGTGGGCAAATTCTTTAAACGACAGTAGTTAGTCTTGGGTTGTTCAAGGTAGGGGACATTAACGGCGTTTAAGGGCCCATGCATCAAAATGCCAGTATGAAAAACAAAAACCATGTTCAACTTGAAAGGAATCAGTGGACATCACTGTTGTTGGATCAGTTGTGGGTCTTGTGACTTGTGAGGTAATTGCTCCAGAGCCACTAACCTTGACAGTCATCTCGGTCACGAAAATCGCTGTGAAGATGTAGTTGGACAACGTCAGGAAGATCCGCTCCTGAAGAAGAAGAAGGAGAGGGGGGGGAAGGATAGAGCGAGGAGAGACATGGTTAAGTCGAAGTACGCAAACGAAAACAACATTTCGACACTGAAGCCGCCATTTTCTGTGTTAATCTAATTGCGGCTGAGCCTGACAACAGCAGTTTTGCTGTCGAATTCTAGCTGAATAATGTGTGAGGGAGGTAATTACTCATCTCCACTAATGATGGCTGGAAGAAACTACAAAAGCTTACTCTTTTTTTTTTTAATTACCACCAAAAAAAATATGCAGACAAGACATTTTTTATCTTGTATTAAGTTCTAAAATCCTCCTTTTTAAAAAAATCAGATTCTTACGATTCACTTGTTTTTAGAAAAATAACATTTTAAGACTGAACATGAGACTAAATGACTTAAGATGGACATTTTCTGCTGTGTGAGAGCCCAAGCAACCCAATACAGTGTAGACCAAGCTTATTACTCCTCCATATACTCCATCTATCCACTCACAGTACAGCACTCCCATGCAACTCCCATAGCTCCTGTTGCCTGAAGCAGCACGGCTTGGCTGCGTGTGTGGAAGCGAGAGAGGATGGGAGCTTGTTTGTGAAGCTAAACAAGGACCGAGGAGAGAAAACAAGCAGGCTACCAGGAACGAGATGGTCTCACCGACTGCTTATTTACCCTACTTACCCTGCGTCTGGGGAGACAAGACCCTATCCTGCCTCTGTGTGTGTGTGTGTGTGTGTGTGTGTGTGTGTGTGTAGGTGGTTGCCTTTCCCACGGCCTCCTGCTAGCACCGCACATGCTCTCAAAAACACACACACACACACACACACACATATACACATACACACAGTGGAAGTCCGGCAGAGTTGTGACTTATTCCTGAGGTCTCTGGGAATGTCAGCCGTGACATCACTGGGAGTGCTGGGTTTATACATTCCTGGCCTGACAGTAGCCATTCCTGTCCTCTTTCGAAAGACTCTCTTCATACTTTCATTCATTATAAACGAACAGCAGGCATGCAGTATGGAATGAGAGAGGGGCGGGGGAAAGGCAGAGTGAAAGCAAAAGGCGGGGGATGATAGAGAGATGGAGAGAGAGAGAGAGAGAGAGAGAGAAAATACATGCCTCATCCCTTATAAACACACTGTTCGCAGTGGGGGCTTCCCTTCCCTTCCCTTGCTCCCGGTTTATTTTCAGATTGGGATTGAAAGAAACAGAGATCACAAGAGACAATGACAGGAATCCAGCGCTTCTAAAAAAAAACGAGTGAAACATCTCCCTTTTCGCCCTGCACTCATCTATTCCTCATCCCACCCAGCTCCTGTGGTGGTGCTGTTCCCAGTCTACTGCCTGGCATCCAGCGTCTCCGACCACAGCTCAGAGCCCCCAACTGAGGTTACCACAAGCTACCAGGCTGAAAACCTCACTCCAGCTAGGCCGACTTTGAAGTCCTTCTGAACATCGTGGCAGAAACCAGGCTATGACTTCAACTGGGAGGCACACTGGAAGAGCTGGAAGTGTTTAGTATTGGGTGTTGTTTACAATGGCCTGTAAACAACACCCAATACTAAACACTTCCAGTGTGTTGTATGCAGCCCAGTCCTGTAGCGGTGTCCTTGCATGTGTGGTTGAAGCTGCACTAGGTCATGTTGCATTCAGGGGTCAGTTGTGTATTTGGCTCTTACGCTTTGATTCGTCACTGGAGAAGATTTACCGCCAGTGACCCGACACCCGACACCCAAACAACAATGAATCTACAGCGTATCAGTTAGGTTGGGAGGCTCATCTCTGTTACAGCCCCTCTTTGTGATCTACTCTGAGAAGACAGGTGTATTTTTACATGAGAATCTTGTGCAGCTTTAAATGCAGTCACAAGCCTTCCAGTATTTCTGAACATAACATGGTCCACCCACACTGAGAGTATCTGTTCCTGGCAAGCTTTCATCATGGTCCGGTCTTTGAGAGATGAATGGGAGGCTTGTAGCGCCTTCTCTTTCTGTCTCAACGTTCTTCGGAGAAGATGACGTGGACGCTGAAAGCTTAGATTGATTATAATTTATGAAGTTGATGTTGATATAATTCAATTTAGAGCTCCAGACAGTGATGTATTGTCCCCCGGCTCAATTAGGAATAATAAATCATAATAGGTGGTATAATCATCCTCAATCATCTCTGCTGAGCTACAGGAAGGGAGTATCCAGGCAACCTCCAGCACCAAACCAAAACAGCGACGAACTGAAAGCCAAAGCGCAAATTGTCTGACATCACCGGCGAGTCAATAAACGAATCATTCAGGCCGCATTCCACACATAAATGTCACGACCAAAAACGTCTTATCGCCGTGAGCAAATTTTCTATTTCAAGTATTTTACTCGCGCTATATTTGTCCCGCTGTGGAAATACAGTACCGGGGGTTGACGTATCGCACAGCAGCTAGCGGTGCTGTAGTAGCTGTGTGAGCGGTGAGAGTGATGCACGGTACATGTTTTGGCAGCATCGGCGAGTGGAAATTGACTCACAATCAGGCCCATTAATTCAAAACAACCCACACTGAAAAAAACAAACAGCATCCTGCAATGACCACCCAGGCACCCAGGCACCCGGGCAAACGAGATCTGGGACAATAAGCACCAGGGCTCGCAGTCCTAATGACAGCCTCTTGTTTCTGCTGCTTGCTGCATCATACATTTCCATGTCATTTCAACAGCGGCGTCAGGGTGCAGGCTGGGAGAGGAAACCCACATAATATATGTGCATCTTAACATATCGGTCTCTGTTCACAATTTCAGTGTGGCTTGTGTTTTTTGTTACCTATGCATGATGGTGCATGCACATACAGTACAGAGAGTAAAAACCATCTGATCTCATCTCAGCCTCCTTTTGTCCAACATGTCTCCCTCCCTGGACATTAGCCACGTACGCCAGCCCGCAGATAATTGAATCAATTACAGCGGCACCGTCTCCTCCGTGTTTCGGTCGCAAAAACAGGCGTAAGTGAGCGTCCCGGCGAGACCGAACCGCAATTAGGACCATCCGCGGAAAACACCCTCACACACTCGCTCGGTGAGGCGAAATCAAACAGGGATAATTAGTGTGTGTTTCTGCATGGAGCGGGCCGGGGCTTTCACTGCTCCTGCTATTGCTAGGAAAGGACAGGAAGGGAGGAAGCTGCGGTAGATGTGTGTGTGTGTGTGTGTGTGTGTGTGTGTGTGTGTGTGTGTGTTGCAGTAAGGCATAGAGCCAGCCCCCCCCCCAGGAGGCTTGAATGGTGTTGATAATGCAGTGCGGTAGTATCCAGAGGTATACACACATTACCCAAAGCTACTGGCTCCCAATCAAAGCTGTTCTCTGCTAACACGTTGTTCTGCTCCATCGCCCCGAGGAGAACAAACATCTTCGACTTTCGACTGTGTGTGTGTGTGTGTTGAACAACTATTCAACTTTTGAGGTTGTACACACTGATAGGTAGGTGCACTTTCTGCTTGTCTTCTCCTTTTCTCTATGGAGTTTTGTGAGCTGGCAGTTTTTTCAGTGTTTTCTTTTCTCTCTTTCTGTGTTTGTCATTGAGGCCTAGGATTAGTATTTTTTACACTTTGTTCTTGACTTCAGACAGTGAATAGTCACAGTGTGTGTATATCTGTAAGTGTGTGTGTGTGTGTGTGTGTGTGTGTGTTGAAACTCACAGCACTGGAGGGGTCGATGCGAGGCCTCTCCATGGCGATCGTGATGCAGTTGAGGAAGATGATGACCAACACCACGTGGTCAAACAGCTTATGGGTGATGAACCTATTGCACAGGATTCGAAACCTGCCAAACAACAGAAATGAAACACTTTCAATCAGTTTAGGGATCAACTTGATAGCGTATGGTGTGTCCAGATAAGTTTGTGTTTTAGTATATAAAAAAAAGGGAATTCCTCAGAGTCCAAACAAAAAATAATGGTTCAGTATTTGTCATAATATAAATGTTTCCATTGCAATAAAAAAAAAAGTAAAACCTCAGAGAATTTATTACATATGATGAGGGAATTTACTGAAACACATTGCGCACACTTTAAAAGTAATGAAAGATCCCATTCAATTTAAGAGCGCTTGTCTCACATACAGTAACTCAGTAATGAACCATTGTAGAATTAGGAGCCATTAATTACGCTTGACTTTTATTACTGGGCATGAAAAGGTTCTGCTGGGCCTCCAGCGAGGGAGAACAGAGGAAACGGTCCTGATATATGGCACTGGGAGGGATTCAATTGCACATCAAATCCACTCTGATGGCTCATAGCTGTCAGCGGGGGACATCACTGTGAGCTGCATCTGGATTTTTGGCTTTATTTCGCAATGCAGACACCATTGTATCAACACATGTGGAGTGTGTGTGTGTGTGTGTGTGTGTGTGTGTCATCTCAGTGCAGAGATCTTTATTCACACACGACGGATAATTCCTCTTTGATATCCGCACGCCAGATCCTCGAGGGGAGGGAGGACACACACGTTACCCAGGCAAACGCTCACTTCTCATGCCAACGCCACTCTCCCACGGTTGGAAAGGCAAACGTCTGGCTGAGACCTTTAATGTGAGGTCTAAATGCCCACCAAGACACACACACACACACACACACACACACACACACAAAGCTAGGGGAAAATATTGTCACCGCACATTCAAAAACAAACACGTCTTTGACATTATCTTGATATGACTTGACAACTGTTTGATGATGTTTACTGACCTTCTCAACTGACTAGAAATAGACATATTGCTGACGAACTTCATGTCGGGGTGAATTACATGAGGAATAATTGGGACTTTATTGTTTTAAAGTCCCAATTATACAACAATAAAATGACATTACATTACATTCTTTGCTATATTAAACTATGTATAACGTAGAATCTGGACACTGCTCATCTTCTACCACCTACATACCTGTAAATCTGTCAATGAAGATGCTGCATCTTCATCTTAAAATGTGACTTGCTGTATTTTATGTTCAATATGTTGTGTTAATTATTTGTAGTAAATATATTTTATTTTATTCACTGCTTTCTATCTGTGTTATTCTGTTATATCTGTAACTTATTCTCCAATCTCCCCGCTGGGATCTGCAACACCCTCTAGGACCCACGGGTGTCCCCGGTCCGCCGTTGTGTGGCGAACACATCCAATCAGGGCGCTACACCGTTTGACTACATAGCCAGCAGACTTTCTCCACTCATTAAAAAACTTCCCCCTGCAGTAATCAGCAGCAGAAAACAACAGCCGGCACAAAGGCAAGGTTGAGGTGAGCGCGGGTCCGTGTGAAAGCCGCTGGACTCCGGTCTCCCACCGCGCCGCTGTCTGTTGATGTGATTGCGAGCACAGGCGGGGCGTCTGCGGCGGTTCAGAGCCAGAATGGACGGCGTGCAGAGCCTGTGTCCTCGGTGTCACTCTCAGCGCCGGCCAAACCCTGCAGCCCTGCTGTGTCTGGAAGCCAGCTAGAGGCACGATTTGAGCCAAGCACCTTCAGTTTCCTCTGACAGAAAGAGGCTAGAGGGAGCGTTTGCTATTAACCTTTTCCAAATTATATAATATAGCTAACAAGTGTGGCGTGTCCAAAACTTTTGAGGTGTCACAAATTCACACAAATACAACCAGAAGGCAAATCAGAGTACAGAGACAGTAACAGGTATTGCCAGATTTATGGTTGGATTTTGTTTTCTGTGTATTTGTGGATGGAACTATAAAGAATGAGGAAGTGGGAGGGCGGAGTACTGATGTATGATCTACCACACAATTTGAATCATCATGACATGAAACTCAGAGAAGTGCCTGGTGCTGTGTGCATATAGGCTATGTGTGTGTGTGTGTGTATGTCTGGGGGGGTTGTTTGATGTTTAATTAGTGTGTGTGATGCTGTGGAAGCAGGCAGGAGCCGACGTGTTGCCTTCACAGTCATATTCCCCAAGCAGCAGAAACACACCGATCAAAGCCCCAGAGGAGGAGGAGGGTGAAGGGAGAGGGATGGAGGGTTAGGGAAGGATGGATTCAGCACGTGGCTGAGAAAACACACAGCAAACTTCCTCCCTCCCCTCTTCCCTCCCCTCTTCCCTCCCCTCCTGCTTATTCAACCCTGACATGGCAGAAATGCACAGATAATAGAAACGTCTGAAGTGAAAACGTGGGAGGGAATAGGAGTTGATATGGGAGGAGAAGAAATAATGAGTTCACATCGCGGTGTGTAATACAAATGCCACACCAGTCGGCAGCCACACCGACCTGGCGGGATGTCAGTCAACCACAATGGCATTTGTATTACACCGCGATGTGAACTCATTATTTCCTTCCCTCCCATATCGACTCTCCCTTTCCCTCCCACATTTTCACTCATTGATACGATAAAAAACTGATTGGGTAAATTGATGATGGTCTGCCAAAGCAGCCAGACCAATACATGGTGGTACATCTGGTTCTCTCACAAATGTTTAGTGAGAAGAAGAAGTTTTGCGGTAGAAGGCAAAAGTTGGGAAAACTAGACTTTTGGCGGAGTTGACCGTCGTTCTCCTGTTGAAAACAATACACATCAGGTTTGCTGTCTACCACATATCAATGGGAATAAACCATTAGGCTACTATACTATAGGCTGGAGACCTCAGGAGACCCCAACTGGGATGGAGGGATAAGGAAAGCTGCGATGCCTACCTAGACTCAGGAGGGAAGAGGTAGAGTGACCAGGTGTCTCTCTGTCGACACCAGTCTGGCTGTTTCTTCTCCAGCCAGCGGAACAATCTGGCAAAACGACCCTGCAGGGAGGAAGAGGCAGAGTTAAACTCATATGCTGCACAGACACACATTACTCATCCACAGGCATCCACTTCCTGTCCCGTATTGTGCCCGACAACCATGATCCACAGATCCTGCAGATCTTTTTGGGTCTTTGTTACAGTTACACTTTGTTACACAACAAACACTTTTATTATTTTAGTTTTCACTCATTTTCTGAGTACGATGTTTTACTTTTATGTGATTGTTGAAGCACTTTGTGGTCTCCGTTTTAAAAAAATGCTCTAGAAATATATCTTATTATTATTACACTCACACACACACATGTATTTTTGATCCATACAGTCATTCCCCATCCCTTAACTCTCACCACTATATGACTACCTCAACCTCAACCCTTACCCTAACCTAACCCTAATCCTAATTCTAATCTTAACCCTAAACACAAACCCTCATCTTTCTATCCTTGTGAGGACCAAATGTCCTCATAAGGATAGAAGTACAAGAGCATGAACACAGACTGACCAGGTTGGCCTCGTCTTCTGCATTGTCGTCCTCTGTGTTGTCCTCCAGGGAGAGCTGCGTGGGGCCCAGGGCCGACGGGGAGCCCTTCCCATTACAGTCACTGTGCTCCGGGGGCCGCAGGTGGCCCAGGGACGGGGGTCTGGAGCTGTGCATGCTGGCTGAGCGGTACAGGTATGGCACCTACGGATGGAAGAGAGGGAGGGAGAGAGAGAGCGTCTTCATGCTCACTAATAATCTGATTTTAAACCGATTAAGGAAACACAAAAGCAATCGCCAGAATAACTTCCATCTTGTATTGAGATGGATCTCAATGGATCTAACTCACCTAACGAGGTTATTGGGAGAATCTTTAATTGAATTATCACCTTGCTCTGATCACAAAGAGCATGTTTTTATTGTATTTTTGGTATCAACAAAGACGACAAATGAAGGACGGTAGATGGTGATGGGTTGAGTGTCTACCTGCAGCAGTGTGTCAGGGGGCAAATCCATGGAGCTGCGAGTCTCCACAGACTCCATCCTCTGGTGTCTGGGGCCTGTCTGCGACTGGGACATGGAGTCGGTCCTGGCCAGGGAGGCATCATCCTCCTCCTCCATCAACCCTCCTTCTCCTTCTCCTTCTCCTTCTCCTTCTCCTCCACCCTCCCCATCCTCAGAACTGGAGCCCCCCTCCCCAGAGAGGAGCGACCGTCGCTCCCCGGATTGGCGCTTCTGGCGTTTAAGGGAGGGGGCGCGACCCAGGCTGTTCCAGCTGGAGCGACGGCTGGTCCAGCCACTGCCAGAGCTCCACGGGGCATAGGGGGAGGAGCTACGGGCACTGGTCTGGATTGGCAGATTAAAAAAGGGAGAGAGAGAAATTTTATCCCATTTATAACATTTCTTCATAAACACTAACTTCCATATACAGTTGAATCACCTGCATTCCTGTATAAATGGCTCCTAAAATATTTACTTTCATGCCAATAAAGCATTGAATTGAATTGAATTGAATTGGAACTGAGATTCACTTTGAGAGACACGGACAGATGTGGAGATCTGGGATTTTTTTTCAGGTCGTTATCCAGTTTGTGAAATAGAGAGTGGCAGTGGCAGCAGCAAGTGGAGTGTGGGCACCGCCGAGTGTCAGACTGGCACCAAACATTCATCATCATCAATCATCATGACCTCCGCATATCAGCGGGACAGATACAATGAAGTCGGAGAGACATGGCGGGGGTGTGGTACTTATCCTGTCACGTGACACGCTGCGATGTGTTCTCACAACAATTTAGGTTCAGTTATTAAGGTTATGGCATCCGACGTTGGGTACTGCATGCTGTCGGCTGAATAGTACCGGCAAATGATGTCATGATGATGTCATGCCTAAACCTTATGGAAAGAATCAGCATTATATGCACTGTAATGTCTTTATGCTGTGCTTTAGTGGACTATCAAAGCGTGAAGACGAGCATTTCACACGCTTTCCACGGTCTCTGCTTGTACCACTGTATTGATTGACTCCACAAATTCAGCTGCGTAGTTGTCAACTGTCTGGGAGGCTGACATATTGAGCCACATGATCGTAAATGTGCTGAACCGACAGCATCAACAGCGTTCATTTTCATTTTCTCGTTAGCCTCGGGTTAGACAGAAGATAGGTGAAGATCCAGCGTACTGACCGGTGACTTGTCGTAGCAGGCGGGGTCTATGGAGACGTTGCTGCCTCGGCGGGACTCGTAGCCCAGGACGGTGTCACCTCCGACGGGCAGCTTGGGAACGGGCATGGGGGTGGCCGCCGTATGGGTGATCAGTGGGGGAGTCAGGCTGGTCTTCAGGTCCACATGACCGTTTATGGGCACTACTAGTAAAAGGAAGAGGGATGGGGAGAATAATATTTTAATGGGGTGAAAGTAAAGAGCAAAGGAGATGGGATATATAGAGGATTAAAGGTGACCGGGGTTTAACGGGTAAAGAATAGAAAGTGAATAAGGTGAAAGGATAAAGGAGGCAGCGGCGCAAAGAGGGCAAAGGAGGTGAGAGACAGAGGTGGAAGGAAGAAAAACAGGAGGATAAAAGGGAGATAGAGAGGAATGAGGGTGTGAAATTTAAATTGAAAATGAAGCAGAAGAAGAGGAAGCACATGGGGAGGAGCAAGTCTACCCTCAGCAACACAGCACAGATAAAAAATGGACGCCTCACACTATTATTACTATTATTCAGTAACATGAATATTTCAGGGCCGGGGATGGGAGGCGTGGGAGGGAAACCACAAATACATGACATGCATGAATGCAACTTTAATAATTCCTAAAAGACGTCAAGTGGGCCAACCAGATATCTAAGCAGTTTCTTACAGTCCGTCTAATTGGGGAGGAGAGGTGATGCGCCTGGGAGTCGGTACTCTATACAGGGAGTGCATCCAGTCAGCAGAAGGGATGGGGAGCGTACATATGAGGAGTTATGGATGAGGCTGCTACGTGGTTGGATGCTGTGCGGGGAGACAGGCTCGGGCCTACCCGGTGTGGTAGGAAACCGACAGACGTGGAAACAGGTGAGTGATGTGTGTGTGTGTGTGCGCGTGTGTATGTGTGTGTGTGTGTGTATGTGTGTGTGTGTGTGCCTCACCTGCGGAGGCCGATAAATCCTTCTTGCTGCCGTTCACATCCTCCATACTGCGAGCGAAGGAATCTACCTCTGACCCCGATTTAGAATCATCACCCTTTACACACACACACACACACACACACACACACACACACATATGCGCACACACACGCATATGCACACACACATACACACAATAAGAACAGTTTAAAGTTGTGAAAATAAAATATCTCTCTACTGGAAGAGGGGGTAAAGAGCAAGCAGGTTGAAGTTGCCTCTAAATACAGATCTGTGCTCAGTTTTGTTTCCCCCAAAGTGTAACGTCAATCACTGTGCAGATCTGACCTTGGATGAGTGGCTAGAGGCAACCTCCCTCTGTAAGCAGGCAGGTGAGGATGCGGTCTCCCTGAGCCCAGAGTTCAAAGGTCAAAGGGCACGGAGAGGGGGGAGAGAAAGCCTGTCTATCAGCTCTGACTACACAACACAGTGTCGCATGCAAGGACAGTGGGAAACCACACTGAAACCCATTCGGTAACAAACGCAACATGGGGCAACTTTTCAGAGGGAATCTGGTCAATATATGGAGTTGCATGTGTTGCATAGACACACATAGGCTGTGGCAATCCCTCCAGGGCAACCAAACTAAACAGATATATTTATACTCCACTTGGTCACAAATTGACCCACTGTGGCCTGGTAAACAGCTACTAGAGCTTCAGTGTGGTCGGATATAGACCAAAACTTTCACACGCACACACACATGCATGCAAGCTCACAAAACACCTACACACACACACACACAAACACACACCCTCCAAACTTACTTCAGTGTGGTCTAAGACATAAATCAGCAACGTAGTGTGAGGTTTGTCAAACCAGCACAACTGTTTGTGTCCTGTTTTGTCCTCCATCATTGTTCAAGACAGCGGTGCCAAAATAAGACTTCCTTCTCACTGTTTCTCCTTCATGTCTCTCTCTCTCTCTCTCTCTCTCTCTCTCTCTCTCTCTCTCTCTCTCTCTCTCTCTCTCCTTCCCCTCTGTCTTTCTATCCCTTCACCGCTCTCTTCCAGTCTTTTCTTCAACGCCTCTCCTCACCGTTCCCTTTCACACCGAACTGCAGCATCAGTGAATTGAGGGTTCATGTTTGTGTTTGCTGGTGTCTGCAGACGCTGTAGTGTGTGTGTGTGTGTGTGAGGGAGCAAGGGAAGGGAGCAAGGTGGATGCTGGGATTAATAGGATACCGACCCAGTGAGTCAGACCTCTGTGGTGGCAAAGTGAATAAACTGTGTGTAGAAAAGCCTCAGGACATCAATTGCCAGTCAACCTCCTTTTAAACTCACAAATTACTTTCTTGATACTTTCTCTGTGTGTGTGTGTGTGTGTGTGTGTGTGTTTGTGAGAGAGAGAGAGTGCATGCATGTATGAGTGTGTGTATACATGCACGTGTGTGTATGGCTGTGTGTGTCCCTAAGCCACTATTCGTGCCCGAGACTGATTTCCCAGAGCTGCTAAGTGAGGGAAAATTAGCTAAGGAGAGCTGGAAGCTAACGAGCTAGCGGGCCAATCAACTCGAGGGCTACTTGGAGACCGGCATGGCTGGCAATCTGATGACTTCCCTGCTCTACTTCTCCATATTCATCACACTTCGCACTTTCCCACTTATAACCCCCTGGCTCACGGTGAGAAACATGGAGGACCGTTTAGGGGACACCTGGCTATTTTAACGAATGTAGTCAAAAAAAACAACCTTTCCTTTAAAAGAGACGAAGAGAGTCCACTGCTTTGCATTTCATCTTCCCTGTTTTTCTTTTTTTCTTTTATCACTTTGAGATTTGTGAAAAGTGTATTCACACATACACACACACACACACACACACACACACACACAAAGAGAGAGAGCACTAACCAAACACTCCAACCAACACCAGCAACAATTTATCACCACAGATAAATAAAAAAACATTTAATTTTAACCACAGAAGGAGCCGCTCTCCCACAGGGCTCACCAACCCACACACGATCAATCAGGAACGACAGCTATGATAGGACAAACCCAGTGGAGCATCAGCACAAAGCACTGTGGGTGCTCAACCTTTTCCTCTCTCTCTCTCTCTCTCTCTCTCTCTCTCTCTCTCTCTCTTGAGGTATGTGGAGAGAGGGGAGGCGTCGTCTTTTTGGACTTGTTTCGTGGTGGTTGGTTTGATTGGTTTGGATCTCATACCTGTGTGAGTGTATCTCCAATGTGTATGAGCCTTTGGTATATTCTGCTACATTCTAGTCTAGTCTAGTCCAGTCCAGTCTAGGGCAGATTAGTGTACACTGTAAGATCCTGACTGAGGTCTGAATGAAAAGAGGAAGTTGATCTGAGACCAGGATGTGCTCCGGCCAGCTCCGCCCTAATCCACTGATTGACAGGTGTGTGCAGTGTGATTTGACAATGGGCTGCTGAGGTGAGGAGCTAAAGTCAGTGAGTGCTAAGGCAGACTGCTGGAAAGAGATTAGGCCAGCCTGATTTTGATCGGCAAAGTCTCTCTCTTTCTCTCTCTCTCTCTCTATATATATATTTTGCTCCATCTCTTTCTTCTTCCTGTCTCTTTTACTCTCTCCCTCTGCGCTCATCTTCATAGACAGACATTCATTCTGCTGTCAGAGAACGAATCCTCTAAAAACACCCAGCTGGATAAATTAAAAATTTCACATCAGAGCCTTGGACCGGAGGCTGGACCAACATGGAAAAAAACAAAAACCCAACATTTCTTCATTTCCAGATTAGGGCGTCTCGGGGGAAGGAATTAAAGTCTGGTAGGAGGAGCAATCAACAGAAAAATACTTTTCACTTTTCGCTTCGCCTCCACAGCATTTAACGGTTTTAATGCTTATCTGGGGAGGGAGCAAATGTTAACCAGATTATATTTCTGAGTGCGCACTTTTGGCGCGTCAGCGTTGAGCACCAGCGCACATTGGGTTGGGGAGGAATCGGCCGAGATAGGTAAGGGGGAGGGAACGATCTCAACGAGGAAAGTCGGGGGAAGTCATTTAGACAATGGAAGTTTCGTTTAAGAAAAGAAAGGCAGAGGTGATAGTTTTTGGGGCAGGGAGCGTAGGACTCAAGGGAAATCCCTGGTTCTGAAATAGCCGGGTTGTTTGGATAGCTTGTTTACACTCTGCCACCCCAATTTGGGCATGGTGCTGGGAGCAGGAGATGGGCCAGACCAGGCCTGCTGCTGATAGCCCGATAATAATAGACACCGGCAGCTCATGGGGGGATCTCAATTATATCGCCTCAAAAAAGGTGTAAATGGGAGACGGAGGGCGGATGTGGGTTGGAGGGTTGACTCTGTGTGTGTGTGTGTGTGTGTGTGTGTGCGTGTGTCCACCATAATTGTATCCTACCACAGCTGCTTTTGACACCCATCAGCCCGGAATTGGATTTACCTGTGCTGCAGTTTCAAACCATTAAACTAAGACCAGGACATTGGAAATGACACCCACACTAATAGAGGTGAACAGTGTATAGATACAATAGACAGTGTAGAGACAGTAATAACAGACAGTAATAAGAGAATAAAACTATAATGACAGGTTAACCGTTAGATCAGCCAGCAGACCCCACTCAAAATCCCCATGTTTTCACTCTGGCGCGCAGTGAGCTGCTGTATTTGAGGCAGATAGAAACAAAGCTTAGAACAATTTGGAACGTTTGCCCATTGGAAAAGTCCTGGATCAGTTTTGGATACCGTTCAAAGGTGTAAAATTGGAGGACCTGAGGACGAGGCTCGCTACCATCTGTTTTTCAAAGGCCTCATCTCGCAGACAGCATTGACCTTGCCTTAAGTGACTGAGTCATGCAAACATAGTTGATCTCCCCTGCTCTCTTTATTAGCTCTCATCCTCTAGTCCAGCTGGATTTATCTAGCTGTGCCGATGCCTCCCAAAAAGCCTGCGCTCTTTCTCGCTTTCAATCTCTCTCTATCCTCCAGCCAGATAAAACAGAGGCTAAGACGGGGAGATTTCTGGCAGCATCGGTGCAACGTTTTAACCCCGAGGCTGGAGGGAGAAAGAGAAAGGTGGAGGATCGGTGGGAGGGAGCAGTCGATCTGAAGACAGGGAGGTTTTTCAGTGGAGTCTGCTGTTGAAGAAGCCAAGAAGAAAAGAAAAGAACCCACACCACCAAACCAAAGCAAGCATGCAGTCACTAGCTGGTCTGCTGAATACTGCTGAACATTCAGTTGCTGTGCTGGTTAGTTTCAGTAGCAAAGGCATCAAGCGGGGAGGGGGGTGGGGGTGTGGGGGGCTTTCTGATGATGTAACGTGCCCTCTAGCAGCCATATTGGAGGTCCTTCTGACAACATGGCTGAGAACAGCTGATTGTATGTCTTAACTGATGACTCAGCCCCACAGTATGTTTTTAGATGGAGACTGATCATTTCATCACAGCTTATCAATGTTGTGTTTAGAGAGGAAATCAGCTCGTTAGTTAGCTAGCCAACCACGGTATACCATCTTAGCTAACACTGTTTTGTTAAAAATGAGGTTTGCACAGCCAACTTACCTTGCTGGCAAGTTAGCTGGCTAACAGTCACAAACCAACAGTTTGTTCAGGTTAAGTGACCTGACTCTTCTCAAGCTACAACTTGTGTTTTGGAGTACAGGGCTGAAGACAAGACAGTTTACTGTGTCAGAGTAACATACATTTAGAGACAAATCTACCTCATCGGGCCACTTTTATTTATAACATGAATAAATGGATCTACATTTACACCACAACTATCTTTTTTGACATATCTCTCTTTTTTTAGTGACTAATTCTCCATTGGACCTCCATGATGGTGCCAGCCACAGTTGTTGGGAGATTTGTTACGCAACTGCAAAGCCTCTATAGGGAAAGGTGAGGAAAATGGGTAGTGGGGCAGCAGAGGGAAGGATGGAGGGTTAGTTAGTGAAAGGGAAGGGTGAAGGGATGGAGGGAAGAGCTGCAGTGCTGTACATACCCCTGAGTCTACAGGCAGCTGAATTAGGCTCAGCTGGGCATGCAAGTCCTCCCGCTTGGTCACTTCCTAAAGTGGAAGTGATCGGTACAGCCGGACAGGAGAGGGAGGCAGACAGAGACAGGAAAAGAGGAAAAGGTGTACCACAGCGGCAGACAAAAGCAGAAGAAGAAGTTAAAGGAGATTCGGCCTACTGTAAAATCTTGCTTTACCATGCAGTAGAAAAGAAATAAGCAATAGTCCAGGATCACATTGTGCAGTATATGTGCTGCACATGTGTACTTTAGCAGTGCTGCAACTTGGATCAGTTGAAAGCAAGGAGGGCCAGAAAAGACAAGACAGCAGCGAATAGTATTGAACAGAACACAGCCGAGTTTTACCCTCCAGTCGGTCCATTGGCATGTGTTGGGTAAATGTCATTCATTCAGAAAGCAGCAATGGGAATGGACTTGACTTACACTACATGGCCAAAAGTATGCGGACACATTGGCAGTAGAATGGGCCGTATTGAAGAGCTCAGTGACTTTCAGGATAGGATGCCACCTTTCCAACAAGTCAGTTCGTCAGATTTCTGCTAGAGCTGCCCCGGTCAAATGTAAAGTGCTGTTATTGTGAAGGGGAAATGTCTAGGAGCACGTAGACATGGTCTGTCCTCGGTAGCAACACTCACTACCGAGTTCCAAGCAACGTCAGCACAAGAACTGTCCATCGGGAGCTTCATGAAATGGGTTTCTATGGCTGAGCTGCCGCACACAAACCTAAGATCACCACGCGCAATGCCAAGCGTCAGCTGGAGTGGTGTAGAGCTCGCCATTGTTGGACTGTGGAGCAGTGGAAACGTGTTTAAGTGATGAAGCATGCTTCACCATCTGGCAGTCTGACGGACAAATGGATGGCAGATGCCAGGAGAACACTACCTGCCTGAATGCATAGTGCCAACTGTAAAGTTTGGTGGAGGAGGAATAACGGTCTGGACCTGCTTCATGGTTCTAGGTCCCTTAGATCCAGTGAAGGGAAATCTTAACGCTAACATACAACGACATTCTAGACGATTCTGTGCTTCAAACGTTGTGGCAACAGTTTGGGGAAGGCAATGCCCCCGTGCACAAAGCAAGGTCCTTCCAGAAATGGTTTGTTGAGCTCGACGTGGAAGAACTGGCCTGCACAGAGCCCTGACCTCAACCCCATCGAGCACCTTTGGGATAAACTGGAGCACCGACTGCGAGCCGGGCCTCATCGCCCAACATCAGTGCCCGACCTGCAGCAATGCTCTTGTGGCTGAATGGAAGCAAATCCAACTCCATATTAACGCCCATGGTTTTGGAATGAGATGTTCGACGAGCAGGTGTCCACATACTTTTGACCATGTAGTGTATGTGCAGTAAGTCATAATATCAATGACAGCGCAGTACGGTGACCAGGCTTTGCATTATTCAGGGCACATTGTGCTCGGATGCTTGGAACAAAGGCGTGGAAGCATTCCCCTGCAGCTGACACCTATATGTGTCATTGTGTGTGTGTGTGTGTGTGTGTGTGTGCGTGCAAGTGTATGTTTACTGTCATGGTGAGGAGTGTAATAAAAAAGCAATAGCAACTTTTTTTCTTTCTCCTCTCTTAATAGGTCTCCATAAAGAAAAAGACCAGTCTGGATTCTCTCCTTGCAGCGGATATTGCATTCTGTCACATGGACACACTGTCACACTCTGACTGACAGAGAGAGAGAGAGAGAGAATAAGTAGAGAAGAAATTGGTAGAGAGTATGGGCATGAAAAAGTGGAGATGAGGAGGATGGAGGTAAATCAAGAAAATAAAAGCTGGCATGGAGGACTTAAAAACGTCTACACAAGATTGTTTGCCCTGGCTCCTTTATGTCCAAAACAGTGTGGACCTTGGAAGTGAGATGGTGTGTGTGAGGGTGTGTGTGTGTGTGCATGTGTGTGTGTGTGTGTGTGTGTGTCCAGAGCCGTACATCTCTCCCGGCTTGGCTCACGTCATTCAACCGGCCGTTACCTAGCAACCCTGATGCCGGGGAAGTTTGGCCGACTAAAAATAAACTTGGTGTTTGCAGAAAAGGATGTAAGGTTGAAAAAAAAAGAAAGGGGGGAGAGAGAATTAAGCAAACAGCTCTCTAATGAAACAAGAGAGTAGAGGGGGAGAGGAGGAAAACGAAAGCTAATAGACCTCAGGGGTTTCTACACAGTTAGTGTTTGCTTGCCTGGTGTGTGTGTGTGTGTGTGTGTTTTTGGAGCAATCTCAACCTCTTGTCTCCATCCTCCCCTCTCTCTCTCCCCTGTTGCCGCCTCCCAATGGTGGTCAAACTTAATCAAATACTAGACAACAATAAACTTTTACCCGCGTCTACTAAATTAAATGGTGAAGCCAACAAAAATGCATTTATTCCCAATCCCCCACCGCAATTTAGAGGCGGCATCTCAGCGATTGCATTCTGTGGGAGAAAGCAGAGATAGCCGGGGTCAGTGTGTCCAACCCCCCCGTGTGCTTTCATCCACCATGGTTATGCACTGGCTATTTCTACAGCAGATCAGCGTAACAGAGAAGCCCATCCCAATTAATCCATATAGAGCGCAACAGTGACCGCCACCTTTTTTACGGCTCTGGTTCCGGAAGTAAATTTCCCATTAATTTCCTCAATAGACATTTCAGAAAATCCTTATATAAAGAGGCTGGAACCAAGCCAACCAGCTAGACGATGAATCGTGACCATAAAACATTTGATTCTGAGCAAAAAAAAGATCGGAAAACGGAAGAAAAGGCAAAGGTACAAGACTGTGTACATAATTATTTTATGACGTGAAGGAACTACTCATCCCATAAACCATTGCGAATGATACTTTTCCAAAAACTTCCAAACTAATGATAGTTTAGCGCGCTTCTTCTTGAATTTAACATTTGTCAATAGTATAGTGTTGATATTGTTGCTGTTTTGTGTGCGTATATATAGTGTTTCATATAGTATAGTGTAAAGTGTTGTCATCGACATGGTACAGTGATTCGTTCCAGCTGCATAGGATAAGCAGCTAGCTAGGTTACGTTAGTAGCTAACGTTAACGTTAGCTGACAAGACGTTCGCCGGTGCGGTAAACATTTCCATGGTAACAGCGAGCTCCACCAATCAGAGACGTCGCTGTTACACTTTAGGATTGTGGGTAGTGTAGTACTTCTCCATGACATCGCGAATAAAACATGTTTTTCTCAAAACAACGTTGATATCATACGGACTTGTGGCTACTACAGGAGCATACACTATCGTTTCACAATCTACTAGCTTGTGGTGAGTCATTATCACATTATGGCTAATAATCAAAATCCCTATGCAGAATATGAATGGGATTTTCACTTCCGGAACCTCACTGTTGAGCTCTATTGTATGAGTCTATCAACCTCTCTCCCCCCGCCACCCCTCGCCTATTCTCTCCCCCCTCAGCCGAACAGTGTCGGGAGATCAAAGCAGGAAGTGCTGCCACCGCTTAAAGAGAGAGACAGCGATGACAGAGACACACAGACAGACTGAATAGCCGTGTGATTTACTTTCTCCGTCTCCTCCCTCTCGCCGTCCCTCCCTTCCAGTCCGCTCTATCCGTCTCAACATGAAGCCCTATATTCTCCAGACGGGCCCGGCTTGAAAAACTGGAGCGAGACAGCCCCGTTGATTTGCAGCCCTTTACCCTCCGTAGCACCCAAAAAAAAAGTTCCAGAAAGCTCCATTCTTCCCAGCGAGGGCGAGAGTCATGCTGCCTGTCTCTGAACAATAACAGCCATTAATCCACCTTCTTCCCTCGCTTTGTGTTGTCTTTCACCCTCTTTTCTCTCTCGGAGAAGAATCGTGGCAACGCAGGGCGGTGGAGATAGACTGTATGTCTTTTGTTTTATGAGATAAGAGGAGTTGTACTGTGGATTTAACCAGAGGATGAGGAGAGGAGAAGGCAGGGAATGTGGCTCTGATGTACACAGTCTAGCCTCGTAGACATATTTCTCCTATGATGTACTGTATGATACGACTGCGTTGGCAAATAACCAGAACAATAATGAGGATTACTGCTGAGATAGTGCACAAAAGGGCAGGATGAGAGAGGCCGAGAGTCAGAGAAAGATAAAAACAGATGAAGATGAAGAAGAAGAGAGCGGAGGGAAGAGGAAAAAGCGTGACTAGTGTGATCTCATGTCCTGACATAACCCGCTGCGGAGAGTGCAAGACAGTGGGAGTGTGTGTGTCTGTCGGTATGCCTGCAAATCCGGCTGTGTGTGTGTGTGTGTGTGTGTGTGTGTGTGTGTATCAATACCTTGAAACCTATGAAATATTGATATATTTATATATCAGCAACATTAAAGTAATTGGAAACTTATTTTGAACTTGAACCTGAAACAAGTTTTGGAACCATGCAACAAGTTAAAACTTCTCCAGCATGATGTCAACACTATGCTTGTCTATCTGTAAGTCTCTGTATCTGTGTGTGTGTGTGTGTGTGTGTGTGTGTGTGTGTGTGGCCAGCAACATTACCTCCGTCTGGAAGCCCTCAACCAAGATGGCCACCAGTAAGTTGAAGAGAACATAGTTGCCAAAGGTCATGAGGGCGATGAAGTAGAGGGCGGCGACAGGAGAGGTGGAGGCCATGCCGTTATACAGCACCTTGTTCCAGTCCTCCTGGGTTAGGATCTAGGAGAGGAGAGGAGAGGAGAGGAGACGAGGAGGGGCCAGGAAGGAATAAGAGCCATTATGGGAGAAAACATACAATTCTTCAGCAGCTTGTTTGAGTAGTTTTATAGTAATTGTTTGATGCTTCAGGCGTTACATTTTATAACATACTGATGCAATTCCAAATCTCACACAGTGGGTCGCTAATATCAACACAAAGCTATAGGACAGCTTCCACAGTCGTCATTATTGCTGAGTTCAAGTGTTAATCCTCAATATGTTTTGTCTTTGGTGCTGAAGGGTCATTGCTGTGGTGTTTTCTTCTCTATGTTACATCGGCGATAGAGAGTAGCAAAACAGACATTTATTTCTATGAGAACGGTGCAGATTATTACTTTAAGTGTTACAGCTTATAAAGTATTAACAAGAACTATTCCCAGAATGGAGCTACATTAGACCCTCCACCTGCAACGTTACGACCACAGACATACTGCAGAGAGAGACAGCTGCTCCCTGGTCAGATGTTTCACTGAATACGAACTGGAGACTATATTAAGGGTAGGAAATGCTAAAGGTTATGCAGAGCTGATGGATAGGATTCAGCTGAAACGCTGATCTGAGGTGACATGATGCATGGAACAAGACTACTTCACCTATGGAACGAAATGGAAGTCAGATGAGTGAAAAAAGGAGGAGGATAGATGAAGGGGAAGCAGATTGATATGAAAAAGGAAGGTAGGATATATTTTATTTATCCCTTAAGGGGAAAATCCTCCCCATATCTTGCTCAAGGATACTTGACGACCTCATGTACAAGTAGGACTTCCTGCCACATATTATTAGCTCAACTCACTACAGAGTCAAGCGCATGGCAGCTAAATTGGACTTATTTTGAAATATGAAAATGAACAGAAAAGAGACCCTAAGCACCCTAAGCAGGAGAGGATGTTGGAGGAGGGCAAGAGATGGAGAGAGAAGAGGAGAAAGAGGAAGAAGGAGGAGGGTTTATTCTCACCTGGAAGACGGTGACTATGGCCCAGAGAAGGGAGTCAAAGTTCTTCCTGTCCGGCATCGTGTCTCCATCCCTCTCCGACCCGAACTTACAGCCAAACAGATGCATCCCCAGGATACTGACACCGAGAACGAGAAGAGAAGGAAATACAAAGATGTTTACACTGTGCGCTTCACTGGCCAAGCTATCAGATACAATTAAGCAGATACTAATAAACTAAAATGGTGAATTCAACCAGTATTGACTGCACAGTACTTTACTGTTTCTGCTTGCACTGCAAAAATCCATCTTAACAAGTCATTTAGTCTATTAAGTGTTTTTTCTTAAAACAAGTGAAAGAAAATCTGCAACTGGGGTGAGATGAGTTCACTTGTTTGCAACGAAAAGCTTCTTTCAAGACGTTCCTTGTGACATTATCTCATCTCTAGTGGAGTATTATCAAGATGCTGTCACTCATCTCAGGAAACGTCTTGAATAAGGTGAAACACTAAGCAACATCATCCTCTAGCTCAGTGGCAGAGTGTTTCATTGATTTGAGGAAATCAAGATGTTAAGACTCAACACTCGACGAAGTGTTGAGATGGATATTTTAAGAGCTTTGAGAGGGGGTAAGAAAAGGAAAGAAAGAAAGTCATGACGAGACAAGCTGTGACTAATCGGGGGGGGGGGGCCTCCCACTGTGTTGTTATTGTGAATCAGCAGACTTGTGAATCTCCACTGTAGTCTGTCTTTTATTCAGGAGCACAGACATTAAAGCAGCACTGGAGCTGAGGGAGGAGTGAACCTCCGCTCTGTCAACTTGGCAACTCTTCACTCAAATCAGGGGGTGTTTATCTATGCACATACAAGTCCCTGTAGGACCAGTGTGTGTGTGTGTGTGTGTGTGTGTGTGTGTGTGTGTGTGTGTGTGTGTGTGTGTGTGTGTGTGCATCAGACCATTGCAGAGAACATCCGTAGATCTGAGCAAACGTAACCAGGCAGAAAGAGGGATGCTGACGAAAAGAGGGCATAACTTATTTGTGTCATCCCGTCCGTTGGTTTTCATTCCTCTTGTCACATGTCTGTTCTGATCTCTCGCTCTTCCTCGCTCTTCGCTTCCCACGTTGGACTTACCTACCAATCAACCAATTCACATTTACGCTACACCTCTGTGCTTTCCATCTCATCTGGAGCGCCCGTTTCACGCCCTCAGGATCCCCTTCAGTTCAGTTTACCTCTTCTTCATCTATTTCAACCTCCTTTAATCTCATTCCTTCATTATATTTCATTTTTTTATCCCCTTCTGTGACTACAATATGTCCGCTGCTCCTCTCAGGATTGTGCATGTGTGAGCAAATTTCCTGAAATCTCCTTACACTGCATGAAATTTCCATCATTTGCTCTCATACCCAGTCTAAAAATAGTTATGCTAGTAGAATGAGATAGTTCTGATGCAATTTCACGAAAGACAATTACACTTGATTGAAGAAAATCCTTGAAAAAGTTGATTTGAAAGGACAAGTGTAAATATCTCAACCCCCATTGGCAGATTTGTCCATCAGGTTTTAAGACACAACACCAAATGAAATGACTTAAATGACTAAGATGGATAAGAGCCACTTCTAATAATGTTCTGTCTCTCTCTGTGTCTCTCTCCCACCTACCTGAAGATGAAGATGAAGAGCATGAGCAGCATGCAGAAGGTGGCCACGTTGTCCATGGTCTTCATCAGCACCACCAACTGCCTCTGCAGGGCCGGCATGAAGCGGACCAGCTTCAGCACCCGCATCAGCCGGAAGGTCCTCAGCACCGACAGACCGCCGCCCTGCTGTCCCACGATCTCCCACACGCTGTCAGAGTAGAGGGGACACACACACACACACACACATAACAAAACCAAGGTGTAACTAGATATTTTTCAGCCTGTCAGCATCTACAAAAGCCCTGAGCAAATCTTGAGGCACAATTTCACTCATAGTTTTGATCCCATCCTTCCTCTGGAGGACACAAGTTCAACCTCTCCTGTGCTGCCGCTCACCTGATGACCACAATGATGCCATCGAAGATGTTGTAGGGGTTCTTGATGTATCCGAAGGGCCCGTAGACCAAAACCTTCAACAGCATCTCCAGGGCGAACAGACTTGTGAACACAATGTTGCTGATCTCCAATGCATTGGTCAACTCATCGGGCTGGAGACAGACAGAGAGAAACAGAAGAGATGGATTGATGCATTACACATGGTATCATAACAGGTAACATAACCGTTTCCTGAATATTTAGAAAGGTTTTGTTCATATATATTGTATTGTATTTTGTGGTATTTGTAATTTAAATGTGTGGACTTTTATTTTGAAATATCTAAATATCAGAATCCGGAGTTGATTTATATGTACAATAAAATCCTATAATACTTTATACATACCTGCTCTGTGTAGTGTGTGAACTGCAACCTACCCATGATTAAATACCTTTGAAAATATGACAGAACTGTTTGTATACATACACAGATAATTAATCAGAGTACTCACACACACACACACTTACACACACTTACACACACACAAAACCTCACGCTGATTACAATGTTGAAAAGGCTCAGGACATCTGCTTGGAGCACTCATCAGAGAATTGGGCTGCCACTCACATCTAGATCAAACAAATGGTGCATGTGTGCATTTGTGTGTTTGCATTTGCGTGTGTGTGTGTGTGTGTGTGTGTGTGTGTGTGTGTAAAAACAGCGATTGAGGGGAAAAAGAGGCAATGAGCGCAAGCAGACAGAAAAAGAACACAAGCGAAAGATTAAAGGCCCGGCGCGTCCAAATATGACGCGCTGTGTAACGAGGATATCTCTAACGAGGATCCATAATTACTGTAGACAAAAGAGAGCCGGGGGGAAATATCGCTGTGTGTCTGTTGCTCGTGTAACACCACAGACAAGCTTCATGAGGCCTTTCATCTCCATGCGATAAACAGTTTACACAACCCTAACATGGTGTCACATACACACATTATACTGAGATGACACAGAGGACGGCTAGGTGTTAAAGGCCTGTCTGTGTTTGTATGTTCTCTCCTGGCGACACACACAAACGCACCAATGAACGTTGAGCGTGCATCATGTGTGTCACGTGCTCGCGGCTTAGCTATGTCTTATGTTCCACTCCCGGTGTGTGTACAGCGAGAGAGAGACGTCTTCCCGGCAGAAACGTTATCCCCGGGCTGAACTGGAGAGGTAATGTAATGTAATGTAAACACAGAGCGTGTGTGTCATTAAGCCGGCCGCGGTGGTCCGCCACTAATCACTCTGTACACCCGGACGGTTTAAGCACCGATTAGTCAACGCTATGGATACACGGAGGGAGGAAATACATAGATGAACGTCGCCGGTTGAATAACAGCTCCTCGTGGTGCGTTACGGCACCGCTTTGTCTACAGCACTTAAGCAACAACGAGAGTCAGTCGGTTATTATGAAATATTGTCGTTGGTGGAAAGATGGTAGATACGAGGTTTCCACTTGAGAATACAGTTCAGTTTTCAGGTGAATACTACGTGGGAGCTCAGGGTCTTCTCTGACTTCCTGAATGCTTCTAGAATGCCGTTGCATGCTGTAGCGTTAAGATTTAGGGGGCGGAGCCATGAAAAGCAGCTCCAGACCGTTACTCCTCCTCCACCAAACTTGACAGTTGCATGCATTTGGGCAGGTGGCGTTCTCAATAACAGCACTCTTCAGTACGGCTCATTCTGCTGCCAATGTTTGTCTATGGCTGTGAGCTTGATTTTATACACCTGCCAGCAAAAGGGCGTGGCCTAAATGTGTCTTAGAAGGGTCCACACACCGACATGAGTGTTAACATTACTTCTAACTGTTAAGTAATGCATCCGCCGTGTTGAGCAGACATTGGAGAGGATCTGTGCGAGGATGAGGGCGGCATCTTTCCCCTCCTGGCTCCTTGTTAAAACGGAATAAATCGCCCGCGGGCTGCAGAGACGATCCCGCCAACGGATGTCGCTTTCTAAAAAAAAAACGGCTTTTCTCCATTTCATCTCGCCTCTGACATTGTCTGTGTCTCTGGTGTCTGTCTCTGGGTTCACAGACACAGACAAACCTATTCTTTTGATCCCAGCGGCTTCATTGTGTCCGTTCGTTTGTACACAGACGAGTGTGGCAGCGACAAATCCTTTCACACACACATGCACACACACACACACACACACACACACACACACACACACACCATGGAAGAAAAGTTCAAAGGGTAAACAAATGCAGCAATGTGTGTGTGCGCTTGTTCACATAAATGCTATCACACACACAAGCATGTTGAGACACACACACACACACACACACACACACACACACACACACACACACACCGTGGAATTAAGAAAAGTTCAAAGGGTAAACAAATGCAGCAATGTGTGTGTGTGTGCTTGTTCACATAAATGCTATCACACACACAAGCATGTACACACACACACACACACACACACACACAGTTTTATATGAATGTGCAGACACAACTATGTAGACATACAAACCGCACACACGCGCACACACACACACACACAGGTATACGGACACGGATCTCCATGCAAACACACACACACACACACACACACACACACACACACACACACACACACACACACACACACACACACAGCTCTATAATAGATGCGGTTGATAAGCCAGAACAAGAAGTACAGTCTTTATGAGGTGAGAGTTGGACTGCAGACATCTGGCCTTGAGATGGAGGTTCAGGTCATTATTTTTCCCCCACTGTTTCTGTTCTGCTATTGTTTCAGCCCCATTCCTCAGACATCATGCAAGATTAATGCTAGAGAATGGAACCATAAAAGCCTTTCTCACACACACACACACACACACACACACACACACACACACAACCACACACATAAACACATACATGCAGAAACACCCACTTATGCAGTCACACACACACACACTAGCATAACCAATGGTTCACAGCTATTAGCTTATCAAACAACAGAAATGTCTTAATTGATTAATGGTCATTAAGGAGTGCTTGTGTGTGTGTGTCTGTGTGTGTGTGTGTGTGTGTGAGTAAGAGAGGCGCTCTACCTTCACTAATTGCTTCTTTAGCTGGCTGTTTCCTGGGTAATGAGACTGGAGGAGCATTAGGAGGTGGAGTGTGTTAGATGAGGAATAGCGTAATCTGGTTACTGCTAATGTAATGTCACCTAATCTGATGTGATCTAATCTAACGGGATGCTGCGCTCCGCTCTGCCTCAGACTGTCAATGATGCAGCACCCTGCCTGGTGTGTGTGTGTGTGTGTGTGTGTGTGTGTGTGTGTGTGTGTAACAGAGTTCACAGATTGCATTGGCTGTGCATGAAACAGAAGAGAAGGTACTTTCCATGATTGTCGATCGTGATGATGATGATGATGATGATGATGATGGATTGTCTTAAATGACTAGATGATGATGATGATGAGACCGCATTAACACCTTGCATTGTTTGTTGTGCCTGTGAGTCTAATGTTTTTTACGTAATGTTGTTTTTAATACCCGCTGCTAAAACAATCGCACATGGAGTCGGAAAAAAAAAAGTTGAAACCCGAACTCGAGATGAAACGGCAGATCGAGAGCGAGAAGCGGAAAAGGAGGATTTGCTAAATACAGGCAGCATGTTATTTGACATCTCACTGAACCAGGAAATAATTGAATCCATCATTTGATCACTTCATTGATTCCCCCCCTTTTTGATTCCATGGCCTTTAGGGGTGGAAAAGCCCTCTCTCTCTGTAAGCCAGGATTAGAGGCCGTTGTTTCGCCGTCTGCGTCTCACCATTGTACAAATTAGAAAAACACATTTCTTAGGCCTGTCTTGGAGGGAGGCCAGTGTCTTTAGATGCCAGTTCTGCATTCTTCACGCAGGGCAGGATAAAAGCTGAATAAATATTGTCTCTGGTTGTAGAGAGAAGCACAGTAAGAGGGTCTTTCCACTGACTGCGTTTGGCAAGGGGAGAAACAAATGTGTGTGTGCACAAAAGCACGAGAATGCACCCAGACTGAAAGACCCACACACACACACACACATAAACACACGCTTTGGTATTATTGTACTTTTGAGGACATTATATTGACTAAAGCTAAAACTAACCTTAACCAAACTAACCTATAACCCATCATACCTCTCAAATTTGATGTGTTGCTGCACAGAGGCCTTTATATTGAAAGAGTGTCTGCACCATAACTTGCAATACAGCCATTGCAAGCCATTTGTATAGCAGGTTACAGTTGTTTGTCACTGTGATGTTCAATTAAAAACACATTTTTCAAAACACACAACCAATATCAACTTCATTTCTCTTCGTTTCAAGGCACTATGTAAGGATGAACATGCACATCATCCATCGAGAATTGATCCTTGCCGGTTTTTTAAGCTTGGACACCAGTTGGACGTGATGCAACACAAATGCAAGGTTTCTTCATTTCAAAAAAAGCATTCCCTCGGCGGCTGGAGCTCGGGGCTAATTCTAACCTTAATCCTAAACCCAAATCCTAATCCTAAATTAGCACCTTTTAGAAGTGAGGACCGGCAAAAATGTCCTCAATTTGAAGGATTTTCCTCATCACTCTATCCTGTAGGGACACACACACACACACACACACACACACACACGACCACACATCACATTTGAGCAGCACTCGGAGGTTTAGAGGCCAACTACATGCACTTTCTCTTTTAAGCGAATGGCTTCCAAGGTTAAGTTAACAAAGTCAAAATGTCGCCTGTGGGAGATGCAAACTAAGTGGCCCCAAAGTGACTTCAGATCACTTTGCGTGTGTGTACAGCTTCACAAAAAGCGTCCGCTGTAACAGCAACAACACTTTCCAAAACGGGAAGCAGGCATTTTATCCCCGCTATTTCTCCCTCGACACCTACGCCTCCAACTTTCTCTCCTAGTCAGAACTATGTCATCATCCATCAGGGGGTGTGCAAAGACACCCAGATGAGGAAAGAGAAGTCATGGGTGGGGAGGTGGGGTAGGTGAGAAGAGGGACAGCCTGTCTCCGTCGCCTTAAACACAGAGGGAAGTAGAACGTTTCTTATGTAAAAGCCGGAGCGAGGCTGACCTCCGCGAGTAAATAGACTATGGGCTGTGTCACATAGTTGGCAGACACACAACTATTCCATCAGCTCCACCATAGAAGGTAATGCTCTTAAACTGCACGGAGAGATAAAGCAGACACCCCTCTCCTTACTCGTCCATCCCATCCGCCTCCACTCCTTCTCCTCCTCCTCTCCCTTCACCACCAAGCCCTTACACTCTGTCATCCCCGTCCACCACTCTATTTAATCACCTTTTTATCCTTCCATCTTCGTGTCACACACACTACGTTTACATTCGCTACAGTTGCACGTCTACAGTGGATGCATGTACGCGCCGCTTGCCTAGCAGTACTTGAGTGTGTGTGTATGTGTGTATGTGTGTGTGTGTGTTTAAGAGATAGGAAGTAGACAAAGAGGCTGTAACGTGTCAGAGACAGTGGGGTTCAGGCTCTGTTGCTCCATGCACGCTGATGGGTTGCAGGCCAACGGCAACATGTCTGCGTTTGAACTGCACGTGTGTGGATGTATCTGTTAAGTGCTGTCGACTTAAGAGGCCGGTTTGTGTCTCTTAGGCGAGGTCATGGCAGTGCGTTGAGTGTGTATACGTGTGTGTTACAGATACAGATTGCATATCCTTCGCTGAGCGTATCCATCCCAGAGTTAGAGGACGAGTCTTGGGAGAATGAATCAATCTTTGGCCTTATGAGGGCAGGATTTGGATTTGAAGTTTATGAGTCAGGGTAAAAAAACTACTGCTCAAATATCAAATATTTCTATTTGATTCTGTTATTGACGGAAATATCAAAGACATGCATTGATGTGCAGAGCGTGATGGCTGCTTGTCCATCTTGACAACTTTCCCCAAAATATCAGCAGATAAATTGGGAAACGCCTAAATGTTTCAAATGTAATCTACACTAATGTTGCTGCGGGAGACGTAGCTTCACAATAAAAGCTTGACAATAAGATTTTGGTTGACTAAAATCAACTAAATTTAAAAGGCATTTTTTAGCAAAAGGCTACGACCACGACTAAATGTAAAAATAGTGTGATAAAGCAGACACACACACACACACACACAGCTGCAAGGACTGCGGGAGCTCTCCCATTATGACAAATTGATAGCATAGCCTTTTCTGTCAGACACACCCATCCTGTTCATAATTATCCTAATGTAACATTAATAAGCACATTATATCTAATTATTGCCAGCAGAAGCATTGATTAGCCTTTACAAATAGGTAGCATGAGTCTTGATTCAGTGTGTGTGTGTGTGTGTGTGTGTGTGTGTGTGTTTCTGCATGTGTGCCCCTGCATCTTTCTCTTACAGTGACATTTATTATACATCAGTGTGAGTGTTTTATCTTTTGAATGAGCCAAATTTTCCTTAAGACACAGTCAGATCTCCTCAACCTGTGCATGTATGTGTGTGTGTGTATGTGTGTGTGTGTGTGTGTGACCTGTCATACTTGGATGAGTTGTATCTGTATCTTAAATTGATGTGTCTGTATGTGTCTGTATGGATTTAGGGAACACACACTACACACAAGTCCACAATTTGATGAAAATATGAACTCTCATGTTTCTGCCACACAGAAGCAAAACAATCATGGAAGAGGAACATTTTTCTTTCCACAGTTCCTGTATTTTCTTTCCTTCCCTGGTGTTCAACTTCCGGTGTCCGTTCATATATGAGTCATTGACCAGCTCACACTCCAGGACATCAAGACTTATCCAGTATCAAATATAATCGATTAGGAGGTAAGAGATTAAAGTCCTGAACCCTCACACACTACAAGACTGCCCCAAACTGTGCCGACTCAGTCTTGAAATCTCGAAAAATCAGCTGTGGCCAAATCATGTTTTTTTTCCAGTCTCTTCCTGTCTCCAGGTTATTTCACACGGGGCGGTTGCATGAGGTATAGGGAGCCAAGTTAACCAAGACCGCTCGCTGGTTTACTAGCGGCTAGGTGGCTAGCGCAATCTTCCATAGAGGGACACTTCTTACAACAACTAAATGAAGCAATAGATTTAATTGCAAATCACCTCAGCAGGCACTTGTCTTTATATGAACAATCAGAAGATAAACAAATGTATGTAATGTTTGTTGAAAACTGTGTACTTCTATAAGGTCAATGCCTAAATCTCATCTCATCCTGTGGCATCTGTCAGATTTGGAACTGCATGGTTAGTAGTTTCCTTATATCACGTAATCTATGATGTATTAGACCAGGCAGAAGTGAACCAGAGGCGGGCAGCGGTGACGTCAACATCAGCTCCTTATAGCCTACATGCAGAGCTCCAGCAGTAGACTTGGCAGGAGGATGTTGGGAAATTAAAGCCCAGCGGCTGCCGGCTTTCCCTCCATGTGGACAGAGTTACAGGGAGACAGAGTCTTAGTGATCATCCTGTCTATCGGAGGTTGATGGGCTGGAAATCAATGAATCGTCAGTAAAGTTTCCACCAGCCTGTCTGGAGACTGGAGGGACACGTGTTGGTCAGAGTAGGTGAGAGAGAAAGATGAGAGAAGAAGAAGAAGAAGAAGAAATAGGGATGGAAGGTAGAGGAGGAACAAGAGGAAGAGCAGAAGAAAAAGAAGAAGGAAGAGGAGGAGAAAGAGGAGGATGGAGAGCAGAACTAGATAAACAAACAAAAAAAGGTGGAGGAGAAGAGGAGAAGGACACAGAGAAGAAGAGGAAGATGGAGGAGGAGGAGGAGGAGGGCAAGAGTTGAAGCTGAAGAAGAAATGGCAAACAGGATGCTGAGCAGAAAGAGCAGGAGAGGAAGAAGAAAAGGAAGAGGTAGGTAACGTATTATGACGCAATCTGGCAAAGTTAGAAAAACAACAGCAGGGATGGAACAAAGGCGGAGCTGAAGGCTATAAAACCTCTTAACGTGTGTGTGTGTGTGTGTGTGTGTGTGTGTGTGTGTCTGGTGAGGCTGTTTGGCATCTGGATGTGTTTATTAGGACTGGGTCAAGGACCAAAAGTAACCCCGTAAAATCTGGATAGCCCCCAATTGTCTACTACACACTCCTACACACACACACACACACACACACACACACACACACACACACACACACACACACATACACCTATATACACATAAATACACACACACTCTCGTGTCTCTCCTCATATGTTATCCAGCACCAGATGCAGCAGTTAGTTTTGCACCTTCACCTTCAGTGAGTTTTTTAAACACAGTGACGCCCGCCATGCAAAAAGGGAAATAAAATCATTTTGTTTCCTGAACCTGAAACAAATAATCATGATTAATAATCCTGTTCACAATATTTAGCAAAATAATCAGGATTATTAATTTTGCCATAATTACACAGAAAAGTGTCCCTCCCATTTCTCTTAATTGAGATGCTGTGAATTCGCCCCGTTAGCCCGAATGAAAGTCTTGTGTCAGGTGTGGACGCTCCACACACAGGAAGTGACGACATAACACATGAGAGCCTTAGCAGCGGTGAGCAGAGGAAGCTGAACGATAACCTCTTCGCCACCTCGCGTCACGTTACACGACTTCTGGGTATTGAAGTCCACAGTTACCTCTCACGGCCATTTGGGGCCGCCAATGTACAACGTCACCAAGTGCAGCTTTAACATGAGGTCTCTGAGGGAAGGAATTTTCCTACCTCAAGTCTACCTCGCTCTGATTCAACCTCATCCTTGCATTTGTGATCTGAAACAGGTTGAATTTATTACATCAGGTGTGTGTGTGTGTGTGTGTGTGTGTGTAGTGTTTTCCCTCCGCATGCAGCAGAGAGAAAGAAAGAAGCACGGGAGGAAAAAACAAAAGGATTGAGAACAAAAGAAAGAGCGAGAAAATCTCCGTTCCACGTTGTGGGGCCTTCCTCACCCTTTAAATCACCCTTGCCTCTCTCTCTTTCTCTCTCTCTCGCTCTCTGTTTCTTTCTGTCTCTCATTCTCTCTCTCTCTCTCTTTCCTTTTTCTCTCTCATATGGCTGTAATTACGCTCATGTAAACAAACGAAACCAGAGAGAGACATCGGGAATTTCAGTTGGGCCTGTGGGAGCAGTGTAGCTTACACAATCGCACAGAATGATACAAACACACACACACGCACACGCACACACACACACACGCACACACACACACACGCAAACACTCACCTGCTCGTGGTACTCGATTCCCATGCTCAGAGTATTGATCAGAATGGCGATCATGATCCCTCGACCGAAGTACTTGCTGTCCACGATCTTCCTGAACGTGTCGCACACCAGCCTCCAGAAGCGGACCACCTTCGCCGCCGTGATGCCCAGCCGTTGGTGCCTCCTCTTGGGCTGCCGGCTGTCCTCTCCTGTCCCTGTGGTGGAGGTCCTGGGTGAACTCGTACATGCCCTCGCTGTCCGAGTCGCCGGGGGTCTCGTTGCCCTCGGTGCCTCCCTCTGACTCGTTGGCCAGGGCCTTGGCGCAGTAAGGGCAGCTCTCGGGGTCAAAGGTCAACGCCGCCGTATCCATGGCGCTACTGAGGTCCCGGGCCGACAGCTGGCAGGAGAGCTGGGCTGCAACGGAAACGAGAACGGTCAGATGGAGAGAATGAGACAAATCAAAGGAATTGGAGCGAAATCGGCACGAATGTGATAAATTACGTGAATTAAGTAGTTTAGACAAAACGACAAATCCAATAAAAGAGATCTGTTTTGAACAACAACATGTTTGGACGGTTGCGTGTGTGTGAGAGGCAGCGTGTTTGATGGTGACGGGCAGCATGTATGAGTAATGCCTCCGTCTCCACAGGCTGCGCTGTGGCCTGGCTGGGCGGCGGCCAGCGTTTTCACCATCTATAGAACCTGAATGGATCTGGCTGGACTTTCGCTGAGCCCATCGCGTTTTAAAACTTGGCTGAACAAAGCTTGGCTGCAAGCTGCAACACGGAGGATTAACAGTTATTGACTCTAATTAGCGTGCTTCCTGTCTCTTACGGGGGGGGGGGGGGGGGGGGGAAACACTCTGGACATCGTTCTGCTGCAAGGATTAGTCACGTCAGATCGATATGTAGAGTTCTCCTCCAACCAGGTGTCTTTTGGTTTGATGTGCTTTCATACTGCTAAGGAAATTAAATGATAACTCCTGATGAATGAGATGGACTTGTCGTTTTCAAATGTCATCATTCCCTTCAGTTTTCCAATCAATGGAGATACTCAAAGGTATCCGAGCCGCAGCTAGCTCTCGGTGGAGTATAGCTAATGGAGGCAAGTCAAAAGGTTTCCAAGTATTTCATCACATTTGTAATCATGATTTAATGTACAGTGTGAGCTCATCCCAGTTGGTGCGTTGGTGTGTTGCCTACCCGAGGGAGTGTGTGCATCCCCCAGGCTCTGCAGCCGTCTCTCCAGGGGCATGGGTGGGATATTGAGGTTGAAGTTAATGTTAGTCAGAGTGCTGGCTGTAATACTCCCTCCTCTGGACTCCGCCAGGGCTCTGGCCTGCAGGGTGGGGTAGTTCTTGGGCCCCGGAGCAGCGAAGGGCACCGAGTTCCTCTTCATGGCCCTGGACATGGGAGCCTGGGCCAGAGAGAAGGGGCCCGAGGTGGGCCCCAGGGAGGTGGGCGAGGGGTTACAGCGCAGAGTTTCCAAGTGGCAGTCTGTGTGGTACACACTGTGAACAGAAGATGAATCAGCTGCTCCCATCGCGGGATTGGTCAGAATGGCGATGTTGGTGTCAGAAGATGCTGTCGTCAACGCAGGGGGCAGAGCCAAAGTGATACGGCCAGTACAAGTGGTTGCTATGAGAGCCCCTCCGTTGTTGTTATGGGAACCAGCCTCCACATCCCTGCCCTCCAGACACCGAATGCTCCCTCCTCCCCTCACGCTGCCGTTCCCCAGGTGGTAGTGGTGGTGGTGGTGGTGGTGATGATGGTGTACCAGGTGATGGACCGACACGGACCCCTGCCTGGAGGCCTTCCTCCTCCTCCTCTGACTCTGGCTCCGCTGGGGCTCCATGGCGGGGGGCGAGGCGGCGATGTTGAGCCCGGCGCGGCGAGCCACGACCCTGCAGATGTGGGCCACCTGCTTGGCCCCCTTGCGGATGATGTGGACCAGGTACTTGAGCAGCTCGTCATAGCAGGAGCCCGGCTCGGAGAAGGAGGCCAAGGTGCTGGCGTTGGACAGAAAGCGCACCCGCTGCTCCTTCATCAGCTGACTCTCCCTCTGCTTGGTCTCTGAGAACTGGGTGGCGATGACAACCAAGCACAAGTTGATCATGAAGAATGAGCCAATCTAGGGTAGGAGGAGGAAGGAGGAGGGGACTGTCAATGTCAATTTACACACTCAAGTATGCACACACACACTTGCACACACACACTCATCTTCTGACAAACTGATGCACGCACTCAGTCATCACCAGCACACACAGCTGGTGGCATCATGAAGTGGCACTTACAATGATGAGTAGGATGAAGTAGATGAAGTTGTAGAAGGAGTGAGCATCCATCACAAAGTACATGATGTCCACCCAGCCCTCCAGGGTGATCACCTAGAGAGACGGGGAGAGGGACACAGAGGAGGATGAAGGAAGGGAGACAAAGCAGAAAAAAGAAAGAACAACCCAAAGAGAAGGTTGAATTAAAAACAAATAAGGCTACAGGGCATATTACAAAGTTGAGACTGCTGCGAGTACCAAGGCTCAAGAGAGAAGACTAATCCCCACCCCCACCCAGGAAAACCACCAGCAAGAGCCACACTTATGGGAGGACTCATCTCCACTCTGGCTTTCATCCTCCAAAATGACGTCCCCTCCGCGAGACAGAGATGAATGAACGCTCCAACAAAAAGGCTTTGCAGATGATGTAGCGATAGCGAACAAACGCTGTGGAAAAATGAGACTCCAGTACGGTGGGGTGGCTGTGGTGTCCCGCTAATCCCGTAAGCCTTATTTCTCCGATACAACAGCTTCTGGAGCAATTAACCTCCCTGTCCTGCTCCATTCTCTATTAAGGCCTTGTGTCGACCAACCCATATGTCTTTCAGTGCAAGTCATTTTCTCATATTGTGTATAAGAAGTCAAAATGGATTGGAAACAAGTGGAATTATCTCATACCGACTCAACACTAGACTGAGTAACTGTGACTCGACTCGAGGGGCTGTGACCGACCGCCTCACCTGGAAGATGGCGATCCAGGCGTAGCAGATGTTGTCGAAGTTGATGGCTCCCTTGAAGGGGTTGACCAGACCGGCGGAGCAGTTGGTGTAGTACTGGTTCCAGTTGACGCAGGTGGTGTTGTCGGTGCTGTTGTAGGAGTCCATGTCCAGCTTGCACTGCAGGCCCCCTTCCTCGTACAGGGTGGGCACCGAGTTGCACTCCCGCATGCCGTTCTCTCTGGGCTGAGAGCAGATGAAGGGGTTCTCGTCGTCGTTCTCGGTGTGGTAGTATTTCCCCAGCTCCACTGACAGAGGGCTGGTGGTGGTGGTGGTGGCGGGTGGGGGGGGGCAGAGGAGAGGATAGTCACTTTCAGCTGCATTCATGTCTTCTGTTACAAATGAGCAACAGTTATAAAAGGTCAATCTGTCAATCAATCAATCCACCTGTCCGTGTATTGCAGTGGTTCTCAACCATGTGATGGAGGGCCATGCTGTAATACATCATCAATCTGTGATGTTCAATGCTTTCATTTTGTGATGAAGTGGTTTTTGCTGTATCCACTTTCCCTCAACCTGTCTCGCCAACTTCTACATTTAGTGATTTCCTATGTTCCCCAGAATGCCTTGCAACAACTCCCAGACAAGGCGGTTCTGTATGTGAGCGATATAGAGAGAGGAGAGACGCTGTCGTGTTCAATTCAATTCAATTCAATCCGGCTCCTTCAATTCTGAGAGACTGACACCAAAACCTGACCTGATCGTCTGCTATCAAACTGGAAATATCTTGACGTGACATCACATCAGCGATGTTTGGACAGCGTGTCAGACCTGGGGGGAGGGAGGGTGTGGGTGATGCAGGAGAGAATGGAGCCAGTGGGCTGATTCTTCCTGTATGCAGCACCAGCTGCGGCCAATTAAGGCCGATTGCAGACGGGTCCTGTTAACCTGTGTGTGTGTGTGTGTGTGGGAGAAAGGGAGTAGGTGAGTCTGACAGGAGACGAGAGGCTCCAGTCGAATGTATGGAGCGGAGAGTGAGAGCGGGACTGACAGCGGCGGCCGACATATGGAGGCAGCTTGGGGCAGACCTGGAGGAGCTGGCCAGACAGGGTGGAGCTGGTTTTGGTCTTGGATAGACCGGCAGCTTTGGTGCTCCGTGGCTGACCAACCGGGAAGGTGCGCCGGGCGGGGGTAGACGGTGGGACGGCAACGTACATCATCAGCTGTTTCAAGTGTTTTAGAGGTATATGTACTTGATGGCACATGGTTGAGAACCACTGTGTGTATTGTAAGTGTGTGTGTGTTCAACAGAGAACATCTCAGTCAACGGATAATTGAGGTGTGTGTCAACGCGCATTCAGCTTAGGAGTCGATCTGACAGGCTGTAGTAGCTGCACACATGGTTTCAGTGACTTCACTCCATCCCATTCCTCTGCACCCCAGGACCAATCACCTGACAGATTTAGCACCCTCGCTTATATATTTATATAGTCTTAAAAATAGTCTTAAAAAAAGCCACAGGGACGCCAATCAGCCTGGTGAGCACTCAGTACGTTTCCCATGTTGTGAATGTGACGTAACGTAATAAAGAGTCATCGTCATTTACCATCGGATGTTATATTGCTTAAGCTGTAAAATGTGTATCATCAATATGAGTTAAAGAGAAACGGTCTCCAGTAGCTCTATTGATACAACCGGTTTATGGCTTCAGCTTCACTATCTAATATATTTTCTAACCTCTCCTAAGACAAAGCCAACGGCAGACGTAAATGCCATTCATTCATCCGCTGCAGAAACCTGTACTTTCGAGTTGCAAGAATATCTAAAAATTGATGAGGATGACAAAAAAAATATGCCGGCTCACCCAAGCCATTATGCATGAACTTAATTTACGGCTGTGAGATGTCATAAATCCTATAGAGAGTAATAGAGCGAGGGAACATAAATAAGTCATGGGTGCCCATGTTCCATATACCGTGGGCTGCATGGGATCGTTCTCATTACTCCACCGCCCGTCTCTGTCTCCCATTCATCACTGTGATGAGACTCTGTAATCGCTAAAACTCATTGACTTTCATACATGACCTACTTTAGCCAGAGGGGTCGAGGTTTCGCTCCTTTTTTTTTTTACCTTGACCGACTCTAGACATGTTTGCAGTCTCATCTGCCTTGTTGATCTCAGCTCACAGAGTGAAAACTTAAACTAATCTAGGGTTAGATCAATGGCTTCTAATACAGCATCATATCCATCATATCAGAGGTGGACGACAGTGACTGGCTCATATCAGATTTTTTATTAAATATGTCTCAACCCTGGAATAAAGCGACAGCAGAAACCCGTGCACACTCACAAATCTACACACACTAACACAACTACACAGTCCAAAGAGCTCACAAGGAGAAGTTGTCTTCCACGAAGCAGCGGTTTCGGAGCAGGCCGGCCCACAGCTGGACGCCCACGATGCCGAATATGAAGAAGACGAAGAAGCAGAGCAGCAGCACGTTGCCCAGCATGGGCAGGGTGTCCAGCAGCAGGGTCACCAGGATACGCATACCTGGGGGGAGATACAAGGACGGGTCAAACAGTTGGACAGCAGACAAGAGTAGAGCAACCCTCAGACCTGAAGTCACGTGAGAGAAATATTCTTCAGGTACGATACGAGTACACATCCAAGTATTGGGCTATTACAGGAACTAGTGCATCAACATTCCTCAATCAAATAAAAACAACAAATAATGATAAATGATAATAATAAAATAGAAAATAGACGACATATTGACTCTCAAAAACAGCTTATTCAGAAGAGATTCACAGAGAAATAACGGCGCTTAGACTCCCTGCCTATGAACGTCCCGTATAGCAGCATTTTTGCTTGTCAGGAAACATTTTACCTGCTACTGGAAAAGTTTTATTATTATTATTATTGCGCCAAAGTGCATGTCATCAAATATTGATACAGGGACAGGTTCATTTGTATGAGTAAGAGTATGTGGGAGCTGGATCGGCGCCAATTCCAGCACGGCAAATACTATCGGTGCACTTCTGCTAGTGCTCTAGTAGAAGCTGCCAGTTTGAATCCCTGGACTGGATGGGAAAATCTGTGCAGGGGAAATTAATGAGTAACTCTCTCCCCTCCCTCAGCAACTACCATCGAGCTGCCCTTGAGCAAGGCAGTCCACATTGCACCAGTGAAGCTGCTCAGTGTCAGTAGAGGGCTGCAGCTGTACTTGGCAGCCCCCAGGTGTGAATGTGTGGAATTGTAAGAATGTGAAGCAGGACGTTGCTGCTGAAAGAAAAAAAAAAAAAAAAAAGTATGCATGCTCACCACGACCGGCACCGTCCCCTGGATGAATAAAGGTTGAAAAATAAGTAGAGTAGATTCAAAGGGAAGTAAAGAGAAGTGACAGCGGTGTGTGTGTACAAGTTGGATTAACAGTAAAAGGTCTGCAGCTTCCATACAGTACATCCCCTATTCTGTCTGCTCTGGCCAGTGTTCCCTCAACTTTCTGACAATGCATGCACACACACACACACACACACACACACACACACACACACACACACACACGGACACACACTTCCTGCTGCCCACACAATCTCTCTGTGTGGCTATATCTGGCTGTGTCACTCTGCTCTTGCAGCTCCCATTTTGCTCTTGCTTTCACGTTCTATCTATCTATCTATCTGTCTGTCTATCTATCTATCTATCTATCTATCTATCTGTCTGTCTGTCTATCCACACCTCTCTTTCCTTACCTTGGCTGCCCTCTCCATGCTACTCAGTTCTTGCTCTCTAATCTCTCTCTCTCTCTCTCTCTCTTCCTCCCTCTCTGTCTCTGTCTCTCGCTCCACCCCTGCAGGTTATCCTCCCAGCGGTAACCCGGTGACTCAGGCATCAATAATGAGGATCATATTTCCGATCAGGGGTTTCCTGGGTAATTGGAGAGGCCAGGTCAATCCCTGTCAGAGCGCCAGCCGAGCCCGTCTGCTAGGCTGACAGCCGCCGAGGAACAGGAGGATGAAGAGGAGGAAGGACAGAGAGAGAGCTGTTGTTATGTGAAAACCTCACACAGAAACTCCCTGTTTGGGGGGATTTTCATGTTTTAACTCCAATTGAAGGATTATGTGGTCTTCTATGGGTTGAGAAAATTCTACGACTTTTGGGCTTGTGAAACCCTCTCAGAAACCCCATTGGGTAAACACAAAAATGCATGGTGGTCAAACTAAAAAACAAGGCTGTTTTTCTTGGTTCCTGAAAAAAAACCCCATTTTGGATAGCTTTCACCTGACAGCAGCGATATACTTCAAAATATGTTGAGAGGTATTGTTTCAAAATATACAAAAAATGATCGAAATTGTATTTGTACATGTAAGATGACATTCGTTGAAATATAGATTTTGGACACAAATACATTTCCCTCCTATGCACTGTCGACAATATGACAAGTATAACCAAAATACAGGTCAGTTTAAAAGAACACATTTCAGCCTGTGTCCTCACCAAACTGCAAGAAACATCTTCCGAAGTTTGTGCAAAATGTATTTTTTTTTTCTTCCATATGGGCACACAGAGAGACAGATAGTTTTGTTGTTGGCAGATGGAGAAAAAAAACAAGGAGGATTTTGCAGACTTGGGAAGAGATGGAGAACAAATGAGGAGGAGACAGCTAGGGGAGGCAGGAAGGAGATAAGGAGAGGAGAGGAGACATGGTATTATGAAATGAGGAGGAGACAGCTAAGGGAGGCAGGAAGGAGATGAGGAGAGGAGAGGAGACATGGTATTATCAAAGGAGGAGGAGAATGAGTGACACTGAGGAGCATCTGTGGGATAACTAGAGCTTCTTTCACACATGCAGTGCAACCCTGAACTCATCTAGACATTACTCGGAGGGGTTGTATGTGTGAACGCAAATGTCCGAATCAGTTGGTCTGGAAGTCAAACGGACTTTACCCACCCAGCACCCGTAGTCTAAAAGCCGAGTGAGCCCAAGTGTGAATGGAGCAGAAGGTTCTCCAGGAGTATTCTCTACCAGCGAGTGGGCGTGTTGATGACGTATTTATCATCCGACTGGCGCAAAACCGGGATAATAGAAACAACCAAGAGTGAGGAAGAAGGCAACTAGATCACGTCGATACTGCGGATACGTATAACTACATTTAGTATTGACATCAACGCAAAAACAGCCACTGAGAGCGAGTCGGTCACTTCGTCCGCCATCTTCCTGCTGTAAACAAAACACTGCAATTTCCGCAGCATACTTTTTTGCATCATGTCCTGTCTCCGCACGCTCTACCCAGGCCACGCCCCCTCGCCTGAACTAACCAGAGTATTTTCTGTTGTTGTGAACGCATCCGAAACAGACACTCTCCAGCGGCGTGCTGTTATGTGTGGAAGTCCGGTTAAAGAGCGGACCTGACTCTCTGGAGAATATCCAAAGTGTATATGTGTAAGAGGCTATAAATGTCTACAGCTGGAGTTTACACCTTGCTGCATTGCGCCTCTCACAGCCATTATCTACTCAAGATATTGCTATGAAATCCAGATGTGGGGGCGGTGAAAAAAACAGAGAAACTCTTCGCTTGTATCACGCTACGTTCTTGAAACGCGCCGTCTTAGGATGATGAGTTAATCCGCTTTGTGTAATGGCTGCACTTGATGCAACACTCAATTACTGGCATAACAGTGTGTGTGTGTATACAATCACAGCCTGAGATGAAAAGCCATAAAGGAAATATCTCTCTCTCCGAAGTCTCTCACAACCGCAACTGTGAGAAAAGTTATTAAGTGCTGCGCCGCAATGCTCTTTGCAAAGAGAAACACCCTGTCACGGGGCGACTCGATGCAGGGAGTTATGTAAAGATGAAACCGTGAGTCATCGGCGAGAGCGGTTTCTTGGTGCTTGCCCCTTACGATACGTCATCCATTTAACTTTATCGCCCCTGAACTCTCAAAGAAAAGAGTATTCAGATTCAGCTGGCTGCCGGAGAAGTGTGGAAGCTAATACACTCTGACAGGCCTGACTTTCTGCCTACAACAGCACTTCTACCGTAGCATCTCTCTCTCTTAATAACTACCCCCCTCTCCCTCTCTCTCTCTCTCTCTCAGTTCATTAATGAGCAATACAGGCTCGCACATCCCTCGCCTGAGTGTACACAAATATAAATACACACACAGAGCACACATTAAGTAGCGACTCCTTCAAACGATGGCCCTTATAGCGGTGTGCTGAGCTGTTAGGATGCTGCTTAGCGGTGCCTATGCTAGTGACAGGGGCTGGGATTAGTGTCTGCTGGAAGGCGGAGGCAGACTGACGGTTCTCACAGGCGGCGATTCAGAGCTGAGATAGTCCTGTGCAACACCACAACCCACCCAGCGTTTGGTATTCAGAGCTCATACTGGCGGTATCTTGGGTAGTAGAGCTTGTGCACCTACACTTATCGGTTTCAGTCAACTCTGAAGGGCAGCCATGGACCATAGTGATGTGAAGACTATCATACGGTGCAAAGGAGCTGGCTTTGGATCCTCGTTCAGTCAACAAGCAACTGGTCTAGGAGGATGTAAGAAGTAAAGTAATGGTTTCTATCATGTCGGTCCATAGGATGGGCAGAGTGGGTCAGTGTTTAGGGAGAACAGTGCAATCCAGCGATGTGAGTCATGGCAGTTAAAGAGCATCTCAACCTATGGGAGGGAGGGAGGGCGGGCATAAAATATTTGTACTGGCCAAATGAGTTTTCGAAGATTGAATGTTATTTTGATGACGGTATAAATCGCCGCCATCGTAGATCAGCCAGTGGAGAAGAGGCCGTGTGAGGACGGCGCTTCATTCATTCATGAACAGTCTCGAACAGAAGCTGTGTTTATCTCCCGGATAACAGAGCCGGTCCTCAGAGCCTCTAGCGGGGCCCCGAGTTAGCGCGCTCATTCCAAGTGATCGACATTTCAAACTCAATAACAATCATCGCCTCCTCCGCCTGCGCGCCCTCTCCAACCTCGCCGCGGGCAGCTTCTCCATTCCAACGTGGCTGGCAGGCCGGTGTGCTGTGTGTGATCGGGGGAGCCATCTGTTAGCAGGCAGATTAAGGTCTGCTTTCTTTTTGCTCTCCTGTCCAGGTCCGGCTCTCCGGCCCCAGCCAGCTTTTATAATCTGTTGTACTGTTGAACTAATGGGCTTTCTGAGCTCAGGGGCTAGCGTACACCTGCGTCACCTCCGATTTGCTGTGAATGGAGGGCGAGGAGCTCAATGTCAGGGAGTGCGGGAGGAGGCGAAAAGGTGGAGGTGAGTGGGCGCAGCGGTAAGCCTGCCCTCAAGAGAAAATACATGTAGAGAAGCGAGTAAGTGATGGAGGAGAGTCTTTGTCTTGTAACAGCACCAATGACACTGTGTCATCCTGTGCTTTCATCTGCTGGTAAACAATTCCCCCCTCTTTCCCTTTCTGAATGTCTTCCGCTTGTTTTTCTTCAACCCCGCTGGGATAGTCAGATCCCTCCGCTACCTCCAAGCCCTCCCTCTACTCCTCGAGCCACAATACGACAAGGGGTGACTTCACCCTCGCTCTAAAACCCCATGACCCCTAACTCCCCCACGCCTCCCTCCTCCCCTGCCACCGCCTCAGCCTGGCTTTGAGATGAATTACAAGCTGGGACATTCCTCACGCGCTCTTTAATTACAGCGCTGAGGCTCGGCACACAGGAGGCAGCCATGAGCAGATAGGGAACGGGGGACGTCGGTGATGCCGTTGCTAACTTTAGGGGCTTATTTGGGCGGAAATACAAGACAGTGTGCTGAACCAGGTGCTGCTCAAACACATGGAGAACAGGATGAAACGCTCCGTCTTACTAATGCCTGTTCGACCACAACCGTGTGCGTCTGTGTGCATGTGTGTGTGTGTGTGTTGCCGGCCACGTGAGCGCTGCGTCTCTCTCTGTGTGTGTGCTTCTTCGTGTTGTGCTTGTTTGTGCGCCAATTCGATAAGCCTTTGGGGAAAGGGCACATGGTGTACCTACACAACGAGGCCTATTCTGGGACCAGTCTCATTAAGACGCTGAGGTGGGGCGGTTGGCGGGGCGGCGGCGGGGTAGGATCAGTGTGTATGTGTCCCCGTGATAATCAACTCACTGCCTCTAACCCGTCAATCAGCGGTGTGTCTCGCTCGGCGGCGGCTCACTTCCAGCAGCAAGGTTTTGATTCATCAACTCCGAGCGTGTTCAGTGTTCATGTCCTCCGTTCAGCTGCTCGTTTGACGTCCTCCCTGATACAGTATATTCACCTTCCTCACTTAGTTAACTCTGATTCATCGACTCCCTCTGTCTTCTCCACTCCCTCACTCCACTTGGTCTCTCAGCATCATTTCTCACCCCGTTGTAAACCAGGGTGGGAAATGAACACTAGCCAGCAGCCAAATGGTGAATGGTATATTTTGGCTGTGAGTGGCTGGACTGTCGATTAGACGAGGCATACTGGCAGGTGACCAAGCATTATGTGGAGGTCTTTTCTTTTTTTTAAATGTGTCTTCCTACTCTACTGTGCATTTAGCACATTTACTCACACACACACAGCAGATAGCAACAGTCTATTTAAGTCAATTTGCTAATTTTGTAGTGCCTTGAGGCCTGAACTGAAAACCCATTAACTCAGATGTTCCTCACTTCCAGTTCCATATAGTAATCAGCCAAATGAAGGTAAAAACAAAAGGCTGCTAATTGCAGTTTGTGTGCAATGTATTAAAAATAATATCTTCTTTCATTCGCTCTCCCATCTACTGAGACATACACACACACATACAAGCACAGAATATAATTTCCCTCCTAACATCTGTTTCCATCACGTGACCCGCATGTCTGACAAATGATTATTTACTTCCAGAGAAAGACTTCCTCCATCGTGTATTCTGGACACATGAGTGGCCAGCCGCTCGCTGAGACTATTAAGACCCGCACAGAGACATGTCAGAAGTGTCTGCCTTGCTGTAGCCAATGACAGGCCCCCAGGGGGCCGGTGCTGGACGTGAGGGTAATAGCCAATGAGGTGGCAGACAGTGGGTGGCGATGTGGTTGTGGCACCGCCAGGATTTTTCGGGTTTTGTTGGCAGCCGGTGCACGAGGCCTGCAAAATGTATCTGTCACTTCCACTGGCAGGCCTGCCATGTTTGCACATCAATCAATGCCAAACCCCAGGAAGTGGACGCCAGGCTGGGAACAGTGTGTTCAATAAGACAAGTCTGGGGGTGTGTGTGTGGGTGTGTGTGGGTGTGGGTGTGTGTGGGTGTGTTAAGATGAGCTCCTGCTTGGCCCTTTCTATAGAGACAGGGAGGGAGGGGGGGAAGAAAGAGAGAGCTAAAACAGAGAGAGAAGAGGAATGTGGGCCTGGAGAGAGCGAGAGAGGCAGAGGAAGTAATAACTAACAGTTTATACATGCACTGATCCAGGATCAGGTAGTATTGGACAAATATCAACAAGTTTATACCACCCTGGCCTGACAGACTGAGTGAATCCTGTTAACCTGCAAATGGACGCTGATGTAAGATACTCAGGCAATCTGTCAACTTAGTTGCATTTTGCACATCTGCCTTTCATAATAATAATAATAACTTTCATCTAGACGTGTGTCTAGATATGATTTAGCTGGATTACATTTACACTGGGCATCAAGGCCCTTGCCCTCACTAAACAGGGATTGCTTAACACATCACTTCCCA